>JAFHLA010000151.1:0-600000 GCA_021432705.1 Caranx ignobilis | reverse complement strand
GGAGCCATGAGCAGAATATCCATCATGTCACCAGGAAACAAAAAAGATGTCATGAGGGTGCCTGTCCTCCTGTAGAAAACGAGCCCCAAGCTCATTATGTTTTGTTGGTAGGTGACATGTAGCAATCATAGCGAGAGCCAAGGGTGGTTAACCACATTGTTATTATTGTCACCATGACAACAGAGATTGTCACTGCCAAAATCGCAATCTTGTTTTATTATGACCATGAAACAATGGTTGCCGCCATGTCTTTAATTCCAGGATGGACGAATGAGTCATACAGTATCAGCGGGTTAAAAACAGACGACCTGTACGGTTCAGGTTGGAGGAGCTGGTGTTATGAAGGGTATATGACACATTGGATTTGCAGAAAGCTCTCTGCTTTCAAATGTCAAAATAAAGAAGAAGAAGAAGAAAAATGTTTTAAATAAGGATGCTACCTACAGCTACATGCTGGAAAAACGGGTGTTTCATTCTGAACTAGCCCTGTTTTAAATGCATTTGATTAGTACATTTATTTTGCCTTCCCCTTCTCTAATTTCCCTTCACACTTCTTCATCTGTCTTTCCACCTTTTCCTACTGATTCTACCTTGCCGGAGGAAAATACATCAGATTTGTTTTTCATTATGGTCTAGCAGAACTCCTGCTCTTATTTTCTGTCTCCACTGTTAAACCAAAAGCTCAGCTGGTAAACAGCACAGTTACAAAATATCAGTTCCTCCCAGAGAATCATATTATTATTATTTTTTTCTTTTTCCGGCCTCCCAGGTACTAATGGACCTTACATGTCTGCTAATGTAGTATAGCTGCTTCCTGTGCACTTGTTCGATAGCCTTCTCCATGGGGCTGGCTCACGTCAGCGCACATTCACAATTGATATTCCGGCTCTTAAGTCTTTTCAAAAGGCTTTCATAACATGCATGTTTACTGTACCACAGTGGAGGGCCTACACTGACAGTGAGCGAGAAGGAAGCGGGAGAGATGGAGATGAGAGGGAAAACAGGAGGAGGATCAACAAGATGAAGCTTTGCCATTTCCAAACCGTCTGTTCCTCTTGCATCTAGCCATTACACCAGCGTTAACATCTCCTTGTCAGCTTTCTGGCTAATTAAATCCAATGGTGTCTGTGTGTGGTCTGGATATGTGTTAATGCTGTTGCTATGGCAATAGTTTTCCTCTGTTACCCCACTTACAGAACACAAGCAACTTGCCACCTTTCATACACCCACGTGGCTAATGTCCTCCCTGTAGCATCTAGCTCTTCTTAAGCTAGCTTTAGTCAGAATGGATTTGCCTGTTCGTATTTTGTATGCGTGTGTGGGCCGTAGGCTACATGTGTCCACTGCTGCTAAGTTTCCAATGTCTTGATCCTCTCCAGAAGGGGATCAACCAGGGCCAGAGTGCAGAGTGCAGTGCCTCAGACTGGCCCTCTCCAGTGGGCTCATGCAGAACTGGCTGTAGAAACAAACTGGTTGTTGGCGCCAGGCGGGGGGGGGGGGGGGGTCCTGTGAACACTGATGTGAGTGATCAACACAGGTGTTGAATTCCACATTTTTCACACATCATAAGGGCACTTTACATCATGCACTTTAGACTCTTACTGTTTGTATTGTAATTTAACTATTATATTGTTTCAATAACTGTTACCTGCCAAAATACCACATATGCAAATTAGCAGTGGTGGTAACTCCAGTATATTTAGCCTACATAGCACTACTGTCCCTTTCAAATGAAAACAAAAGCTACGACTTCCCAGGTGTTCTATTATAATGGTTGTGATGAACATGTAAGCACATGTAGGTTGCTTCATTACATAAGGGGGGAACATGAAGCAGATGTTCCTGCTCTGTACTTACACTTGGACTGAGCAGATATATTGTAGCAAAGCACAAAACATCCTTTATGTCGCTGACAGGTTGAGATGTAAATGTCAGGTCAGGAAGTGTGGCGGAGAAGTACAAGGGTCAGAGCCGGGGAAGTGCTGTGTAGTCCTTTCTATTCTCGCATGCTATTTTCAGTTGGATAAAGTAAGACCCCTGTGTGTCTCAAGTGCGGCAGACTGGGAGGGAGGTGCATCACCAGGAAGGTTTAAGCTGCTGTCAGTCAACGTCAGTGCACGCTATTTAGATTCCAATTACACCTGTCAGCTCAGTCTGAGCCCTCATCTGTTGTTCTCTCTCTCTCCCTCTCTCTCTTTGTGTGTGTGTGTGCTTCTCTAAACCCTCACACACTCTACCTCTGTTCTGCAAAACCATGCACTCATTCTCCTCCTTTCTTTATTCAAGTGTAACCTCCCTGTGTGTCAGTCAGTATTAAAGTCTGTTCGATTCTCTGCCCAACTCAGATTCTGTATTCACTGCTTCTTTAATCCTCTTCGTTTTATACCTTACACAATGAGGATGCAGAAGTTTCATTCATGACAGATTTCAAACAATTTGAAGGTAAACAGCGAAGCAATATAGACACTGCTGTTGTGTGCCCCTGGTGATAAATTGAAACAAGTGGTCCCCATTTCTCTAAGATAGATGGAGGAGTGGATCAGGATTCTGAGTCTCAGATTGAACTTCACAGGGCTGATCCTGACCATAACCTGTATAAATAGCTGGATGTAGTCCACAGGTTTCTGAGGAGTGTAAAGCTCACAATGAGCTGCTCCACTGTCACCGTCTTGGAAGAGCCTGACTCCCAGTTAATCCAAAAATGGCTAAATAGGTGGCACATCTGAGACTTTGGTGCATTCAGCAGACACTCAGCAACTTGTCACTCAAAATGACACATGAGTACACATGAGTTCAGTCCTTAAACAAAGGTGAACAGTTGAGTGATACAAAAATTACAACTACAGAAAGAGGAAATATAGAGATACAGACTCTGTTTCTACTGTGATGTTGGACATTTTAACTTGGGACTGAATCACTGTTGGAGGTAACCCCTTGTGGCCATTTGATGAGTTACAGTCTTTATTTTTTCAGTGTCAGCTTAATTGTTCAGCCCTGGAGTCTGACGCTGGGCACTGACACAGGGAACCAGGCTCAAGCCTTTTCAAAGTTACTGAAAGCTGGTAACTGCACAACTTGTGGTATTATAATTCTGAGAAGTGGTTACACAGAGCATAAGTGATTGTCCAGATGAAGAGCCTGTCTTCTTTGACCTTTACATGTCCCATAAGCTCCTCTGTGCCTGTATCTTCACTTTATAAGCTCTGTCATCAACATGTCCTGTCCTCTGCTATCCGATGGCGACGCCAGAGCTACCACAGGTGCTGTTGCGGATGCTGCAGATGATGGTGGATCTGATGCAGCAGCAGTGCATATGCTCATCAGTTTTTGACATTTGCATGTTTCTTCTTTTCTGTCAACTTCTCCACACTTCCCTTACATTTCTTCTCCATGTTTTTCGGTATGCCTGTCCGGATTGACTGGTCATTCTGCAATGAGTCTGTGACTGATGAAGTGCACATCTATAGTTAAAGACTACTACACATACATAACACCTGCACAATGCACATCACAATGGAAACTTCACCCAGAGAACACAGTACAGGAAGTAACACAGTGTGTTGCACAGTGTGTTGCTAAAGCATGTTAACATGCATGTTGTGCATGTGCAAGTAAGCTTTGTGTCTAACATTAAACTAAAATCACAAAATACTTTGGTGCAGGTTCCTGATGGTGCCATACCATTTTACTGTTGTCTTAGAAAAAACTTAAACTACAAAATTCAGATACATATATACACACATAAACACATATATGTGTTACTGTCTGAGTTACGATGCAAATATGGCATATTATTATACAAAAACCTAATTGAGATACCTTGTTCAGAGTGACAGTACAAGTCAGGCAATGTTAAACAATATAGTTAAGGTAAATAAGTGAAGGTGAGGCTAAGGCCATATATTAAAATTCTGGACAGGATGGATGGATCGATGGATGGTTCGATGGTTGGATAGATGGATGGATGGATGGATGGATGGATGGGTGGGTGGGTGGGTGGGCAGCAGCCTGGAAGGCAGGAAAATCAGCGAGGGTTTTGGTAATGCCATTTTATGAATAGGTATCTGCTTACCAGGATGGATAGGTGAATGGACAGATGAATGGATGGATGGGAGGATAAATAAAAGGAGGCCTGAGTCACAGGATGGGTGGCTGACTGGATGAATGGATAGATGGAGGGTTTGATGCAGAGAAGCTGGAGAGGTTACCCTGAGGGAGAGAAGACATTAATCATGAGTGCTGACAGTTTCTGACTGAATATATCCTGCCCCCTCCTCCACACAGCTCCATGCCAATGTATGACTGGAGCTCGAAGGTTTTTCCATCTTGATCTCTTTTTTTTATTGTCACCCTTCAACTCTTTATATCTCTATATTTTTCACAGTCTATCAGTCCTTTGTGTGTGTGAAACGTAGATGGCCTGAACTCCATGGGCATGGCCTGACACTTTTGTTCTGGAGCCATATGGCACTAAGCTGTGTGGCCGTCCACGCTGGAGGATCCTGTTGGAAAAGCAGCGGTGAGGTCAGAGCAGGGTGAGATGGTAAGCCTCACAAAATGTCCCGCTCACACACATATGCAAAAAATAGCATCGCAGGAGGGGATGAAAGGCTTGTGTCAAACTCCTGATGTGTGTGAGTGCCATTGGGCTCTACACAGCTCCATCTGTGGCTAATAATGTTTAACATGTTAGAGGCCTCTCTCACTGCAGCTTCTGCCTCTCCATAAATCACACACATCTGGTCCACCGATCCCCTGCTGCTGGATGTTGGTGGCAGGGAAACACACAAAGAAAAGGCATAGCCAGTGTATACGCACTCACACACACATGGCTGAGGTTGATTTGAATATGTGTAGTGTGTGCAGGTGTGTGAGCCTGTATGCTCCAGTATTATGCTATGTATACCCAGCTAGGAATATATTATTTGTATATGCACATGAAATATATGCAAATACATATAACTAACATGTAGTGATTTTTCAAGTTGTTGTTTCCCACGAAATTTAACTCACACTCCTTTTTTTGAAGGTCAGAACCAAACCCCAGGGCTGAAAAATGAAGTCAACACTGAAGTGTCACATAACTGTTGTTCCACTAATGACCGCAAGAGCCAGGCTGTGTAACTGCATGACAGGTGAGTGAGTGGATGCTTGCCACAAACTAGTATGCATGGAAATGTGGGCCTCACACATGCCCAACCCTTTACTTTTGGGCAAATGGGCAAATGAGGTAATCTGTAGCCATTCTCCATTAATATACCTTAAAATGACACAATGTTTTTTCATGTCATGCACTGTCTGTCACTGTCCCAAAATTCACTTTTCAAACATAGAGAAATTTGTAATTCTAATCACAGTAATGGTCTGCTTCAAATATATATCCCCCAAACATGGCCTAAACATATATACATATATATATATATATATATTTATGTGTGTGTGTGTGTGTGTGTGTGTGTATATGAGCATTTTTAAAGTTAAAAACAGTTGTTTGTTTATTGGTCACTGAAACTGATTGGTTTCCTGCGTCACATCTGCAGAGGATTTGTGGTAAATCGTGTCACGATCTAAGCAGCACTTGTTCCTCCTCATGTTTCAGAAAGCCGAGCCATTAGACGAATGAGGAAAATGTAGTTTTCATGACAGGGGCAATTTGGCCTTTGTTGCAGCCAGCTCATTAGATACAATGTTCCCTGCTTCATCTCATAGCCTCCAGGTGCAGGAGTGTAATAGACGTTTATTCATCATTTCCCCTAAAATTAGCTCCTTCGATCAATAGCACATCTTCATTTCAGCTGCCTCACCTTCTGATCACGCATCCGTTTCACTCGCATTTACGTCTGTGACTTTGTTTACCATTAATATAGTTTTAATCTGAATGCCAATAAGAGGGCGAAAACAGACTGTCTGGGGTCCTTGTTTCTGGATGGCTTAATCAATAGCAGCACTGCACCGCCTGCAGAGACAACAGAAACATTATTTGGAGCGCTTTGTCATAACCTGCAGTTTCCCACCATGATGAGCACAATAATCACCACCATGTGATGACTGAGTGGGGGCATTCCTGCCCCCAACCCCCAACCCCTGACTACTGCCCACCTGCCTTGATTGATGATATTGTTTTTAAATGTGGAAATAGTTGAATGCTTTACTGAGGGGTTAGACTTGGTGGGGAGGGGTGGAAGTGCTCTCTCCCAAAAAAAGTCACATTCCACTGGGAATACAGGAGAGCATTGTGGAGACTAATCCACTTCAGTTAAAGGGCTGCCATTATGTCTGTGAGTGTGTGTGTGTGTGTGTGTGTGTGTGTGTGTGTGTGTGTGTGTGTGTGGAGCAGGACATGAGGAGTGTTGTGTTCTCAGTATGGCCGGCCACCCACTTAATTCAGCAACAGGAGCCTTTTACCCACTGTTCAATCAAATTTCCATCAAGTTACAGTAACATGGGGCTCATTTGGAATCAGACTGATGATGTCAGATTGATAACTAATATAATGCTCACTATGTCAATAATGTATCATGTAAATCTTACCCTGAACCCCTGGCCCTCTTTAACCCTGGGCTGTGTCTTAGAGAATGGGTGAGGAGCTTGACATCCACAGGGAGTAGAGCATCTACTCTCTAACCCTTTGCTGAAAAGGCTGAGTGAGGGCAGATAGTTTGGTCATCCTAGTCAGGATCCCTCCTGGATGTCTTCCATTGGCTGCCTTCCATGTCGAAGTGTCCTTGGGCAAGACACTGAACCCATACTTGCCCCCCAGTCTGTGCGTTGGATATGTGAATGTATGTGAATGAGTGGATTTCAAGCGCTGTGTGTGGTCCTAGAGACTAGAAAAGTGCTATAAGTGCAAGTCCATTTACCAAATTGTAGGAAGACCCCAGGGCAGACTCACAACAAACTGAAGAGACAATATATTAATATCATCTCTATATTATTTATTTTAAACAGAGGTTGCGTGAATGAAATATTGAAATACAAATGACATGTCTGACACTGCCACCAACACATATCTGCAGTTTTATTCCAATGGCAATGCATTTGCAAACTGGCAATTCAATTTGAAAATGTATTTGGCAATTGACAATTCAATGCAAAGTGGCAATGAAGGCCTCACATCACTCTATTGCATTTTGCTACACGCTTTATCTGCAATGAAATTCAGTGGATAGTGCAAACTGTCAGTTCTCTCATCAAGGTGGGTCTTCCTTAACAATGTCACTCCCATGACTTTGTGGTATTGAATAATATAGGACACAGAACATTTAACCTATCGGATAGGTTGTGCACAGGTCAAATGTAGGAGGCCAGAGCCATAAATCGCAAGTGTTGTACAGACAGTGTGAAGAAGAAGAGGTGACCAGGAAATGTTCAGAGAGGAGAAGGTCAGAAAAAAAAAAAAAAAATCAAAGGACTTTGACCAGACAACGAACTGCTTACACATCAGTGTGGTTTTCTCACCACGGAGGGGCCGGAGAGTGAAGGCGGAAGCTGCTGTGCTTCCACCAGACAGGTGAGTAACAACATCAGCTCTGTAACACCCACCCTCACATAAGCAGAGGTACATGAATGGATGGAACTTCCTGACTCTTTCTGACTATATGTTGCAACTTTTGTTAAAATTTCAGTTCAAACTAAATTATATGATGTTATAGTCTTGATTCCTGTTTCAAAATGTGGCACCTGTAGCCTGTGTGACCCAGACTGAGTCCTGAAGCCTGTAGTCAGGGTCCTGTGCACTCAGCTTACTGAGCCACTGACCTTTAGTTTTCAGTGGCGGCGACCCACAAGTTCTTCATCAGCAGATGGAGCGTGTAGATGTTGAAATTCTGCATCATCCTGACCAGTTTTCATTGAAAGACTCTTCATCCTGGTTGGAAATAAAACACCCTGTAAAGCCATTGATGGAGCACCCTGGATACTGAAAACAGCACACAAGAGGGTGACCTTCAAAATCAAGCACAATTTAAACTCTGGTTCTCTTCTCCAAGACCTTTTTAAATGTATAGAGTGTCAAACCAATTATAGACCCAGCCTTTTGATCAATGTATTAATGGTTTCCTCAGCACTGTTTGTCATGCAAGTCACCAGGCTCTGCTAGCAAATATTGAGCAGCCTTTATTCTTTCTTTGAAAGACAGGAGTGAGTCACATGCCCTGCTGCATGTGCTCATAGGACGAAATATCACCAAAGCAATCCTCATGGTCAAAACCTCCACAGGACACCTTTACACATGTCTGTGTGCTTGTTTCTGCATGTGTGCCACAGAGTCATGCTAAAAGGTCTCCAGTAGCCAGAGAGCGTGTTTCTGCTGTGTGAGGTTCTTTCAGGTCTGGACTCCCTCCTGCCGTTGGGAAGCCTCAGATCTCCTGAATGATGCTGGTCACACACAAACACACACTCACTCTTGCTCTTTCATCGTTTTCTCTCTCACACTCTCTGTTTCTTTGAGTTCCCTCATCCTCCCTTCCCCTTCACTTCCTCATAATCTTATCTTCCCCCCATCGTATTTTCCCCCTCCATCGACCACCTTTTTGTCTTTCTTTCATCTCATTCATCTTGCTTCTCTCCCTTATGCCTCTCACTTTTTTTCCCTCCCTCTCAGACTCCCTTTCTCTCCCCCGCTGCCCCTACCACCACACCACCCCTCCTAGTCTCTCTCGCTCCCCTTATCATCATTGAGGATAAATGGTGAAAGGCAAGGAGGCGAGGCTGAGACTCAAACCTGATGCATCGTGTGTGGGAACCTCATTGTGGCTGGTGAGAGAGAGAGCTAAGGTATCGCACTTCTCCCCCGTATGGTTGACGGAGCAGAACCTCTCATCTTTCCCTGCCTTGAATGACATCACTGTGCAGAGGGGGTGTGGGAGGAGGGAGATTGGGGAGAGTGATGCATGACACAACAAAAAGAAAGAGAGAGAGAAAGGGGAAGGGTATATATTTTTTGTTTTTCCTTCATTTCATTCTTTGCATGACTTTGGAAAAAGTCATGATCTGCCTGTTGCCCTTGTTACCACTGGTTCATGTAAAACTGTGGGGGGAAATAGGTTTAAAATGTATGAGAATCAGGTTTGATCATTATTAAAGATGCCCTGAAATATGTCTTCAAGTACCATTGATTTCTGCATGATCACATATTGAAACACAATGCAAGAGAGGTACCTGTCATTGACTGAAATCACTACGTTAAGCACCGCCTGTGGGACTGCTGGCAGCTGCATTCCTCACCTGCTGCTGTGGAGGAATTCTCTACCTCACCTTCATCTCCCCTGGCTGATCTCATTGATGATGCGGGCGGAGAGGAAACAGGGAAAGATGATATAAACAGCTCGAGCCCAGAGCCCAAGGAAGCCGTTATGCTACCACTAGCAGAGGCTCTTTTCTGTAATGGAGCTGAAGCTCTGCAGAGTCAGCTAAATCACAGACACAGCATCAGCACAGACTCACAAACTAGCTGGTTACAGCACAGAGGTTGTGATAGTGACCGGTAGGATTTATAGTTCGGGAGAGGGTTGTACAAATTTGAGAAACAATGTTAATTGGACACGAAATTAAGAACGTGCTGGATGAGTTATCAAATGTTTAAAATAGTTTTACAGGAGAAAATACATTGATTTTGATGATATGAAATGAGATGATGATGATTTTGATGAATGAACAATTAACATGTGGTTACAGGATTAAAGCTGGGGAAATATATAACGTCCAATACTGTGTAAAGTGTTGTCTCGTCTAATATAAAGCAGCTCTAACTTTTATATCAATACTCAAATGCCCATCCCTGTATTCAGAAACTTTGTGATGTCAGCCATGCCATTCAAACTGTCTGGATCAGACAGTTTGTTATTTCTGATCAGATGATCTGGCCTGTTTTATTGGGTGTGGTGACAGGCAGGCAGACAGCTGGGCAACAGGAGGTATTTTTTCATGCACACTCACCTGTCTGCACATATTAAGCTCTCCAGCCTGTGAGTGTAGTTTGCAGCATCCAGTTAACATGGTCAAGCTGTGAAAACTATTGCCTCTCCTCAACCTCTACAAACCTCCTCCTCCATCTCGGCATCAATTATTCAAGCAAAAGTCAAGAATTGCAAAATTTATGTTCCAAGTGTCAATATTTGGTAAACAGTCCTCAGCAGTTCCCTAAATGTGTCCCAGTCTGTAGCTAAAAGCAGGAACTCTGAGTCTTTGTATTAGTTTTATAACTGGTTGTAATAGTCACTTAACTCTACCTTTAAGCTGAGCACTCACAGTCAGGGAATAACAGTGTTATGGCTCTTTTTATACCTGCAGTTAGTCATATTGCTGTTGGCCTGCAGCACAACATAAACAGCTGCCTGTCTTAAACAGGTGTAAATGGGACTGTCGTTCCAATCCTTTTCCACTCATTTGTTTGAAAAGGGTGTGTGTGTGTGTGTGTGTGTGTGTGTGTGTGTGTGTGTGTTTCAGAGGCCTGGACTGTTTATGATCGACACATCAGATGCCTGGATGCATTTAACGTCAGGTGCCTCCAGTGCATCTTAGGTATCACCTGGCAGGATTGTGTACCCCACAGTGACATTCTCCAACGCACTGGCACCATTAGCATGGAGGCAACCCTAGCACAGAGGCAACTCCGGTGGGTTGTAAATCTTGTTTACCATGAGTGTGATTCACTGGTGACCTGTCCATGGTGTACCAGCCCTCAACTTGTCAGCCGGGAATGGCTCCAGCAAAACCATGCAAATCTACTTTACGTTTTTGGATGATGATATGTCAATTAAGCAGTGGTTCAGTAGACTGTGCTTGTGCAAAATCAGCAAATCTGTATATTCTGATATACATCTGATATGTGTTGCTGATATGCATAACTGGTGACCTGGGTTTATTTAATCCCAGTGAAGTCAGAGAAAGGTGAGGCCTTGAAGAGATTACTTATCTGTACATGGTTTGGATGCTTTTTAAATCACAGTGGAGTGTTCATATACTAAAGTATGTCTTACAATGGACTTTCAGCATCCATTGATAATGGTTTAGTTACAAGATGGAAACTCAGCAAAGGAGACAAGTTTGTATCAGACATGACTGTGGAAGGAAAATCTCTGTAAAATCTCTGCTCCTCCACATCAAACACAGATGTCTTATTGGATGATCAGGACAACAAAAATAAAGTCAATGGAAAGCCAGACAGCAAATATCATGACAAAGATCTGTGATGAGAAAAAAAAAATACACATTGAACAGAATAGCTGCTGTATCCTGGCAGTGTGTGCCTGCAGCAGAGAGAGAGAGAGAGAAAAGACACACAACGGACAGAAAGAGGAGATGCTGCTGCTACATTATTGGATCACCAGTCTGTGGAACCAACAGCCAGCAGCTGCTGCTCCAGTTGGAACGCATGCCAAACTATGTGATCAACACTATGAATGGGGCATTTTTGAGGCACTGAAGGAGAAGTCAGAGTGAAGCAGCAGTGTAATGGATCAATCTACATATGTGACAGCCAGTGTTCTGTCTGATTTTACTTTATTCACCCTCTGGGTTCAGCTTCAGAGGAAAAGCTGGAATATTAGATAATGTAGTGAAATTCTTTTATGAAGATTTAGACTGACTGATGGCCAATATTAATATCAGACTTACCCGTTCCTTCCGATAGCCTCCAGCTTGCCTCCACTGAACATGTTAAAGTACACCGAGTTACCTAATCATGCGTATCAATTTCTTTTATATTATTTGCCTCATTAATTGTCCTTTTGGGGAGGAAACTTTAATCAGGCACTGCAGCCTCTTCTCTGAACAAGACTCAGCAGACATTAGTTTGTTTGTCCACTCTTCCATCTTTTGATGATTTAGTTTTTAATATGGCAAAAAATGAGCCTGCAAGCCTTATAAATGCAAGTACTTAGGAACGTGACTGAGTCAGTGATTAAAATTATATCACTCGTCAGCCAAATACCATGTGCCACAATTGGAGGTTCCCAACTGGTTGTTGCTCCTTCAAAATGATTTAGGGCAAATCATTTGTACTGGCCTTCAGTGTTGTTGAGATAGTTTGTTGTAGCACAGTGCATATATATATATATATATATATATAGTCTATTCATAACCTAGAAAACCTTGTTAAAAAACCGCTCATTTTGCTATTCAGACCACTTGTCAGGACTGAGTGGGCGTGGCACATAACGCTCTGATTGACAGCTCCCTCATTTTGCCTCCACCTCTGCTGGGAAAAAAAAGACACACCGGAGGACACGCATATGGGGACGGCACAAACTGGCGTGATCGATCGATCGATAGATAGATGGATAGTTAGATACATAGAAAGGTAGATGGATAGCGAGATAGATAGCTTGATAGGAAGCTAGCTAGCTAGCTAACTAATACATCACACCAGGCCAGGTATGCGCTGATTAAACCACGGAGCCACTGCCTAGAGTGGTGTATTGTTTTTATAAACGGCTAATGATGAAAATATCAAATAAGAGTACACAATAAATCTCAAGTCCTGTTTATTTGAGTGGAAACAAAATAATTGCACCGTGGGAACAACATGAAAAACACAGGGACTACTCTGCTGCGCTTTATGTTTCTGGGTTGGAGTGGCAGTTTTGGGTGTGGAGCACGAGTAGGCCCCGCCAGCCCCACTAGCCGCCACCGGTAGCACCTGCAAGCTCCTCACCCACACCCGCTAGTGATGGCGACTAGCATCTGTCGCTAGCACTGCTAGCTCATTCTTAGCAAGCGCTAGCATTGGCGGCTACCACTAGTAGCCGCTTTGGGTAGCATAGCCCTCGGGACTCCTGTTGCTGGCAACGGCCAATGCTCCACTCGGACAACTACCGCTGCTGTCAGGGGCAGGAGGCGTGGACAGCTCAGCCCGAGACGAGGCTCCCAGTTTGAATGTTGCGTTTACCAACTGCAACAAACACAGCAGCAGACTCTACCTTCATGCTAGGGGTTTGCAAAAGGCTATATGTAGAGACGAGTTGGCTCAGATTCAAAGAGGCAGCGGGCGGTGGGAGCAGAAAGGTTTTGTTGCACTGCCACTGTGGGGCAGGATGAGACAACTAACATGGATGATTTGTGATTGGTTTGGATTTATTGCGTAATGAATCTCAGAGATAACCACGCCCAATTCAAACCCAATTTCAAAAATGTACAAAAACTTAAAAGACAAATATTTTGAATTTGGATGGAAACTGATTTCTGATTATTTTGCATGTTTAATATTATGTAAGACGTAAGACCCTAAATTACAGAAGACTTTTATAGATTTGGCTTTACAGAGGCTTTAAAAGAGGGTGGTGGCTCCACCATCAAACCACTCCCACCCACAGCGACTTCTGTGCTCACCGAGGTGGTCCTCCTACTTGTCGTGGCATAGCCTTCGAGGCCCCTGCTGCTGGTGGTCACTCTCGGACTGTAAAAAAAAAAAAAAAAAAGAGAACACAACATTATTGTTTCTCCTCTTTACCATATTTTGTTCAGAAAGGTGAAGTGGGATAATTGGTTATTTCACAAACCATAATTAATGTGAGCTTAGTTTTTTTGGCAGTTTAAGCGCAAACTTTCAGCGTAGCTATATCACCTGAACATTTCTTTATGACAGATCATCATCAGATTATAGTCGTCCATTCATACGTATACTTTCAAGTCTCTTGATTGCTCCTTCACCAAGATTCTATTTGATTTATTACATTAGGTTTTTGGTCGGAAAAATGGTGGAAAGAATAACGGCACGCTTCATTTTGTGGCTTCCTAATTACAGCTGCAGTTTTGGATGAGCCTCCAGGCCATGCTTCAGTCTCATGCTTTATGATGTGTTACTAATTATGAAATGTTCCTTGAACAGAAAGTTTCTGCCATCATTACCCACTGTCTAACATGCTTTGATTTTGATGCTGAAGAGAATAGAACACAACACAATTTTAGTTAAACCCTGCTTGAACTACGACTGAATTATTTCTGTTTGACTCTTGTGGAGACATTCTGCATGTGTGTGCATTATAATCATGCTGTTATTGATGGTAACTGTAGACTACTTGTACTGATATATCCATTGTTCAAATTTAAGTGCTTTAAGAAAGAATCATGTACTTGTACCTATATTTTTCTCAAGGTAAAATCTCAAGGTATTACCTCATACCGGACATGACTGTGTAGACTTCTTTTTTTTTTCTTTTTTTCTAGGTGAATGAAAGCAGGCATCAAATTTCAGCTCTTACACTCAGTAGTGACATTTTCAGAATAATTAACATGAGAAAGAGCTGTGAAATAATTTCCCTGTGCAGTTTCATATTTGCGGAGAAGGATTTGTGTCGGAGTCCCAGCAGCCTGGGTTTTCTGAAGCACAGGTTTGTGATCTCTGTAATGAATGAATGAATGAATGAATGAATGAATTAGGCAGAAAATATTGCACATCAGAAAGTATTACACCTCAGAAAAATATTGCACTTCAGAAAAATTATTTCACATCAGGTTGAACTTCTCAAACGTCTGCCAGAGGGCAGACGTTTGAGCAGTCCGTGTCCGGGGTGAGTGGGGTCTTGGAGGATCCTGGCAGCACTCTTGAGGCAGCGGGAGTTGTACAAGTCCTCCAGAGGGAGGAGATTGCCTCCGACTATCCGTTGGGCAGTGCGAATGATCATCTGTAGCTCTTTCCTCTGTGCAACTGTGCAGCTGGAGTACCATGCACAGAGGCAGTAGCTCAGGATGCTCTCCACTGTGCTTCGGTAGAAGGACACCAGAAGTTTCTCTGTGATGTTGTTTTTCTTGAGGACCCTCAGGAAGTAGAGTCTCTTCTGGGCCTTCCTCACCAGCTCTGCAATGTGCAGTCCCCAGGTCAGGTTGTCACTGATGGTGACTCCAAGGAAGCGGAAGTCCGAGACCCTCTCCAGGCAGACCCCATTGATGTGGAGTGGCTGGATGTCGTGCCTCTTTTTCCTGAAGTCAACAACCAGCTCCTTGGTCTTATTTGTGTTCAGGAGCAGGTTGTTGTCACGTCACCACACTGTCAGTCTCTCCACCTCTTCCCTGTAAGCTGACTCATCTTCCCCTGTAATGAGCCCCACCACTGTCGTGTCGTCCGTGAACTTAACGATGGTGTTGCTGTGGTGGATGGGGGTGCAGTCGTGGGTATAGAGTGTGTAAAGGAGGGGGCTCAGCACGCAGCCCTGTGGTGAGCCGGTGCTGAGGCTGATGGCTGTGGAGAGGTGTGGGCCCACTCTGACCCTCTGGGTGCGTTCTGTCAGGAAGCTCTTAATCCAGAGGCAGGTGGGGTGTGGTAGTCCAATGTCCGACAACTTGTTCACCAGTCTGTGGGGAAGGATGGTATTAAATGCCGAGCTAAAGTCTATAAAGAGCATCTGTGCATAGCTCCCCCGTTGTTCTAAGTGGGTCAAGACAGTGTGGAGAGCAGTGGTCACAGCGTCCTCTGTAGATCTGTTATGTGTTATGACATACGTCATGACCAAACATTAGTGACTGGGTAAAGGCAGACTCAATAGTTTTAAACACCTTCCAGGAAGTAAACATTTCTCAAAGGAGAGTGGCCAGTCTCTTTGCACAAATGAAATGAAGTGCAAAGACAAGTCATAAAAAAAAAGAGAAAAAAGTGTATTTTACTGTAGCTGGATGCACCAGGTAATGAAATAACACAATTTCATCTCTCAGCTCTAGTCTGATGGAGGCTGTGGTCTATTATTGTAAAAAATTTAAAAAAAAAAAAAAAAAAAGAAGAAAAGAAACATCTTCCAACCAACCTGTTAGTCCCTGGGCTGAGAGGTTTTGTAGGCCTACACAGAGCAACTTATGGCAGTTAAACCAAGATGTGTTTGATTTCACAAAATAAAAATGTCATTATCAACAACTTTCAACTGTCTGCACAAAAACTGATAATAACAGCATTTAGCAAAAACATCAACAGATCAAAAGGCCACTCTGGCCACGGCCAGCCCTGGGAACCAATCTCATGCGCCTGCACAGACAAACACAGATACACAAACACAAACTACACTACACTACCCGATGATGGTGGATACATAGTCATTCTCTGAGCGCACACTCCCTGTTACTGAATTCGCGTATGAAATGCACTTTTGAGAAACATCTTCTGTCCTTTATTTAAGAAACTTCAAATTCTTGACATCAGACATCAGTCTTGTTATTTATAAGGTCTTAAATGAGGAAAGCATTCGTGCTCACCTCAAGGACTATTTTAGAACATACTTTCAGGTCCATACTCATTCAACCCGTCAAGCTTTAGATCTGCATCCTCCAAAATATGTTACAACCAGAGGCCAATTTTCAATACTGTACAGGGGTGTCAAATTATGGACCACACATTCCCACTTGGCAAAAAGATGTATTTTCCGCACTATAAGGCGCACCTTCAATGAATGGCCTATTTTAGAACTTTTTCATATATAGGGCGCACCGGATTATAAGGCGCATAGAATAGAAGATACTGCAGTCAAACGTTTGACTGGGGCTGCGCTATGCATCCACTAGGACTGTGAGTAAGCACAGTACCGGTGTTACTGACTACGGTAGCCGTAATGCTGCAAGCGGTGCGGCCTTGTAGTTTACCAGTCGTACTTGTTGGTGAAATTAGAGATTCACCAAGTGTGAATGATAAGACTTCGTGTCTTAAACAGGAATATGAGGATCGTTAGCCTTTTATAGCTAATCCGGCGGATAGTCTAGCAAAAGGCTTAGAAAAATAAAGGGATTGGTGTTTTGGATTATTAAATTGTTTTTATTGGTTTTTCATACTGAAACATTTTGACAGAGCGCCTTGAGCGCCGTGTACAACCAGTATGGATCAACCAATTAACCAATTGATCCATATATAAGGCGCTCCGGATTATAAGGCGCACCGTCGTTTTTTGAGAAATTTAAAGGCTTTTAAGTGCGCCTTATAGTGCGGAAAATACGGTATATGAATATATGAATATGAATATGAATTACTTTATTAATTCCCAAAGGGAAATTCATTTGTCTGTCAGCTCCTCTACGATTTGCAGAAGAACTCAAAAGCCTGATTAAGACTGCAGGTTCAAAGGATCTTCTATATTTCTCCGTCCTGCAGTGAAGAGAGAGGAGCCGTCCACCACCGCTCTTTTCTTGGTCCATCAAGGTGTTATGAAGAGGATGATCTGAGTTGTTCAGAATGGCCTCCACCAGCGTGTATCTCTGAGTCCATCAGGGAGTCCATCAGGGAGACATGACTGAAGTCAAGTGCCTCAGGATGTTTAGTCTGTATCCTAGCAACGACTTCATGGAGAACTTCACACTGAACTTCAGCAGTAGCCGTTGATGGGACGTACACAAGTATTGTTTTGATTTGAAAAAAAAATGTCTAGCTACTTTTTGAGTCTTCAACTATATCTCCAGCTTTCTGTAATTTGGGTAGGAGATGAACCTTAATTTCCCACAGCTAGATTTTACCCAAGGATGATGTCTGTGACTTAATATGTGACTAGATTTCAAATCTTCTGTTTACAAAGTATGCATGTCATAAGACTGTTGAGATGCAATGTGACAGTGCAATGGCTGGAGGAAGGAATGTGGTGCTAAATGTGAGCTGAGGCTGATGGGAATGTCATTAGTGTTGCAGCTTTTTGGCCATAAAAAAGTAAGAAATAACGCAACAAGACAGAAAATACACAGTTGATTGCATTTAGCTGCAATAATCCAGCGGCACTGGTAAATGAATCAAACAACCACAGTGTCTTCTCCTATGCACACACAGAAAGGATTTAACTTAATTTTTTTTATTTATGGACATCAATTTACAACAGGTAACTATGTATGTTAAGTAACTAAAGATGTTTCTTTAAAGATAAAAAAAATAGATTTAGTAAAAACGTATGAAAACTTACAACATTATAAACAGAACGCTGAATAATGAAGTGTTAAGTGCATCATTGACTGATGACAAATTTTGTCATTAATGTTTTTTCAATCCAGAGTCCTCATTGTCCTACCAAAACATTTCCGGAATCGCTTCAGCCAGCTCTCGACTTTGAGAAGTGGACCCTCATCAGGTGACAGAACTGTCTTCTCAGCTGGACTGGCTGCAGCTTGCCTAACAACTGATTCCTCCACAGCTTCTGCAGCAGCTTGTGCTCCCTCACACATGATTGTAACGCTTAACTCTGAGCTTGTGTCATTTGAATGAGGGACAGCTGGAGCCTCTTGACCTTTTGGCTCCTCCTCAGCCTCATCATCAGGAGATAGTGCCTCATCAACGTTACCCTTTCAACAAACCAGCATTTTCTCATAAGAATCTGTCGCACTGAATAAACCATGACAATAAATGAAAAGATAATTCAGTCTGTAAACAAATCACTCTAATAACCCAGTCATGCATTTATCCAACCCTACTCTTCCTTTTCCAGTGAAGTTCTGAATGAGGTAGCGACTTGTGCGGCTGCACAGTATGTTGCTCTGCTGCAACTCAGGACTCTCCTCTCTTTTCATTGTCAAACCTATCGATGCTGACAGAGGAGTGCATGTGGTCAATGACAACATGGAGTCCGTGAGGCTCATCCAGTCATCACAACATGCACAAAATTAATGTAACTGAAGCATTTATTATGCTCTACTATCCACTGGTTACCATTCTACAACATGAAGCAGAATTTACTGAATATGGCATTCTTACTTGAGATATGACAAACTGTTTGTCCATCCATCAAGCCAGAATCTACGACAAAGATAAGTGAATTCCTAAAGATAACACAAAGGTCTTGTAGTGCCTCCAGTGCATTTATGTTGCTGAATTCTAGCTCACATTTATAGGGAACGTTAAATCTTACATCTTAAATCTTATCATCATCATCACCATCATCTTATATAATGGCTTCAAAAAAAAAAAAAATCAAAAAACAAAAAAAAAAAAAAAACAAGCTTTGAAGACATAGTCTTTAATCCTTTTGATTTTTGTTATTTAGACACATACAATGCAAATCTTGATCCTCATCTGAATTTCTCATAATGCATGGTGATGTTGCTGTGTGTGTGTGTGTGTGTGTGTGTGTGTGTGCGTGTGTGCTTGTGAGAGAGAGAGAGAGAATTGGTGGTGTAAAATTTCTGTGTAAGGCAGAGCTGCTTTAGACAAGTGTTATTGAACTTTTTGGCTCTTGTGAGGCAACTATTGTTGTATGACTTATAGTGTGTGAGTGTGTGTGATACTGTGTGTCTATGGAAGCACATTGTATTCACTGGAAAAAAAAAAAAAAAAAAGGCGCTGTGTGAACAGACGCCTCATATGCAGAAGCTACAGTCTTCGCTGCAGTCGGCCCTAGTTCGAATCTCTCATTGGGCAGCCCTTTAATGCATGTTATTCCCCCTCTCTGCCTCCCCATTTACTGTCTCTCCCATACTGTACTATCAAGTAAAGGCAAAAAAGCTCAAAAATGTAGTTAAAAAAAAAAGTTAGACACCTTATCTTGTAATTGCAAGATGAGATCAGCATCTCGCAATTTTGTGATGTGATGATATATCTTTATCAATGTAATTGATAATTGATAATATTTTCATATTAGAGATTATTTTGACTTTTTTTTTAGCTTCACTGAAGATGGAGGAGAACAATCAAAACACCTTCCCGGGCTCCTCTATTATGGAACCAGCTCTCTCCATGGGTCAGAGAGGCAGACACTCTTTCTACATTTAAGTCCAGGCTTAAGACCTTCCTCTATGACAGAGCTTTTAGTTAGGGCTGGCTCAGGTAGTCCTGATCCATTTTATAGCTACGCTGCTATAGGCTTAAACTGCTGGGGGACACATCAGGTTACACAGAGCCCTATCCTTCCTCTCCTCTCCTCTCCCCTCACACATTTGCCACCGCCTCCATCACCTCCTTTCTCCTGCTGTTAAACCGGTCTGCACTCCCTGCTCATGACCCAGTCTGCCATCCATTAGTCCAATTAAGCTGGCCTTCCCTCCCTGCCCACCAGGAGCTTCCGCCATCATTTTTCGTTAACTGATTCCATTTCCATGTTTTCCATATTCCATGTTGTAAATTGTTTTCTTGTCTGTATACAACATCTATTGCACGTCTGCCCGTCCTGGGTGAGGGATCCCTCCTCTGTTGCTCACCCTGAGGTTTCTCCATTTTTTCCCTGTTCCCTGTTTTTTTCCCTGTTGCCTTGCCTTTGCCTTTGCCTTTGCCTTTGCCTTGCCTTGCCTTGCCTTGCCTTGCCTTGCCTTGCCTTGCCTTGCCTTGCCTTGCCTTGCCTTGCCTTGCCTTGCCTTGCCTTGCCTTGCCTAACAAAATAAATGAATTCATTATCACGTGAAAACGCTCTATGTTATAACGAATATGTTATCATGAGAAAACGGACTTTGTTATATTCAGATAACAAAATAAAAAGTAGTTAGCACAAGAAAAGGCTTTTTTTTTTTTAAGAGATAAATTGTTCTTGGTTTCCGTACCCATCAGAGTACTGAACTGTTAAGTCGGACCTGATGTTTTGATGATGATGATGATGATGACGATGATGATTACTGAGCAGCTCATCACAGCCAGATGACTGGTTTTCCAGTCCTAAGGTTCACATCACTTGCAGCGGTGAGGACTAAAGGTGGCCAGGTTCACTGCAGCTCCTGTATAAGTGTATAAGCTGTTGTTTGGGCATTAGGAAAATTGCATTGTGCTTTTACAGTGAGTCCATGGTTGATAAGAGCAGCTATTACCAGCATAAATGGATGTATCCCTAGCTGTGAGGAGAAGTCACTTTGGTTGACATCTCTGCATGTGACAAGTGGATTACTGCTCCCTTAGCGCCTTCTCTCCTCTATTCTCTTCCCTTACTCATCTCTATTCTTTCTCTCTGTCTCCACTGATGTCTCTGTTTTTCCCCTTCTCTTCTTGTGAGCATTAACATTATTCAGTGTATCCATCATTTACCATTCTGCAGACACAGTACTCCTCCTCTTCCTCTCCCACTTGCTCTCTTTCTTCTATTTATGTGGCTAATGAAAACCCATAATTATATTCTACACACCCACAGACTGTACGAGGCTTTAAGATTATACGTCTGAAGCTGTAAGAACAACAGCATCATCATATTAATGGTAGTGGCGGAAGATCCTCATCGTTGTTGCAGTAATGATTATAATCCATCCTGTCTATCAAACTTGCCAATTATTTCCTGGATTGACGAGGAATGGGAGAAATGAGACGTAACAGATGCCTAAGTGCAGAGATGCAGTAAACAAGTATACAGGTAGAAAAGTGATGAAAATATCTAATAAGAGCTCAGCATATAGACATGTACATTAGTCATAAAGGAGGGTGCATGTCACATTCTGACAACAAAACATTTATTCTTTGATTTACTGCCTACAAAAGGGAACTATGCAAGTCTGATCGCTTTTCCACTGTTTTGCTAACCCTCCTCCGGGCCATGTGCATTTGTTTTTAACAAAGACAGTTTAAAAAAGCAATCCATGGAGCGCTGGATAATGTTGTATAACATATATGATGATACAAAAGATTACGGGTTACGGAGCATGTTTGTGTCGCGGTGCGCAGATATGAGAGCTGGGACACCGGGGCGGAGGCCAAGTGCTGCACTGATGTTGCAAGGTTGGTTTTCAGCCCAGAGACGCCAGGTGGAAGACAGAGAGCCTTTGTTCTCCCTCATAAAACATTACAAGTCATGTATGTAACTATCACAATTACCCCGAAGCTGTTTAATTAAGGTAAAAATGTAGCCTCGCCACAGGAAAATCCCACATAGTTCCTCTTTAAAGGCTCACAGATCAGCTGAAGAACGATCATGTGACTTATGTTCCCACCCAACTTGAGCATGTTGGACCTATATTACGTGGGAATTGGCAGCAATATGAGGAATATGACTCTCCGTCCACCACTGTCATATGGATATTTGAAGCTGGGTGCATTAAGATAAACAGGTGGTGGCTCTTTTTCTCCACTGCTGGAGAAGAACAGTGTGTGAGGAGTGCCAGTCTATCAAACCAACAAAAAATGTGGAGTAGTTGTTATATTCTGCTTTTACCGATACACAGCACATTTTCTTTTGTGATATTGTGACTGTTTCCCCCAAATGGTAGTAAATCCATGCTAGGGAGTTGCTGGAAAGAATTCCTACAGGTCTCCAAACTTATGTCAGTGAATAACATACTTAAAAGAAGACGGAGAGTATGTGGCTGCACCCTCTGATGCATTATCAGAACATACTGTCCTGCAGGAAACAGTACAGTATGTTTCAATCACAATGTCCGGAAAAAGTCAATTAACTGGAGTCAGATACCATATGGCCCATAGTGTAACATTAGAGGAGAGATAACCAGACTGTGATTGTAGACAGTTTGGAGATGTGAGAATGTACACTGTAAAATGACTTGAGATAGCAACTTCTTTATAAATGCACTTTACACTTAACATAATGAGTTGTGAAATTTGACTGTGGAATAGCCTCCCTGATCTGAAGCGAAGTGCAGCTTTGTCATTGGACTTCAGTTTATTCCAACATAAGGTGTCAGCTGGAGGTCAGTGATCAACTTTGTGGACTCAGCTGGAAAATATGAAGATCTCCTACATAAAAGAAAAATAAAGGGTGAGCACATGAACTTGCATGAACAAACACATTCAGAGCCACACTTATTTATTTGCAATGCAAAATCTAAACTGCAAAATCTAAACTGTATCGAGAACACAAGCAATCACAACTGATATAGTGGATGGCTCTTACCCATCTTTAATATGAAATGGGTGCTCTGAATTCACCTTACTTCTGTTCATGATTGTGATTTACAACATTTGAAATGTTACCTCTTTCTCACTGTTCAGTGGAGATACTGAGTAGCACAGCTGAGGTTTATAACACTGTGTATGTGTATGTTCTCTGTGTGTATATTTACCTATGTGGACATGGGGATGTGTGTCATTTCCCAGCAGCTCTCCTCAGTGTCCCAACCCCAAAACTAAATAAACACCCCAACACTTTGCCTGCCTCTCCGCCTCTGTGAATAGCTCCTCTGTGGTGTTTCATGCTGTGGGGTCTGTGAAGCTTTGCTGCCATTATAACCTGAATTACAGAGGAATGGCCACACTCACACATGCACTGAACTTTTACTCTGTTTTTTCTTTCTTCCTTTTTTATTTTTTTCTTGGATGTTCCCATATGTACTGAAGTTTTGCTCTGGATAAGAACTTGTTGCTAAATACAGGAGACAGAGGTGGAGGTACTTCAGTTTCATCTCATGCATTAAACAATACTTTATGAACAAATGAGTTTAAGGCTCAGCCTAAATCTATAGAAGCACTTTCCAGCATTCATTTCTATGACATATAGGATACATTAGGGAAGTACAATCCACGCAAGTCGTGATTTTCTTTGTTGCCATATTTATTTCCTGTATGAAACAATAACATAAAGACTGCTTGACTGCTTATCTGTCACCATTATTTTTATACTACTTTTTCTTATACTCTTAAAATCAATTCATTTTTATTTGTGGGGAAAACAATCAAACACACAAAAAAACATAAAGTGACAAACAAAAGGACACAGAAGAGTACGTAGTTTTATGTTTTCTCCCTTTTGCCCTTTCCTCCGGCCTGGCTGCTGAAGCCACCCCTCTCCCTAGTCTCTACCTAACATTTTGAACTTTAAATTGTTGTCTGTGATATGTACACTGGAGTCCAGTGTTTTACGGGTAGTGGCAGGTTGGTCCGTTTAATTTCAGACCATAAACAAACTGCACCACGGAGGGACTGGGCACCAAATGACGCAGAACAGGCATGAAAGTACCTTTATGTCTCCAGCATGTCACATGTGACCTTTTCACAATCCCCACTACAAGTTTGGAACAACTAACTCAAACTCTAAATGCCTGTTGGAGTTTTTTGGGGTGCACTCGATCTACAACCTATAGTACAAACTTTAGGTCCACTGAAAGTGCTCCCTCCCTCTCTCACTGTCTATCTACCTACTGTCCTACGGTCTAACAACATAAAGAGTTGTTCTGTCCCACAGTGTTCTTTTTTTTCTTTCTGCCTTCTTCTCATTCATACGCACATGCACATGTATGCGCACACACACACACACACACACACACACACACACACACACATGCCCACATACAGGCACAAACATACGCTCACTCCTGGGGCCAATTAGTCAAGTTGAAACATCTTCATTTTTCATTTGAGTGTTCAATGATCAGTGTAATTGGAATTAATAAGCCAATTTCATTTGGCAGAGATGAGAGTTTTTGGCACTTGTTTTGAGCACCCTCACAGTTGGTTACGGGGGAGGAAACCACAAAACAAGGGTCTCATTAACTGGGTCAATTACAGTCGAAACACATCACCTTATTAATCTTCCACTGCCTGGCATAATGAAGATGCTTTGGTATGCTTATCAGGCTGCTGTTTATGCTGCATTCACCACAGTAGCCCAGACCATATGTTCAGTGCACATCTTAAGAACAGGAGAGGTGAACACGTTCTGCCTGGAAGTTTGCTATTTCAATTCAGATGGGGTTTATTAAGCAACACAATCAAAAATTCATAGATGCATGTTGATCATAGAACAAAAGTAGATAGATAGAATAGATCACAGATCACAGAGATAGAAACAACTTATAGATGAATATGGTAACACAAAGCCTTGTTACAATCTGTTACAGGCTACACTGCTTGTGTGTCACTCCTCTCACCAACTCTTACCACTGTCTCTCACCGACGCTGTAGTCTCTTTTCTCTCTCACCTCTTCACTCCTCCTCTCCTCTCCTTCACTCTCCACTCTGGTCATCCTTTCTTTTTCTCCTCTAAACTCCTCTTCATGACTCCTGGCCAACAAAATGTGAATAGGTGAGTTATATTAACATTTATCTCCATACAGTTTTTATGAAGGAGGGAAGTTTTGACCATGGGAGTGTGTGACTGGTGGCTGAGGCAGATAGATAGATAGATAGATAGATAGATAGATAGATAGATAGATAGATAGTTAGATAGATAGATAGATAGATAGAGATTAATGTCACATAACAGCCCACTCCCCTGGTTTATCAGCCACAATATTTTTTTTCTTTATTGCAGGCTGTGTAAGCTTTCCAGATGGTTGCTATATTTTCCGTTGCCCAGTAGAATACTCATTTGTCTGAAAGCCCATTGATGGACTGTATTCAAGCTTGGCCAGTATGGACAAACTAAAGTTCAAGTCAAACAGCAACAACAGACTCTGTGTACTCACCGTGATTTGTTGTTAGCAATTATATTGTAACAAAGGGCAGAAAAGAAGACTGCTAGCTACAGTAGCAAAGATTGTCTTCATCCATCCAGGTTTTACCCATATGAAAAAGAAATAGAAGGAACTTCTAAAAAAACAATATAACTTTGGTTTCATTGTTGTGTGCTTTACATACAAGTTTCAGACAAAGGAGATGGAAACTTTATAAGATTAAGATATCTATATCTTTTCCATGTGGGATTACTGTCATATATTGTTCTGATTAATACCCAAATCATACAAGTTTCATTTTGTTCAAATTTACTAAGGATTTTGTATCTAGTTTCTCTGTTGTATGCTTTACATACGAGTTTCAGACAAAGGAGATACAAACTTTATAAGATTTATCTATATCTTTTCCATATGGGTAAGAGAGAAGGAGAGAGAAAAAGAAAATTCAATCCAAAACCATCACATTCCTGACTGAAGCCAAACGATGACATACAGTCAGAGTTTAGAGCTAACCTGAAGACTGTAGATTGTAAGGCACAAGCTCTGTGACCCCCTAGCATTCTGCTACAGGTCAAATATGAAGCCACTGTTAACATATCAGAGGGAACCCACAGCCACGGTGAACCCACTGCTGCTAACATGCTGCATTCTGCAGATTATGCTAATGCATTAGGATGTTAAGGGAAAGATGGAGAGCAGTGTCTGGAAACTCTGTGAAAGCCCTGCGTGTGGTGAGATGTGGCTGTTTGTGTTGGTGAAGTTAACTCTTATGAGATGTGAAGCTGTGGATATGAAGGGACGTCTCAGTGAGAAGGTTTGTCATTTCTACTCTGGGAGATGGATTCCCCCTGCCTTTCATCTTCTACCTTCCCACACTCCTGTGGATGAACAAGAATGTCTACACACACACACACATATATATATTCACAACACATATCCTCTCTCAATCTTTTTTTTTCTTTTTCCTTTATACACACACGCATAAAGGCCTTCACACATGCACTCACAAATACAAACTGCTCCCATCTCACTGTAATAAGAACAGACATGTTCACACTGCTTCTCATTTGGATGTCACTGCAGTGCCTGGCCTCCTTTGCTATATTAAAAATTCCACTCCGATCATTGTCAAAGCTACAAGCAGATGGTGACGAATCTGCTTGGCTCTCGCTGAGGTCATGTGAAAGCTGTTTTTTTTTTTCCTCACTCGGTTTAATTTAGAGACTATAACTTTGTGCTCCTCTCTGCACACAGAGAAGATATCTCTCTACAGTGTGACACATCTTTGTGAGGGTGCAAGATTTTTTGCTGCTTCGCACCATATTTCCTCACCCTCTCAGGGGTGGTATTTTTGTGTGAATATGCGCTCTCAAACACATTATAAATAACCCAGTTTGCAGCAAGTGGATGACTTGCCCATCTGCTGCAGTGATCTCATAGAAGGCTCCGTGTCTATCTCAAAGGTTGGAGCTCCAGGAAACAGGTTTTAAAGGCGTTTTCATTGCACAGTAGTTCCACCATATGTTAAATATAGTAAGGTAGAAGCCAACTTGGGTGTCAGAGTTCCACATATGAGCAAATGTCATATATGAGTTACGATCATAGAGCTGTGAAAGAGGTGTGAATGGCATGTCCAGGGTGAACAGTGCCTACAACATCACAGCCAAAACCCCCTGACTGATAATGATCCAGTTAGATTTAATGACATTGATATTGTTGATTTCAAGTCCACACTAATAAATTACTTGTTTAGGGTTAATAAGGTATCATTATTAATTTAGGGTGTTTTCACACCTGAAGGTCTGAACCAAGGCGGGTGTTTTTTCTTCATTGTCTACATTTGATCTGGTTGGTTCTGGTTTCACTGCATTAATGTGAGCGCACCAAAGAACTTTTGATATCATATTGACGTCCTGTCCTGATTACTCTTTAATTACTACATGATGATCTTGATAACATACAGTGCGATTTATTACTATAGTTCTAGTTGGATTGTTTGGCCTTGGCGGAGGTATGCCCTCTATGGAGTGTCGTTACTCTTGGTTGAAGCACTGAGGCGAGATAAAGACAGATACATATAACTTTTATTTATTTTATCACAGGGTGTCAATTCAAGTATCTCATCTAACACAAATAAATTCATAGAAAACACATAGACATGAACAAAAGTGAATGGCACACAGTCACTCAGATGCTGATGATTAAGGGATTCGCCTTATGAGCAAAACAGCGGAGTGAGTGTAGTGCAGCTGTATAAATGGCTTGAACTTAGCTGTGAACTATTAATAAATGACTTATTAAACATTTACAATATTTTTTGTTTGCATAAAACACCCAAGTGCTCCTTAATGCTTCACATGTGAAACCAAACTTCACATAATGCATAGCATCAGCAGCATGTCACTCTTACTACTTCTAGATCGTATATATATATATATGATCTATTATGTAATATAAATAAATGGTGATTAACCATGATTAACCATGAAGTAGTACCTGCAATTTAGAACATGTTTTCTCTTTTATTGTTGTTGTTATTGTTGTTGTTGTTGTTGTTATGTTTATCTTGATAATGTTTGTTTAATCTAACTAATTTATTATTTATGAAATCCTAGTACTATTTCTATTATGATCATATACTGTATGTTCACTGTCCTGTTCTGGGGCTCAACATTTAACATGATGCATATCTGGAAGTTGTGAAAGTGAAATGTACATGCTAGAATGAATGTGTTATGAACTGAATGAATGTGTTTTTGGATTGAATGAATGAATGTATTTGTGGATTGAATAGGTGCAAACTGAATTGCCCACTTATATAAAAAAAAAGTTGTATTGTGTTGAATCGAATTGAATTGGATTGAATTGAGTTGAATTTTATTGAATTGAATTGAACTGAATTTTGTTCATTCCTTAACTCACTGTTTTGTTGTTGCCTTCATAGTCATGCCAGCTGAGCAATTATAGATGACTTTGATGCAAGAGCATGAAATAGTAATAGTGATACATAACAGTAACAGACTTCAGTTAACTCTCTCTCTGAGTGACTGGCTTTCAGCTGATTTTATTGTTTCGCATTCTGTGGATTTTCTTTTTTTTTTTTTTTTTTTTTTTTGCAATCGCTTGTTTTCTGTAAATCTGCTGTCATGGCAACATGTAGAATTGCGACTTTAGAAAAACAGCAGAGAAACCAATGACAGAGTGGGTACACAGGTAGACAGGCAGGTCAGACAAACAGATCCAAGGGCTAAGACTAAACTGCAGGTCACAGAGGGAACTAATGAAAATACTGGAGGCTACACACACAGACGTTGATGGAATCCTTGCTGCAGAGAATTAAGACACACTGGTACAGAGGACACAGCACACAGAACAAATACATTAGGAGAGGAGAAGATAACTGGACTAACACATTAGTGAGGTAAACACAAAAGCTCTGGTAAACAATTACCAGAGCTGGAAAGACACAATGGCAGGAAATAAGAGAAAAAGGTTAGACACACATAAATGAAACAGAAAGTGAAAAATAAACTTGAAGATGCTGCAGACAAGGACACAACGCTGAACATTTCTCCTTTTTGCATCAACATCCAGCTGCTCCCCACTGGTCAAAAGTAAAAGACTTTGTTTGAGAAACCATCCAGATATGTTTGCTGTGAACAGCTGTGATGTGGTTTCATTTACCACAGTTAAAGACAGACAAAAATAGACTTAAACAAAAGAAATCCTGCTTAATCATCACCTATGAGCTTCTACTCGTGTGATGGGGACTGTGTCTGTATGGCATCCAGTTGCTATCTTGTTGGTGGTAGCAAATGTTCAAACAAGAACTTTGAAGCCAGTAGAGAAGGGTTTCATGTGACCAAGGGGCATGCGCAGAGGAGGGGCCGAATTTGAATGTTGTGTTTACAAACTGCAATGAGCAAACCCACGTACTCTACCTTTAACCTTCGTACCTTAGTATACTGTAAGTTTAGTCCAGGATGAAATCTTGGCTAAAGCTACACCAAAGAAAAGGCAGCGACTCGAAGCTGAATCCAGCTCCAGGCCGAGAACGGGCTGTATGTGAGACAGCAGCTCTCCAGACAGGCAAAATTCAGAGAGGACACAACAGAGGAAAAGATCATGTCGAGCCCCGTGTTACCAGCAGCAGAAGACGGCCAGGAGCGTGGGAGGCTCCATCGCCATCGGCCGGAAGCATGTCACACTTCTCCCACTCACGCTCTGATCGGCAGCTGAACAGCCTCCAGCTCTCTATGCTCTCTCCTCCTCTCAATGTGTGCTTTGTGCTTCCTCTCCTCTCCCCTCTCTCCCTCCTCAGCTATCACATTTACACATGGTCAGCCTCACCAAGCCACCCCTTCTATTTTTTTTCTTTTCCATTGTTCTTTCTAATTCAGATGACACAAGGCCAGTTTAGTCTGAGCCATCATCTCCAGCCAGTGTTAATGAGCCCTTTCTTCACATCTGCAAGTCATGAGGGCAGACGGCTGCACCATAATGACAATAAGACATGTATGTATTATTATTGGTTTTTTGTTTTTTTGTTTTTTTTCTCTGCCCAGATTGCAAAGAAAAAATGCCAGTTCCCAAAGTGGTTATTGTGTGAAAGACAGAATATACCAAAGAAAAACCAGCAGTTTGTGGACATTTGTCTGGGGTTTGGCTTCCTGAATAATGTGGATTCACTTCCAAAATACACAATGAATGTCTGCCCTCATGTTTTTTTTGTTGTCACATCTGCTGTCCAACAATTCGTAGATATGATGTGTTGAGCCTGATAAGATAAAAGATGAATATATATATATATAATTTTACCAGTATATCCTACTAATAAGCGTTTGACAAGTTACCTTTAACCTGATTCGGTACAGTTTGGCAGCAAAGTGTGAATGCATTAGCTCACAAGCTGTATTTGTTTAAGTCAGAGAAGAAGAAAAATCACCAGGGGGGTTGATGACAGTCAACGCTGCAGAGCTGCCATGGCGCCCACAGCCCCTCTCAGTTGAAACAAGATTTCTTTTTGCACATGCTTCTTTGACACTGACAGACCATGATAAATAAACAAACTTTTACACTCTCTCTCTCTCTCTCTCTCTCTCTGTCTCTCCCTCTCTCTCTCTCTTTCCCAATTTCTCTCGGGTGTCTGAGCTCCAGTTTTTGTGGTGAATGAAGTAGGACAGAGCATGACAGAAATACAGTCAAAGCAGATGGCTTTATGTCTCAATCCTTTCGCCCAATATTTCATCCCAGCAGTGAATTCCTCCGGTGCTGAGCAGACAGGAAATATATGAGATGTTATTATTTCCAACTATTTCTGTCACCTTTGTTACCTCACTTGACAGTGTCAAACATTTATCACCGGTTTTCAGTCAGTAATTTACACAGCTCCAGTAAAGCGGTTAATTGAGACTAAATCTGTCACCATCGTCTGTGGTAAAACAACTTACGCATCCTGATGCTAAATCAACTCATTGTTATTGTTTAACAACTGGAGTCATATTTGACTGGTGATGCTTCATCATGCTGCAAAGAAACACACACTCTCCAATGCAACTGCTCTGTGACCATACTTGGTTTAATTGAAGGAGAAGCTATCCTCCCTCCAGTCAGCCGTGTCAGAGTCCAGGACCAAACGGCAACAGTTTTTTTTGACAGCGCGCCAACTTCACAAAAGCACACTGATCATAAATATAAATGACAGCATTAATAAATAATGATCTTTTATTCAAATTCCTCATTATACATGCAAATAGGTTTAAAGGGGGGGGGGGAGTGTGATCTAATGTGCAAAGTGTAATTGTTACAATGGTCCTGACCCAAGATTATTAATATTAATTCACTACATTGTTTCAGTCCATTCCCTGTTGTGCCTATGACCTCGGATATGAACGCATTTGATATGAGTTTCCATTCATGTGCATATCATATAGTCTTTGCAGCAGGCGATTGTGTGCTGCTGAAAGAACACACCACACTGGCTATTGGGCTGCCATTCACTGAATTAGATTACAGCTGCCTGTTTTCATTTAATCATTTCTATATTAAGGCATTAGGTTCAACATGGGCCAGTTGTTTCTGGCTTCTTATTGACATTTAAAAAAAGAAAAGGCCTGCACACTGAACTATTCCACACACCACTTTGTTTAGCTTATATTAGAGTGAGGTAGACTAATATGGTATGAATGAATAAAATGACAGATCATCCACCTTTTTACTCACTGCACTCCATAACTGATGTAGGGAAATTGATTACTGAAATAAAAAAAAGTAAAATATATATTTTTATAATAATCTGACCATCCCTGGACCTTTGTTGACTGACCGACTGATCATAATCCAACCATTGTTTAGCCAAATGCCACAGTTTTAGTTTTCCCATTGGCAGTTGTTCTTTCAAAATGATTTGGCACAAGCTCTTTCTATCAGAGGGAGTGTGCAGCCTGCGGTGGTGCAGTAGGTGCAGTCTTGCACTTCATTCCATTTGTGTAAAGACACTGGCCACTCTCCAATGAGAAATGTTTACTTCCTAGGTTTTTAAAACTATTGGATCTGCCCTTACCCAATCGATAATGTTTGGTCGTGATGTATATCATGTGCTGGAACCAGCCAAAACACAATGAAGCTGCTGCACGCTGGAAACAATGACCACCCCCCACTGCAGTGAGCAGAGATAGATAGATGTCCATCAGTGACAGCATCATTGCCACAAGAGAATGAATGGCTTCACAAACATCCATCTCCGCCACCATTATGTATGAACTTCAACTTTCAACTTACTGCATAACCTCAATGTCATTGTTCTCAGTCACTCACTCTGTCTGGTTGATCGGTCGCTCTGCAGGAGAAAAGCAGAGAAAGTATTTCAATCCCAGACAGAGTACTGAAGAGAGATGAAGGCTGAGTGGAAGTACACAGGCCAGAGTAGTGTTGCAGTGCCACAGATGAGCATTTTGGTCTCTGTTTCATGCTTCAAGTCTGTACTGTGACTCACTCAACCTGTGCACTGTTGACACAAATTGCATGTGTGTTTTTAGTCCAGCTGTAGACCAGATCACACACTATTCAACTGTGTCACTTGGGGAAAAAAAGAAAAGAAAATCACAACAGCTGCTGACAACAACCTACTCTATTCACCCACATCCTGCCTGATAAAGACCATTTTGAAATAAATCTAAGTTCTCTTGTGTATTTCATGAATATTGTAGGTGTAAAACACTTCTGACAGATAATGGTAATCTTGCTTTGCAGATTGAGTATCTGCAGTTTGATTGTCTGTGAGAGTCATGATTTGAAAGAAATCACCTGCACAATGCACTGAGCTGAGCAGCCATCAGGGGTTGTGTCTGGGAGACCTTGGTGAATCATCTCTGTAAATAAAGCAGTGGGAGAATTATGAGTAAATAAAGGATTTTCACATTGAAAAGTTATTTTCCAACTTTTGCAATAAGCACGGAGGAGATGGGACATCAGGGGAGGAATGATGACATAAATCAGGAGAAGGTATCCATTGTATAATAGACAATGATTCAGAGAGCAGATCTATTCTGTAGTAATGTAAATGAAGCATGATAGGATCTCAAACCATGAAAATATTATTGAATGCGATGGTTGAATGTGATAATGATGACAAAGCCGGTTTTGAATATAACACCAATTACTTTCTATCACAGTCAGTTTGAGAGATGTGCAATGAAACGAGTTCCCCCACCACAGCTTTGCTCCAGTTCTCCCTTTCATCAGCACTGTTAGGATGTGATAATGAGCAAACACTGTAATTCCACCAATTAACTGACAGCTGCACCTTCCCTCACATTTCCTTGTCTTGTCTGTGTGAGTTTGATAATTGGGAGTTTGATGGTTTCTATCACCAACTTTTCAACATGCTTAGCACGATAAGTGTTAGAGATGACAGAGAGCTGCGCTCACTCACCTCAGAGTGTGAGACTTGCCTGCCGTGTGCTTTAACAGTACTTGATCCTACAATCCTGCTGTGTTTTACTGAATGAAGGTTGAAGTTTATGTGGTTGTTTGGTCTGCACAGAGACAAAGATGTGTCGCACTGTGGTTCAGTAGTGGGCAATGGGGAGAAAGTCACTCACAAAGTTCACGGCAGCAGGAATGATTGATTTCCAGTAACATTTAAAATGATCTACACCCATAGTGGAACATTTTTACGAGACTGTAAAGGAAATTTCTGGGTAGAGAGAAAGAGCAAGTTTGCGTGTGTGTGTGTGTAGGTGTGTGTGTGTGTGTGTGTGTGTGTGTGTGTGGAAGAAGAAAGAAAAATACAGGCCCATGACCTGGTTATCGTGGTTGGTAAAAATGTAGCACAAGCAGAAAACAGTCCTCACTCTGCCACAGTCCACACTTTAGGAAAATCCCTGTAAATAGTGGAGTAAAAGCAGAAAAGAGCTGCACAGAAAAGAATACATGAGATACATCCTGCTGCATGAATGGGCTGCTGTGACTACTAGCATATTAGCTAACGGGATACCTAACTATCTAATTAGTTGATTTACACAGAAAACTCCATAAACAATCTTGTCTTTGTAAAAGAAAGCAGATACCATTGCTACCTAAAAAAAGAAAAAAAAACAAAACAAACAAAACAAGGACATCTGTTTTCTGTGCTGCAGGTTAGCCTATTATGTTTACCTTTTGTTGCTAGGCGACATTGGGTGGTTTAGTGATCATGCAGGAGCAGGGGAAAAAAGTGCAGTGACCCGGCCTTAAAAGACAAAGGCCCAATCCTATTTCTACTCACCAGACCTCTCCCCTCCTGCACCTCAGGTTCATGTCAAGAGTAGGAGAGTCCACTATTCTTTTTTTGGCTGAGGACGACAGTAACTGCTGTTCAAGCAAAGACTTTCAGAACTACAAACTGACTACACCCGACACACCAGCAAGATGGCTGCACAAGCAACCAACAGGAAAGACATGCATTTTACATCATCACCATTAGTAAGGATTCTAAAATTACAACAGCCATTTATTGTGTATTTATTGTATGGTCATAGGGGAAGCTATGAAATATTTGTTTTCTACTCTATTATTTGAATACTATAAGAACTGGACAATGCTTGATGGGCAGAGGAGTTGTTTTCCTTTTCACACTGACATTTTGGAGTTAGGTGATTGTCCACCTGACAGCAGCAATAGAATACTGTGTCCTCTTATCATTGATTCAGTCTCTTTGTTCATTTGTCTTCTCCTGGGCCATTATTATTTTTATAGCCATTTTCACAAGCCTCTTGCAGCTGCCCACCAATTAAGCTTTGTACCCCATTAAAAGTCCTCACAGGCTGCGCTGCACAGCACTCACCACTGCACCATCCATTGTGTCCACACTGCCTGGCTACCACCCCACCTATAAAATATTAACACCTGCTATCACTCCTGCGGCACTTCAACTCCTGGGAGGTCCACTTAAAAACCTACGCTGCCACAAACAGAGTTGACCGACTTACCGAGCACTCTGACCTGCAAGTCTAAGGTTTCCCCGTCTGCAGCTCTGTCACAGGCATCCAGCTGCTTGCATCTTTTACAGTGTGGCTGAATTATTCATGATCTGAAGACGGGACATGTTCACTGACTTTTTTTTTTGTGGTTAAGACAGACAACTGAAAACGAGGTGAGAGGACTACTTCTAATTGCTTGTTTAGTACTGTCATACCACGTTCACCAGTGAGGCATCAATAACCAGTGTGATTCACATTATAGCTTTTCTCAAGAAATATTAAATCAGATCTGAAATGTAATTCATTTATTTGGCTGTGGGCATTGTCTAATGGCTGCTTCATGAACTTGTGTTACAGAGGCTGTAAATGTGACATGTAATGTACAAAGTGCAACGCATCCAGACAAAGTGCACACATGTCTGGTCGTAATACTTTAGACTGGCTAATGGGTAGTTCAGCTAATATACATTAGAATTAACAACTGTATGCCTACCTTCAGCATCAAACCTCAACCCATTACACAGCAACAGCTGTCTGCTGAGATAGAAAGCAGTCCCAATGCTAACTCTCATTAGCAGCTTTTGCATATGTGCATAAAAATGGGTTAGACATAGAGTGCATTGTCTGTTAGTATAAAACATTTCTCTGGGTTTCATGTATATTTTTATATGCAGTACATTACGTATGTCTGTGGGATACTTTTGACTCAGTTTCCCTATTTTAGGGTTCTTTTCAATGATTGTGAGATTAGTCATCTAAGCATGATACAGCAGAGGAGCTCCCTACACTTGAGCATTTTTTATGTATGACTATGTACAGTATGTTGTGCCGCATCTTCTTTTAATAAGGCAGTGTGTTTGAGGGGATGATAACAAATATCTCCCCCCAGGACCAGGCGCTGGGAGCTGGAGCATCTACCAAGGGCTGTGAGCACAGGCTCACAAATGTCTTCACAGCATGCCATCTCTTTGCAAGCTGAAAGAATGATCACACCATTTTAGGAGTGAGTGCTTCTCCTATTAGATGGATATAATTAAAGGGAGGTATATAAATGTTCCAGACCACCAACCTGCATTTGATCCGGTCAAACATCAGAGCAGTAGAGAGAGGCAGTGATAACTGTTGTTGTTTTTGTTGTTGTACAGGATCTTGCCAGGAACTCCCTTTCTCCCAACTGACAAAATGTCTGTGCTGTCTGCCAGAGCTGGGCCTACCCTTAATTCACTTAATCAAAACTCTCCTGATTGTGGGAAGAACGGGGATTAGAAAGTTGCATCAGGGCTTTGTGAATGCATAAATTTGCCAATTTCCGCTAAAGGGAATTATTGTAAAATGATTTTTTTACTCCGTCCGTGGTACCTTTGTTTCCAAGACAATGCAAAGTAATATTCAACAAATATTATTCCCTGCCAAAATCATTCAGACAATAGTATAATCCTCCTCATACCTTTACAAATGAAAAAAGCAGAAATATTATCCATTATATTTCTTTGCAGGCATGGGGTGTGCTAATCCTCTCTGTTGTACATTCTGTGTACATCATAGTCCAATGGTTTCGTCCTGGCCCAGAGCCCAGGAAGTCGGTAGTCGGCGGCTCATCTCCATCCTGCTTAGAATCCCCCCCCCCAAACACACACACACACATACACACATATGCACTTTCCCTGCATTAACTACTTGCCTGTTCTCTCTCCGCATCCTCTTCCGTGCTGTTTCCCTGCATCAGATTACACACAAAGTCAATCACTCACACACGCACACACACACACACATGAATGCACCCACAAATAATTCACCCCCATCCCTGTGCCCCGTGCAGTGCAACTCTCAGTAGGACCTGGGTTTATTATCAGCCGCTGCTGCAAGCAGAAACTGGCACCTCTTCCGTCCTTGCTGTCACAGAGGCCGACGTCCTGGGTCAGTTCCACCCCAAACCCTAAATCCAGCCCTTGTCTCACCTCCCTCCTCTTTCCATCTTTCCTATTCCTCCTCTCTCATTTTTTGTTTCATCCTCTTGTCATTCCGTCCCTTGCGTATGCTTTTCTTCTACTGTCTGCTTGTCTGTCTTGCATGGGGCATTCAAGGAATTTGCCTGAAAGATTTGGCTTCAGAGTGTTTCCTCCATGACAGACCTCTGTATGTTGTGAATAGTGTGTCTGCATGCATTTGTGTTTGTGTGGGTGTGTGTGTGTGCAGGGAATGAAAGGAGAAATCTAAAAAGCTTCTCTCTGAACAGGTTCTGACAGCAGCAGGGAGATGAGACAGGCTGAAAGAGAAAGAAGGGACACAGAGAGTAGAAAGCTCCTTGGGGGGCAAACAGAAGGGGTTGGCGGGGAAGGAGCAATGGAGGAGGTCCTTTTTAGATCCCGGCCCAAGGCTTGATTCTGATTTTGCCTGACGCTAACAGTATCTTGTTGTCATGGGAACACAGAAAGCTGGTAATTCCATCTAATGCTCCTATCTCCCCCAGTACAAAAAAACAGTGAGATGGACAAGCTAGAGGAAGAGAGGGGGGAAAAAAAACAAAAAAAAAACTGAACAAAGCTTCAGTGTGGTGGCCGACGCCACCCTGGCACACTTCACAGCACAGTGGCATACACACACTATTGCCAAGCATGGGAGCACAGCGCATGGCAGGGAATTGTATGCACAGCTGCTGAGTACAGAGCAGTCCTTAAATGCACAAGACATCAACTGAGGTGGTTACTAAAGTGTAAAACAAAAAAACAAAAAAGAAAAAAAAGGATTCAACACCTGAACCTGAACACAGACTCTGAGCCTCAGAGTGCGACATCAGCGGCTGCATCTCTAATGTTTTTATGGATAAGTAAGGGATAATATAGAGTGAGCAGATAATTACCCCTTCAAGTTGGATTGAACCCCGATGCAGGGCTTATAATGCTCACTCTACATTAGCCCGCTTATTATACAGCTACTTACCAGTGAAATAAATAATTTAAGATAAAATTTGGGTTAAAAAAAGATCAGCGGTCATTCAATGAAAACTTTTATTTATAATTCCCATTAAACCGGCCTGCACTCCCTGCTCATGACCCAGTCTGCTGTCCAGTAGTCCCATTAAGCTGGCCTTCCCTCCCTGCCCACCAGGAGCTTCCTTCATCATTTTTCGTTAACTGACTGATTCCATTTCCATGTTTTCCATATTCCATGTTGTAAATTGTTTTCTTGCCTGTATACAACATCTATTGCACGTCTGCCCGTCCTGGGTGAGGGATCCCTCCTCTGTTGCTCACCCTGAGGTTTCTCCATTTTTTGTTAAAGGGTTTTCTTGGGAGTTTTTCCTCAGTCGATGTGAGGGTCTAAGGGCAGAGGATGTTGTCATAATGCTGTGTAAAGCCCTTTGAGACAAACTGTTTGTAAAAACGGGCTATACAAATAAAATTGCCTTGCCTTGCCTAAACTGGATGTTGCCATTGACAGTGAAGTGAGACATGGAATGGGACTTTCTGTTGTTAAAACTCATGTCTGTGTTTTTCTCATGATGTGGCCCTGGATGTGACAAAACTGTGAGCAAAATGTTTTTAATTAGAAGACGTTGTAATCACCATACACCGCTTTACAAGAGCGATGCGCTACTGCTGCCTGAATTTGAGGACAGGAAATTCTCCGGGGAATTTTCAGCCGTTAGTCATGAATGAAGGGTTTCAATCTCTCCTCTCTTTCTGAAGCAGTAGCTTAATGGAAAGGTAACAGCTGTCAGTGACGATCAGAGCGGCGTCCCTAGCAACAGTCTGCGATACAGAAATAACAGACCTTAGAATGCAGTGATGGACCAATCAGCATAGCCTTCATTATTTAAGAGAGCTGTTGGAATAATTCCCTGCAGCCAGGTTCCATAATCTGGTATAAAAAAAAAAAAAAAAAAAAAAAAAAAGGACTTTCCAGAGGTGTGGACGCTGATACAGCAGCACATTCCTATATGGTGTTTGGGATGGGGATGACCAATGCTTTGTTCAACCCTCTGACCTTCTGACACCTGAAAAACACTGGCAAAGTAACTAAATAGTTAACTTTGTGTATACCATAAACTGTTGCTTCCACATGGGAATCAAACACATCCATCCATTCACCACAAGCTCTTCCTGACGTGGACTTTGTCTCATTATACCTACTGCTCTTGGTTCCTGTCATAATTACCACCACCACTAGATGTTACCTAGCAACAAAATGTAACAAGCTGCTGCAGAGATGAGCTCTTTCTTTTTTTTTTTTTTTTACAGCAGGACTGTGTTCTGAAAATGAAAGGATAATTGAAGTAGGAATGACAGGCAGTTAGACTGCACTGTAAAGCAGTTTGCAGCACATGGAAAACTTACATTGTGTATTTATTTAAACGAGAGTTGAAAAACAGAACAGATTTTTTTCACTGATGGTTTTATGGATAACACAGCACAACAACCACAGAGTGCATGTGCTACATTTAGTGCATCTCTGCTATAATTTCATACAGAGGCCATTTTATAATGGCCCCTCTGCTGTAATCACAGATAAGTGTTTTGGTGCAAGTATAGAGGGGAAGCCACTCGCTAATCCGGGTAAGTTATGCACTTCAGTTCTCCTTTTTCAGGGCCAGCCAGTCACCGAGTCATCCAAACCAGCCAGTTGGCCAACCAGCCAGCCAGCCTGCCCAGAGTGCCTGTGGTGCCACTTAAGAATCATGGGAAAAGAATGTTCTCAGCTTTTTTCTGTCCTGATTATATCAGATGTGGAGGAAATGGAGGGACTCTGGGTGGATGCCAGCCCTACTGAGCCCTGGGGAGAAGAGAAGGAGGAGAATGAGGGAGGCGGTGGGCAGAAGGGGGTAGATGAGTGGGAGAGGAGATTGGGGGGAGGGCTGAGTAGGGAGGGAGGCATGGGAATGAGGCGACAGGGGTGCTGAGGACCTCCAGGGACCAGAAGGTTGGAAGGGGAAGCAGTGTGATTCATCAAGACCAGTGAGAAGCCTAATCCCTGGGCCTTGGCAGGCCAGAGGATGGATGAGGAGGGTGTCATTGGTTGTGGCCCACAGAGGGACATACATTAAATAAAATGAACGATTTGACAGGACTTTTTCTTTTTTTCCTCTCCTTTTAGGCAGGGGGCATCCTGCCCACAGAGAAGCAGTGTTTAAGAAGAGGATAGTGCAAAAATGACTAATCATAAGATCTATGATAAGAGTAAAGTCAGCAGTAACCATGCCAACAACCTTGAGTGTGTTTTTATAATGATAGTGTCTCAGCAGCATAAAGACTCAAGGCCAAAAATCATTTAAAGCATGCAGTCATATAGCTTTGATAATTAGCATCAGTAATGTAATATAACATAGCCTGGCTGAGTGGTGGTGGCATTAGACATGGTGTGTTGAGTTGAGTTGAGTTGAGTAATATTAATACAGAAAATGGATGCTTCAACAATACATTTTGCTTCTCTACTATTTAACTGCAGAGTGGTTTCTTGATCTAATTGCTTTATTCTGCTTTTTGTGAAATGATAACTTTGCCCTAGCAAGGTCGCCCTGCACTAAAGGATAATTAGTAAGACATCCCATGAAAAGAGCAGTGAGCCCATCTTTCAATGCTTTATGAATGTTGCACGAGTGGGTCTGTGCCTTTCTGCCACAACCCAATTTATTTCTACTTAAAGACATACACAAGATATATATATATATATATATATATATATATATATATATATATATACACATATATATTTATTTTTATTTAATTATTTATTTATTTATTTATTTTTAAGAGTCACCAACCCCCCACCCCTCTAATGAAATATTTAACCTTGATACACACATATTTACATACATGTCCTCTCGTATTTTTTATACTTGGGATTCAATACCAGTTTATCACTTAAAGCTAATTTAACTCCCCCCCTCCAAAAAAAAGGAAAAAAAAAACATGACATTGAGGTGGAGCTATAGATGTAATTCAATGTATGTACATTGAGAGAGGTGTAGATGGCAACTTTGACAATGATGGCAGGTCTCAATCTCAGTAAATGTCATAGCTGCACATCTCTTACAACCTTACAATCCACAGCAGAAGTCATAATGTAACTAACATGTTCCACCAAAAAAAAAAAAAGAAAGACAGAGATGACACTGTGCACAGTGTTTGAAAAGATCAGCAAAGAGCTTGGCTCAAACTGATTTGAGGATGAAATGTGTCCTGTGTTCATCTTGGAGAGGGCCATGTGGGCTGTGAGAGACATGACTGTGAGTGTGGCAGCGTGTTGTTGCTGTGACTGTGTACTCAAATGTCCTCTCTCTACAGCTGTCTCTCCAACACGGTCGTCTCTTTTGTTTGCATGCTCAAACTTGGTATAAATCATGTATGGGTGAGTGTGAAGTAAAAACAATGAATGAGCTTAGAGCCATAGTTATGGAAAGTGGTGTGAAGTAACACCAACACAGATGCCGTGTCAGAGTAGAGGTGAGGACATTGTGGTCAAATATGAGATCTAAGAAAACATTAGTCACACTATCCATCATTTCTTTATGTGGAGAGCTGGAGTTTCCCAGCATGCAGTGGGTTAGATGAGATGAAGCATTAACCTTAGACAGGTCACCACAGTACCCTTGAAACTGTTGTCTCATATGGAAACGTTACACCCAGATTAACAATGTGCTGCACACTGCTGCTGGGACTCAAAACTTTATTACTCAGACTTGTGTATGTATCTTTGTGAGAGACTCTGAGAATAAATGCAGACCATACAGAAAGCTTTCTTATGGCTGCAGAGCACTTCATGACTATCAGGTTTCTGTGATACACATCTATGTGCAGGGGGAGAACGTAATCCTATATCTGATAAGTTCCATGGTAATGGCTTGTACATATGGTCTATTCGGTTATATAAATGGCATTAGGAAAGACTCACTCAGCCACTTATCCAATCACTTACTGTTGTCCATACACAAAAAAAATAGGAGATATGCATAAACAAGTCAATAAATAACTGCTCTACTGTTTACACACTGATAGGCCTGATCTTTCTCTTATTACAATCATCTTGTCTGATTAGGAAAGTTAAGTGAAGGATCACATGTGACAGGATTATAGTAATAAAATGGAGATCGTAGCCTGTATGCTCATGTACAGATGGAACTCCATGGCTGTCACAGCAGCAGACACTAATGACTGAGGTTCCTGAGTCGTGACATCATTAAGCATTTAACCTTGTATGTGCAGCACTGTGATTGGTTATTAGGATAATTATCTCTAAAGGGCTTTCTACAATATATGGAACCTGCAGGTGCAGGAAGCCACAACCTGAACAGAGACCTGGGAAGATTGTGACTGAGTGTCAGTAAGTGTCTGGCTTCTGTTTAGATCACTCTCCTGAAGAAAAAAGGGATATAAGGGACATAAGGGACATAAAGTACCTTAGTAGTTTTTTTTTTAATTATTATTATTCATTTTAAATGAAGAATTTTTGCATCATGGAATGTTTAAAGTTTGGGATATTTGCTTATAATCCAATCATAATCTGCACTTCCCCACACCTTTGTGGTTAGGGTTAACCCTAACCCTAACCCACCTTTCTGGTTGGAGAGCTTCTGGGTCTTCAGGACTCCTCTTGTTTGGTGGTTGGACTGCATTTAACATACATATGCTTATGTTGACCCAGGTAACAAGCTGCTAGTGTCACTGTGTAACACTATGTTGACTGAGTAGGTTGATTTACCATGAACGCAGGTAATGATTGGTTTTGTTGAATGTTCCTAACAGTTCAACCTGCACATTAGGGTGAATGGTGACTTTAAATTGCCTGTATGTGGGGTTGTTTATGTCTGTATGTTGGCCATATGATAGAAACCCTGTTGAGGGTGTGCCCCGCCCTCTCCCTCTGTCAGATGGGATTGGCATCCCTAACCCTAACCCTCAGGTCCAGTCTACTGCTGCAATGATAGTGGCGACACTGTTGAATTAAACATGTTCTCTACTGTTTGTATTGGTATTTATTTGCATTCAATAGTAGAGTATACAATACAACCTTTTAAATGTAGAGTACTCTGTAGTACTGGTTGAACTCTGCTATCAGACCTCAAACCAATGAACCATTTTTTTTTCTGTTTCACTTTCAATGCATTAATTTTCCTCCATAACACACTACATGTTACATTGGTGCACACAGGAAAGGCCTGAGATCAAAGCTCGCAGATCAGACTTTTTAGCTTGGAACCGATTCAGCTGAGATAATGGGCTTCTCTCTGGTCTGCCTATTCATCACACGACTTGTATACTGAGGCTAATTCAAGTGTTCACAGGCTGCATCCATCAGTCATTTGCACACTGATGACTGATAGATACATGTCTTTACACTAAAACTATCAGCATCTGTTAGGAATTATGATAATCTTCTCAAATAAAAGAGTAGGTCATGCTGATGAAAAACAATTTAACCCACTCATATTGAGGGAGCCCACTGTGACAGCTCATCTGTCTGTGTATAAAGGCTCTGCAGATACACTGTGATCTGGACTGACCTTCCTCATCATGTCCAAACCTGTGTAGAGTGTTTATGTTTGTATGAGGCTCTTAGAGATAGGCTTTAATGCATCTGCTGCGTTGCTTGAGAATATTTTTATGCACTGTGTGTTTATTATGACAGTGGCTGGATGGCTGCTGCTGCTGCTGCTGCTGCTGGTGAGGGCACCAAGTATTATCATCAGGAGCTAATTTAGGAGATATCACAGCTGTACAAATTACCCCTGACCTTTGTGTTCGCATACACTCCAGGCCCACAGCACAGTCTTTTGTCTGCCTTTGTCTGTGTTTATATGTGTGTGAGAAATAGAGAAAGAGAGTGGTGAGAAGTCAGCTGGGGACACAAAGGTAAAGAAAGCAAAAAAAAAGAAAAAAAAAAGCTACCCTGCAGAATTCGGAAAAAAAATATTTGAAAAAGTCAGTGATTCAAGTGTTACAGGAAAGTGTGATCATGTTCTCTTTAAAAGGAGCCACTCAACTCTGCAAAGGTCACGAGACTTGAAATGGTAAAATGATTCACAAGTTTCATTGTTGTTGTCGCAGCAGTTTAAAATCTATATGAAAAGTTTCTTTTCTTCATCTATTTGTTTTTTTGGCATGTGATTGTTTCCTATGCAGGGAAATTTTAAGTCTTGACTGACTGACATTTAAAAGTACTAACTAATACCTTTCTAACAGATACAACTTTTCATTCACTGTATTATCCTGCCTCCATCAATTAAACCCAGCACAGTTGACAGCACTTAAATGTTTAAAGGTGAACAAAGACCCAAGTAAACTAATCATTATGTGTCAGTTAAGAGCAGAAAGTTGCACAGTAAAATTTGGGAGTCTTTGTGAAACTGCACTGGATTCTTGTTGACACTAGAAAACTAGCAGGTAACATGTGACCCAGTTTGGATGATGCTATACACACAGCCTGTTACAGTGGAAAACCAGCTGAATTATTACATGTTGTGGCAGTTTGTAAGTCAGCTAATTAGTTGATTCTGCAAACTGGACAAAATCTGAACACGGTAAATTCAAGAGATTTATTTGCACCATGAACAAACATGGCTCTGTGGCAGTGCAGACTGTGACAGAGGTTATTATGGCTCAACAAAGCTAATAAACAGCTCTGTTAAACTACGTTTCCACAAAGGTCAGCAAGTTCTTTTTTCTTCTTCTATTTGCTATTAATTAACATGCATGTCAGGTTTCAACACAGTTGAGTTCTTTGAGGAAGGTTAAATTATTTGCCATGTGAACAAGTATTACCTGATATATAACAAGGCCCTAATAAAGCATGTTCATACTGTGTATCTGCAGTGATTTACATCTGACTGTCCTTCAGCAAAGCAGCTACGCATTAAAGCCCAATGTAGCAAAAGAGGACAAACATTGAGGATGCTCATTAACATGACTCTGTCCCTGTCATCAAAACCACAAATGAAGGTCAACACAGAAGGGAACACAGTCTTCCATTACAGAAGATGATTTAAGACTTCCACCAAAATCTTTAATCCAGTGACATGACAGATTACTGTTCCTGGAGTCCTGTAAACAAGCATGTTTGTCTCCCACTGCATGACTTCTCTTCCCTCTACTTTGCAATGGGAACCCAGGAATCTGACAGATTATAGCATGCTGTAAGTGTTCCCACTGTGTTTCAGACAAAAACTAACTTAATGTTGAGGGTGAGGTGCCAGGTAAATATGTTTGTATCACTGTGGTCACAGTGGTTAGAGTTTGACCCCGCGTGGCAGAGGCCAGACTACAGAGTTAGAAGTCTAAATGTCTGAATTTTAAAGCTACAGAATGTGCAGCTTAAATTTGACTTCCTCCTCTGACATTCATACTGAGAATAGAGATATCCCAGACAGCTGACTGAAATGTGTCTTTGCAACTCCATTGATGGATGAAGCCTCCATGATGTCGCTGACGTGCTACTGAGGAGTGGTTCCGAAGGTCAGAGTGGATGGTTTCAACATCTCCATCTTGCTAGTAGCTGAAATGATGAACTCCTGGCTAATTCAAAAAGGGGAAAATAGGAGTGAGGATGGGTGGAGCTAAGGTTTTAGTGCATATTGTCTTGTGGCAAGCATACGCCCACCCACCTGTCACTCAAAGCAACACAGCCTACATGACACTGAACTTGAAGTGAAACATCAAAATAAACCACAGCGTACTGACACTGCTTTACTCAAGTTTATTGAGTAAACGCAAAGGCGTAGGTTTGCGTATGGACAGTATGGACATGTCCATACCAATATTGTGAAAGAACAGATTTGAACCAACTGTATGTGTGTTGTTTACACAACCATTCATCTGATGCACATGACACTTGGCAGGTGTGTTACACAGGACTATAGGAAGTGTAGTGTTGAATTTGGTGCCATGTGATACGTAGGAATGCACATTTTGATTTTATTTCTGACCGATAACTGGCGCTCGTTAACTGGTTAATAATCAGCAATTTAGAGGACGATGTTTTTTATCTTGCTATTATAAAACACATACACAAGTGCAGACACCAGGCTAAAGAGAGGAACAGTATCTCTACTCCTCTGACAGCTGCAGGTGAACTGCAGGTGAGCTACAGGTGAACTGGCTGGAGATCGCAGCGCTGTCCCTCTTCTTCTTCTTCTCTCTTTTTTTTTTTTTTTTTAGCGGCACTGTCCTCGTAGGTGATGCATGCGCAGATGTCTGTGTATGTTTTTGCTGTGAAATACGACTAAAGGTACGGCTCATGTCGACACGCCCCCATGAGTTGACGACATAAAGAGCTAATTAGGCTAAAAAAAACAAAAAACAATAGTATCAATCAGTAAAAGGTTAAACGGTTAATCATTGAGCATCCCTAATACGCACGCACACACTTCAGAAGAAAAAACAACACCGATCACTCAGATCAGTTTTATATACTCTCACATGCATCACTGCAGGACGGAGCTTCTGGGCACTGAATGGCTGAGCAGGATTGCATTATTTGGTTTGTTTGTACCTCCAACCCATAATGTATAGTGGGAGTGTACTTGTAGCACATGACGTCACTGTAGAAAAAAAACATTGTTGTGTCCATGTCCATGTCCATGTTGAGACGAAATCTACGTCCTTGAGTAAACGACACATTTTTCCAGCAGGCTTCTTCAGGTTAACTCAACAGGATTTACAGGTGTGATCAATATATATGCAGGTGTGCTAAATACTTTTGAATCTAATGACCAATCATAACAGCCCCTCCTCTCATGCAGTTTATCCTGTTGAGTGAACCTGAAGAAGCTGGATGTGAAACGCACCACTCACTCGATGAATTTCAGTAGAGTCATATTTGCATGAGGTGGTTGATTTTGATGTTTCACCTAAGATGTTCCTGTGACCAACCAGTAGGTGACTGTCATTTTGGTTGTGCACGGGGAGTTTTGCTCATATTACTGAACTTGAAGGGTTTATAAAATGTAAGCAAGTGAGTTATCACTTACACACATAAACACACACAGAGTCAAGAAGGAGGAAAATTAGCTGCACAAATCAATACATATGTATATTGTACCATGGCTGTAAACATGTTTATCTCTATATCGATTTCAACCCATTTTAAAAACTCAACCTGATTCAAGTTGGCTGTCATTTATGAATACAGCACGTTGGCTCTGTTAATACAGATAACTGGCCCTGTGTCGACTTTATGCGCTACAGGAGGGGAAGTGGTTGTCACGCTCATTCCCACCAGAGCGCCTCCGCCAGCTGCTGCGGCTAAAGTGAGCACTGTGCCTGTCACGCTGGTGCCCCCTCCCAGCACTATGATCCCCTCCCCGTTGCTCCAGCAGCCTGCTAAGTGCATGGCTGGCATCACTGTGGCATCCCAGGTTTAAATACAGATGCCACAGTGTTGAACCCCTCTGCAGCGTATGTGTATTTTTTATTTATTTATCTTTTTCTGCCATGTGTGTGTATTTGTGTGCATCCATGTATACCAGGCTCCAGACACCAGGGAGGGGATTAAAAATGCCCTTTCACCCCCAGGAGAAGCAGTGGGATTAGAACCCCCACATGTCTGTGACTGATCTTTTATTTTCTTGCCAATATACAGTATCGTGCTATCCTCCTCATATTCATCTTTATTTCATCATTTTATTCTAATCTCCTCGTCTTTTCACTGTAACACCCTCTCCTCTGTTCTGCTAATCTTTGTTCATGCTTATCTTTTGTCATCTCTTCCCTCCCTTCTCTCTCTGTTTTACAGCTTTGCTTTCTGCCTTTCTTTCTCTTATCACAGCCCAAACATATCCCTTTTTATTTCTCCTCTCTTCTGTCTTTTACCCAGCATCATCGCTATCTCTCTCCCTCTCTTCACATCTAATGTCACAGAGAGGGGAAGATAACAGATCCTGGGGAGATTTATGTCTGATACAACATCTCCATTGAGCTCTATTGATTTTCAACTTAGTGAAATGTCATAGATGTGTGATAGTGATCAAGTCATACATCACAGGGTGCTGAAATGTCACTTTAGGGGATGTGACAGATCTACTGCGCTCCACGTTGCTATCTTTCTTTCTTCCTCTCCCTCATTTGGATGGGGAATGTATTCTAACCTTGTTTTTCACAGCACCACCTCCGACATGAGCATTTATTTACACCATATATGGCAGCTGTGACTTTGTCTGTGATGAAAGAACCAGAGTTTTTTTGTCAGTGTTAGTTTGGCAAGAGAAAGAACTTTATGAATGATCCTGGTCAGGCACCACAGCTGACCACTCTGCAATCCGACAACAAAAAAATGCTCTCAAATGTAAGACAATCAGAAAGCTGAAGTGATTAAATGAGGGTTTTTTTTGTCCCTCTCTTTCACATACATACACACACAGTGTATGTGGAGATCCATGTGGAGATGAGCTCAGCCTTGCACCCTCATTTAGACCGAGACAAGGTGATAATTAAAGTCACAGCCCTGGCTCTGCTTGCATCTGTGGTTGGTGTGTGTGTGTGTGCAGTCATGCATGGTGCCTTGACTGTGCCTGTGTGTGCTTGATACATCTGCTGTGTGTGGACTGTAGGAACCAGGGAGGCACCACGTAAAAAAACAAAACAAAACAAAAAAAAAACATCTTAACAAACCACAGAGAAGATTGACAGGTGTTTTAGTCGAGCTTAGTTTATCACCAGTTTGGCACTGCAGAAGCACAACACTGGTGATCCTCGATATTTTCTTATTTCACAAGATAAGAACTAGAGTCGCACTAATCCATCTCTCACTATGATCTGACTTCTGTGGCACTGAGCTCACTGATTCCTACTAAAGGCATGAATCTTTAAAAATAGCTCACACAGACTTAGTTTCACTTTATAAAACAGACTCAGTGATTCCTCTCAGAAAATTCTACTCAGACAATCCAGTTGTTGGGTTGACTATTTTCAGCCACAGATTACTGCATCTGTTTTGCTCAGCTGTGCATTTGCAGCAACAGGATAGTGTATGTGGTGATGAAGGAGCGTGTGACTGTGCAGGCTCATTTCACAACAGAGTTCTATGGCTCAGAGTCTTTGACACATATAACATTTATTAAAGATCTAGTTATATATAGTATAAAGGAAGATGTCAATGTATGTTCTGGTCATAAACCCTAGGTTCTATATTATTACTGTAAAGGTATCAAAGGCAGAGAAATGCACACAGCCTGTATTCAAGGCTGAGCTTTAAAGGGATGTTTGGGTTTTGTGAGGTCCTCATTAATAGTCAGTACATTACGTTGCAGAAGATTCTGTTCAGAGCACTGGCAGCTCTGGCAGACTCACAGACTGTGTTTGCTCTTTCCCTTGGCACTACATTTTTTTCAACTGCTGAACTACTGTATTCCTACGCACAAGTGCATCTACAGAAAGCACTGTATTACACAACTTTCCGATTCACTCAGCAGACCTGCGGCTGAGATGTATTAGCTGATTCCTGAAATCAGCTATATCTGCACTCGATTACTGAGAAAAGAGTGAAATGACATTACAAGCTGGTGTAGAACTACATTTATGTAAAACCCCAAACAACAAGTGTAACATATGGCTCCTTTAAGAAGATCAAGTCATTATTGGTTTGTGTGTTTTCATGGTGATTAGTGACAATAAGAAAAAAAAAAAAAAAAAAAAGAATAACACATTAGTCAAACTTTCAAATTATATAGAGATGAAAATGAAAATTCACACTATTGCTTTTCATCTTGTGCCAAGAATAAAGAATCCTTTAGGCCTAAAGCAAATTTAATTGTACAGTGCCCAGAGAACTACTGCAAACAGACAAAAAAGACACTGTTGTCCAGTCTGCATTATGAAAAGCAACTGTCAGCATCACATATCAATGAAATCCTTTTTGTGTGTTTTCTGTGAATGAGCTTTTAAAAACAGCCTTTTTTTTCCAGCACACATTCAATAGCACCACTCTACTGCTCTTCTCTTTAAGTTGATGACAGTGCTAACACATACAGCCATATGCACTCAGCAGCCAAAGAGTACACACATAGCTCTGTGAGACTAAACAGTCAAACATATAATTCATACTGTATGTGTGCTATTACTTCTGTGGATTAATAGACAGAGACGCCCTCTCATGTGATAGTGCTGAGCTGGAGATGCAGTCTGGGTGACTCCACAGAGACAAAACACACACACACACACAAGGACAAGAGTTAGAATAAAAGTTGTCAGAAAAAACAAGGAGACTTACTTCTCTTCTCCAAAGGAAAACACATGCATCTGCCCACAGCTGGCTGGTCTGCACTGCAGCCTGTATATTATCGGCGTCCATTAAAACAGTCAGAAGAACGTGTCCAGAGATTAGGGTGATCTGGAGGATGGGTAATGATCCAGATATCCGACACATGGGACACCTCACTACCTACTTCATGAGCTGAGACAGAACCAATAAGTTTATTCCTCAGTACGTGTCTGCAGTGATTGTGTGCTTCCTGTTGTGTGTGTACATCTGTAGGTGTGTATGTGTTTGAACTCATAAAAAATATGGGCAGTAAAGACATTGAGACAGTTAATTGCTTCATTAGTGACTTGATAGATTTGTCTAAAATATGAGCTGTTCATTGAAAAACGTGGAACATGCAACTTTCTATAATATGTATGAATTGAACCTGATTATATTAAATGACATAACTAAGAGTGAGTGTCTGTAGGACAGCAGTTTGTAAGGCTGATATTATTTACAGGCTTGTATCACACATATATGTCAGACTGGTCTACGTTGGTCTTAAATCAACTCTTTTTAGCCAAAAACATTATACCTCTCCTCCAGGCTGAACCACATCTAGACAAATCAGCTCATAACTTAGGGCATTATTACAAAGATTTCTTTTTTTTCTTCTTTTTCTTTGTCTTCTTTTTTTCCCACCAAAATGAGAATCAACTTTTTTCTTACCTGGATTTTAAAAGTTAAAGTAAATACAAACAAACATGCTCTGCAGAGATAAATGGCTCTGCTCCACCAAGTTCCTTGTTTGACCTTTTGTTTCTTTGTTTTTTTTTTTTTTTTTTTTGAGAAAAAAAAAACTAAAAGAAGATGAATCGGTTAAAAATTGTGTTTTATTTCTTTCTTAGTCCTCTTCTTCCCATTTTGGAAATAAAACTTGGACAGTCCGTTGCCATTCATCTCCATCTTCTGCTATCCTCTAAACTTCGCCCCATGTAAGTTTCATTTCTTTCAGCTCTCTTTCAACCATTCTGCACCAGGTGTTCTTTTCCAGGTGGTGTCCAATTTAATGCTACGTTGGTATTTTGCCCAGTGTGTGGCCTAGCCATCTTAGCCACAGACATTTTATTAGGTCACTCTGTTGCAGCCAGTTTTCTCATAGAGCTCCTTGTTGGACATTTTGTTCGGCAGGAAAATGCGACAATTTTTCCTTTCCGATGTGGCAAGCATTGACCTTATCCATATATTTTTAGCACTTGACAGAATTCTGAGCCGTTTAATAGCACAGATTTGAAAAAACTAATCTTGGTCTTCATATTGTACTGCCTAGATTTTCAGACGGTCTCTGCAGGTCAAGGGTTGGCCATGGTGGTAAGAACCCCACACCATAAAGAAACCAAAAAATAAAATAAATCATGAATAAATTAACTTTGACAATGGAAAAGCAGACATCTACAGGCCTTAGAGTGGACTTGAGCCAGGGAAGTGTTTTGTGAAACAGATGAATTCAGACATCTATCTGAAGTGTGATCTCAATCTCTCCAATCAACCAAGATTAAAGTAATACAAAATTCATTATATGATGGTTACTCCCTTAAAGCTTGCCACCTGCTGCATTAAGGTCCCAGGCATTAACATCTCAGTCTAGCAGAAGAGAAAAAAAGATGGAAGACCAGTTCCTCTTGCTACATGTTTTACCTACACTGTTTGCTGGCAACCTTCCCACCTGCTTCCTCCCTGAGAGGTTCCACCTTATTACAGCACAGTACTTCTGCCTCTACTTTTACCTGTTGACAGACACAGACATCACTATTCACACAACCACACGAGGTCCTTGTCAGGAGTACATATGTGAGCTTTGAATTTCTGCTTATCTCCAGACAGCACTCCACAAATCCAGATCTCAGTGTGAAGCATCATACAATATCCAGCTGCATGTAGGGAAAAAAAGAAGGCTTGAAGGCTTTCCAGCTGCAAGCTAGGAGGACACTGCATTTAATTATGGAAGCTTTTAAGTTACACAATGGTGTATTTCTCCTCCTTTGAAAGCAGACAAGGATGAAGTAATTGGAATTAGATAGATAGATAGATAGATAGATAGATAGATAGATAGATAGATAGATAGACAGACAGATAGGCTAGATACTGCAGTTAAGGTGAAGGGCTCTAATTTCATACCAGGCGCAGGCGAGGCGGCGCAACACAGCGCACAGTCGATTTGGCAATTTGGTAGACTGAGGTGCAATGAGATGGGTGTCGACAGATTCAGCTTGGAGCAGTGACAATTTCATTTCAAAAGGCCGTGCCGGGAGGCAGAGTGCGGCTGGTCGAGTGGTAGTTTGGCTGACCGGCACACAGTGCACACACGTCACCAAAACCTCACAGGCAGGTTTCCAGAATGTCAGACACATTTCAATGCAACAAATAATCACAACAACCACTATTCAATGTAACTGTCTGAATCAGCACGTACATTTATATCCATATCGACTGTCCCGTCACATCTGATGTAATGTGATCTGGTGGCAGGCATAATGGAAAATCAACCTGACTGAATGAACACAGCTGAAACCAACAAACTCACATCTCTCTCAGCAACAAACAGCCTCAGCATCAGACAGTGAGGATATATTCAGCATGTCTCATCTCAGAGAATTCAAAAGAAAAGAGAAAGAGAGAGACGCTCGCCGACAAGGACCAGGCCATGGAGCTTGGTGATGCCTCCTTTACGCACAGGTGCTTCAGATTTCATCCCTGTTACACATGGTATTTGTTTATGTTGTGATCTGTGAACACTGCTCATCTTTGTTACACGGGTTTAAATATAGGTTTCTAAATGTGAGTGTCTTTAATTGTGGAAAAAGGGTGTTTCTCAGAGTATCAGGACAAACTCGTCCCAAAACATCAGTCTCCTCCTGGGAGAAGTCTGACAGTCTGGTGTCGCTGTCTCCTTCGTCCATGTCGAAATATAAAATGACAAAATTGCAGTGTGCCCCGCCCGCAGCGGATTTAAAGGTGAGGAGAGGAGCTCATTTGATTGGTGAAGTTCAGCTGTGTTAAACCCACTTACGCCTTCCCCCTCCCTCTTTGACATTTGCGCCAGTAGGAGGGATGGAGGTGGGAAAGAGGTGTACTGTGGACCAAAATTGCAAAGTGTGCCCGCACATGCCCTGTTGGTGCGGTGGAGCTGCGCTGCACTTCGCTGCCACCAGGTCTATGAAATTAGAGCCCTCAAATTAAAAACACAATCTTTCATACTGATATTCCTCTTTGTGGTCTGTTTTCAGTTTTGTCAATCCAACCTCTTAGACTGAAAAATTAAGCTGGGATGCACCAGAATGTTAGCTTCACATACACCCAGCCTTAAAGCCCATTTTTGGAATAGCTGGTACTTAGGGGGGAGTCAGATACCAGTGGAGCCAATGGAGCTTCACAATTCACTTTTCAAAAACCCGTGGATGCAGGTGGGGAAATCTATAATAAAACTGGATACATGATCAAATGATCAAAAGCTCTTTGTAAGTTCATACAGAGTAAGAAGACAGATAAAAAATGTGTTTCTGTATCTCAAGAGTAGAGCCACCTCCCTGCCCCGAGGAGAGTCCAGAGGGTGAGAAAGTGGGAGTCAAAAAGAACAGTGAGAGAGAAAATAAATAAATAAAACAACTAAATAGGATTAGTTTCTAATTTACGGCCATTATCAACCCATCAAAGTGTAACATCTTAGGGTAAGGGAACAGTGAGAGGTTGTTTGCTGAAGCGGATTACAGTGCTAAAGGGATCAGAAGCAAAGCAGCATTAGTTTCAGGTGCAGTGCAGTTATGAGGCAGGTGGATTTGGAGGGAATGATACCATCATGGATTTTCAAGCACTGAAAAATACACAGCTGAACCTCAGGCTACTCATCCATCTATTTATCCATCTGCCTGTATACCTGTACTGTGGCTTTTAACATTTTGTTTGGGTGGAAAAAAAAATGCTGGGGGACACATTAGTGGTGCTATTACTAAGCCAGTCAGGAGCATATTCCTCTGATTGGGTCCAAACATGGGTATAAAATGTACTTTAGTACACAATGTACTTTTTGTTTTCAGAGCTGATCCTGAAATATCATTTTGAGTCATGAGTTTTTAAAGCCCCTGGTGCCAGTCACACAAAGCACCTCAAGAGTTCTACTTAGGTACAACCCTTAAGTTTGAATTTCTCGTCAACTGAGAGGACAGCAAACAAGGTAGAAATACACAAAGGTGCAGCAATGGAAAAAAACGAGAAGGTTATTCTCAGTATGGGACAAACATCACAATATTGATGTTGGTGATGTTGATGCTGCACTGAATTCAATTACAGTCCTTCTGAAAATGTCATGTCTTTAATGAGTAATATGTAAGTAATAAGATAAGTAATAATAATAATAATAATAAAGAAACCACACTGAATAATGTCTGGGTGGGGGATTCAGGTGCAGTGAGGCAATAGGTCAGCACACTTTTCACAGTGCAACGATAGGTGTTTATGGAAGTCCCACTGCTTTTCATCTGGGCTTGTGATACTGGTGAACATCTCTCCCAAAGTTGCCCAAAAGAAAATGAGAAAGTAAGAAAGGCAATGAGGCAATAAAACCACATTGGCCTGGGGAGTAAAGGGAGTAAAGGGTGATACTTACCAGGAGAATATCACAGAGGAAAACATGAATATTTGATCCACAAACAACATCCAACAGATGTTGGATTGAAAAGTTGTAGCCTAAGGTTTTATGCTACATGATCGTTCCAGTCAATTAGATCATCATTAGAGGAGCTGGAAGAGCAGCTGTGACAGGTGGAGTGATCCAGGCCCAGGAAAAAATAATGATAAATTATCTGTTGATCAAATCTATGGTGCATTAATGTGCAATGCATCTCAAACTTTCCTTCATTAGACCCTCCCCTCCTGATAAATGTTGAACTCCACACCTCCAGCTTGAAACCCACACTTCCTGTCAGTAATTTATTGTTCAAGTCTGTATCAAGAAAATACTGTTGACCTTACTAGAACACTGTCACATTTACTCTGTCACGGTTGAAGAGCACCTCCAGAGCCATGTCACATATTATTCACTTGTTCCCACAGACTGACTTGACAAGACAGCAGGAATTTTATGTGTGAAGATTCATTTAACAGCTCTGTCTGTTATTGTTTTAAAAGAAGAAGTACATTTTGTCTCAGAGCAGGTAATAGAAATGCTTTATAGTGCTGGAGAAATACAGGTACACTAAAGATCACAGTATGACAGAGTCCAGTTAAAAGCTGCATGAGCTACAAGATTGAAACCCCAGCAGAGCCTGAACCACAGAGATAGCGTAGTGACATGCAGCCTGGGCCGCGGGTGTAATATCACTTACTTGTATAAGCTGCCTGAACACATGTGCAGAGGTAGGTACACTGAAGTTCTAGATATCCCTGAAGGCAAATAAAGACCCTCTCAGCTTATCTCTGCAGCAGAGTTATCCCTGCCTGTAGTCCCCACCGTCTAAATATCTCCATTGACCACACAGTGGATTGCTTTTTTTCTTTTTTTTTCTTGCGGGGAAAAACAGCTTCAACTGTGATATGGTATTAAGACAGAACCCCATCCCTTTGACATGTATGTTAAATTTCACAGGAAGACAAAGATGTTGTGCACTGAGGACTCCCTCCAATTAAAGTGTTGTGACTTCCCCTTTTAATTTCTCTTCCAATCCAGTGCAGGGCCGCAGTGTCATCCTGTCCTGTTTTTAAAAGCCAAATAACCTTGGCCATTCTGCTTTTGGAAAAAAAGGTGGTGAGTTTTAGGGAGGCTATAAAAAAAGGCCCAGGCTGCAGTTAATAGTGAGATATCACTCTAATCCATTAGGACTGCATGCGTTATTGGAATTAGGTCTGCAGATTTGATTTTATATGATCAACATTAAAGCTCCGTCACCCACCAGTGGCGTTTCCTAACACACTCATTTCTTACAATATTGCACCCACAGCTCGACTGTACCCACCCAACCAAAAAATCACCTAAATGGCAAAAAAGTATTTGCTTCCCCTTGGAAATGCGGCTGCTTGTGTATGCATGCAAGTGTGTGTGTGTGTGTGTGTGTGTGTGTGTGTGTGTGTGAGTCTGTGTGTATGTTCACCACCATGATTACAAGCACAGCACAGCACAGAGTTACAGCATGAGATGCTAATGCCATGTGTCTTTGCCAAGCTCTTACGGGGCAGCATGAGGGGCAGTTAAATGGTGGCTGAGAAGTTATGGTGCAGGATTTATGGAATGACAGCCATTACTCATTCCTCCCCTTCACCCTGCTCTCCTCCTCACCAAACACATCTGCTGTTTTCACCTCATATTAGAACACATGTGTCAAGTCAAGGCCCGCGGGCCAGATCCGGCCCGCGAATGAATTATCTCTGGCCCGCGGGATGATATTTGATTAGTATTAGAACCGGCCCGCTGGCCGTAAACGCCCGTTGGTGTTTTGCGCGCGCTAATACTACATTACCCACAATGCAACCGTAGCGCGCGAACTCACTGCAGCGCAGCAAGCGGGCATCGGCCTCATTATTCATCAGCTTGATTTTTTGTTTTGCACAGACATTTACGTTTTTGCTGTTTACCTGTTTTGACAATATTGCTTTATTCATTTAATGCAGAGGGCATGTGATTTTTATTTCAGGAAGTATTTTTTGTCTGTGTGTTGAAAAATGTTTCACTTGAGGTTGATGGGCATAAAAAATACACAGTGTTATGTTCAATAGACTATGTGCAATCATTTCAATATGTTAATAACATTGAATCAGTCCGGCCCTCGGCTTGTAGCAAATTTGTCTTTTTGGCCCTCTGTGTATTTGACTTTGACATCCCTGTATTAGAAGAAGCATAAAAAACAGGATTATATTTTCTTGGAAGTAGTATGTTCCAGCGACCACACCCAAGACGGTGATCATAAGGTCGACTGACAGTGGGAATGATTTTATGTGCATGATCATTGGCAGTTATTGCCTGCAGCTGCTTACATAAAGACAAATATAATTGGCTGCTGATTTTGACTTTTATGACCTTGAAGTCCTGGCAGTGGTGAATACACAGCCGTGTTTATCATGTGCGTCACACACACATTCAGGGTGTGTGGGGTGATACACTGTTGTCATTAAATGACTCACACTAACACTGGATGGTAAAACTTGAGTTTTATTTTGTATTTGATTAACCTTAATACATTACTGTTACAAATGTGTTACATATTTAGATCTCATTAGGCTTACACTGGTTAGTGCAGTTAGTAAGTGTGTGTTGTGAAATGACTTTAAATCCATAAGGGATTTTTTTTAATAACTCATATTTTATATCTGATGTGTGCTGTGGTTTGATGAGAGTAAAAGCTCTCTATGACTGTTTAAATGACACTGTACGTGGAAGTGGCGAGAGTTGAAAAGTAAGTATGTACAAAAATCAGTTTCATGCTTGGTTAAATGATAAAGTGTGGTGGTCACAAAGTAAAATAAATGCACATATAAATTAAACTAAATAAAGTATGTCATTCATCATTACTGGGCATGTGTGCATGTGTGAAAACCAAACACCAGTTCAATTAAGTAAACTAAGAAATGAAGGGAGGGACTGGCTGTGTCTAAAATCACTCCCTACTCACTATATAGTGAATTATATAGAAGACTATATAGTGAGCTTTATGTTATTATGTCACATAATTAAAACATTCCAGATCAACGCCGACTGCGATCATGACAACGATCTGTGACGGCAATGCATTATGGGATATATTGCCTGGTTAGTGACCATCAGTTGTTCACTTTGGAGTGAACTGAGGGATACAATGAGCGCACTATATAGGGAATATCAATTGTCACTTAACATTCAGACAGCACTACAAAATGGCGTAGTCACTATATAGTGAGTAGTGAGTGATTTCGGACACAGCCGCTGACTCCTGAGGAAACCCACAGGTGAGCGGTCACCCCAGGTGTCATGCATCAGCGTTAATGAGCTGCTCCCCTGATCCCAGCGAGCAGGAAATTGGTGTAGAAGCTTACAGGCCTTTACAATGTGCTCGTTCAGCAGTTACACAGCAACATGAGCATTCATTTGGTCCAGTAAGTCCAGTGCTCTCTCTCTCTGTTAGCTCTGTGTTTGGACTTGATTACTTCCAGAGGGAAATATATGGCTCTGTGGCCACTAAAGCTTCCACTATGTTCACCAGTACTCTCTAACTGTGCCAGGCTGTTGTTTGTTGCAGAGTAGGCAGTGTGTGTGTACAGTATGCCTTTAGAACTTTTTTTTTTTTTTTTTTTCTGAAAACAGCTGCCTGCTTTTGCTGACACTGCAGTTTCCCTCAGCTGTATGGAAAGTTTTAGCATCTTTAGCATCTTAGCTCTTTACACTGTGCAGCTTCACTATTTCACTCCCAAACTATGATAAATTAGATGCCCACTACCAAACAGGAAGCAAACGCAGGAACACTTACAGGCAGGATGCAGGAGAGGCAGAGGGCAAGAGACTGGAGCATGCACCTGGTGTCCAGAGTGTGAATCTGGCGGATGGCAACAGGAATTTAAGAGACTCAGTGCACTGCAAATACAACAGGTTGATGGCTGAAATGAAAGGGAAAATGGCAGATGGCTGAGGACCTGGCCAGGCGGCTGGCAGCTGGAAACCAAAGGCATCAGTGAAAGCCGGCATCTGGGGAACTGGGCAGGCAGACAAGAGCTGAAAACAAGAGTCTTCAGAGGAAGTTGGTGGCTAGAGCACAGGGCAGGTAAACAAATGATCAGGGGACTCAAGTGTCACTAAGCCAGTAGCAGGGGAGCAGAGGGGACGAACTCAGGTTCTGGTGGGAGCCAAGTCAGACTAGAGGGGAGCCACAGTCATGATGGCCCTAGGTTACTGTGGACTGGATAGAGCCACACCTTCTGGGGGCTCCAATATAGATTAGTACAATACTAGTATAGGATACCCCACTGGATGATGAGGCAATGACCTGGAGAGGTGACAACTGGGGGTTTCAGTGGCACAAAGGGGTGCAGAAGATGAGCTAATTGGACTGCAGGGAAGAGAAACAGGCAGAGTTGATGAAAATAAGCAGAAGGATACTAAAAGCATTTCACCCCTGCATTGTAGAGTTCCCTTGAAACAAACTCAAATTTGTTTCCCCCCTTGGTGTGGATTTTTCAGCAGGTGTGAATACAGCAATTGAACTCAGGTGTGGACCACACAAGCGGACTATGACCCAGCTGAAGAGGTGGCCTCAGCGCGGTTCCAAACGAACCCTGAAAGCGGCCTATGCTTTATCCTACTCAGTTGCAAAAACCATACACCTTTTTGGAGGTAACAGGTTCACATAGCCAGGAATTGTGGGAAATAATTATGATTATTATTAGATTATTATATATTATCATTATAATTATGCCATGGGAGGCCCGCATGAGGACACAGTCTCTCCTTTGCAGCTGTCTGCAGCAGGTCTTCTTCTTTGTAAGATTATGTGAACAGTATTGTAAAACTGACTGTGAATTTCTGAAGTTGTATGAGCCAGATCTATATCAGAACGAGTGCAGTGTGCACATTGTCCATGATTGTTTACTTCCACTTAGAGCTCCCTGCATTCCCCGCCCAAGATGTTTCTGACTAGTGATTGAACAATCTCAGCAAACATGTGGCTTTGTTTACAAATTCTGGTCCACATGCAAAAAGTGAAATGTGAAAGCGAACAGACTGGTGTGAAAACACCTGCAGTCTGCAGACGTCACAAACTGAGAGCAGCAAAGTGACCTGGTTCACAGTCAACACTTCATCCCGCTGTTCTGGACTATAGGTTAGGAGGTATCTCCTGTAGTTTCTGCCCACTGGGTCCATGGATGTTATTGACTGACTGACTCAGTGACTGATAGAGTTGAGTGATCATGTGTCAACATTTGGTTAGTTGCATGCTTAGTCGCATGGTTTCTCATTGGCTAAGGCATTTTCAAAAATAAACTGACACAGTTTCTATTAGCAACTCTTTTACAGTCTGCAGTGTTTCCAACTCTGAAGCTAGACCAGTTAGGGGATAGAGCAGGTGCTGCATTAACCAAAAGGTTGATGGTTTGATACAGACTAACTCTGTCTGTATTTTGTGTCCTTGGATATGTTGCTGAACTCCAAATCCACTGATTGTAAATAGCTTTGTATGGTCGATGAGACTAGAAAAGAGCTACAATAAGTGAAGAGAAAAAATTAGAAAGATATAGATTAAAAAAAAAACATGTAAATGAGAACAGTTTTATTGAGAGATCAGCAGTATTAAAACACTGCATATGTGAGCAGAGAGGGGAGGAGAGAGCCAAACATATAGAGTGCAAACTGGCTAGCACCACCCAAGATGCTATTAACACACGGTAATACTGTATCAATTTGCATAATGAATATAGAAACACAATATAGTAGAATAACATGTGTCACTGAATTTGCATAAAGCATGCAGTTAATTTGCATATCCTGGGAACTGTTTATTCATGATACATGTAGAATATGGCAGAACAGACCATGAGACACAAGGAAGTGGAAGGTTGCACTGTACGGGCACTGCTCAAATTGAGCAATGGCACCATTCATGAAACTGCACGTAAATCTGGATGTGTGAGTAAATACAGTATGTTCCCGTGTCTACTGCCAGAAGGTAAGACATTAAAGAGACGGTCATAGCAATGAGTCAGCTACCTTGTTGATGTGTGTAGGCCTCTTTGAGCAACCTGAGATGTAGCTGTAATCAATGTCAGGCAGGTGCTGAACAACAGGTATCTGCTGTGGAGTAACAGGGTCAGCAAATGAATCACTTCATTTCCTCTATTTTTTTCTCCTTGTCTGTGTGTGTGTGTGTGTGAGCGACAGAGCATGATGGTGAGAAAGACCAGGGAAATATGCTCTGTCTGAACTGTTTTAGGGAAGTAGCGCCTGGCCCATATGGGGTGAGTGTCAGCTGTGAAGGAAAATTCTGATACGTACTGATGTTTGACCTGTAATGTGTTTTTACATGTTGTATAACCATGTTTTTACAAGTATGAGTGTGTCTGGTAACTAAATTATGGTATGCAATTTATGCCATTGACAGTAGCATGATGTAGGACAGGACCTAATGGAAGACAGGCCGAAGGTCATGAGCTTGGCCTTATAAATAGGGTGTCCTCGTGAATCCGTTGGGAATGCAAACTGTCTTTGTGATGCTACCACCATCTGTGTGCCATTGTTACGGCCGCAGCTCAGGAGTTTTGTGTGTGTCGCTGGTTTCCTGATCTCTCTCTCTCCCTCCGAGCTGGGCCTGACTGTGTTGCTCCTCCTCCCTGCTTTTGATTGGTGCGGCGTCCGAGGACCTCAACCCTCCAATCCAGGAGCTCCGTGGATCCTGGGTTCCGATTGGTGCGGCACTCGTCCGTCCCTCCAATACCGGCCGTCTACCTGAGTGCCGTCGAGTTAAAACCCCCGATGCTCCTCCACTCGTGGCAGCTGTCTGCTAGTGACTGCTTGCCCTTTGTGTGTGTAGCTCGGAAAACTTGTAGAACTGTGTTCCTTGTAACTTGTAGCCGTGTGGCTTTGTTCCGCTACCAGTTTTGTTTCGTTATTGTTGTTATAATTCGCCAACTGTGGAGAGCGGCCAGGGTTGGAGATAGCTACCAGAGGTTTGATGCCCTTCCCGGCAGAAACTTTGTTGTGTAGTTTGCTAGGTGCAGGGGTGCTGGTCCTTTTGTACTTTTGGTTTTACCTCACGGATTAGCCTTTGTTTTCCTTTCTTTTTGTTTGTTTGTCGTAGCATTTAAGTGGTTGAGCAGCTCGTTGTGAGTCCTCTTTTTGTTATATTACGTTTTTGATTTGACCAGCATCCACCGGCTCTCTTCCTCAGTTGTTTTTTTTTGTTCAATTATTCTAAACATTATCCAATGTGAAAATAAACTTGCCTTACCTTTATCCAACATTATCTCTGTGTTGCGTTCCCTTTCCCCTGTGAGCCGGGTTGTAACAGCCATATATTTTGACTATTGACACTTTTGTTTGGGAAGACCTATAAGACTGGTAGAGTGAAGGACATCCTCACTGACTGACTGACTGACTGACTGTTCATGCAGTTGCATGTGTGTGATTCCATTCATGAATGCTTATTAAAACTCAAGAAAGACAGCTGATGTGTGAAGACTTTTCTTTAAGTTGCAGCACAATACACACTCTGTCCCAACAATGTATGTGTCAGCTGTTATCAAAAGCAGATTTTATGAGAAGTTTCTTTAATTTTTAATTTATTTATGAATTTGTCTTTATTTCATTCTCATTTCTCATGCAGAATGACATCTAATTGGCATTTATGTACCTGGGCCACTCACATAACATACTATACCTGCTTCTGTGAAAGAGTGGAGATGATCACTATGCACTGAAATATGTCCCAAAACCTGGCCGAGCAGGAATGGGAGGGTAAAATAAGAAAGAAGCTTTTTTTTAAGAGTAAACATTAATCCCAGGCTCAGGCTCTTTATCAGCTTGGCCTCTATGTATGGGGCCTGCACGAACAATGTGTTTTAGACACTTTTAAAACACCCACTGTAACAATCTAATATTTCTTTTTCAAGCTTTGGTTCATGTAGAATATTCTAACTTTCTTTTTTTTTTATCTTCCTGTGAAAATAGCTTTTTACTTTAGCACTACATTTTTTTCAGTCACTGAACTACTGTATTCTTACACACAAGAGCACCTGCAGAGTGAACTATATTATGCTGCAGGCCAGCTGAGTGGATCAGAAGATGGGATATGACACAGCGCTCTACTGCACTTGTGCGTATGAATATGGGTTTTAAAACTGTGTAAAACACATTTGTTCTGGTGGTCCCATGCTCCAGGTCAGATTTCCTAAATGGGAGTGCACTGATTAGAATCTGCTGCAGGTAATGTAGCACCTACTTATGAGTACCCCACACAAGCTCATGTCAAAAAACCCAAACGATCCATTTAAACAGTGTTTGTACAGCAATGATTTTACATATTGTTGCCATGCCAGAACAAAAGGGATCAGTTAAACCACTTATTGTTATAATAAGGTGCTTCTCACATTTCAAAAATGTATTTCCACACTATGACAATATTCAAGTGAGTCATGTTGTAACAAACTTTTTCCCATTATATAGAGTCTCCTGTTGCTTGTAAAACAGCACTTAATTTTGCAAAATGTGCTTCACACCAATCATTCTCCAAAGTCACCGTATACCATGAAACTTTAAATTCATTGCTGACCACTGACGAAATAACACAATATTTCAACTGTTATGGTAGACTTGGACATGAGAGAAGAAAACTGGGACATGGAAATAGGGCAATGTCTATAACATGTTGATGTCATCAGACATGAAGGTTTCCGTGGGCTGGTTATCAATAGAATATGTGATATCATCATAATGAGAAAGGACCAAATCTCATAAAATGTGAGTAAGCAAATTGAGATGTAAAGTATTAAAGAGATTTCTTTGAAGCTCTGGCAGCACTGAGCAGTGAGAAGAGTGTTACCAGTTTCACCTTTGTGCCCTGTACTGATTTGAATTTCTGTAGTGTATGCAAATTCTACAGCACACAAAGGCAACAATTACAGTTCCAACTCCTCATCTCACCATGTAATCACCAGGACGTAATATGTAGCTGTGCGCTTTATCAGACATCCTTTAGAAGCAGATATATTGAAGTGGTCAGGTTAGCACTGCGAGCTGAATTCAGATGACTCTAGATGGAGCCTTGCTCTGATGTGTGTGTAATGCAAGGGGAAGGGGAGGAAGAGTGAATAAAATGCATGGCAGATATTTATATACTGTAAAAGAGCCCTAGGAGATGCACTTTCAGCCATTTTAAGCTAAATGCAGCCATGCAGTAATGGGAGCTAACAATATGCATTCTTTTGATCTCTGAAATCTTGGTGGAAACTACTGCAGTCTGTCCATATTAAGACCACAGGGAGCTACATGTGGGAAACTGAGCTTGAGCTTGAACACACCACTGTGGCAGCTGATGCTTAAAATGTTGCCCCACTACAAACTTGCTGCTCTCAGTTGATCTCAGACTTCTTATTTATTCATTTATTTATTTCTGTACCATTTGTTGAGTTAGTCACACTAAACAACACTGTCGTGTGTGCAGGGCAACCAATGTATTGTGTGTGCTCATACTCATTCAGTTGTACCTGAAAGTTTCCTTCATTTCTTTTGTTATTCTATTCATACATTAGCTATATCACTCATCTGTGCACAGTTGCAGAGGAGCTGGAGTCAGTCAACCTAGTGAGCATGTGTTTGCACTGTGAGAGGAAGCCTCAGGACCCACAGCGATCCAATAACATACAGTCTCAAAAAGACTCCAGAACCAGGGTTCAAAATTAGGGTGATATTTGGATTTTCAAAATCTGCTTGGGGCACTTAAATGATACTTGAAGCTTACACAGATGCCTATAACTTATTTTGAGTATGACTCGTCTGTGTGGATAGAAAATTCAGTTATACAACAAAATATCTCTCTATAACCAAAGACACAGATTCAGAGGATATTCAACATGCTTCATCATGACTAAAATAATCTCAATGGTATCAAAATAAAAAAAGAAAAACCTCTGGAATGAAATACTGAAAGAAACACTTCTGTATTACAAAAACAACCCATTACAAAATTGTCCTAACTGGGACAGTAAATGATTATTTTTTTTTTTCTGTAATTCACCTGTATAACTAAACTAATACCAAGACTGCACTCATTTGGTCATGTTATTCCAAATCAGAACCCTCTCACTGGGAGGCATCACACCTGTATCACATACTTTATGTTATCAGTTCTTAGAGTCTATTCTATAGAGTAACAGGTCAGAATGAGCTCCTCTGTACCTTGGCAATGCCCGACTCTGCCCCCATGCACCTCCCAGCTAATGCAAATTAGGGGGAAAGAGGAGGAGCTTGTGTGTAGCTGAGATTTTGGTGCATGGCAGCATATTAACTGAACCGCTCAGTTGTTGTTGGGGTTGTATAGAGATAGTATGTTGGTTAAATCAAATTACTTGGATACCAGGTTATAATTTTATTATCAAACAAACCTAAACACCCCAAACAATATTTACCCTTCCTCCAGTCCATTTGTCCATTCGAAGAAAAGAGGAGTTCATGACCACATTGTCCATATGATCCAGCCTCTGAAAATAGTCCTGTATCCTCCCGCTTCCCACTTTAACAAAATATTCCTTTGATTAATAAAATAAGTGATCGTATGTTAATCGCTACCAACAAATTGACCGGTCACACCCGGGTTCAAAAGGAGTAGAGAGGCTCTTCATCCCAGATGGTGACACTCAGCAAATCCTCCACACAATGTTACCCCGTCCCCAGTCCATGTTGCCTTCTTTTAGTAGATAAAGACTGATAGCACTCCTCACGAACAAAGGATGATCCAGAAACATGATGTAAAGCCGCAGACCTCAGGGGTATCTGGCACCATACCTTCAAACCCAAAAAACCTCCTCTCAGCCTATCCCATAAGTCATGTCTGCCGGCCTCTGATTGGGCTCTGGTAATTCAGAACCCCCTACATTTGCATGTGTCAGTGGATATGGACCAATATTTCACATATTAAAAACAATATCATATAATATCATAAACAAAGCGTAAGAGTTAATGCCCCTGCTTTAGTTAACACGCCCTTCAGTGTGGCGGTGTCACAGACCCTCCCTGCCATGCTCACAATCACACATAACTTATTAAAAAAAACACTGAGTTGAATAAAAATTCACTGTCTCTTTAGTTGTTATGAAGGACATTAGCTAAAGGGACAAAAACTACCTCACTGTGGGAGCCAGCTTCAAGTAGCCATTTAAAGAAGTGCAGCAGTAATCCCTTTCCAAAGTGTCACTGAGCTCATATAACCCTTAAAAAAGGCCTGGCTCAAACACTCAAGAGGTATGTAGCAGAAGTATCTTCGCTCTGAAATACTGAGACAACAGAGGGCTGCATGTTGTCAAACATGTTATCATAAAATAAGAGATCAAAGGCAGCAGAACAGATCAGTGATCTGAGCCCCAGACCAGACTCAGCACGTGTGCTGTCAAATAATTAACTAAATGTGACATTGCATCACACAGCAGAACCTGATGCCACCTGTGATATCAGGGAGTTTCCCAATGCAATTACAGAGCAGCCTGAGATCAATCCAGCCGGAGAGAGGAGTTTATGTTTCTGTCATCCGAGGCCCCTGCAGTATCTGAACATACACACACCGCTGTATGTCCCTCTCTGCCTGAAGATAATTCAATCATCCTCACTTTCATTTACTCTCAGGGCAAAGGAGCATAGCGCCGTTAGCTCCCCTCTAACTCCAGTAACTTGATAGAAGTGTGATTGTTTTTTTTGTTTTGTTTTGTTTTGTTTTGCTGTGGCGCAGACTGCAGACAGAAAGTACACACACACTTATATATAAAAGCAAGCTCAGAGACAAAGAGGTTACAGAAGTTTTTTCATGTATCCCTTGGGATGGGTTCACTGGCCAGAGCTGAATCACCACAGCCATGAGGCTATTGTTGCAGTGTTTGGCCATTGGCTTTCTCAGAGGAATAACCAATGAGTTATGACCTTGTCCTCTGCAGCCTGCCTCTCCTCTCATAAAATTCATTCCTTTATCACTTTGTTTGTCTCATTTTATATCGCCTCTAGGTACAAATCAACTATCATCAATTTGTCAACCCAAAAAACACAGAATCCACAATCAGGAGCGCTTTTACTAATGCGCAACTTTAAATAGGGGGAGGAGGTGAGCTGCAGGAAAACAGGCAGAGGAAATTATATACATTTAAAGTGAGATTTGGCATGTGTTTTCACCAGCAGCTGCTCCCCGTGTGACAGGCTGCATTTAAGGCCGGAGATCTGGGCTAAACAATGGAGAAATATATCCTTGCTTTACTGTGAGCTGGGATAAGTGGTCAGGCAGGCACAGAAAGTGTGTGGCACCACAGAGGATGAAGTGTTGGATTCCTTTCCTCTTCACAAGGAAGCCGTGGCCTATTGTCCATTCCTGAGATGTGCTTTGACAGCTTTTGGTTTTGGAAGTGAACCAGAGGTCTCCCACTTGTTTGCTAAGGGGTCAGAGCTGCAGACATACAGTGTGAAAATGAAAAGCTAAGTGGGGATGTTTTAGTGCAAAGTGTTTTTCCAGCGAGCCCTCCAGGCCATTGTTCAAACTGTCAAAAAGAGCCTCTCATCCACAGCTCTCCTCCTTTCCTCTTTCTCTCTCCTCTGGCCCATCCTTCCTCACTTTGTTTTTTGAGCATGCATAGGCGTAGTCATTTGTCAGCCTGAGTTTTGACAGACAGTTGGTTGAACACTGCAGGATGTGGGATCTGTGGAGGATGGTGATGGATTAAGAGCCATAGCCTTGCTATGCGTCAAGGGAACAATGTTTAGAGAAGAAAGATCAACAGCATTACAGACTGTGTTGTACAGTCAGGCTTCAGTATGCCCACCAGGACTGAAGACAGGATCCAGCTGAAGATGGAGATGGTATTTGTTTGACAGCCATTTGGCATTCAGCTATTTAATGAGGTAGGTACAACTGCCAGTGCCAAACCCCAAGTGGTTATGAAGAGTACTGCAAAATGATGACAAAGTGAGGGGATATGTGAGAAATATATGCTAGGTGGATTACCATCTTGATGTGAAGATCATTATACTTTACCCTTTGACCTGTTCCTGTGCGTGTCCTCATCCATCCACCTATCCACTGGCTGGGCATGGATGTTTGGGGGTAGGGGGGGTGGGGGGCTGGGGTGGAGCTAATCCCACCTGACATATAGTGAGTGGTACATACTAGACAGGTTGTGAGTCCATCACAGGTCTGATATAAAGAGACTAACAACACACACACACACCTTCACACCTACAGCAGAAGAAGGGAACACATGCAAACTCAGAAAGGCCCCAGGTCTGGGAATCAAACCCAGAACCTTTCTCCTGAGAGGTGCCTCTCTGTCCACTGTAAATACATCCCTGGATGTCAATTAGTGACTTTGAAGCAACAGCTATTATAACTTTTCCTACAAACTATAGTGCTTGTTTCAAGCAGCCCAGGATTGAGATGTGAGGTCTGTTGATAACTTTTACTTTGATAAATGAACACCACATGAGACTTCAAGATGCTTTAATCTTCTACAAGTGAAAATTCTAAAATTTTGATCCATTGGTGGGGCCAGGGGCGGAGTTTATGGTCTCACTAGTTATTAGAATCCATTCATAAGGGATCATCTACATCAAAATACAACACCAGTGACTCCACCCAGCAGCTGGCAACACTGGCATCCCCAGTGCCAGGCAGGTGGCTTGGCTAAAAAAAGAAATCCCAGCACTTCTCCATATTTTTTAATACATGCATCCCCAGCATTTAAATTGCAAAGTGACTCACAGAGTTCCAGCATGCATATGCATGAATATTTTGATACTGTAACCTATTTTGCTCAGTGCATTTAATTGTTTCGTTCTTTTCTTTTATCCTCCACTGTGCCCCACATTCACAAAGAACTTGGACAGAACAGACTCACTGAAAAACACAGTGGTGATGGCTAGTGATATAATCAAGACTGAAATGAGCCTGACTTACCTGTTTGTTTCAATGAGAATGATGCATCAGACTTTATAGATCTAAGATTGGATTGGAGTCGTGTCTCTGCAGCAAATGCTATGCAACTAATGACACAGTCTAAAGTATGCTGAATTTTTATCAGTGTGAGGTACATTGAATATTCTTTTTTGCATCAGATTGGCTGGATTCCCCCCAGCGTGCAGATCTGACACTGAAGGCAGAAGAAGCTCTGAAGAGGAGATTCCTCCTGTAGCCGCAACCTGCGCTGACCTCTGTTTGCAGTTATTTCTCAACGGCCGTTGTGCTGCAGCTTCTTGTTTCTATTCAATCTTGCTCCCCTGTTTAAGAAATACAGAGTCAGGGGAGCAATGTGGCCCCCTTGCAGCAAAGCCTGTCACATTTTAATGAGATTCATCTTACATTTCCTTCAGTTTTCAGTTTGAGACAAGGTGGTCGCCAACACATCCATCACATCGTCCAAGTCTGCAGGCATTTTATTCTGGTAGGAGGGTAATAAAGATTGGCTGGGGTCACCGACACACACATATACACACACACACACACACACAGTCTGCATTTTACTTTCCATCCAAGTGAGGGAAGAAAATGTAACTCTCATCTGCTGTGATGGACCACAATCTGCAGAGCTGAATGGAATAAACCAGCCAATAGCACCTGTTTCATCTCTCTAATGCCTTATTTTCATTTTGGAATGACTGCTGGAGATTTGTCTTGGATGACAAGAAGTTCTATAAGTGGCAGCAGTGAGCACTCTAACAGTTATCAGAAATCCATGGAGGCCTGTATAAGGCCCTGGCTCCTTACACTGGAGGCAGAAGGCTTATGGAACAGAACCATTTTATATTGTACATTGTGAATATGTCCAGAAGGTCATTTTGCACACTCTGATGATCTAAGCCTCACTGTGGTGAGGCTTAGATCATCTATGTCATTTAGCTTTGGTAACACAATGTCCAAAGTCTCATGTGTGTCCAGGGCTACAGTGGACTCAAGACAACTTGACCCTTGATAGAGTTTTTCCTCCAATCCTAGAATCCAGTGGTCTATCTAACAGGTCCTTAGAGGTCACCTGCAGAGACTGGAGAAGCTACATGATCAGCGATCAGCAGCCAATCAGGATTCGAAAGCAGAGGGGCTGGATGGAAGCCAGCCTCTCATACTCCTACACATAGACAACTGTTATGGACGTTTTCCGTAATGTGGCTGCCATGATGTCATTATGACATCAGCTGGTCTTTTCTCTGTCTCTTTCTGCTGGGAATCATCAGAGAGGCTGAATGCTTTGACCCACAGCTGTGAAACCTTTATTAAACAGCCAGTGTGTCCGCTCTGACCCATCAACCTGGGCAATGAACAGAGAGCCAAGATGTTCAGCAGTTGTGACGTACAAACCACACGCAAGTGTGTAAAAATATATATATATATATACGCTGTAGCTTATAGAAAAGTTCACAAGTTCACATAACCAAAGACTGGCCTTCATTGTTCAGCTTGTTTCTCACTGCCCTTGAGTGACACAGCTAAAGTAGTCCAGGCTCAAACCCACGAACATCTGTCAGGAGACACTGTCCATCCAGTCTGACTGAGCCTGACAGGATCTGCCAGGAAGAGATGGATAAACGGCCCCAATCCAAAAAAAAAAAAAAAGGCTCAAAGCTGCAGGACTTTACTTTCATACTGATGTCTTCTGTGCTCTCTTTCCTCTCTCCCTTATGTTTCACCAGAGGCGTAAAAGTTAAAGGCGCAGAAAAATGAAGATATACATATATTATTTACCTGTTACAAGCACTTTTAGCAAGTTAAACTGGTGTAGTACTAAAGCAGAGTATAGAGCTTGTGTAGGTGGTGGTGCTGGGTGTGGACCTGCTCTGTGTAGCTCCTCTAAGAAAGCCAGACTGAGTGCAGACTGAGGGTGTCTGGTCTTCAAAGGACAAGTAAATGTAACCAAAGGACATGCAGAGTATGGACAGAGATGAGGGGAAAAAACAGAGACAACAGTTTAAAGATTTGGGGGGGGGGGGGGTGGGGGGGTGGAGGTTTGAGAGCTCGTAATAAAAAGTAAGTGGGGTAAAAGTGGTCCTCTAAGGAGACAGAGATATACAGACTGTGAAAGAGAGGAGAGGAGAGAGACGGGCTATGGGAGCAGAGGGTTCAACAGAGAGGGCCCAGGAGAGTCCATCATAAAGCATAAGTGGGCCCGCTAAAGAGAGAGAGCGAGAGACATTGAAAACTGATGAGATAGGTGACAAAGAGAGAGAGGGAGGAAGTTGTGCAGTGACACTAAAGAGAATAGGGACTTCCTCACTGGAGAGTCTTGTAACTTCACGACAGCCACGGTCCACTGAGCAGAGCGGCCATGTTCTCCCTCTACAGCACCTCAGCTGCAGCCCCAACAACAACCACAGTCCTCACTTTTTATAGCTGGTTGGTCTGTCTTCACCCTTGAGAAAGTTAAATAATGTAATTTCTACTGTCAAATACACTGCATCCGTCGGGCCTAATGTGCCCTTGGTGGTTAATTATCAGGATGAAAAGGGGCAAAGCTGGGTGAATAACCACCTGTTAATGCTGCTTACAGATGCTGCCGGCGTTCACATGTGGCTATCTGTGTGTCACTGTGGCAGTGTCTCAGCACGGCAGGTTGTATAGATACAGTTGCCAAGCTCGCTATGTGAAGCTGCAAATTACATCCATGTTGCAACTGTTTTATCAGACTGACCTCGCTTGGTCTGGACGCATGAGCTCGGGGTTAACAAATCCACCTGCGGTGCCGTCTCTTACAGAAACAGTTTGGATTGTGTTTAGTTCATGAGAATAACTGACATGTTGGAGGACAGAAAAATGAATTAGGGATTCAGCAGAGAATTGGAAATGTGTCAGTGGTGTTTCCTTAGTGAGGCTTCCCCAGTTTTACAGACTGTAGTTGTCACTTTATAAAAACAGACAGGTTCTGTAAATATGAAGTATTAACTAGTCTATATTCTAATATTCTATACTCTGCATTGTAGCTGCCATCCTTCCCCTTCCTCTTTCTCACTTAGGTAAACAGCACCCCACAAACTGATGTAATAATGTGTAGAAATTATGGAGGCTGGGAGATATGAGTGCATTCTGCTCCTAGAGCAGATCAAACTGTTGTCATGCCAATGCCACTGTCAGGACTGTATATCTATATCAGCACTGAGATTACAGAAGAATTGATAACTCAACAACACTGGGAAGAGTAGTTATTGATTTTAAAGTAGCACTATGTAGTTTCCTGTTGTGGGTGTTGTGGAATTTTACAACTCCCCACCAGAATCTCAATCCCCTGGTCAGAGTTACAGGGGGAGTCAGATTTTGTTCAACATCAAGCTCAAGCCCAGTCTCCCCAGCTCCTCTCACCCGCACATGAGCGCCCTGGTCTGGGATGCACAGCCAGCCAGCCGGGGCACATGCTTCACCTTCATGGCAGATGGGAGGGGGGGCTGTGTTCTTACCCACACAGGAAAGTTACAGACTGCAGTTGCAGTCAGCATGACCCTGCTCAGGCTGCAGTGGCAGCACCATTCATCCTATTAACCATTTTTTCTACCACTTGAATGAGTTTGAAACATTATTTTAAGGCTGAGAAACTACATAGTGTTGCTTTAAGGTTGAGTAGAATGATGGGAGCAAATATTTTGTGTTTGTCAAGAACAGAGTTTGTAAGTCATCATGTGATACGTGTGGCTTTGTGATGAGGATGTTAAACTTGGAACTTTTCCTGGTTGAGTGTCATAGTTTGTGTATTAGCTGAGATTTAAGTTCCTCATAAGTTTGTGTCCATTGTTTCCTGTTTTGTTAACATCTTGTGTTACTTCCTGTTGTTTGTGTCTCAACTGTGTGATTATCCCACCTGGACCTCATTTCTATCCTGTGCACTCAGCCTCTGTGTTTCCTCTCTGTCCTTGTCAACTTGTCTGTGTAAGTTTGCTGTGTTTGTTGGTCTCCATGTGTTTTACTCTGTGTTCCTGCTGATTTTCTTGGGTTTCCTCCTGAGTTGCTCATTATTTCTTAGACCTGAGGTCGAGGGGTGTCTGTTTGTGTGTGAGTGTGTGTGTGTGTTACTCTTTTCTTTTTTTCTTTTCTTTATTTTTTAATTATAACAGGTGCTCCTGGTGACTTTGAACGCCTCAGCATGATTCATAACATCAAATCACCACCATATGGTGCTCTGTCTTCTGTGGATGGGGACATATAAGTAAAATGCATCTCACAGCATAACAGAGGCAGTGGATCCCCTCAGTGTGTGGGTCAAGCACTCAGGACAGCTGAGCTCCACACATGCATTCACCCACTTGGTGATGAAGATGACTCATCTGACTACATCCCTGTAGACGAGTGCCTGTGGTAAGCCACTGCTCTGCAAATGAAAAATGAGTGAAAGTTCTTAGTTGACACTCATTTTTCTTTATTGTTGGGACCAGTTGAGCAAAAGATCTATGTCCAGCTATAAAACATCACAGCCCGCAGAGTGCAGAGTGATTTTGAAAGATAGGGAGACAGAACAAACAAATAGCATAAACACCATGTGTGTTTTCTATTCCTGTCTAAAAAGCATCCTTGTCTGTTGTTAGAGGTTATGACACAGAAAACACCAGAGATCAGGATTAACAATTACTTTAAGTACCTACATTTAAACTTAAGAATTCAAGTAAATAAATGTAGTGATACCTTTGCCTCTGTGGTTCATCTGTGTTGTTTGAAGTCCAGTTTGAGATGCAGGTTTGCTGTGATGATGTTGTTTCAAAGGGGTTTATTTGCTCAGGCACTGACAACCAGGCTCACTCATGTTGGCTAGTTCGATAAAATCACGGTAGCAGCAGTACTGTCAGACAGAGAAAGAAAAGGTGTCAGGTTTTATATTTAGCTCAGTGCAGACTGATGAAAGCTGAGCAGCTGCAAACAGGCAGGAGATAAAGGCAATATAAAGAAGAAGGAACTTCTTTATTTATATTTTTATTTATTTATTTATTTATTTGATACTGCTGTAATTGAAATGAATAAACTCATTGCTATACGTTTTAATTGAAATCTGTGGGAATAACACAAGGCTGTTCTTTCTTTCTTGTTGTTGCATACATACTTTTTTTAAGAGTCACATTGTGAAAAAACTGTTTAACTGCCAGCACATAGCTTGCTATGAAATATATTGAGAGTCAGTCTCAACTGAGTCAGAGTATACACAGTGGGACCCCCGTGGCCTCATCAGACATGAGACACACAGGCATAAAGATTAATCAACAAAAAATTTACACTGTCAAATTAAATCCACACCAGCAGGGTGTGTTTTTAGTAATATTAGATGTGTGTGTTGTGCATGATTGAGGCATGTAAGCTTGGGTATTAAGTGAAAAAAAAAAAAATAATACAGAGCCACGCCCAAGACCACCCCAGAGACATGACAACTCTGACAGGTTTTGGTAGCTGTTAAAGGTGGGAAGAGAAAGACATGATGAGGAACACTGCATGAATGAAGGCTGTGTTTATGACAGAAATGTAGCTCTTCTACATTGATTTTCAAATGAGGATAACCTTTGTCTGAACTCTACTGACCTTATTCTAATTGCATTGTATGATATGCAAGATGTATTTTTCATGTCATGTGTTTTTGTCTTAATTGCTCATTGACATTATTATGTGCTAAACATGTGTTGGTACCTGACTTCACATCAGATCATGAAGTCTCATTTATCCTGAACTCCAGTACAAATCAGCTGAAAACAGACAACATCTCCTCTTTTGTCAGTTCCCTTTTCACAATGACATAAACAGACCACAGATTTTGAGTTTGCTTTGTTTTTGTTGTTGCTCACAAAGATATTTCAGGCTGGTCTGCAGTATTGGTCCAGCCTGTATTCAGAATTTATTCTAATGTTAGTCCAACTCTTTTGCAGAAATAAATAAACTTTAGGCCCAAAACATTCACCTCACCCCCAGGCTAACTCAGGCCCAATCTGTGATTTAATGATTGAGAATTAAAATAATATTCAAAAGCTCCATTTTAAACTTCTTCTCAGACATGTTTTTTTAACTTCAGCACACAAAACATTAAAAATGAGCATACACTTCCCACACATTTTTAATAGATAGTCTGCTATAATGATGAGTCTCAGTTAACCTCTTTATGACCCTTTTAACCTGGATGTAAATCATCATGCAGAGAACCTTCCTGGAGCAAAGGAATATTTTCTGACTGTTGTACTGTTGCAGGGATATTGACAAATATGGAAATTGTGAATAAGCCAAAAACAAGGTTAAGTTAACTGGACATGATACTAAATGTGGCTGCAGCAGTAAAAAGCCTCTCTGTCCATCATTGTCTTTGAGAGTCATTTACTACATTAGCAGGTTGGATGTTACAGTACCAGTTGAATACAATTATTGATTCAACCTCAACACGGCATTTTGCTTCTTTCATACAAATGTTGCATTATTATTTGGTCTACACAGCTACAACAGTCAGGAGGAGCAGTAACACAACATTATAGAAGCCTAATAAGAACCCAGAAGTCTTGAGTAGTCATAATTTAATAAACAAAGCTCTTTGCCCATTCTGCTAGCAGGGTTTGAGAACTGACAATATGTGCTGGCTGGTCAGACCGCTGCGTTTGTCCAGACTCAAATATTTCAGAAAATACTGGATGAATTACCATAAACACTGGTTGTTAGAGAATGGCTCCATATGAATTAGTTTTTTCCTCAACCCAACCATTTGATTTTTGTCTCACAGTGAAATTGTCCTGGCAGCTATCAGATGGATTGTCATGAAATCTGGTACAGTACAGACAAGAAACCCCCACATCCCACACCACTCCCTCCATCTTTTGTGCATTTGAATTAGAAGAAAAAGGCAACAAAGTCAGGGATTCATCCAACGAGGACTTTGAGTATTCTGTGTGAATGACAAGGCAATCTGGATATTTATTCTGGGGGGTTCAAACTAATAATAATAATAATCAGTCTTATCAGAATGACAAATAAAACACAGGTTTATTTAAAATAAGAACAAACCAACAATAACAACGACACAATGATAAAATCTATTTAGAGAAGGCCAAATGATAAAAGTGAGTTTTAAGGAGAGATTTAAAAGAGGACACTGAGGTTGCCTGCCTCAGATCCTCAGGCAGAGAGTTCTAAAGCTGGGGAGCACAGACAGCAAAGGCCTGTTCCTCTTTTGAGTCCAGGTGTGATTGGCAGCGATCAGTCTCGTAATGAGGTAAAAGTTCTGAGATGTATGCTGAGGGCTTTAAAAACAGGCAGTAAATATTTAAAACTATTCTAAACCTCAGTGGTAGCCAGTGAAGGGCTACGAGGACTGGTGAGATATGCTCATTTTGTTTGGAACCTGTCAAAAGCCTGGCTGAGGCATTCTGTATCAGCTGGAGTCTCTGTAAGTTATGCTTGCTAAAACCAAAAGAGTCATGTTACAATAATCAAGCCAGAGGAAATAAAAGAAAGGGTTTAATCTGTCCCAGGTGGTCACCTGAGAGTCAAAGGACAGCTCCAAGTCAGTAATTAAACCAAGGTTTCAAGCCCCTCTCTCAAAGTTATGAGATTGGAGAGGGGGGTTCTGATGTTAATCGTGTTATGGCCAGGAGGAGTGATTAAAATTTGATTTGGAGTCATTCAATTTAAGAAAATTATAGAACATCAAGTTTTAATTTCAGCCAGACAGGAGAAGATACATGAGACATCTGAAGATGCAGGATTTAATGGGACATATGGCTGAGTGTCATCCATTCAATCAGTGTTGTGTTTGCATATGATTTGCTCGAGGGGGGAGGATGTAATTGGTGAATAAAAAAGAAAAGCACAATAGGAGAGTCAGCAGATCATCAAAGTTTATGGGATTAATCCGTTGGGCCTATTAACAATATTTCTTATTACAGCATTGGTAGAAAGCTGATGTTTCCATGGAGCTTTGCAGCTTGTTATGCTAGCATGGCCAGAAGTAGTTGATTTACCATAAATAGTATCAAAAAGGGATTTTGTAGTCAGCAGTGACAGAATTTAGCTCGTTGCCTGGCAGAGCAGCTAACACAACTGTGTTTTTCATCCTTATATATCATCTCCAACCGGTACAGTCTCAACAAAACATTTCCTTTCCCCACATGGCACCACTGGCTTCAAACTGCTCCTAGATACATGTTTGAATATATGCAATTCCAAAATGCCAGGAGCTCACATCAACATCAGATGTTTACAAATGTTTACAGTACAGCACACTGTATTGAGGAGGGAGGCAGTGTTTGAGCTGAAAACATCAGCAGCTCACATACTTTCAGGCAGCTGATAAAGAAATAGGGCGAACAAACGATGTCACATCTTGTGGATGAAACTGCATAATGTTCTATTTTTTAAGAGGAAGAACATTTGTGGCTGAAAATTTAATTTCCCAGAAACATCCAGTCCATTTGTCAGAGATTTGTTTACACGTTTCCCTTTGGCCGAAGCAGGCTTTACTGAGATTAACTGGGTTTTATTTGCCATTTGACGAGGGAAAGTAATAACTTTTTTTTCTTTACATTCTAGCTTTTAAGCAATCCCACCCAAAGTTTTACAGTGTCAGACTCTGCAGTCATGTCTAATGGGCTTGGCACGCACAATACATATTTCCAGCTTCTTTTTTTTTTTTTTTTTACACATGTTAGTCAAAATGCTTTCAGCAAGATGAGCTTACATGACTAAAATTTTATTAGCATGAGAAAGAAGACCTTGCCTCCGGATGCTGGCAGTCCCAGAAAATACATGAACTGCCAGAAAGGAAGAAAGTTTAAGGGGAGATAGGGAAGAGAGTCATATCTGAACCACTAATCGTCTGTGTGATGGATGATTCATTTCTAAGTGAAAAGTTTCTAAAATCCCACTTGTGTGTGAGGTCATTTTGGCCCATTATTGCTCTGTTTCAAATTTTTTACCAGTACTTGAGAATGATTTGCTGATGGATCAAACTCTGCTATTGAGTCGTTTGGGTTGCTATTATGCAGTGACCACGGCTGAAGACGGCGCTGAGATTACATGGGAAATGGATTAGATAGGGGAAGAAGGTCCAGCATGTCATTTGTGAATTTCTTGAAGCTCTTGGCCCCTCCTCTACCTGTCCAGTGTAGTGTATTGATGTGCTGATAAAAAATGAGCACCGCTGACACGTCTTTTCTCACCGATGAAAAGGCTTTATTGCGGGAAAGGACACTGTCAGAACTCTTGCCGAATCTGAGGGAGCCCCTGGTGCCAATGATAGGATTCCCTCCTGTTCTGCTCCAGCACTCTCCTTTTATAATGTCCCTTGGCACGGTCTTTGGACAGGGAGACGACACTGTACAGATGGTTGGTGACCTCTAACCTAACATTTGACCTTCTAGGCTAAAGAAAACCCTGGTTCATATGACTGTCCAGTTTCTAAAGAGAAAGCAACCTTTTAAGGCACAGAAACACATATTCTATAAGCAGAGGAGGGGATCAGACACCACACCAGTTTCTGGACAGTGCAAATGCACCAATTACCATATGTGTTCCAATGAGTGAGAAATACACCTGTTGAAAATAAAACATGGTCAGAACAAAACAGGTCAGATTATAGGTCATCTTTACAATGAGTAGATTAACTAAAATTATATTTACTATTGAATTGTGTTCACACAACTCTATTAGTGTTTTCAGATATTTAAATAAAAAAGTTCCATGTACCTCTTTAGTTTTCCTCAAAGTCACTCTAGCGACTGATAGGTCAGTTTAGTGATGTGATTCAGGTGAAAGGAATTGTAAGAAGAAAAACAATGCTGCTTAAAAAGCCAATGGTCTCTATCCACATGTTTATATTATCCAAACCAGCACAGAGCCAACCCTGATGTTACAATATTTTTGTACAACAAATTCCAAAAAACACCAAAACCTCAAATAATTAGCTCCTCAACAGATGTATAATAGACCCAACAAATACACTATTTGCAAATGCACTGTTTTAGCAAATGAATAGTTTTTAAAATCTGAATGCATGTGTGTGTCCTCAGACAGTGTACACAGGTCAGAAATGTGATTGTGTAAAACATTGTTAATTTGGGGTTTTAATGGGATTTGTTGACGATACCTGTGGGCTGAAATCCATTTATACAATTACTGCTGCTTCTTCCTGATTCGAACATTTGGAGAGAGCAAAGGCAAATGTTTAGCAGAAAGCCTCAGGGTTTGTTTTTTTACAAACTCCAGAGCAAAGGTTTCGCTGGAATATTTGAGTAGTCAGCTTTTACTTTATTATATAAAATTATAAATTATAATTATTATTATTTTATAAAAAAAAAAATTACAATCTGAACAATCTTGTGAATCCTCTCTTATTTATTACCTGGGTGAGAGCGTGCTCCCATTACTTCAGTTTGAACCTGAACCTGCACCATCTGATCTAACCATCAGAAGATTCATGCACAACTCACTATCAGCGCTTTGTTCATCAGCTTCTCAGCTTCCAGCTGAACACAAACATCCAATTACATTTATACAGGTATACACAGGTGGCATGTCTCACTGGCTGCTGCTATGCTTTTGGCAGTGCTGGTTGATGCTGCTCTCCTTCTCCTTCATCACTCCAGCCTCCCCTTAATGTGATGCTCTTTTGTTATTCTTGACTAAGATCTAATGAATCATCTAATGATCCAGCAGAGTCATTGCCAGTGCATTTATATACACTTTAAGTTCATATAAGTATCTTGTGCGACACTAAAAGTATTGATCAGTAAGACAATACATTTGTGGTTTTAATAATTAAAAACCATCCTAATGCCATGTCATCTTATTCTGCTTATCCGGGGCCTGGTCACTGAGGCAGCAGTCTAAGTAGGGACTTCCCTCTCACTGGATACTTCCTCCAGCTCATCTGGGGGAATCCCAAGGTGTTCCCAGGACAGTCAAGTGACATAGCCTCTCCAGCATGACCTGGGTCTTCCCCAGGGCCTCCTCCCATCCCAATGTATTTTCACATATCTCTCAGGCAACTCAGCAGATTTCATGTAAATAGTGTGACTGCTTTGTTGCAACATCATAAACTTACAGACGATCTGATGTCTGGTTTTAAGGCTCAGTGTCTGAATACAGACTGTGTGTTTTTCTTTTATTCCACGCCCAACTGCAACCTGTTAAACTGACTGATATAGAGCTGCTTGAAAGAGCAGCACCCATTAGATCGAACTACACATACTTCCTATATCTAACACAGTATCCCTCAGTGTCCATGAACGAAAACCTCATGAGAGTAATTGTTACTTGAACCTTGGGAAAATGGATTTTGTTACTCCAAGGACGAGAACGAGTCCCCAGCTACGGTCCTCAATTATATGAAAACAAACCTGCTGCACACAGTTCCAGCTGTACTGCCATTTGGTCTGAGCGGTTTTAAATCCATCTCGTGTGCTGTCAGAGGTGGGGAGGGAGGCTACTGTTGTACGTTGCAGGACGCACAGACAATGAGCGCAGACAAGGCCGCTCGCCTCGGCACAACAGACAATCACTGTCAGCCGCTGGGTCAGATATTCATGAGTCAGTGGGGGCCTCCAAGGACACAAGGCCCTCCGCCGAAAATACAGGCTCTCATCGCTCCCTCCCTGTGATCACACGCACATTTTTTCTCTGTGGGATGAACAAATATCGTTCGTCTTCTTGTCCTTCTGCTCCAAAGAGCTGCAGCATCTGCCAAAAGTTTTGTCTTTGAGGCAGAAAGAAAGATACAGGGAGAGCTACAGAGATGGAGAAAAAAAAAAACACCAGACTTTTATTACCTTGTCCTTCAAAGCTGCAACATTCAACGGAGGGTTTAAAGAAAGGTACAGGAAAGAAGGTCAAGTGTGATTTCATGATCAAAAGCACCACTCTCAATCTTTGGGAGAAAGCTAGCTAATTTGTTCTTTGTCTGTGAGAGTGAGAGAATAAATATTCAGCCATCGAATCAAGGCTTATTGTGTTCAGGAGCCTCCACCCTTCTCTCCAATCCACAAACAATCAGTGCAGCACTCTCTGCGATGGAATGGTGTTTGAGGCTTGTCGCTGTTTTTAGTTTCCTGAAGTCTTCCTGCGCCTTGTTTTCCACTGTCCTCATTTTCCCTTGTTCTCTCTATTTGAAGCATTGTGAGGCAGATAAATGCAATTTGTCTAACTTGGTGCACTGTCAGGACAGGGTGAGAAAATCGATCTGTGTGTGTGTGTGTGTGTGTGTGTGTGTGTGTGAGTGTAAGACAAAATAAGTTGAATATAGAGGAGGGCGAAGAGTCTTGGAGGGTAGAAGGTGGGAGGTATGGCTGTATGTGATTGACACTGTGAGCCTCTCATCTAATTGGCTCACAGGTTTTTGAGTGCTCCAGTGAAATTACAGTAGATTTCGAGGGAACTCAGGCAAACTCACTGCTGTGGGGAGGGTCCTGGTGGGTGGGGCTTCGAGCATGGGTCTGCTCCACAGGCTGTGTTTCTCTGTGGATGGAGGTTTAAATACTCACTTCGAATACTTACAGCATTAATATCAAACTCTTATGATAAAAAAAAGGAAAATGCAATGGAGTATGAAAATCATCTAGTTTGACAACTAAGGGCCTGATTTACTAAAGGTTTGCGTGTGTAAAACGTGTGCGAACTTGATTTGGAGCTGTAGCAGTTTTCCAGCTGTGTTAAAAGTCCTTTAAGCGCTGTTACGCACGCCACACGTCTCTCCTCCAGTGCACTCCTCTCCTCCCTCTCGACCTGGCTGCTCAGCTCTGGGACCAAGACTGAGAGACCTCACCGCTGCCTTCACCTCGTCTTTGATTCCTCTGGTCAGAACGTTTAGATCCAAGTGTGGCCTGAGTGTCCCACCTGAGCTCTCTATTAATCGATCGCATCAAATTTCATTCTGTCTTTGTGGCCATCCACCTCTCTCTCCACACTCTCCATGGTGGAAATGATTACCACGAGCAAAACCCTCATTTAAATACTGTAGTTGCGTGTGTTGTCATTTAGCAGTAGACCACCTGTTTTGCGTGCGCTAACAAAACGCGCAAAATTTTAGCGGGAGCACAAAGTTTAGCACCCTCAACTGGCATCTTAGCAAATCAGGGCCTAAGTGTCACACATACTTGATTTTGAAAAGCACATAAGAGATGAAAATGTTCAACTGTTTCACAGATCAGTCAGAAAAAATACCAGGTCTCCAACACTCATTCATGTTTAATTCAGTTCCAGTTGATTTGACAAACTCTTTATCCTGCCCCTTGTGTACCAGAAGATTTTAAGTTAATGCCATGAGCCAATATATATTTCAGCTGCATTTTATACTTGCAGCTGAGAAAGGGCTACATTGGCCAAGAGATGATACAAAACTTGACAATTGCAGGCTTAGAGGAGCTCGCCTTATTGATTTTCATTATCTGGCTTCATCGCTGTCACATGAGATCAACTCTAATAGCATCAAGGCTCTTCAGCACTGGCTAGGAGGCTCTGAAACAAAGAAAACTGCTAGGGAACACACTACTCAGTGTGTGTGTGCGTGTGTGGGTGTGGGTGTGTGTGTGTGTGTGTGTGTGTGTGTGTTGGATACCACACATGAGGTATCATTCATGTAGGCTGTTTTGAGCTGTGTTCACACTACAAGGCCTCATGCTTCTCTTCATTGCTGCATATCTTTCAGAGATGTAATAGTTTGACATTTCAGTTAATAGGTTTATTTTCTTTCTTGTCGAGAATTAAACAAGGTGGTCGATACCTCACTCATATCCGTCCAGCAAATATGAAGGAAACAAGATGGGATACAAAAATCTTTATCATTGGTAATGAGGTAAAGATCTTTAAGGTTAAGTGACTGTGATGAAAGTGCTCAGAAACACAAACTTGAAGTGCACACAACTTTTTTTGTTGTTGTTGTTGTTGACTGAGCCTTGCATTCTTATAACAATCACATCCTTTCTTATCCTGCATTTATTCCATTTGCACCATCTTGTCTCCTTATACAAGCTATGCATTATTATTCATTATTGTTACTGATGTGCTGCTCTTGTGTCTAAGAAGGTGGAATTATATTTCCACTGGCCCATTTACACAAACCTCAACAGGAAGGTAAGTGTTATCATGAGTAAAATAACTCCCAATTAGTAGCATAACTGATGGAATGTCAAGTTCAGTAGGAGGATGTGCTTTACCTTCTCTCCATTGCTGCTATCAAGCAAATCAGATCAGCCACAGACCACTATACCTGCCATTCTGCTTTATGTTAGCCATGCACATTTTATGTTGAGTGTGCAGCACCTGTAGCTGCATCGCACTTGACTTAATTAAGTTCACTAGTAATCATTCATTAATTATAGAGTGTTAAATTCCAGCTGCCTGCCTTCAGTTGTGTAGGGCTTAATTAAGTCATGTACTTCATTTTCTTGTGCTGAAACTGTTTGTTGGTTGCTACATGGGTGTTATCCAGCCAGTTGTACCTTGCATCAGTTGTACCTTGGATAACACAGTGTCCAGTTCTGTTGTATACCACATTTCACCATCACTACAAGGTCAAAACATGATTTCTTCACTTCTGGTACCAGTTGAGCTGCATGTTGCACCACCTGATCAATCAGCATTTCTGGTGGATGTCACTTGCGTGTGCAGGTCATTGCTACACATGGATTTATAAGTGGATTTGATGAATGATGCTTTTAACAGTGACAGAGTGTAGTAGAGTGGAGAACTGTGAAATGTAAAACATAATTTCTTCATGTCCCTTTCACTTCACTATCACTGCAATAACATGTATGAGCTACAATGCTTATGTTATTCTGTCACTGTCAACACCGGAGCTGTTTATTGATCATTCAGTATGTTTTCTATTTAAACAAAATGTCAAATATTATATTCATTCTTATTCAAGTTTACTACATTTTTTTATGACCCAGTACAATAAATCTAAAAAACTGTGAATATATGTCAGTCTACTGTATTAAACACTCTTTACATTATATAGGTAGATGATTCATTTGTAGTGTGCCTTTAAAACAGCAGGTCTTGGTTTTATATTAACACTTACCACAGACAAACACATGCCTGTATGCAACTGAGCCTTAAAACCAGTTGTCAAGACTCATGTAACTTTGATGTCACCACTTCCAGTCATGTCCAAAGCCCCACCCGCCTGAACCCACCATGTAACCTTCCATGATTTAGTTTCCCTGAGTTTTTAGAGAATCCTCTACTCTGAGGCCTAAGAGAGGAAAGGTACAACTTAAATATTGTTCTTATAGATCAACACTTTGATGAAAACACAGGAGAAGTGTAAATTATGGATCCTTTAATATGTGTGAACTATTCATAGAGCTGTATTTTTTCATATTATTTGCAGTATTTTAATATTTTAGGTGATGCTCACATCACAGGGCAATGGCAAACGGAAAGATATCAGAAAGCATACAGCATCAGAAATAAATACATAAGAGAGCAATCTGCCTCAAATAAAAAAAAATAAATAAATGTCTAGTCCTTAGGTTCATAAAAGTCCACTATTTGAGAATTTATGGTTTTGTCTGACTGATCAAACCTGGCTGTTGTTGTGTGAAGATGTAGTTGCACAGGCAGTGTATACTTGTCATATATCATCCTCAGTATTAGGTTCATGTCTGACCCTGTGGCATTAACCAAGGCGTGTTGATGTTTAACTGTGGATGTATTCATCAGACAGTAAAACCTCCACTGTCTTCCTTTGCCTCCCCACCACCTGCGTGAGGCTTGTTAAAACTTTATGAAGGTATGAAAGATCTGGCCAGTGTAACATATGACACAGATAGCCCAGTGGAGGAGCGTTGGGATCAAGTAAAATGTGCAAGGTGGCATTATATAGAGAAGGGTCAGCACATATAAAAAAGCTGACTTCCATTCCTCCCTACAGGCAGTGTGTGCCCAGACCGAAGCTCTGCCAGCAAACCTGAAATGTATTTCATCAAGCTTGTTTCGACCAATAATCTGCTGATATTTCAGTGTGAAGACTGTGGTGAGGTGTGCGTTTGTCTTGCAGCAGTTTATGGCGATATGTGTATGATCACAGGTTTGCCCTGATTTCCTGCTTTTAATCACTACATACATCTTTTTATGAGTGCATGAATGCCCCCGATGCAGAATGTATCTTTGTACCTGATATAGCATGGCATATCTGCACATGCATATGTATGATGGTGTGTGTGCATGCATGGGTGAGTGCGTGCGTGTACACAAATCCAGCTGGGTTATATTCACAAGTGATTCCCTGCATAGTGTCTTTAATGCAGCCCAGAGAACACTGCACATTAAAGGCACACAACCTTGGAGCCTGATGATTAAATTTGATGCTGCTTTCATCTCTCACTTAACTGTCTCCTCTCAGGCCTGTGTTCCCATATGTCTGTCCCTGGTTTGTTGAGTTGGACATTCAAAACTTACAATGATCATCTCACACCAAGAACACAGATCCTGTATTTTTCTCAACAGGCAAATAATTTATCACCTTCCTTTCAAACACATGACGAATCCATCTGATGTGTTTGTCTCTGGCATTTGTTGGGAAATAAAGTTATCTCCTCACCTATACTGGAGCTGTGCAGCCACCACCTATAGGACATTGCTCATAGTGTTATGTAGACAATTAAAGATTTAGTCCTCACCTCCCAGAGCACTCAGTGTTGTAGTACATGAGCACTATTGAATAAAAAAAAAGAAAGAAAAAAGAAGAATGAACTTCACAATCCACACAGCTCAATAATCCAGTGTTTTGCCAGAAGATTGTGTTGTTGTTTTTTTTATTTTCTTTCCCCAAATACAGCAGAGTTTTCATCCACAGCAGAGGAGCACCTGCGAAATAACATTGTCTATCCACTAGGGGTAATGCAGGAGTCAAAATTAACAGGTCTTTTTTTTACTTTTTTTTCTATGTTTAATTAAACAAAAATGCGTGATTTTAATGATAAATAAACTTTTTCTAATCGAGAATGTACGTTCTTTGATGCAGCCAACTACCACCCAACCGCTGACCAGTGTGTCTTTCTTGCGGAAATAGGCAGCCAATTGCTGACCAGAGTAGAACCCAACTCTGCCTCCTCCGTGACAGAAGCACCAGCCCGGCAGTTCGTTAGTTGGGGTTTAACTCGTAGCGATAATTTGACAGCTGGTGGTGTTTTTTATCTTGAATTGGGTGAATGTGGGCCTGTGCCTGTATTTTGTTTTGGTAACCAATGACTGACATTCGCCCAATAGGCAGCTGGCTAACGGTTAACCTATTATAGTAGCCTATGTTGTGTTGCTTGTTCCAAATTCTGATTCACTTTGCAAAGTGGACCTGAGTACACGTGATATGAAATTCGACTCTGTTGAGCTGTCATTCAGCTTACAATGCGCGCGGGACAGACAGGATCCGTCTGTCAACACAATCGTTTACATGACGACTGTGACAAGGACTATGTGTTCTAAAATAGAAAAAATGGTAACGGGACAGGATTGGGAGTGATTTATTCGGGATTGGGACAGGACTGGATTTATTTTTGACTTTGACTTTGTCACGAGACCAGGACGGGACGGGATTTTTTTTGCAGAAGCAGGACAGGGCAGGATTGAAAAAACACTCCCATGTCAGCCTCTACTGCATACTTCCTCAAAACCTAAAACTATTATGTGTGTGTGTGTGTGTGTGTATATGTATATATATATATATATATATATATATATATATATATATATATATATGTAATTTGAAAGAGGATTAATGCAGGAACTCCTCAGGGGTGCCTCCTCAGTCCCATGCTTTTCCACATGGCTATTGAACTGCTTGCCACAGCATTTCGCTTTTGCAGGTTTTGCAGGTGACATGGACCATAAAGTCTCACTTTATGCTGATGACCTGTTGCTCTTCATCTCTTATCCAACAGCGCCATTGCCTCCTGTCCTGTCGCTGCTCAGTCGGTTCGGTAAACTTTCAGGCTATAAATTAAACCTCAATAAAAGTGAGCTTTTCCCCATCAACAATGAGGCACGGACCTTAGACCTTAGACCTAGTTTTCCTTTCAAAATTGAGAACAACAAATTTTCTTATTTGGGCATATCCGTGACAAGGAAGCATGAAGATCTTTTCCAGGAGAATCTGATCACATTGTTTAATCACACTAAACAAATCCTAACACAGTGGTCGCCCCTGTCGATGTCTCTTGTGGGTCGCATCAACTCAGTCAAAATGACCATTCTACCTAAATTTTTGTACCTTTTCCAGGCCACTCTTTATCCCTGGATCCTTTTTTCAACTTCTCAACCCAGTTATTTTGTCATACTTATGGCGGGGTAAACAACCATGTTTGAACAAGACTCATCATCAAAAGACCAAGGCGACAGGGGGTCTAGCCCTCATAAATTTTCGTTTTTATCATTGGGCTGCTAACTTGCACTGCCTTGCATTTTGCTCCTCTTGTTATGGTCTGCCTGACCATCCTGACTGGGTGGCGATGGAGATACAGTCAAATGATGATTTGTCAAGTCTTGCATTTCCTGGTTCCTCACTTCCACTTCTCTCACTTAAGTCAATTACAAACCCAGTGATCAAACATTCTCAAAAAATCTGGGCCCAATTTAGGAAGTATTTTGGTTTTCATAGTTTTTCTCTCCTAAGCCCCATTGCATCAAACTACCTTTAGAAACCATCCTGTCAGGATTCTGCCTTTCATGAATGGCAAAGCAAAAGTATTGTACATTTTAAAGATCTGTTCACTGACTACAGTTTGGCATCATTTGAGCAGTTGAGTAGAAAATTCAGCCTCCCTAAATCACATTTTTTCAGGTATCTTCTGGCAAGACATTTTGTTCTTTCTCAGACGTCCAGACCTATAACAGCAACAGACATGACCATTGTTGACACTGTCATTTCTATAGATCCACTTAAAAAGAGGTTCATTTTGGCTCTTTATGGCAAGCTCTTGGATCTTAGGAGTGCCCCCACAGATAAGCTTAAAACAGCATGGGAGGAGGACTTGGGCTTTTCCTTATCAGAGTATACTTGGGTTTCTATGTTAAAATTTGTTAATTCAGCCTCCCTCCATACATGTCACTTTTAATTCAGTTCAAAGTGGTACACAGGGTTCATATTTCAAAGGTAAAATTGTTCTCCATATACCCGGACATCAGTCCGTACTGTGTCAAATGCAAACATGTGGAAGCTTCTCTCGTTCATATGTACTGGTCTTGTTCAAGCCTTAACAAATATTGGAGAGAAGTTTTTCATACACATTCTTGGGTGTTAAACATCAAATTAGAACCAAACCCATTGACTGCTCTGTTTGGCGTCGTGGGAGGGGAGAAAAAGTTAACTATAGCAGAGCAGAAACGCTCTTTATCTTTTGTCTCCCTTTTGGCTCGACGAGCAATTCTGCTCAGGTGGAAGGATACTTTCCCTCCCACTCATGTGAAACGGTTGGAAGAGATCATGTACTGCTTAAAACTGGAGAGGGTTAGATACTCACTTCAGCAATCAAATGAGAAGTTCCTTCCTAAAAGCATTCCAGACCCTATAAAGGCTTGGCCCTTGAGTACAGCCCAGCTATGTTGCACACTTCTTACTCACTCCTGGCTTTTGCTGTAACAGCGATCTTTATGCTTTGACTAGTAATCTGGCAGTGACAGGGGAGGGATTACTTTGTACACTGTTCGATTTTATTTTGTTTTTGTATTCTTGTTCACCTCATTTGTGCATGCTGTGATTGATATATGTCCATACCTATATCATGTCTCTGTAATGGCTATACAGCACTGCGCATCTGTTATATTGAGAAAACTTCAATAAAAAAGATTTTGAATTAAAAGAGGATTCATACATATTTGAATTTATGGCACGATAATATGTTAACTGTATGTTGTCGAGATAAACTGCTGTTTAATTTTCTTATAATTAAGGAACCTAGGTGAGGTCATAGGAGTATATATGAAGTTGACAGAAAGGCTACAGTCACGCAGGGCATGTCCAGTGTACTATGTAGCCCAGGTTCCAAAATAACATCTTTTTGTTAGAACTGTCCCTTTAAAATAATAACAATTCATTGAAAAAAGTCTTTAAAAAGTCATTGAAAATCCAAAAAGCAATTCAATTTATGTTGATACAAATAAATAATTCATTTTGAAACAAATACATAATTCATTGAATTTCATTGATATGCACCTCAAAACTATTAAAAAGTGGGTTAAAAGTGTTCAAAATGGAGAAAAGAAGGAAAAAGAGAAAAAAACGTTTTGTTTCCAAATAACCAATCAGTGAACCCCGTGAGCCCCATGTGATTCAACCTCGTGGTTCGCATCTGGTCATCACTTCCTGTTTGTGGTCATGTAAGGGTTTACTGCCTCGTGTGCTGTCCGAGCAAAATAGAGATAAAATTTGTTGCCATTCACCGGGTAAGACATAAAAATAATCTGTTAAATGAAGTTGTAATCACTCAGTTGCTGATCGCTTTACTGTTACATTTAAGCTTTTTAGAGCAGCGTGAGAGATGGAAGTACTTTGCCGATCTGGCGAGGTGAAGCATGCATTGATTCCTTGGTGAGTGAAAAAAAAAAAAAACACTCTTTAACCTGTCTGGTTTATTGTAATGTGTCAGATATTCATGTGTAACCTGTGTGGATGATTGTAAGGCAGCTGATAGACGTGTTAATCGGCGCAAATAGCCGTGAAAAGGTGCTAATGGCGTTAGCCACCTGAGACTGTGTTTTGACATGCTAACAGCCTTTTGACTTTAGCCTAGCCACTTAGCTGGCCTAATCATTTGGTGTTACACACAAATGATTGAAATGCTGATGATTTTATTTGTTGTTTATGGAGGAGGATATTATTTTCTTAAGCTGTTGTTACTAATTGTTAATAGTTCAACATATTTGGATCTCATTTGACCTGTCACAAGTCAGGTTTTTTTTCCTGGTGACATCTTTAAAGGAGGTCCCAGCCACATCCTACCATTCGTTGGATACCTTCCTCCTGGATTCGTGTGAGGTCTTCAGAGATCCAGAGATTATTTCCCAGAGAGAGCTGGGTGGCGAGCCACATCGAAACAACTGATACTGAACTCTGAGGGTGGTGAAAGATTCCTTAATTCCCCTTCTCCACGGACTGTGTGGTAGGACAGAGTACACATACACTGATACATGGACACTGATCAGACAAAAGGGCCCCAACAATAACTTTGGGACAGAGGGTTTCATTTTCGATGGCTTTATTATTTTAGTTTGTTATTGTGGCATTGTATCCAATGGTCTTGGTTTTCTCCCCAAGATGCAAAAACATAGTATTGTGGATATAGCTCAAGCTTCAGAACAAGCAACATGTCCAGCCTTGAGGTGGATGAACCACAGCATCAGAGACCACATCAAGTTCCACTTCCTATCACCAAAAACAGAGCTCTGAAGCTGCAGTGGACAGAGACTCTCTGATGTGGAAGCCAAATGTACATCTGACAGATCAGCAGAGACGGTGTGATGCAGACAACATGTCATCATGGAGTGGAGTCTCAGAGGAAAGTTTCAACATCTGGTGGATCCATGATATGAAGACCTGAGGAAGAGCTCCCTGTCTGTGTGATGTCTGCCCGGCCTTACTGCAGGGCGCGCAGGTGAAGCTTGTGGGCCAGCTGGAGCAGAGGGCCAGGTGGCCTCATCACTCCAATAACATCAGTGCAATCAGAGGCCTACAGCGCTCGCACAGCGATGTGCCTCCTCAGCCAAGAGGTGTGAACAGCCGGTCACAAATTAGTTGGCCTGCACGCCTCATCCATCATCCCTTTTTGTTTGTTGGTTTCTTATTTCCCTCAGTCTGTCTTCCGAGCTGACATTCTGGTGCTGTATACGGATTGGATTAATACCAAATTAACCACACAAAGGTAGAGAAATAGATTTAAATCCACTTGCCCTTCTTTTTCTTTGTAAGTCACCTTTCTAATTTTGCTTGTTGAACTGGGTCTGAAGGTTGCAATTAATAGTTTAATTAAAGAAGGAAACTGTGGCTTTATCAAGTGGCATTTATAGATGCATCAATAACAGCGGATCACTGGCTTTAATACGACAAACACAATCACAGTCTGGGAATCACAATCGATGCAAGGTCATGTAATCATTGTGAGGTGATGTCACATTGATTTGAAACGGGAGGATTTCACGTGTTTTCTGTGCTTACTCCTTCTCCTAACGTCTGTGCACATGCTTTGTGTTTCCTGCTGCTCCATCCAGGTTCTTTGTCTGTGCACTGCTGCACGCTTCTGGCAATATACCACAGAATATCTGAGAGACATGTAAGTGATAAATAAACCATGGGAGGGGGACTGAGTTTAACCATTTCCCTCAGCTGCCCCGACTTTTCCTGAAAGGCTAAGTGGACTCACTCATGGTCACTTCTTAGATCCCCCATGCAGGCAGGGTTCTGGTAATAATGCATTTTATATTCTACACATACAAACACACACACACACACAGGCACAAACACAAGCACATTCCAGGACACATCAACACATATACACACATTGTCTGTTTCCTGTTTAGAAATGGATATCAGAGGGAGGAGGGGGCGTCTCAGGCTGGCAGACACACAGACTGCAGACTGAGTAATGTGTTGTTTTTGTTAAAGAAGTCAGGTATCAAAGGTCATAACTCACAGGTGGCACGAGGAGATGATGTCAGACAAAACAATTCGTCTTTTCCAAAACCTCGACCTGTGGTGTTATCACAAATGAGCAGAAAATTTTAGGAAAAGAAGTGTATGCATATGTACATGTGTGATTGTGTGATTGTTGGCAGGCAATATTTATTCATGTTATCTCTGGCAGCATTTATGGAGACCCTGGAGGAACATGGGAAGTAAATAAAGTGATATCTTGCCAAAATAAAACAGCATCATTCATTTCCTTGTCTATTTAGTTTCTGTATATATTTACCTTACCCTATTTATTAAAGCCGCTACAAAGACCTTTTAACTGGATATGTAAAAGTCTCCCATTTCTGCTGATGTCTCTGTGACCTACAACAGCAAATGAGGCCATCAGTGGGAAGATATTTCTATTTCTAAATGTAATATAATGTAACTCTTTACCTTCAGGAGGCAGTGGACGGGTTAGTCCACCGGACAACAAAACGATGTATGGCCCTCAGACCAGGGGAGATGGCACATTTGACAAGGCTATATATTACCATTGAGGTGTTGCTACGCTAGCAAGTAAAACCTGAGCTCAATTTTAGTATATTTTCGTCATGTCTGATATTGGGACGGGATCCACAAAGAGAAAACTACTACTTTTGTCAACACGGGTCACCAAAATCAACACAAAATGAAAGTTCCTTGTAAGAGCATCAAAGTGTTTTAATGCCATATGATTTGATTACATCAGTGCTTCTTTGGAAACATAGTTGAATGGAGTGCAGGCAGCGCATCTGATTTTAGAGTTTTGAGGGCTAATCCCAGCAAACATAGGGCACAGACAGGGTACACCCTGGAGGACAGCAGGCTATCGCAGGGGCCACACATAGAGACAAACAGCAGACACGCACTCACATTCACGCACTACAGGTAATTTATAGTAGGCAATCATCCTGCCGTGCATGTTCTGTGGACTGTGGGAGGAAGCCGGAACACACATGGGGAGAACATGCAAACTCCACCCAGAAAGGACCCCAGCCCGGGAATCAAACCTTGAACCTTCTTGCTGGAAGACAATAGTTCTTTATTTATGTATTTATTTTTACTATTTGTTAATTTTTTAATCAAAACTGTCTCGATAACTCAGGACCATTCATAAAGCACACTGTAAAGAGTTTTCATTACAGTGCTTCCAGTGAAAACTGTTTACAGTGTAATCTGTGAATTATTTATACTGAGGTCCTGGATTACTTTGCTTTAAGGGCCCTTAGTAAAGAATTAGCTGAGTGCCTACTGACCTATATTCCAACCCCTCTCTATACACACTAATATAAACATTAATGCAAAGCAAACAAGAGACTATACACGGTGCCCCCACTCCACAACACATGTAACATGATGATTATGGTTTGTGGAATACTGTCTGCATGTCCAGTGTTCATAGGCCAAAGCTTGACAAATTTACAGTGCAACTCGCTGAAAGTCCCCACTTGAGAAAAGCAGGAAACTATGTCACCCTGAGCCAGAAAACAACAATAGGGGAAGTTTCATTTTTATGCTTCAACAAATCTAGACAGCTTGCTGTGTCTGTTTTAGGAAGGTTACACAACAACTCAAAGCTGCATATAGTCTTGATCAGTGTGCTTTCTAATAATTTTACAGTCATTAGACTAGAGGCCAGTATGCACATCTCACCACCCTGTCAACATGTTGACATTCTGACTGTAACTAACTCAGTAGCCATTATTACATCATTATGTAAAGTTTTGTGACTGTGTCTTGCAGCTGTGACAAAATCTGTCTACATGCTGACTGACAGACTTCCAATTTGAATTTACATTTGTAATAATTCTAATATTGAAAAGATCACTATCACCATCCTTTTGCTAAATATTCACTGTACTCACTTTCTCCAGCACATCTGACCTCACACATCTTGTTGACTTCATTTCCCACGTTGCTCTGAGCTTTGCCAGGATGGGAACATAAACCACAGTACGGTACCATATCAAGTATGTGTATGCAAAATAAAGGTGTTCCAGCTGGTTGTTGAGCCTGGATTCATTGTAATCCCCAGTCTTTACCTTGAGGCTGACTTCCATTATGTTTCCACATGTTAGCACGTTTGTCTCTCGTTTTCTGCCACTCTGTTTTTATGTTTTGTTTTTTTTTCCTGTCTTTGGTTGAGTAGGAGGAGGGAAACAGAGCCTGGGGAGGGACACCTGTGCTGTTGTGTTGTTTGTCGTGTAAATCAGTAATCAGAGGAATGCACTTCTGTGTGCGTGTGTGTGAAAGAGAGACAGAGAGTGAGAGAGAGAGAGAGAAAGAGAGAGAGAGCAGCGTAACATTGTATGAAATTGACTAGACTTGTATATGATATCATGAGTGACTGTAGAGAATGACGTATGTCTCTGTGTGCTCAGGTACTGGTTGTTAAATGTCGCCATTATGCAGTGGTGCATAACATGCCTTTACATAATGTCATGCAAGAATCCATAACTCACCAAGAATCCAATAACAGCAATATCACAGCATTACAGTAGAGTAAGCAACTATTCTCTCACACACTTTATTTATTTATGTTGTTTTTTACTGTGACTATGCATATAGTGCAGCTTGTGGTGCAGCTTGTCTGAAATACTTGAGATTCTTTGCATTTCAAGACATATCTGCGTACACACGAATCAAGTTAAAATGACTCAAAAAACTGTAGTACGCGAAGATGTTGAAATGAATTGCAGATACTCCCAAACCTGTATCTGAGTGGACGGCCCTTTTAGTTTCCACAGTATGTGTTGGTGTTAAAGACCTGAAGGTAGCTGTGGATAACAGAGAAATTTTCAACACCTATGGAACTGTTAGAAGATGCTGAGTCAAAATATGTCATTAATCTGTTAAATGGCAAGCCACACATGTATGTGGAAAATAGAATATTCTCTGTCAATGAGTTTATTCAGACGAAGACATTCACAATCTCAAACTCAAAGTGTCAGGGTTGTTTTCCTCATGCAGAGGGAAACTGTAAATTTGACCAGTTAATATTTGTAAAGTTAAAGATGAAAAGTCAAGCTCACCTCCCTTTTTTGAAGTACATCAATATGTCATGAGGGACGGAGTTGTGACTTAAGGGTCAGAGTTCAAATCCATCATCATAAGCCTTGGCAGGCAGTCCCTATCCACATTAACCTTCCCAGTGGAAGTAGCCTCAATGTGTTTAAATATCCAACCAGGAACAAAATATTAAAGTAGCTGGTAGTGAGTCTCTTGCATACCTCTTAGGACCTCTTCTGGAATGAATATGTGCATTGACAGATGTTAGCCCCAAGGGTAATGAAAACACTGGTGGTAGGGCAGGGCTTTGATCTGTGATGTTTTTGTCTCATGTGTTTTGCAGGGAGAGCAGTTTAGCTGTTGTGGCAGTGGACTGGGACGAGGCCATGCTGCTATTGGCAAAGAGTCCAAACCAATCTGTCGCATATATGGTTGGACGGTGACCAGACTGAGGGTTGGCGTGCCAAAGGAGACGGGCTGCTTCTGATTATAGACAGGTGTCTTGATCAGTGAGACAGACGGCTGAGGAGACAGATAGTGGAAACTTTTTGATAGTGACCACAGCCACGGTCATGCCAATGTAATGAGTCGAGCCAGGGTATTCCCATGGGGCTCTGCTGAAGGTTGCATCCTCCAGCCACTGACTCAAACCGGAAATCAGAGCAGGACCACAGGAAGACATCCTGGCATCGGTTCACCTTCTCCGGGGGGCATGGAAATTGAATAAATTAATTAAACAATTAAATCAGATAGGTTTGAGGCCAACATACATGGATATAGTCCAATGGGACACCCGCAGATATTGGTTGTACTTACAGTGAACTACAATGCAATACAGTGAGCTTTAGCTTTGAGGAATGGAGCTATGAAGCTGGATCTACCTATTAGAAGATTTTAAACTGTAGCCCTCAGCAGCAATACTCAGACTGTGGCACTCAGAGCATGATTGATTGACAACAATTCATAAACCATTACATAACCACCAAAATCCTGGATTGTTGACATAAGACAAGATATGTGGATGCAAAACCTCTGTCCCTAACGACCGCTGCCTCGTGCCCTGTTTACACGTATGTGGTTATTTTGAAAAACAGAGACATTTCCCTTCATTTGGACCCTTCATTTACATACAAACAGAGAATTCACTTCTGAAAACGATTCTTCCTTAAAAACTTCAGGCAGAGTGGAGATTTTGGAAAACTTCATTTGCATGTTTGCATGTAAACTGAGAAAAACAGAGTTACAAACAGAGCATTCAGAGTAGCAGTCGCATTTATGTTGGTGCAAACCCTCTTCGTCTTCATTTGCAAATACAAATGCAATTGCAAATACAGCTGCTCATTGTTGTTGATGCTTTTTCGGGATTCTGATTGGCTAACAAATATGAATATGAATTACTTTATTAATCCCCAAAGGGAAATTCATTTGTCTGTCAGCTCATCACCCATATGCAGAAGAATGAAGAAGCCTGATGGCTGAAGGTACAAAGGATCTTCTATATTTCTCCATCCTGCAGTGAAGAGAGAGGAGCCGTCCACCACCACTCTTTTCTTGGCCCATCAAGGTGTTATGAAGAGGATGATCTGAGTTGTTCAGAATGGCCTCCACCAGCGTGTATCTCTCCACCACATCCTCAGTAAGTCCACCAGGGAGACATGACTGAAGTCAAGTGCCTCAGGATGTTTAGTCTGTATCCTAGCAACGACTTTGTGGAACTGAAACCTTACATGGTCTAGTGTTGCTTTTTTTTATCCTCCCATCCCAAGTCTTTGATTAAATTTGATACTTTTCTGCTTGTCACATTTATCAGATCAGATTGAGAGACTGGTGCCTGTGGCCTTCTGTCAACTCTAACCACTTAATGGTCAACATGGAGTTTTATCTACTGAGCTGCTGCTCATTGTTTGTTCTTGGCTTTATTCTGAGTGAAAACTCTGGAGGTGCTCTGAAGTAACATTACATGATAGGTAAAAAATAACTTAGTCATCAAAAAATGAGTTCTGTGCTTTAAACTAATTGATCTATTGCATGAAGCTGTGAGACGCTCATGTTTCAATGGCTAAAACAAATCACTCAGTAACTGCTCTCTCGCTTATTAAGATCATTCCATTCACGTATCATGTATGTATTATTATTTTTATTATTATTATTATTATTATTAAATATTCAAGCTTCAGCTCATTGTTAAAAAGGTGGTGGTTATCATTAACTGTGGATAACTAAATTGGCTGAACATGAAGTAACCACAGATAACCCCAATAAAATACCTTTTTTTATTCACTGACATTTTGGTTAAATACATCCCTAACACTACCAACCACTCTCAGTGAAGTCAAAAGACCTCTGTGTTCTGCAGTGAGCTGGCTTTGTTCCTGCAAAACCATGTTGTTTCATTAGATTACGTCTGATCAATGCAGCCGGTGTGAGAACAGCAGTGTTTTGGCCCATGTGCTTTCAAAGAAGCATATGCTGTGGGTGTTTAGCAAACTTATTCAAGTCTGTTATGTATTCCCCTCATGGAATTATGCATAAAAGGATGTAATATTGTTGATCTGGTAATCACGTAAAGTTGGCCAACAGCACCCCCCCTTATAACGGGGGATAATGCTCTGGCCCGTATCTGCCAAAGTCACCGTTAAATGTCATCAGACAATGGACTTCGTCATCACTGTTTACATTCCTCCAACTGGGAACGCAGAAGCAGAATGTGATGTCATCCATACTGTTACTGCTAGATTACAGACAAAACACCTCGGGGCCTTCATCATCACAGGGACTTCAACCATGTTTCCCTCTCATCCACACTCCCAACCTTCTACCAGTTTGTGACATGCACCACCTGGGAAAATAAGACTTTGGACTTGCTGTATGCAAATGTAAGGGATGCATACAGCTGCACTGCCCTGCTACCACGCGGCAGGTCAGACCACAACCTAGTCCTGCTCTCACCATCATACAAGCCTGTGGTTAAGCAACACCCAATCACAGTGAGGACAGTGAGGAAATGGTCTCCTGAGGCCATGGATACACTGCGTGGAGCACTGGAGGCCACAGACTGGGATGCTCTGTATCAGCCACATGGTGAGGACATTGATGGCCTGACTGACTGTGTCTCTGGTACATTGGGTTCTGCATTGACAACACCATCCCCACTAAAGAGGTCCGCTGCTACCCAAACAACAAACCGTGGGTAACCAGCGACCTGAAGGCCCTTCTCAACGAGAAGAAGAGGGCCTTTAGATCAGGGGACAGAGCAAATCTCAAACGTGTACAAAGAGAGCTCAAACGCAGCATCAGGGAGAGCAAGGACAAATACAGGAGGAAACTGGAGCACAAACTGGAGGACAATAACACCAGGGACGTCTGGAGTGGGATGAGAGAGATCACCGGCTTCCAGAGGAAAGGGGATGGTGCAGCTGAGGGGAACGAACAACGTGCCAGCGAGTTAAACATGTTTTTCAATAGGTTCAACTCCACCCCAGGCAGCCCGTCTACTGCTACTCCTTGCTGCAATGATCCTTGCACATGCTCTAGACTTTTGGTGCCACTTCAACCGACCGACCCAAGGAAAGAGCCAGAGCTCGCATTCATTTTGGAAGTTTAATTTGTGCTGATGAAACTTCTAAATGAATGGAATGCTATTTGGACTTCACTGCACATAGGGAGTCTTCAGATAGGAGCAGTTTGTTTCTTTATACTGAACTGAACAACTGAATTGTGGAGAACCTAAGTGATCTAAAGATGTGTAGTGAGTCCATGTTGACAAAAGTTTTAACAAATAGTTATAACAGTGGCACCAAGGGAAAAAGAGTGATTTAAGCTGTGCGGTTGAACTATTGTATGCATGAATGAAGCAGCTTAGAAAATGCTCAAATGGGCTATCGAGTGGCCTTTGAGAGGTTTTGTACATTTACAAGAACTTGCACAGAAAATAGACCCACCCTCTAACTGCACTGGCTTTTATTTGCTAAAACCTCTAGCCAGACCCAGCTGGTACAGTGGACCAGTGTCTATTTAAAACTCACCTTTTATTTGAGAATTTACAGTATAGGAAGAGTCTGACAGTTTGGTGAGGTTGTATTTAGTCACAGTGTTCTAACATGCTAATATAAACATGCTGACAACACTGATATGCATGTCATGTCCATCATGGTCACCAATTCTGTTATTTATATAAAATCACATGGCAGCCTGTGGTGACAACAAGGTAGTCAATATTATTGCCACTGACACTGCCGTAACCAAAATTTAATTGTCCTGACAGAAAGTTGAGGCAACATGAAGGCAAACAGACAACAGATGATACCTCAGGCAATCACACTCTGGTTAAGGTAAACTCATTGCTGAGTATTTTCCATTTAGATGATCTACCTGCTTCTTATCTAATTCAATTTTCAGAACCTCTGGTTTCATTTGCATCAATACTTAATATGTTTCTACCTCGTCAACCAACGCAAAGGGAAGATACAAATTGCTTTGAACCTTGTTATGAATGCTCGCATTTCAATTCAAACTGATTTGAATAGGCGGAAACGTGGATTCAGATTGAATGAACACTTGTTGCAGTAACAACATAGCAAGCCACACTTGACCGTTGCCTGTTAATATTATACATTTTGAAGGAAAAGAAATTAGTTAGCTTAACTTTTGATCTAATTAAGATGCATACAATAACATTAACTGCAATATCTTCAGTTCAGCTATGATAGAGGACCTGTGTTAGAGGCTATGCCCTTTTACATATCAGTTCTCAATGTAAGATTTAATCAAATGAAATCTTACTAACACACACACACACACACACACACACACACAGATATACATATATATATATATATATGGTTGTTGATGTGTGAGCAGTGTGTTACTGTGGGTGATGACAAACCATGTTTTAGCCACTATGAAAAATTCTTACGTGAAAAAAAAAAAAAAAAAAAAACCTTCTACACTTCCTACCATTACCCATTGTAGTTGCACTTCAATCTGCAATCCAGAAAATTAGTTAGGTAGCAATATAGTACAAAAGCTAAACCAGGCCAGTGAAGAGAATTTCAGGTATGTAGTGAGTGAGCCCACCTCTGGCCAGCCTCTCCTCTGCAGTGAAGACAACAGGTACAGCTATGGTAAAGCTAGCTGAGCAGGAACAACAGAGAGCAAACAGCTCTGTTCAAACAAAGATAACTGGATTTGCAGAGTGAGGGGAACAGGTCTTTTGCACTGACCCTCACAATAAATGGGAGCGATACATGTAACCATGGTGATCATATACAACAATGATGTTGACAGCTGGAGCCTTATAGATGGCAAAATGAAAAATGCTTCATGGAAATGAGAATAAAATGTCACTGATAAAATTAAAAGAAAAAAAAAATATTATCAACACTGAACAAAATGAGTTTCAAATATGAACTCTCTACATTGTCACTGCAGTGTGTTATTATCGGCTGGTGGATATTTTAAAGGTTGCTATACAAGTTTCAGTTCAAAGGAATAATTAAAGCCACATTGCAGCAGTGGTCAGAGCCAGACAATTTTAGACAAATTTAGGCAATTCTGAGCAACAACAGACAGAATAGGAAGACAACAATAACATCAGCATTACAATGGCCATTTTGCATTAGCTGGCTTGAACTCACAAGCTCTGACACTGCAGCTCAACTCATGGAGCTAATTGGCTAGAGGTGAGACCTGGCAGGCAGATTTCAAATTGCTGTCAAAAATCCTGTTATCAAGACAAAAGTCTGATAATAGATATTGCATCCTGACATCATGGAGATGTTGGAAACTTGTTTTTAAGAATAAGTGTTTTGCTCCATAAGTGAAAATCTGATGTTTAAAAATGCCATTCTTACATTGACTGCAGTTGTTCCCATGAGAGCAGAACTCAACGTGTTTTCAAAAATTCTGTTTTTAAAATAAAATTCTGATATTTGCTAAATTTCATCGGCCAGATTTTTTTTATCAGATTTATTTTTCTTGTTGACATTAATATTTTGTTTTCTTTATTTGGGGTGTATGTAGGTTATTCATCTCTACTTGTCCACACGTCACCACACTCTGCTACATTATATTTCAGCACTTAATACTCATACACACAAAAAACAGAGAAGAAGAAGGAAGGCTCGCCCCACTATATTCAAACTAAAAACATAAGTGGATTAAATGTTGACTGGGAGTCGTGTAAGTGAAAATATGACAATGGATCATGATTTAAAGGGCACAATGCAGCCACAGTGTCCGAGGGAGCGACAGTTGTTGTTACGTTACATCCACAGACTGCACACATCTAGCAGTGTGACTCAGGTTACAGGTTAGAGCAGTGGGGGGTATGACATCATCGTTTCACAAAATACCCATTTTGGGAGTCCAGAAAAAAACGCTGGGGGAACGTTTCAGATTTTCCCACTCTGGGTCCCGTTTCCAAAAAACACCGGTTCTGCCCCCCAAAATGCCGTCTTAATGTGGACGCAATGCCGAAACAACAAAAAACTTATGCGGTTCCACTGAAACCCGTTTTCATGTGGACGGGGCCTGAGTAGGTTTGTTTGTTGCAGTTTGTAAACACAACATTCAATTGGGCTCCTCTCAGGCTCAAATGCACACACCCCCTGGCAGCAGTTGTCAGGACTGACCCATGTTCCACTGCTGTTCACACTGTACCGTTAAAGCAGACAGTCACCACCACACATGAGAAGAAGCCCATAGGATATGATTGAACAGGACTTAGTTAATATAAGTCTATATTTTGTTTTCTGTGACTCAACCTTTAACTTGCGATACACATGTTTTCCATTTTCTGGTTAGTGAGACGACTATAATGTGTTCTTTTTTTTTTTTTTTTTTTTTTCTTTGGCTGACTACTGAGTGCTCTCTGTTTTGATCCGTTGCTCAGGTGTTTGCTGTGAGAGCTCAAGTAGTCTTAGTCTGGGCACACATGCCTTTAGGAGGGGGGCTCAAGTAGCGAGTCCCTCCCAGCGTGGACGCTCGGCAGCGGGGATTACCTCCCTCTCATCCCCTGCTGAGAGGCACCAGATATGGATTCAATCATTTCAGTCTCTGTCCCTTGGGAGAAGGATAAGTAGGTAGACAATGGACTGAACTCACACATGCACACAGATATACACACCTAATTGAATCCCATTTGTCTCATCCCTGAACATCCATGTGGTATAATGACAGCCAGAAATCTGTGGTAAATTGCTCCGATGGTAGCCACTCATTTACACCCTCATCTTCATCATTAGAAGTGGTGGTGGTGGTGGTGGCTGGCGTGGTGTGCTGGGGTGGAGGGGGGTAATAGCTCATACCTAATGGGACAGTAATTATCAGTGTAAAATCACCATTGTTCTGGCAAGCTCTAAAAATATCTGCTGGCAGGTGGAACAGCTGCAGCCGCCACACAACTTAAACCAAACTCTGTGCCTTTATTGTCTCTCTGTGAGCGTCTCTTCAATCCCTCGCCCTAGTTGCAATATACTCCCCTCCCATTTCTCTCAGTCCCAGTGTGATCCATTATGCATTAAATCACTGACAAGAAAGCTTTAAGGTCCATCCCACAAACCTCCACACCCTCTCCTCTGGCCTGCTGAATCCATGATGATGCTTGTAGTTCAAAGGAGGTTCAATCACTTCTGCACCGTGCAGAGGCTGCATTCCAAACTACACTGACCAGGCATAACATTAACATAACATTATGACCACATACCTAATATTGTGTGCTGCATCAGAACTTCTTTAGCAGTTTGAGCAATAGTAGCTAGTCTGTTCGCTCCTCACGACTCTGACCCAGTCGTCCTTGTCAAACAGGTGTGCAGCTCTGCTGGTAACTTACCTCAGAATTAGTGGAAATCCAGGTGCAGGTAAAGCAATCCTAAACTAAAATGTGCATCTTTCTGTAGCAGCTCAATGAATAAGAGGTGCCAGTGGACGTGTGTTCAGGCTGAGATCAGCAGGTGACCCTGTTGCTCAGTTCTGATGCAGGATTCTGTCAGTGTCATAATGAGCCAATGGAATGTTCTCTCATTCTTTATGCAGATCAGATTGAACTCACAGATTCAGCTGAGCTTTTTATTATTATTAAAGTGTAAATATACACCGATCAGGCCTAACATTCCGACCACCTGTCTAATATAGTGTTGGTCCCTTTTGCTGCCAAATACACAACAACCTGTGACACACTGTGTGTTCTGACACCTTTCTATCAGAACCAGCATGAACTTCTTCAGCAGTTTGATCAACAGTAGCTGGTCTGTTGGATGGGACCACACATGTATCAATGTAATTGGCTGGTTCACCACTGTTCCTTCCTTGGACCAGTTTTGATAGATCCTGACCACTGCAGACCAGGAACAGCCCACAAGAGCTGCAGCTTTTCACATGCTCTGCCCCAGTCGTCCTGGTCAAACTTTTTTTTTCTAATTCTAACACACAACTCTGTGGACAACATGTTCACTTGCTGCCTAATATATCCCACCCACTAACAGGTGCCATGATCAAGTGCTATTCAGTGTTATTCACTATTTTTAATACTGGTCTGCTAATCAGAGATTCATTCAGACCAGAGCAACATGAATGGGCTAGTCAACAATAAGTTGCATGGTAACATAATGGGCCCCAAGATGGAAATTACAGTTGGGTTTGTGAAAGTCTGACCCCCCTGATTAAGACATGAACTCTCCCAAAAGAGGTAAAATTGCAGTTTGAGAGGATTTAAATGTAATATCTTCCTACCTGCAATTGTACGTAATGAAGTACATTTCAAATGTGGAAATGGATTTGCACTTATATAGTTTCTTTCTAATATGTAGGATCACTTAAAGCACTTTACACACAGTATCCATTCACACACACCTTCATACAGAGCTCTGTTGCACTTTATATCTACACATTCACACACTGATGATACATCGGGGGCAAGCATGGGTTCAATATCTTGCCCAAGCACACTACGACTTTGCAGACTGAGGAGAATCAAACCACCACCCTTTGGCTAGTGGACTACCCATTCTACCACCGCTGCTCCTGTGGCTCAGTGTGGCAATGTGTAAGGGACCTTTTAAAATGTTCACATAATGAAACAACACTACTAACACTATGCAAAACAGTCATGGCAATGATGACAGGGCCAAGACCTCCATCTATTGGATTTCATCAGTACCAACTGGAATTAACTATCTCCAACCTGTCCCATGTTGTGGATCCACTTTACGTCACTATATGCTGTGTGAGTGAATGGAATGTCAAATCTCCAGAGCTTGAAGTTAGACCACTTCCATCTAGCATCTTCATCTCTGTGGCAGTGGACCTGACCATAAATCGCATTCAGTGGCAGAATCTTGCTGCACCTTTTCACTGCTGGAGACAGCTCATGGAAAGTAAAGAGAAGCAGTTTGAAGCTGAGTGAAAAATTACCATTGTATGACTACTGATAAACTATACTGACAAATATCATACAACATATGTTAAAGTTGTCAACAGGTTCTCTCTTAGTGATTTAGTAGAATTTAGCCACTTCCTGTCAGCTGTTCCTCAGCTTAGTAACCTTAGGTTTATTTCATCATGAGTGTACATTGAGATTGAGTGGATCCATCCAATTGAATGTAGATCACTTTGCCATATTACAGTCACAATACACAGTTACAGAGCAAAGGCATGCCCGACAGTTCATGCCTCAGCTTCACCTGCGTCTTTATCAGGAACTGAGACAATCCAGACTCTGCCTCCACCTGTCCCACCCGCACCAACAGCAGACAGTGGACAGACACAGTGAGGTGATGAAAGTTCAATCATTAACTCTTACACATGAGACAAAGAGACAAAGAGTCCGTTTGAAACTGGAACCTTTGATCCAGAACCAGCAGGTTTAGGATCTGTTTCTTCCCCTCAGCTCACTGCCTGCTCCACTCTGCACCTCTCCACACCACTGTGATCTTATCAGACCCTCGGTGTACACATGTTCATACTGCTGATTCATCGTGATTCATACTCGTGTTACAGTACTGTATCCATATTTGTATTACTCTCTGTTGTTTATTGGTTATATAGTGAGCACATTAAATTCTTATCATACATTATTACTCAGACCTTATCCATACACGTACTGTTTCTTCTCATTTCCTGTATTCATATCTCATAATATTCAGACTGTTAGTAGTATTTGTGCATATCTTGGCATTTCCATGTCAATATTCAAAGAATATGGTATTCATATCAATCCTTACACACTACGAATACGAATACGAATTACTTTATTGATCCCCAAAGGGAAATTCATTTGTCTGCCAGCTCATCAACCACCTGCAGAAGAATGAAGAAGCCTGATGGCTGAAGGTACAAAGGATCTTCTATATTTCTCTGTCCTGCAGTGAAGAGAGAGGAGCCGTCCACCACCGCTCTTTGCTTGTTTTGCTTCTACTGTATGTCTGACCTTATCAATCATCAAAAACCAGAAAATTCAATGCATCTTCTAATCCAGTCATTACCAAATTTAAAAATACCACTTAAAAACCCAGCTGAGACTGTCCAGCAGGAGTAGATGCATTCATCTGGGAAGCAAAAGAATTCCAGGATGGGGTGTTGGGGTGGCTCACCCTGTTGAGTGTGCACCACGTGGGCTTAGTCCTAGTCACACTTTCCATGGGTTGAATCTGACATGTGGCCCTTTGCTTCATGCCTGTCTCTCCACTGTTCTATCCAGTCAAGTCCCTTAAGTCCAATAATTCATTCATATGCATTTTGCACTCCAGAATATATATTTGCACACCAACCAGCACCTTTCTACCTGATATATATATATATATATACATATAAATTACACTGACAAATAGTTAATGATTATATTTTGCAGTATTGTGTTTCATTGTTTGTTGTGGCTGCTACAACAATTCAATTTCCCTGAGGATTAATAAAGTTTGTCTGATCTGATAGACCTGTAAAACTGTAATAAAATGTTAATAGAACACTAAAGAGTCAGTTTTAACACTAGCAGTAGGATTTGAACACAGATGAACATAGAGTTAAATCTCCAGAGTCAATTTAACCTTGGTGAGTCCACATTTTACACAGTACTACAGTACACTGAGACCTTAGTTGCTGACATCCAGAGATGCCCATTAGGACCCTTAACAGAAAGGAAAAGACGGGGAAAGGACACACTGACACTCGCTCTCCTTTAGTTTTTAAATTGGTGTGTGTGACTGACTGTGTCACACTGATGATAGCTTACCCGAATTCAAGGATTCAACATTCATTCCTTCACATATTTCTTTTAATTGTTGATTTTTGTTTTGATCTAATGATATTATCTGCAAAAACATCAAGCTAAACTGATATTATAATCTGCAACACTGCAGAATTCGATCTTCCTGGCATAATAGTAGATAATAGAAACTGAAGTGGTCTGTTTGGGCACACACACATCTCTACTATGTGTGTCTGTATAAAATATTTATGGATGTAATTTCATTATAGCTGTCCTGAGTCCAGTTTATTGCACTTCACAGTACAAAAGGGAGCTGTCTCCACTCCAAATATTTTAAGTTATCTTGTCTTTACCATCTCTTTGACAGCTAACATTGTTCTATCTGTGTGTGAGCACAACTCCAACACAGAAGTTCATTAAAACAAAACATAAAGTTTTTTGTTTGTTTGTTTTTTAGGTTCCAGGCAGTGTAAGCTACCCGGAACCTATTGATATTGCTGGTCGTCTTCTCATACTTCTCATACATCACCGAAAAATCACCGAACTTTGCACAAAGGTCCAGTCCCATGCCAGATTTACTCAACTCCAAGCCCACGTCAATATTCCTCCTGGGGGGTGGTGGGTGGGGGGGCACAATAAGCATCTAAATTTTAAAACTTTGAAAACTCCCAACAAACCAACCGTTCATGCTACAGTTTTGCAACTTTCACCAAAACATAGGCCGTTCAACCTCAGTCCAGATTATTAAGTCCATCACTCTGTTTTTTTCAAAAACTGTAAAACATTTTAAACCTTTCTTGTCCCACAATTTTTGCTCAATTGTCACCAAATTTGCTACACTGCATCTTCAGACTGTCCTCCACAAAGTTAAGACATGGATTTTTGGTATCTGAAAAACTGAGCCTCCAGTGCATGAAAATGTTTGACTGTAAACTGTACTGTAAACATATACCAGCCAGTTCTTATGGCTTGTATATCTTCAATCTATCTTCAATCCTGAAAAAAAACAGATAATATTTTGGAGTCATGGCTGATGAAGTTTGGCAAATATCAGAATTTTATCCAAAAAACTGAATTTTTGTTGAATTCTGCTGTCATGGGAACAACTGCAGTCAATGTAAGAATGGGGTTTTTAAACATCAGATTTTCTCTTATGAAGCAAAACACTTATCGTTAAAAAACTAATCACCAACATTTTCATGCTGTCAAGATGCAATATATGTATCAGATTTTTGTCTTGATATCAGAATTTTTGACATTTGATAACTTTTGAAATCTGCCTTGACAACTGTTGGCTGACTGGTGACTGCCTGAGTCCATATGTGAAGCCATACACAGGCTCTCACTTCCAGCAAATTAGTTCAATGAGTTAGAGGATGGTTCTTGGTGTCAGAGGTTGTGAGTTCAAGGGTTTACCTATTTTCTTTATATGAATTACTTTATGTTTTCTATGTTAGAATTTATTATTCCTTAAGAATAATTATGTAATGCACATCAATCTTCATGATCTCAATCAAAAATACCTTGTATTCTTTTTCATTCAACATCAAACACTCCACCATCCATCACATGGAGGTGTGGTGGTTCTTCATTCTCACCTCCCTGCAAGAAAGTTGAAGGTTTGATTCGCGGGTGAGGGGCCTCTCTGGGAGTTTGCATATTCTTCCCATGTCTGCGTGGGTTGTCTCTATGTACTCCAGCTTCCTCTCACAATCCAAAAACAGGCTCACGAGGTTGATTGGCCACTCTAATTTTGCCCGTAGTGTGTGCTGTCTGTCTCATTCATTCATTTATAAATTATAACATATAAAACACAAAGTAATTCATATAAAGACTAACTTTGTTGAATCTAAACAACAAAATTTCATCAGAGTTTTTTGTCCATGTACAAAGACAAATGAGTAGTTTAAACAAAGATTGATTTCACTTGATCTACATAAAGTAGTTCTGGTACTTTATTTTTATCATTGCAGCTGTTGTAACTAATAAAGAAAGAACCGAGCACCAACTGAACATCATGTCACACACTTGTATCTTTGTCTTTGGGCTCACTAGAAATGTTTTTTGTTACAGCAGGTGAGCTGAAAGTTGGAGAAATCACAATGTTGTATTGGTAAACCAAAACCAAGTGCTCTGAGCAGATGCACTGAGAATCATAACTCTTGCTTAGTGTCAGCTCCTTGGAGGTTGGAGTCCAGATGGGGAGAGCCGCTTGCTCATTTAATGGTCAGTTTAGCTAATGCAATAATAGCTGCAGAGAGGAGCCGTGTAATGACCATCTCACTGGGCTTATTTAAGTGAGCCAAGCCTTTCCAGCCCAGCACTAATAAGAGAACTCAAGGCTACAGTAGACACTGGACAGGCAATTGTACATTTTGCAGACATCTCTGCTCACCACACTGTAAGACATAAAAAGAGAGGGAACTAAAATAGAAATGCAAGAGAGGGTATTATTTCAAAATTAGCAGGTTACGCCTTTATAAGCAAGCCTGAGATGGAATAAAGGTAATTGTTTTCTTTGACATTGGTTCTTTTGGAGATTATCACAAAGAAGAAGAAAAAACCTGTCTGAAACGGCCATCAAAGGACACACACATCTGTTGATGAAATCTGGATCTCCCACATGATATTCGTGAATGATGGTGAAAATGTGTCAAACATAAAGGTAAAGAGATTCAGATTTTCCTCGTGTACTTTGATACAGATGCTCAGATGTGCAGATCTCAGTATGGATGGTTGCCATTAGAGGAAAGATCTATGCAGGGTTGCCAGGTTTGTGTTTTGTGTGTTTCAGCAAAAACTGAGCTATTTAGATGAAGAGTGAAAGAATGAGTGATAGTATGACCCATGAGCCAAAGCAATAGAAGCAGCAGTAGTGTCTGAATGCTCTCAGAAGCAAATGGAGTCCCAATCCTTTGTCAAAAACTAAAGATTGCTAAACTGTTCCATAATATTTCCTAAGAGTTACCATCTTTGATATTGGCAATATCGTATTGGTACATCTCTATCCCTCCAAGTGGTTCAAGACCTGAGTCGCTGAGTGATGACTGACAGTATGTATGGTAAATATCAGCATCTACTCTCTGAGTCATTCATTTTAAGAACATCAGCGATTATTTAACAGTAAAATTCTGGGAGCAGCAGCCTGAGCAGCTCAGAGACACAGATGAGTGAGCTGCAGGTGTTCAGGTGCATTACATTTACATTTAAATTAAAGCTGGGGTTGGTAATCCTGTTCAGAAACATGTTTTGTTATACTGGGTGAAATGGTCCTTCTACCTTCTGTGTAATCAATACATTATGTATCAGAAAAAGGAACAAAAATAATCAGTCCTCTGTGGCAGCTGCAGGACTGACAAAACTCCGACCAATCCAAGCTCTTCGCACCTAAGAGCAAAAACCAATCAGATGCCTTCTTGTCTAGTTCTGTATCCGCCCCCCTCGATCCCTGTCTCCTACGCGTGTGCACAATCTTCACGTGTCGCTGTTGCTGGAAGAAATCAGCGTACAGAGTTACAGCAGAACGGATTTCATGCTCATTTATGAGCAGTGGCTGAGAAAATGCAGCCCCAGTTACTACTTCCAGCGTTACTTGTAACGGCTCGCCCCGAGAAAAAGGCAAGGAAGAGAAAGCTGGAGGCTGAAAAGGCTGCTAACAAAAAGGCTCTGGATAAAGCCAGAGGTCAAACCAGAGTAAACATCGGTGTTGCTTTTGTGGAGACAACTGAGGGATTTGAAGTGATGCTGAGGTTGCTCTCTTTCTGTTGGACAGGTAATTATATGCTTTGCTTCGGGGAGGATTTGTTATTTTTATGAAATGTGTAACTTTTGCTAACGTAGCTACTTTTGTAGCTTGTATTAGCCTAATGCTAATATTAGCTTCTCTGTGGCTTTAAAACGGGTCAGTGACGCTAGTATTGAATAGATTATGCCGCTTCTCATTTTCGTGTGATGCGCGTTCCAGTTTGTGGGGGCGTGGCTTGGACGTAGAGAAGTTTAGAGAAAGATGTTGTTTCCTGAAAAAGACAAAAAGACCACAATTTGCACCGTTATTCAGCACTGTTCTTGAAATTTGGTCCATTGATTTGATTATGGACGCTTAGCTTTTGACAGTTGTTCAGACATTTGTCCAGATTTAAAGAGGCTAATCTTGAGGAGTATTTAATCTTGGATTCATTCATAGTTAAGAGAACCATTACAGGTAGCTTATTTGCATGTCATACTGTATATGTTGGGAAAAAAAATGCATCTAATTGTTTTATGTCATATACTGTAGAACATTCCAGACAGGGAGTGTGGATGGTTGTTGTGCGCCTTGCACTTGAACCAATGTCCAGATTTAAAGAGGCTAATCTTCTGGAGTATTTCAACCTGGATTCATTCATAGTTAAAAGAACCATTACATGTTGCTTCTTTACATGTTGTATGCATTGGGAAAAAAAATTGTTTACAATTATTGATAATGGCTGTTCAATAAATGTCCCAAAAGTGATATTTTCCTCCCTTGTCTTTTCTCATGATGTATTTTTCTGCATAGGCGTAGTAGAAGTAGTAATTTTGCTGGTTTATCAGTAAATTTTACATAACAACTTGATTATTAAAACATAAAAATACAGCATATTATCAATAGATTTTATGTATAATATACAGAACAGCTCCATTTAAAATGAAAAGTTTTACTGTTGTTATACCAGTTTAAATTTGGTTTTTGTTTGATATTTCCCTGTTAATTTAATCATTTATCGATGCACAATAAGCAGTTATTACATGTAAAAACTACAGGAAATGGTCTGTTTATATACAACACTGCTTTGTGAAATGAACACTTTTTTGTGTGGACTTAACAGTTGTTGTATGTTATTCAGACATAATTTCATTCACTGTAAATCAATTTACATATTTCGTCAGGAAAGTCATCTACTGTCCTGCTGTATTTTTTACAGGAATTCTCTGGTAACCACAGCTGCCAGCGTTTTCCTGTAAAAACAACAGTTTTTTTTGTTTGTTTTTTTTTTTTACAGTGTATGTTTTGCTTCGGGGAGGGTTTGTTATTTTTATGAAATGTGTAACTTTTGCTAACGTAGCTACTTTTGTAGCTTGTATTAGCCTAATGCTAATATTAGCTTCTCTGTGGCTTTAAAACGGGTTGGTGACGCTAGTATTGAATAGATCATAGTATATATATATAGTACTCTTCCTGCCACTTCTCATTTTCGTGCGGTGTGTGTTCCAGTTTGTGGGGGCGTGGCTTGGATGTACACACTGACGGGAGGGGGAGGAGGGGGAGGAACTCAGAGGAGGTGCTATTTTCAAATCTTGCTAGCTCTCTTGCGAGCTCTCCAGGATTACCGACCCCAGCTTTAACTCGTTTGGAGGCTTTTATTCAAAATGACTTGAATGACTGAAAGTCTAGCTCGACATAGTTCAAATGATGATCTTAAAAAAAAGTGGAAGTGTTTGTGAAGTTTTAAAGTTTAACATTTGAGCATTGTAGACATGCTCACAACAGAGTTCAATAACACAAGATTATATCCTTCTTAAATATCAAGTTTGAGTTATTTGCAAATAAAAACACTATTGCAAACCGAAGATACTTCTTGCAAGTGTGTGTTATGTGCAAATGAATTTCCAACAAATGCTAGAATCAAACCTACACCTTTACTAAATGTGCATAGTCACTATGGCCCAGGGAGCAGCCCCACCCCACCACAGTCCAGATTTATAGGCTGCATTATTGTACTGTTAGTTATAAATGAGGGTGATTTATTGTAGCCAACAAGCCTGTATTGGCAAAATCAATATCTAGATTGTACTGTAAAGTTTGAGGTGGCTGTGTCTGGTAGGAGCAGACATGCAGAGGCATGTGGAGCTGACAGTAGCCAGGTTTACATGCAAACATATTCTGATTCAAATTGTTTTGAGTGAAGGTTTCATGTCAACTGTTTACATGTGACATGATCTATTTAGATCTGGTGTTTTCATGTGTCACTGCATTTGGTCAGAACAGACGTTTTACAGCCGTGTGACATGTGCAGAGACTACTCAGTGGGCCGGACTGCCCCGACCAACCTGACTGGACGCGCTGAATCGTGCTGGGTTCAGGCTGAATTGAAATGACTCAGGTCATTTTTCTTTTTGGCCAGGTTCATCCTTGGATTTGATGTTAGTGAATTGGGCCACATCAAGTCTTGGACTTCAACACCTGTGGGTCGGGCCGGGTCGGGTTTTAAGTGTCAGGCCTGTTGAGAACTCTGGCACAGATTATTTAAAACATCACATGACTGATCAAAGAGGGAGATCTATCTAGTTGTCATTGTTTTGACAATTTTATTCAAGCATTTGCAAGTGAAGAAACATCACTATGCATTCATGTTGAGATGGAGCATGTACAGGAAGAACACAACCAGACAACACTCCATTTCACCATTTACATGATATCATTGTACTTTTGATAAGTTTGAGACAAAGAATATTCTACCCCTGTGAAACCAAATGAAATTCCATTAAGTTTGGGCCTGTTTATTCTGATGTAGGTGTTTATATGGTGTTAGGACATCTAATTGGGAGATAGTGACTTTCCTCCTCAGTAAACCAGTTCCACCATCTGGCCCACCACCTTATTCATGGAAATGCTTGTTGGGCCTGTCAATCAGGCTGTCTTGGTTCTGCTTTTGTAGAAACTTCAGCTGAACTTCAGTTTTGCTCCCAGTATTGTGTTGAATGTATAGAGATCTCGCTCTGAATGGAAGGAGTGATTAATGATGAAGTCTTTTAACATCCATATTTCATGTGAACATCCCTGTAAACTCCAGTAACTCTTCCTGCCATAATTGGCTGCTCTAGCATTTGATATTTGTCTCTATAAGTCACAGAAATTGTGTTCTCTGCCCTTTGAAGACAGTAAAATGATATTTTTCTGCACTTTCGATTTTAAATAGTAGGTTACTGCTCCCATAGTCTGCGAGCAGCTGAACTACATATTAAGCTTTAATTGCAGGGCCGGCTGAAGTGCAGGTAGACAGTTGGCTGAAAGAAATCTAGCAATAAACAGACATCTGGTCTTTGTGATTGAATTCAAGTGATGGGCCAGCATCACATGGAACAGGGAATTCCAATCAGTGCCACACAAAAATCAGTGTAGCAGATAAAATAGATAATATTATTTGAATAATGAAAATGCGTTATGATTTCAGAAACCCTGTAGTGTGTGTGTGTGTGTGTGTGTGTTTTCTTTCTTATATGGTGGGAACCAGTATCAGACAGCACAGTCACTGACCAAATCCCTGGTCACAACTTTGTAGAGCATTGAATTCATTGAAACAATGGCCACAGGGATGTCCTGTCAAATTTTCAGGCTACCCCACAATGCAAAAAAAAAAAAAACAACAAAAAAACATTAAGTGTGCTTTGAGGTGTCGGGCCTGGTAAGGCAGAAACACACACTTCACACACTTGGCTCTTCTGCACATGTGCAAACCCTTGCTGACTGCAAAGACGGACTGTAGCTACACAGACATCACTGGCCTATTGAGTATTATTAATAGTAAAGGTTATTACTATTCCAGAACATGCACTTCAACTGGGAGCAGCAAAGTCTGGTAGCTCTGAGTTTTTACTCAACCTTTGCTTTATTTTGTTGTGTTTTGTTGCGTGCAACCTTTTTGTATGTTGTATTTGTCAACTACTGATGGACACTTCTGTGAGGAGAGGAGATTCTTCAGGAGAGGAGCTTCTGTCATTGAAAATGGAGCAAGTCTGGAGGGTCCCACCCTGTTCCAGCTGGGATGAGGAGATTAGAAGCTTGGAAGTGGAGAGTACTGTAGGTCCTTTCTGCCATCAGTCATCATGCAAAATATCAACTCTCTGCCCAACAAGAGTGATGAGGAGCTGGAGATATAGGTGAAGACTCAGGAAGTAAACAATACTTGTGTACATCCCACCAATGGCTACTGCTGAAGTTCCATGTGAAGTTCTCCATGAAGTCGTTGCTAGGATACAGACTAAACATCCTGAGGCACTTGACTTCAGTCATGTCTCCCTGATGACTCTTCATAACACCTTGATGGACCAAGAAAAGAGTGGTGGTGGACGGCTCCTCTCTCTTCACTGCAGGACGGAGAAATATAGAAGATCCTTTGTGCCTTCAGACGTCAGGCTTCTTCATTCTTCTGCAAATGGTTGATGAGCTGACAGACTAATGAATTTCCCTTTGGGGATTAATAAAGTAATTCGTATTCGTATGGCATTGCAGCTCAAGTGGCAGAGTCGACTCAAACAGGTAAGCCATCATAACTTTAAGATTTATTTATGCGAGTCTGTGCAAAAACGTCTCAAAGCAACTTCAGCACGACACATTTGTTCATAGAGTGAAAAATTGACTTTTGAGGGAAAGCTACATGACGTTAGCATAGCAGCTAGCACTAGCTAATTGGCTAACATCAGGCCTGGGCCACAATGCACCTGAAAAGATGCCTGTGAAGCCCAACTATAACCGATATCGCCGAATACCGCATGGGTCACACTGGGATTACATTATGCTGCTGTTAAATAGCTCATGTGGGCATGGTTACACAGCCTTGGTAGGGTTTTTGTTCTTCCCAATCACAGGCCCCACAGGTGTTTAACAAGCTCACTGGGTCGCAGGCCCATGTAGTCTGATAGTCTAGCAGCAGCAGACACAGGCCTGGTTAAAAGCCAGTTTCTGAGATTACTGTCCCCCCTCCATTAAATATGAAAGGGGACTGATCAGTGAGAGTCAGTGAGGAGGAGGAGGACCTATCACAGCACATGTGCTGTTTTCATGTTTGACTGGAAAGAAAAGACATGGTGGTAAGGTTTTGATTGATTGTTGCTTCTTTTTTCTTTCTTTCTTTTTTCTCTTTTTTTTATAGCACAGACAAATGTGATAATAATCTTATGGTGTTAAAGTAAACATGTACAGCTATTGGAGTGAGAGTAATGGCAGATTAGAAAAGCTAATTTAATCAGTAATTCAATATTATCAAACCCAGTCATTTATTTTTTGCTATTCTAAAGTATTGATGCAGCCCAAGAAGATGGCAGCCTTGGACACCTTGTCAATGATGACCACAGGCATCCAAAATGAAGAGGCAAATGAAGAGGCATGCAAAATGAACAGGATCATTACAGAGGGCAAACCATACCACTGTCTATTTGCTTTGAGGGACATACAACCAGGTGAAGGAATTACATATGACTATGGTGGAAGTGATTGGCCGTGGAGGAAACAGGTATGTGTCATTATTGATGGTTAGTGTCAAATGAAGAAAGATTAATGATTACAAAAAAATGGCTTAAATATAAAGCACCACAATGATACTGATTTTTCCCCCCCTTAGATTAAACTTATTTTTGTTGTTTCTGCCTCTGTTCAGATTTCAACAATTAGAGAAAGTCTTGCAGCCTATCAGAGTTTTTCAGATATTCATTTTTTTGTATAAAGGAAAATTAAGGCAATGTAGTAAGTAATGAGTTTGAACTAATGTGGATATATCACCTACACAATAATAATGATTGTGACATTTCAATCAGGACAGACTATTAAGAATGGAATAAGGCAGGTTGTGAGGCAGAAAGACATTTATTGTGTATTGTGTATTGCTGGATGACAGCTGGATGAGAGTAGAGAGAGACAGCGCTTTTAAACATGACAACTGAAAGCTGATTGGAGAGGGAGAAAAGGTGGCGGATTTGAATTGGATGAGGAGAAGTGATGAGGGGAGGATCAAGAGAGAAGCGGGAGAGATGAAATAGACTCAGTGAGCATGCTTAAAGAGATAATCTTCCTGACTGAACTTTCGCTAAGCTTCATAACAGTCAATTTGTTGAATTTCAACATTAGTGTTTCATTTAAAGTCAAAAATGTACAGTGTTTGCTGTTGTGAACACTTGTGCACAAACTGCTCATTAAGGATGAATTGTGATTTCAGACAGAAGAACATCCTTGTGTGGCCAGGTCCTCTCACTCTCAGGCCTCCAGACCAGCAGAGAAGGTTGCTGAGACACCTCCTTTCACCGTCATACAAGTAAGAATCAGTTAGTTTCAACATTAGTGTTTCTCTTTTACTCAAATTGCTCTTGTGCTCACTCTTTGGTTTAGTCTAGATTGGTTCAACTGTGGTGTCAGACATGTTGCCAAGCACAGTCTGGTTTTCTGACTCAGTGGGGACCAGCCAGTCACTTACTTTGGCTGCTATCTTACACACTTGTCTCATGTCTTTACTTGTGGGAACCAGTGGACCGGTGGCTAGGATATACTGACACTGATTTAACATGAAAATTGTACTGATCTAGAATGATCATAAGTGGCAGAGTACAGTCTGGTTTTCCACATTTTAAATTTTTGATATAATTTCAATTTTTCCAGTTATTTAAGCAAAGTCAGTGCTTTCACCAGTCCTATATTAGGCAGCAGATGTTTGACCACTCACAACCAACTTGAAACTTTATAGAACTATGTAAAGAATTTTTTTTCTTTTTTTTAACTAATGTCTTTATTTTAAAATTATTTAATGCAAACAAGTTTAAATTGAATTTAATAGACAAACTATTCCAAATTGTTTGTAAATAAATTGTAAATAGTTGTTCTTTTTATGCTTATGTATGTGTGTTGTTCATATATTAATTCTTCACTGTTTCTCCTGTAGGACAAGGATGAATCAGGGCCGGTTCTTTCAACAAACAAAGCTCTTCCCAGCTAAATGAAAGCTGCCTGGTACTACTGAAGTTGCTTTTAGTATAGAGTACTGAATAGACATTTTCCCTTTTTTGGTACAAATGTAACCTAGAATTTCTGGACATCATAGACATGGAGTGCGACTGTTGAATCTGATCTGACCCTCGCTGACCTGGACAGACAGTCTACTCCAACGTTGAGAAGAACCAAGCATACAGGTGTGCACCACAAAAAATGTACAGAAATATTAATGCATGTGCTGAAATCTTTTCTTTTCCCTTTAAGTATTTATGACAATGCTTAATTAGTGTGCTGACTTAATTAATTTTATCGTTTTTATCTCTTAATGATGAGAGGATGCATTGATTTTGATTCCACCTCAGATGACAGTGGAGAAGAGTATATTCCTAAGATTGGTCAAGACTCCTGTGAAGATGCAGACACAAGCGGCATTATTGTCCCAGATGATCAGAAAATTAAGAAGCTGAGATTTCCAAAATTCGGAAGATAGTTGATGTTGGAGGACTGGACAGCACTTCTTTGAAGCCAACAACTGAGAGGGGGAGCTCACCTGTAAAAAAACAAAAACAAAAACAAAGTAGGAGTCCTAGAAGGAGATCTTCAAGCAGTGTATTCTGCCCAACACAAACAAGTACTGTTAACACCATGAAACAGAAGAGGGAGGCAGTGTAGCCTTGTTAGAAAACTCAGCACCTGATCTGGAGCAAAACATAACTGTGATAGAGACTCTTCCCTGGGTGGACTGCCTGACAGTGACGTCCTCTGTGTTTTTCAGGGTGGCAATCATGCCAATCCTTAAGTCTCTGTGATTGACCCTTGATAGACAAAAGGAAATGAGCTGTGCAACGAATCCTCAAAGTACAAACATATCTCTGTCTTACACTGTGGCTACACGTGGATGGAAAGCGTCCACCCTGGTTGGTCAGGGACGGATATGCTGACTGCATGGCTGTCTTTGGACTGTGTATGGAGAAGGGAGGTGACAAGAATAATAACCTGCATCAAAGCTAGCATACATTTGATGGCCATCTTATCTACTTACAATCTCACGTGAAAGGCCAGGAGACGTCCAACCTGGAAAAAATGTAATAATAATAATACATTTATTTATAAGCGCTTTTCAAATACTCAAAGTCGCTTTACAGAATTAAACAACAATGGAAACAACAATATTAGAAACACTTAAAAACACATAAGCACAATGCAGAGATTTATCAAAACATAAGATGTCAAAACAATCAGAACAGAGAAGAACACAGTTGGATAAAGATTTGAGTGAAGTGGATGGACAGACGGATCGTAACAGTGCAGGTAGAGTTAGAATGCTAGATGTTAAAAGCAGAGTGGAACAGGTGCGTTTGAGAAGTGACTTGAAAGTCTTGAGGTCTGTGGTTTCCGGATGTGTTTGGGAAGGGAGTTCCAGAGGGTGGGGGCAGCAACAGAGAAATCTCTGTCTCCCCAGGTTCTGTGCTTAGTCTTGGGGACAGTGAGGAGAATGGCATCAGAAGAACAGAGGGTGCGGGAAGGGATGTACGGGTGGAGAAGGTCTGCGAGGTAGGAGGGGGCCTGGTTATGGAGTGTTTTATGGGTGAGGAGGAGGATTTTAAATTCAATTCGTTGTGTAATTGGGAGCCAGTGGAGGTTCTGGAGGACAGGTGTGATGTGGTCACGGGTGCGGGTGCGGGTGTGGGTGAGGAGGCGAGCAGCAGAGTTTTGGATATACTGGAGTTTATTGAGGAGTTTGGCGGTTGTACCATATAGGATGCTGTTGCAGTAATCAAGGCGGGATGTAATGAAGGCGTGGATTAGAGTTTCAGTGGCGGAGAAAGAGAGTGAGGGGCGGAGGCGGGAGATGTTCTTTAGGTGGTAGAAGGCTGATTTAGTGATGTGTTTGATGTGTTGGTCGAAGGAGAGATTACTGTTAAAGATGACTCCAAGGTTGCGGCAGTGGGGGGAGGGTGACAGTGTGGAGTTGTCAATGGTGAGGTGGAAGTCTCTGGCTGTTTGGGTGAGGGAATTTGGACCAATTAAAATCATGTCTGATTTGTCATAGTTAAGTTTGAGGAAGTTTGTTTGCATTCAGGATTCAATGTCGGTGAGACAGTTTGACAGGGTGGAATGAGTTGAGGGGGTGATGGATTTGGTGGAGATGTATAACTGGATGTCATCAGCGTAGCAGTGGAAGTGAAGATTATGGCGGCGGATGATAGATTGGAATATGGAAGCAAGCCGTGCCATTCCAAATTGTGATCTATTATGCTAGCATTAGCTCGCCAACTAGCACTGTTGCAAACGGCTGAAATCAAAGCCATGCGAATAAATGCACCCCACGTTTGGTCGCCAGAGGGAAAACTTCCCTTCAGGGAGACAGACAGTAACTTACCTGCACCTTTTACTGCTCAAACAGCTATAGCTAGTACTGTGCTTCATATGGATCTGCTGAACTGTTTTTCCCCACTCACTTCTGCTACTTCTTATTGACACAGGAAGTTCCAAAGTTGACCTCAGACAATAGGTGGCAACTTGTAAGATTCCACATTTCAATCTCCAGCGATTCCACATTCCAACTTCCACATTTGAACATTCCATATTCCAACTTCCAACATTCCACATTCCATACTAATAAGTGAGAATTTGGAATTCCACATTCCACATCCAGATTCTGTACTAATAAGCAACCATTTGGAATTCCACATTCCAAATTCTGTACTAATAGGTGAGAATTTGGAATCCCACGTTCCACATCCAGATTCTGGCGAGCATCTGGAATTCCACAATACACATTCCAACATTCCAACTTCCAACTTCCAACATTCCAACTCCCATAGGTGAGAATCTGGAAGCTGCCCCAAGCTTAGCTCCCTGCCCAACCCCAGAGCAGCAATAAGTGGGACGAACATGTACATGCCTTTGGCAAAAGTTTTATTTGCTTTCAGAAAGTATAGAACAGGGGCCTCTTCTTCGCCCAAAATAATGCCAGCCAAAAATGTTGTACATAATTTCTTTACTTGTCAACTGAAAATGCTGTGCATATAATTGCCGTTGATAAGTAATCCAAACTGAAATTGCTGTACGTACATAATTGCTGTACATAATAATGTCAACTGAGAGGGTAATGTCCTCATGTGTTTTGATGTATAATGTGTGGCATAAAGTTACAGGGCCACTTTTCTAGCACCCTTTTATTGTCATAGTCGTGCATGCTCAAGGCGCTCATCAAAAATAAACAAAATGTTTTTAATTCTTGAAATCAGAGAAAACCTTTGGTAGAATATTCAGTCACGGCCTTTTAGACACACTCCAGACAAAAAAAAAAAAAAATCGCTGTTTCATCTTGTCTTTGTAAAGTTATCGGCTTGAGAGTAAAGGGAAGCTCATGATACCACCCTCCCCCGCACTGGTGCTTCAATTGTTATGACCTGTAACTCCACCTACCTGCCAACCCTCTCAAATACCATGAACTTAAAATACAGATCTATAGGATGTTAGTGGTTTAGCTCTGTGCATTTCTGTTTTTAGACACTATTAATACATTTGACAAAAAGGAAATCATCAATTAACAGTATTAACAAAATTGAAACTTTTTAGGTAATGGTAAAAGAAAACTAATAACACAAAAGTCACTCTCACTCTTAGAGTTTTAATTACTCAATTTAAATTATTTTAGGAAAATCAAAGAGTTGCCCTTTACTCCCAGAAGTTAAGTAAAACCAAAAAACCGGGCAATCACCCTTTAAAATTCACCAAGGCAATGGTATCACACTGTAGAGTTCACAGTCAAACTTAGTGTGGGCCCACATAAGAATAATCATATAAAAGCCAGCAAACAAAATAAACAAAACCCCCGTTGCAGGCCTGGGTGAGTTGCAAGGTGTTGTGAAACATCGGTGACACTGTGTCCAATGCCGTGATCACTCACCCACGCTGCACCACCAGTTCCACGGTTTCTGTACCATCAGCTGATGATGCAGGAAGAAGTCCCAACTTTGTCCGTGTCCCACTAAGCCGCTCTATAACTCTCTCATTGCAGTGACGACATCCGTTGATGATGGTGGAGAGAAACAGCCGGTCTTGCTCAATCAACACAGCTCTGCTGAGTTAGTCCGATCCTGCGCCACACTGTCCATCCATGGGGCACTAGCACAACATTAACATTCCTGCTAGCTAGCTTCTAGTAGTCTGCAGAGTTATCGCTAGCTCCGTAACTTAAGTGTATCAACACCCCTCACTTAACGCAAGAGTCATTACATTACCACAGACTCACCATTAGTGACTTAGCTGTAGTCTAATCGCTGTTGTGAGAGGACAGAAAAAAAAAAAAAACAGCTTCCGTGCTCCAGAACACACACCTGCCTCTCCTCATACTCTCTCTCTTTTTTCTCACCCTCATCTCCTGCCCCTTGGCCAATCCCCACTGAGGAAACCTGACTTCTCTCCACACTGACCAATAGTAGCAGGCACAATAACCAAACAAACAAGATAGTCTGTTACTCCTCGTGTTGAGGGTACATTTCACACAAACTATAACATGGTGTTTAGTCTTAAAGGAACAGTACAATTTTAATGCTGGGATCAGTATGCTATTTTAACACTGGGCTTTATTCCCTGGTTACATGAAGAGGTGGTGAGCAGTGAGTCTCTGAGGCTTGGCAACTGCGCACATGTTCTTTTCAGGTAAGCGGAAAAACTGAGGCCTTGCCTTGCTGACCACACTTACCACCTCAGCTTGTCCATGCAGGTTAAAAATCGTAAGTCGTCCATTGTCAAATTTACAGGCCGCCCACCATATATTAGCAAAAGCGGAGACAGTGAGTGCTAATCTGCTTTGCATTGTCGATGTCTTTTCTGAGCTTAAATTCCCTTAAATCCTAAAGTCCTAAAGCCCTATTTGCCAAATGTGGTGTTAAATGTTTTGTTTTTGTTTATTTTGCCCACATAAAGCTGCTTTTAGTTACATAGCAAAATAACAGGACTGTTTTTCCATTTGTTTTTTGAGTCAGTATCACTTAAATGATTGAAATTAATGAATCATGTTGTAATGTTAACATTTATTTTACGTTAACATACATCATTACTTATCTGCCAGATATGACTGTATCTGCTTGGACTTGCAAAAAATTGTTTTGATACAGTTTATTTTTCTTGTGTGATAGCTGGTCTGTCAAGCCATTAAAAAAATAGCCCTTGACCCACACTGTTACATAAACTGTCACATAAACTTGGTATCATTGGCACTGACTTTGAGAGCCATTTGTTGCAGCTTAGTCTTACAACTTTACAAATTACGAAATGAGACTTTGGACTTAAAATCTGACATCTTTAGACTCTTTTTAATACAGCATAAGCTTTTTACCTGGAAATTAACTTCTATTATTAATTATTCAACTCAAATATTCAAATGAATATAAGGTCTTCTTTTTAACTAAATATTTACCTCATTAATGCCTTTCAATGAATATTAACTCATTAACAACCCTTACAAATGGTATCTTAGTTCAAATACATTTTCAACACTATCAATGTTTAAGGTCACCACAAAACAAGTTAAACTTGAATGTGTATCAAGTGGTCCAAAGGAAGACAGAAAAATCTGAAAGTGTGTATATGGTTACCCTGCAAATAAAAAAAAAAGTCCCCAGGAAGCTGTCCCTGGTCAGGTGAGGAACTGTACTTTGTCTGATTTTACAATTTGAAGTGATATCTGTGTTTCTGGCTGCTCCAGTGTACTACCTGATTTTTTTCAATGCTGTAGAACCTTCAGAATGGGTGGTTCCCACGTTGCATTTTCTCATCTTGTGTCCCTAAGATTTGGTATAGACAAGCCTGTGTGTGTGTGTGTGTGTGTGTGTGTGTGTGTGTGTGCGTGCGTACGTGCACAAGCACATGCGTGTGTAACAAATGACAGAATAATTGAAATGATAAACACAGCTAAATAAAATCCAGGTTTTGACATGTGCTCTATTGTTCATGTGATCCCTGCTCCCTTCAGCTGTCATTATTCCACCAGCTACATCAACCTTTTTTAATTACACTTTATGTAAAGCGTCAAAGCGGGGGCCTCTTCTTTACCCTTCCCCTTTTCCTGTCTCTTTTTGCCTCTTTTCTTCTTCCTCTGTGAAAGGTTGGAAGACACGCCACATTCTCTCTCTAGGAGACGCGCTGGAAACTGGCTAATTTCAGCTTGCCGACCGTCTTGTCATTTGAAGCTAATTGCATGGTTTAGCCCAGCTCTGGCAATTATACCCCCCCCACCCCCCACCCCCCTTTGTGTAAGTGTGAAAGCTTTCAGGGGTCTGGTGGTTAAGAAGATGGGCTGCCGCTTTCCTCACATGGTTCAATTCAGTGTTTTACTTCCCCACTGAATGCAGATGTCTTATAAAAGAAGGGGAACAAGGAGCTCAGGGGAAGAGTTAGCTTGAAGGCTACTGACACTAACACATTGAAAACAAAGCTGTGTCCGCTGATCGTCTTGATCTTAAACTGATTACAGCATCCAGAACAGCAGCGTTGTGCCAGAGCCATACAAACATTACACATTTATCTCCTCCAGTGTTATTGAATGATAAGGCCAAGTGAGTCTTTCCTTTCTTGCATCAGATATCCTCATTTTCTTACAATTGACATGTAAACACATCAACACCCCCTTGCCACAAACACACACAAATGTACCCACACACACAGGGGGACATCAGCAAAGATGGAGCCTTTAGGGTCACGGCTGTCTCCCGAAAAAGGTCAAGTGTCTTGGTTGTCTGTTTTTTGCCAGACATGTGGAATGCTGAATACAAAGTGTGTGTGTGTGTGTGTGTGTGTGTGTACTTTTGCATTTAAGTGCTAAACATATGAATGGAGATGCCTTTAGTCTGGTCCTTTCAGTGAAAACATTGAGATCATGTCTAATTTAGCAAGTCCCTCAATGATGATAGAAAAGGATTTTTAAAAAAAGGAAAACTTGCTTACACACATGTACATGCACACACAAGTAGTTTGCAACAAACAAAATAGCAGGGCGAAAAGCGCCAGAGGAGTTTGCCAGAAGGCGCCTCACATAATTTCACACTCTAAACAGAACCCAGGAGCCGCTGACAGACCATGAGCATGCACACCAGTGCAAAGTCGGCAAACCTTGTCACCCTTGTGGCTGGAAATTATTGGAAGTGGTGAAAGGGCACTTTCTCGTTTGAAACCCAATCAAACAAGACTAAAGCTAATGAGTCCTTCGCTGGATAAACCAGAGCCTGATTGGGGCTGTTGTTGTAGTCTGAGAGCCAAAATGTGGAAGGATTACAAGGGAATGTAGCAATGATGAGGGCAGACAGTCAGTGTGGAGGAATTGTTTTAGGAACAAATTAGTTGGAAGTTGGAGTTGAAGCACATATTGGCATGGAATGAATTCCTGCTGGGTCTCTCTCTCATGCATTCTCCTCTCACAGGTTTATTTGAACTTTTACAGATTGGAGTTTTACTTTTTCATACATGCAAGTTTGTTGTGATGTCACAATAAAACAGTTACAGAAGTCCTGACAGCTGGTTTTAAGGCTCAGTTTTAGAACACAAGCTGTGTGTGTCTTTATGTATTGTAGGCAGAGGCTTTGGTATTTCTACAGTGTGACTGTGGAGCCTAGACCGACATAGACCTACATCTAAACCTTGCATTTATGAAAACTTTAAGAAATGTATCAAATCCACTAAAATATTCATAGCTTGAGAGGCCATATGTAAAGATGGAGGTAACCATGTGTTTCATTTGGAGAAGTAACAGAAAATAAAGATGTATTTTATGATTATTGGTCCCAGAATGATGTCATCCTGGGTAAAAAAAACAAAACAAACAAAAAAAAAAAACCCTGCAAATACCCCCCAGTGATATATTTTGATTTATTTCATTGTGTTGTCCACCTGTTGCCTGACTATTATTTGTATTCCCACAAAAATCAGTTCATTAATTGAATTGCCAAGGCTTTTTGCAGCCTAGATGAATAAATGTGAAAAACACAGAATCCTACTGTAAAATGTGTTGTTGTGATGATGTGTCAGAAGGCAATAACATGTAACTGCGTATGCTCTCGTAAAGTACCATGATTAAATTTTTCATAATAAAACTTGGTTTATTAGTTGGAATATTCTGACATCTTCCTGCATTAAAAGCTTGGTAGACTCCGAGGAGAAATTTCATCATGATCTCTGTGTCTTTTTATGATAACCAAAACAAATCAAATATGTTATGAATTGTTCCTCTCTTCAGAAACCTGGGTTGTTGGAAGCTTCAAAGGCTTTTTTTATTTTAAGATAATACATATGAGGAGGGGTGCAGTACATCATCAAGAGTGACCACACATCAATCATCACATCAACAGCCTCATCATTTCAAACCATCAACTGATGCGTAAAAAGAATAAAGGTTAGGTCATGAATTTGTATAGGTTAATTAGAATTGTGGAATCAAGTCTATTAGAACTACGGTCAAGGTCAAAGGCCAAATAATAAGTTTATTATATTTATCAATGTTATACTTGAAAAGGCTGTAGGTGCTACAGTCCTGCATATACTTGCTCACTTAAAATAATTACACTGTGTAGTTGTGATAGAAGCTCTCTCTATATTTATGAGATAAATTTCCACATTGGCCTACTGTGAGTGGGAGAAAAAAGGTTCCAGCAACCACAGTATCCATCAGTGTTTTGAATGTACATCTTTTCTTTCTGAAAAAGTTTAAATCAATTGAACATATTTTAACTTTCAGAGTTTGTATACACCTGCTGCATTTTCTGTTGTGATAATCCCAGAGGGAATCGCATCCATTAGAGTGGCAAATAACTCCAGAGGTATTTAAACTAATCAGAAAACGTCTTTAGCAGGGCTTTATTATCATTATTATTATTATTATTATTATTATTATTAATATTATTATTAATATTCACAAGCTGCTCAACGTTGATAATACTTTTAACAAATCAGTAATCAAAAACTGAAGTTTATTTTCTGTTTGTGGATGTAGTGTACTTATCACCCCAGATAAAACAGATGTGGCCTTGGGTTTTGAATCACCTCCAATTGAAAGTTTAGAGAGAGCTCTCATTATTGTCCTCAGCCTCAAAATCTATGAATCTTACAATGAATTATAATATATTTTTAAACACCCACAAGTACAGTCACCTGGTTACAGAGGAGGTTTGTGTGCCAAATCACGCACAAAGATGAGAAAAATTCACATTTGAAGAAAGTATATAAATACGTGGGCGTGATAATAAATGAACATATGTGAAAATGTATGTGAGAGACCCAGAATGTGCATCCCCTGGCAGTTTGGCATCTGTCACATGGTATTTGTTATTTGCCTAAGAGCAAGTTTAAACAGAAATGTATTCACCATTGGCTCACAGCACACAGGCACATAGCAACATTCTGTGCATCTGCAGGTATGTATGATATTGGACTGTATAAACATATGAATATACACCCATTAGTGCACATTCAGAGACCATGTGTAGTTCTAACCCAAACATTACTGAAGAAATCCTACAGTCATGTACATTTTTAATGTGCTCCAGTGCTACAGTTACACACTGCACTCTACTTGCATCATTTTACTAGTTTTAAATGTGAGCTGGAGCACCAAATCAGCCTGTCAGTCTTCACTGCGACCTCGTCCATTATGTTTTTTTCTCTCACATGCAGAGATGTTGTACTGTTTTCTTCACATATCTGAGCCCACCTGTGGTGCACCTGCACAGGTAAGTTTCATAGGTTATGAAACTACTTTAATGCATTCACTTCACACAAATGAAACCACATCTTTTATCAGTGAATTTTCTGACTCACTAGAATCATAACTGGTGATTTTAACCTGCACATAGATAATAAGTCCGATCCCATCTCAAAGGATTTTTTAAACCTTTTAAACTGCCTGGATTTTACACAACATGTTTCACAGCCTACTCACAACACAGGACACACCCTGGACCTGGTCATAACCCATGGCCTGTCCACCGGTGTGTCCTCTGTTGTTTACTTGGCTGTGTCTGACCACTACTGCATCTTTTTTAATATCACCAGTTTTAGTCATCAGGAGGCCCCAGTGAGAACTGTGAGGAAATGCTACCTTACTTCTGAAGTGGCTGCAAATTTTATTGAGATCTTATTGACAGGAAACTGAAGTCGAGCCTTGACTCAGTAGCTCCACTTGTAACTAAAAGAGTTAAACAGAAACTCATACCCCCGTGGAGAAATGATACAGGCTTAAGCTGCTTTTCTTTCACCTTCTAGCTCCAGTGTCTTCCTCAAAGTGGGCCCTCCATGCTGGGGGTTGAGCCTGGACTGCCCACGGGGGAGTCTCCCTGGGGGCTGCCCTGCCTTGGATGGATGGGGGGGACCGCACTGCGGTGTGGGCTCCTCCATCTGTGGTCCGTGTGGTGATACCCCTGTGGCAGTGGCTCTGCAACACTTTACGGCATGGATTGCCTCCCCAGTAATGCTTTCCTCACCAGGATCCTCAGTGCTCAGCCATACCAGCCATAACCTACACCCTATATTAATACTGGAAGGATGACTCATCATGGGTACGTGTTTTGACCTTAGGGATAGTTAGGAGGCTGGTGCCGGAGGACCTCAGGGTCTGTGAGGGTTCATAGGGTAAAAGCAATTCTGAAATAAACATATTGTTGGGCTACAGGAGGATGCTATATTAGAGTGTACCTACGAGAAAGTAAATGCAGTTGGTAAATCAAGACAATGGCGAATCATAAGGCAAAAAAACAAGGAAAAGTTGACATATAATAAAACCTTGGCAAATGGGGAAAGAGACCCTTTCACTTTCTGAGATGATACCAGGGTTTGACACCCTGCATTGACGGGGAGTTGCTGCAGGAATGAAACAAGTCTTCAGCTCTCCGGGATGGAGCATCCAAAAACATCCAAAATGCACCCTTTCACTGTGGGACTTTCCTGGAGCTGTGTAGCTCAGCATGAGTGTCTCATGAGACCCCAGCAGAAACTGTGGCTGATCCAAGCGCAAGGGAATGCAGTTGCTTAAAGCACGTGTTTCTTCAGGGTGGACATAGAGCTTTAGGTCCCTAATAGAGTTTTCAATCAAGTCTGTCACTGTGGTGAAAGGAGCCATGGACTGCCAGTGACGAGTCACCAAGAGCACTTAACGTGTGAGCAGAGGCTAATATCATTTAAGAATGAATAATGTGGTGCCCTGGCATAATGGATATGAATAGAGGAGAGACACTCCAGAAACAATCACCTTTTACCACTGCATTGACAAGGTTCACACACAAACTAGATGAAACCAGAGTATCATCAAGTGCCAGACTGTCTATGATATAATCTGTTCAACCATAAAGCAATTTATTGCTGCTTGGGGTGATTTTAATATTAGTTGAAGGTGATATCAAGTTTTCAAGTTTGGAGGCAAAACACAGATCCCCACATTGGTTAGCAGAAGGCAGGAAGACTCTGATTTTAAATCAGTGCTCATTGATGGCTCTTTTAATAAGAACAGCTGAGGAATGAGTCCAGATCATCTGCCTGTAAATACATCAATCGCTTATGTAAGAAACACAGATCAAAAGCAATTACTATTCAATATTCAGCAGAGTCATGTTTGCTCCAAAATGACTGTGAAGCTTCAAAGTTGCAAAGATGAGACAGTAAGACAATAACAGTCTCCATACAATAAAACAACAATCCTTCTGATCTTACGCATTCATTGTGGGACTTTCCTGGCGCTGCTTCCAGTACAATCAAAAGCAAAAGCCTCCTGGCAAGTGAAGCATCAAACAAAGTGTTGCAGAGAAATAATTGAGCCGGCAGGGATCAGCTCGAAGAGTTAATGCAGAGTTGGTGTTGCTGGTCATGTAGCAGAAGATGCAGAGATGTTAAAGTCGTGTGCACTTAAGTACATTCCATCTGAATAAAGGATGAAGGTTTAGCTGTTTGACATATTCTTTGGGGGGATTGTTGTTACCTACCTAAATACAGATGTTGAGTGTGCCATCACGCTTTGCCCGTCTTAAATATGCATCTCATTGAGTTTTAAATGGTGGATGCTGCAACACACCTCCACTTAGCAGGACAGAAACAAAGAAACCAGAAACAAAGGAAACTGGTTTCTTTAAAGACAGAGGACTGAGGATTTTGCTGGATACATATATAGGTCACAGTATGTGGTCTAGTGTAACAGTTGATTAATCAAGATGTTGAACACATCACTAAAATAATCCAGCTTAAACTGTCTCAGTTGCTTTAAGAAGTGAAGTTCTCCTAAATGGTGACTGAATGCACTTAGCAGTGATAGAAATGATGTCCCTCAAGGTCTCTCTGCTGTTAAATCCTGTTTCTCGCATGATTAGAATGCTAGTAGTAGTATCACTCAATAGGACTGTTCAGTGAGTGTGGTTTTTACCAGCAGAGTCCGAGGGAAATATTCTCTATAGCTTCAGCATATCCTGCTGACAACACATTTATTAGGTTGTAAGATGAACCACTGTCAACAACCTTTTCAATGACGTGTTCTTAAATGGTGCTGTGAACTGACAGGGCAGCAACAGGTGATGGAGAAGGCATTACAGAGGAGGCTGCTGCCAGTTGACTTGTATAAGGAAGAGTCCCAAGTAAAGGTGGATCTTCCTTGATATGGATCCAGAGCCAGGAGCTCCATTCTTCTTGTCATTGAGGACCTGAAGCTGGGGTGAGGTGGGGGTGGGGCTCTGCTGTTCTCTCTACTAGATCAAGGGTTGTTTGTTACATTGAACCACATCCCTCACAGCACCATCAAGTGTGTTACTCTAGCAATACTAATCCATGCGGTATCAGTTGAGATGCATGGATGGATCAGTTGAGATTTAGAGCCTCACATATTTCTAAGTATGGCCTCAGGTGTTCAGTTGCACTTTCCCATTAATTCCCTAAAGGTTTGACCTTAGGTGTTGATGTCTATTTTGATAATGCATGATTTTAGCAATCAAGCTGCTGATTCATGTATGTATTTTTGTTGGTGAAAACTGTTTTCACAGTAAATATAATTAGTTCAGTTGATATCATCACCACCTGCTTCCATGCACATATATTGTTACAAACTATGGATGTTGAGCATCATCCAGAACAATAATTATAAAGGTTTTCACCATTGAAAAGTTGAGTTGTGATGTAGATTGCTGTGTTCTATCAACAGATGAAGCTCAAGATCACTGCAAGTATTTATTTTCACTATATCAACATGACAGACCAAACATGACCCTCAGACCCATAGATGATAAATTGAATGTGGTAGTGAAAAGTGAAGTTCTGGGATTGTTACCTTATCTGCAAAAGTCCTTTGTTTCTACACAGATCAGGCCTAACATTCTGACCACCTGTCTAATATAGTGTTGGTCCCTTCTGCTGCCAAATACACAACAAACTGTGCTGCACTGTGTGTTCTGACACCTTTCTATCAGAACCAGCATGAACTTCTTCAGCAGTTTGATCAACAGTAGCTGGTCTGTAGGATTGGACCACACATGTATCAATGAGCCTGTGGCCGGTTCACCACTGTTCCTTCCTTGGACCAGTTTTGATAGATCCTGACCACTGCAGACCAGGAACAGCCCACAAGAGCCGCAGGTCTTCACATGCTCTGACCCAGTCGTCCTGGTCAAACTGGATCAAATCCTTACGCTGCCCATTTTTCCTGCTTCTAACACATCAGCTCTGAGGACTAAATGTTCACCTGCTGCCTAATATATCCCACCCACTAACAGGTGTCATGATCAAGTGTTATTCAGTGTTATTCACTTCACCTATCAGTGCTCAGAATGTTATGTCAGATCATAAAGGAATGCTGGACTGTTATATCAAAGCTTGAACAGTTCAAGTGGCAGTATTTGTGGGCCATGGGATGAGGTATGGGGGTGACGTGGCTTTAACTGCAAATCTTACAGCTGTGTGCTGGTGTCCAACCTTAAAACCCCTGTCTCCTTTCCTTAAGCCACTGTCCAGTATGAAGGATTTTTTACATTCACAAAGGAAATTCATTAGCCAGATTGACTGTCTAAGATGGCTAAAAGACTTACAGTGGTTTCTTTATTAAATTTGGTGGACAATGAAGCCTCAGGCAATGGAGTAATTGTCTTGGAATTTGGAAGTGATCCGGATCAAAGATTTCCATTACTAAATGATAATTGCTGTTTTGTTTTAGGCGTAACTCAGAAATGAAATAAGATGAAGACTTTAGCCTACATCCTCTGGGTTGGTTTAAAAAGAAGAATCTATTAACACATAAGATCCTTATGGTGGAGATGTGTTATTAGCATTGAAAGGTTTTATGGAGGTTTGCACATGACCACCTCCTCTCTGTCAAAATGTCCCAACACCAACTTGTTTGTTATGGTTGATCTATGTCCACCATCCAACATCCTGCACTTTTGGAAAATTAATCACACTGGGAAGATGCCATCCAAATGCTGCCTTCTTGTGATCCAGATCCCCATTTTCATTACTATTTCTCTTTCTTAAAACATCCTCCACTGCCGCTAGCCAGCCCCTCTCTGTGTACTGTCTAGGGCAGTAACCATCCAGCAGTAATGACCTTCAGGCTGTCCAGCAATTTAAATTCAGCTCCAGGCTTCCTGTTGAACTGCTGGAATCTTTTCTTAGACCCCCACGACACATCATTATCTACCTGGGATTGAGTGGAGATCGCTGCCTTTTATCCCTTGGATCACGGAAGCCTCCGTACACCCCAGAGCCCCAGAGATGCAATAGCCAACCTCATGCAATGTAAAATATTGATGGTGTGTACCCAAAGGATACAATCAGGGGCCCTCTGAATCCATCGGGATATGGCACCATGGAGATTATATGTGCGTCCTAAATGCGCTGAGTTAATTTTGACAAACCTATGGGCTGAGTTTAGACAGAAAGTTTCTTAAGTCTAAAATTATGACAGTATTTTACAGTGTGGCTCAGACATGATTAACGACAAAATCTAAAGGGCAGACACGACCAGTTTTTCCACATTCTAATTCAAAATCATTTGTACCAATCAATTTATGTTGAGAGGTATATCTATAGGAATATATGAATGTTTACATTCCACAGGCCTTAAAATAGTGATAATGGACTAATGGACATACTAGCAAAACATGTCTGAGGTAGTTAATATGTTAAGAACTCACCCTTAGTACAGGAGAATGTGTGACGTGTTCATGTTTGGAATTTGCTCTGTCCTTGAACACACCTTCAGGACACATCCGCATATGGAAATGAAGACTTTCAGGAGCTGTTTACATGGAGCAAAAGCTGTGATATTTCCCCGCATGCATTTCATTTACATGAAATTGGAGCTTCAAGCAACTGAAAATGATTCTATCTGAAAACTCCAGCCAAAGTGGAGATTCGGAAAAACTCTTGAAAAACTTGTTTTTAGAGACAAATCAACCTCGTGCCATCTCAGAGGGAACAGGAAGTAGCTCGTATAATTTGTTGTTGTTATTTGTTTTCCAGGATTCTGATTGGCTAGCATGACTTTATGTTTCTCGTTACACTGCCACCTATAGGTTTGGCAAGCTCATAGTAGCTCTCAATGGCGTTTTTATGAAGATTCATGTAAACGATTTTTTTTTTTTTTTTTTTTTTTAAACAATCTGGTGTGAACAATGTTATTTTTGAAAAGTAGAGGGGAACATATCAGTTTTTGTAAATACCCGGCTATGTGAAGCATGGCCTCAGAGCTCCCTGGAGAGACAAGGGGCAGAAGTGAGTTCTATGGCAGCGGTGGAGTTAAGAGTAATCAGAGTTGAGCACTTTGTATAGAGCCTGCACAATTGCATCAATACTGCAGACTTGATTTGCATGTTAACAGAGTGAGTGTGTGTTGATATCATGGTCCTTACAGTCTGTGTTTGTACAAGGACACTACAGGTGAGTGACTGCACACAAACCTGAACCTCTGCCACCCCACCAATGAGCATGTTCATGATATTTATCTTGATTGCACTCTCAGGCTAAGTGTGTAAAATGACTGATTATTTTTGAAATTATATTGTTTATGATTACACAGTGTTGTAAATGTGTCTTATTAAGTACTATTGTGCTGTAATTTTATTTGACCTGTAATAGGGAAATGCACACCCTAATGTTAGATTTGGTTTCACTTCAGAAGTTACTCAATTTATCAGCTCACACACTTATATCACATTCATTCACTCTGCAGCATAATAAAATAATTAGTATTTACAAGGGGGAACTGTGCTCTGCAAAAAACAGCCCTGGATTGTTCTGAGTCATTTAGATTTGATCTATTTAACTTGTGGTCCTCCAATCCCCCAACCCCCCAACCTTAACAGCTGTCCAGCTGTTCTTTTCAACATCTGTAACTGTTGTTGTCATAACTGTTTTAGTCACTTCCCTCAGTACCCATTGCACAGAAGTAACTGACACAAAGACAGATCGAGTTTGAGTTAATACTGGGTGCATATGCCATGGCTGTCTTGGATAAAGATGTTGTTTGCTACATGAATCATTCACTCACTTTGTTTACTTAATGCTACACACAGAGGCATCCTGTGAGCAGCAGCTTTGTGTTGCTACCGCTACAGCAGAAATGAGATTATGGAGAGTTAGTGTGGTGTTCCTAATACAGCGCTTGGTGAGCATAATCCTTTAGTGATTAGCCAATAAAACTAGAACCTCAGGTTACTTTTTTTTTTTTTTTTTTTTTTTTTACCTTCACATGGTTTCACCTCTTAAACACACATCACTCATCATCCATTCTTTTTCATTCATTGCCTTTCTCTAATAGATGATGACCTGCTTTTATTCAATGCCCAATTCATTCATAATAACTTGTGTCGACATCTGTTCAGGCTTTACCTTCCTGTGCAGGAGTCATTCACAGAGTTCACTGGAGTGCTTGGCTTTCCTTCATTCAAATCCAACTGCAGCTGTGCTAAGATCATAGACTCTATGTACAAGACAGGGCTGGTGGAAGGTGATTATTAATGCATAGAGAGGAGCTGACACAGGTGAACACATGCCAGCCTCCATAGGTATGTGTGCACCTGCAGCGCCGTCCATACAAGAATATGCCTGAGCCAACACATTCGGGGCATTTGTTTTACTCACACAGAATATGAAGTACTTTTCAAATGTGGTGAAACTTTTCTTTTCTTTTCTTTACTTTTCTTTTCTTTTATGTCTCGCAAACAGTTTATTACATGTGCAGAACAAATAACTTTTTTATGAATTCATGTTTGTGGCCACCTGGCTAGGGTGACCAGATGACATTGGGTGGAATCTGGGATGGGGCGAGGTTGTGTCATCATGTGATTGCTGTGATTACCTACATGTTCATCAGATCCCACCAGCCTCCATGTCAACAGTGAATTAAAATTATACTCTTTTCAATTCACGCCACTGCTGTGCACAATGTAAAAAAAAAACTACAACAGCCATAAATCATGTAGGAACAGCTGCAGCCGCTGTGCAGCCGACTGCAGGACCACTCAACCAAGTTTTTAATGTTTTATCAGGCAATAACTAGACTCTGCTCTAGTGTCGTTTTTGGGACAATATAATAATAATCCTAATAATCTGTAGCTCCTTGTGGTTTCCCCCACCCCCTGTTCACTTTACCTCTGCTATGTCAAGGACATAGATACTTAGCTGGCATGAGATCTACAAAGAACAAAAAAGGACACTGTGTTGAATTTGCTGCACAGTTCAGGTTGTACAGGAGATGGAGCGATCTGAACCACCAACATTTCTTCTTGAGGTCTGGACTGGCAGGACTGATCACTTGTACCATTATTAGCATATTGATCCATTTATGTGATTGAACCATTTAAATGATATCATACTTAGGGTGGCTGTCTTGGAAACACAGCCTTTGGGAGGGCACATCTTCCAGAGGCTTATCTTCTATGACCTGACTCTGGACCTATTGTAAATATAGACCCAGGACAGTCCTTTCCAGACAATTATTGTATGTCCTTTATTGTCCATAGAAAACCTATGGCTGCTAAACAGACCTGTGTGTTCACCAGCTAGTTGCTTACTGCGTGTGTACTGTGTGAGTATATATTCACTTTTTAAACAGTTTAAAAAAAAAAAAATTAAAATTGAAAAAGGAAAAGTATAATCACAAAAGAACAGCAATAGAACAACATTCATTTTGTGTGTGTGTAGCAGCCATGACACCTGAGGAAACATAAAAGGAAGAAAATGTTTTGAATGACAACCAAATCAATCAGTTAGTAGCTACATAAACAACGGCTTTAGTTGGAATCAAAGGTTCCCATGAAATTCCATAGGAGATGAATGCGGGGCATTTGACCCACTTAAGGAAGCTTGGGGTAGTAGTACAAAAACTACAAATTCTTAAAATGTGTAAAAGGTAAGTTAAAAATTGAAATGGCATGATAACAATGGCATAATATGACATGATAACAACTTTTCATTACCAAGACACTGCAAGTCATTTTTGACCCACTTACAGGTTAACATCAGAGTTTTCAGAGCTTTAATTGGGAGCTGTTGCTGCAAAATATGCTATGACAGCTGTGAGAGTGAACCACAGTGGTAGGTATATGAATTGGACAAGTAAGTATAGCTGTTTTTACATAGATGTTATGAAATAGCAGTTTTAACTATCTGAAATATTTATAAGATGACATCAAGAGTCATGCTGCCTTGGAGCTTATTCCAACAAACCACTGGCTATAGCTCATATTCATTCTAATGTGGTTTTACAAAAACATGAATAGAACACTTTCATTTGATATAATTCACTGATTCATCTAAATTATATTAACATTTTAGTGATTTCATTAATAAAAATATTTTTTCTCCATAAATCATTTGCTGTTTAATCATCATCCTAACCTTTATTAAAAATCACTTTGTCCTTGTGTCCTTTCCCATTCTAACAATGATAAGGATAATTGTGTTATTTAGTTTTGTTTACAGTTGGAGAGAAATGCTGCCTGTAGTTGTAATTTATTTTTGATGGGGCTCTGTTTTATTTTCGGTTTTCTCATTAAGCAAACAATGGGCCCTCAGGACAGTCATGTTCTTTTCTGTGGTTAAGACTTATTCTCCTGAGAGAGAGAGAGACATCAACGTAGGAAAGCCATAGGGAAGGGGATAGAGAGACACCGTGTTAACGTGACTCTCCACAGTACCTGTTAGCTGTATCACAGTCAACAGGTACATCTGATGTAGAAAGAGAAGATGAAATGAAGGTGAATATGGTGAAGGAGCATCACCAGGCCCTCCAGGATATCGCTTTGGATAGAAAGCAGTGCAGCCAGCTAACTGACAGCTGTGCCACAGGATCAGTGGTCCCAGCCACAGCTCACCTCACTGCTGTCACTGGAAAAGTCATGGCTCAGTGGGTTCTACTTTGGACTGTGTTGGTGTGTGTTCATGTCCTTTCTAGTTCAACTGTCAAGTCAAGTCAGTTTTATATATGGAACACATTTAAAAACAATAATCATTGACCAAAGTACCCTTAAAGAAAAATATTAAGCACAAAAAACTTGAATACATATTCGAGCAAAACAGGAGAATATAAAGGAGAGGGGGGACACAGGGAGAGAACATTTTAAACAGTAAGCAGATAGTAAAAGGATAGAGAATGAGAAACAGAGGATGGTGCAGTGTTATCATGATGCTGAATCATGTGCTATGGCAAAGAGGTGGGTTTATAGCTGGGTTTTGAATATATCAGTGGAGGGTTATGATCTATCTGTTTGTGGCAAACTATTCCATAAGGTCGGACCAGCAACTGAAATGCTCTGTCACCACTGGTTTTCATTTTGTGAGTGGTATAGAAAGCAGTGATTTGTCAGTGGATCAAGGGGACAAGAGGTGGAATTGGGAGTGAGCATTTCTGTAATGTAACCTGGTGCTGGTCCATGTCCATGTCTACCTTTAAGAACAAATAAAATAATCTTAAATCATTCTTTTACAGGTAACCATTGAAGGGAGGCCAAAACTGTGGCTGTGTTCACACAGAGACACTACTTTAGTTTTTGATGATGATGCAATAACTGACTGCATCTTTTTTTTACTCTAGCTTCCAGAGCTCAGTTATACAACCTCCAATAACAGTTTTATAATAGCCATTAGAAAATCAGAATCAAAGTTAGATTAAATTGAATCGCCTCAGCAGCCCAGCTGTCTTTATATTTGCAGAATGGTGAATGTGAGTTTGCCTTGCATTCATTGGTTTGTTGTGCTCATGTTGTTTGGTTTCCTTTCTGTCTTGCTAAAAGAGTAAAAATAAAATATGAAACAGCCCCCCCCCCCATAAAAACATCACTTGCATACTTGCTGAGCTCACACTTTTTTGCCAGTAACATTGTTTAAGAGATCCTGAAAATACGTTTCCACATCCTTAAACCAGCAGGTCGCAACCACAAGACTGGGAGATGTGCTCCATCACATAAATTTCATCACAAGTGCAGATTTTCCACATGGCCCCTTTATTCCCACTGGACGGATTAATTAAAGGATCAGTGCTATCATATTTATATGGAATACATGGCTAAAATTCCACAGCCATCTGACAGGAAATACAAAACTATCAAAGAGGTGGGAAAAAAAGTGCACACACATGACACACAATCCAACAGCCACATTTCACAGAAGTGCATATTGCCTTTAGAGTAAGTGCAGGAACATTATGCCCTCAATACTTTCCCTATCCCGTCTGCTGTTTTTGGCTCTCAGACTGTGTGTGTGTGTGTTTCATATAATCATCTCCCGAGTCCCAGAAATTGCTCATACTTGAGGTTTCTATAGTTTCATTTCTCTTGTTCACATTGTAGGCCTCCGCTCTTCTGTTTACATTTGACAGATCACCTGTTCTCCATTGCTGTTCTCTGCATGAGTGAGTCTTTCTGCTCTAAATTCTCTTCTGTACAATATTACCCACCTGGAACCTTTTTTCTCTCCATCTCCATTTTATCCTCTGACTTAGTACGTGATGAGGTGTGTTGTTTCGGCTTGTTTTTTGCCCTGACATTTGTGTTTTGCAGACTGTTGGAATGTCTCTCCTTTCCTCTGTATTACCTCTTCCTCTGCTCTCTTTACTTTACCCCACCTTTTCATCTTACAGTTAATTCCTCCTTTTCTCAAAACTAACTTTTTTTTAAACCTTCCTTTATTTATTTATTTTTTTTACCTTACTTGTAAATTGTAAATTAAATGTAAAGCATAGAGTGTATAGGCTGTAAACAAAGATGGCTTTAGGAACCACAGATTTCTGAAGAGCAGTTTCAAGGTTCAGAGTTAGCTGTTTCATTGTCACCATCCAATAATAATGTCTAAACAACTAAAATTATCTGGTTGTGAATATGAAAAGAAGTGATTATTGAAGGAGCAAGCTCTCCAGAAACAGAGGGATTTGTTGTTGTAAGATAGTTTGACCCCACCCTGAAACGTTGTCTCTAAAACAAAGAAAGTCCTTCCCAGACTGGATGTAATCATTTAGTGTATTATGCCTTTTGGTTAGTGTCTCCTCAACACCTCCTTTCTACCTGACTTCCTCTTGAAATGTTACATGTCTGATGGTCTCAGTGCAAGAAGTACAAGGGTCTAGGTAGTTCATTGTCCTCCCATACATCAGGTGTGTTACAATACTTGTTGGCTGTATTTTTACCTTGGGCATCACAATAAACTGGTATGCTAACCATTCTTTTCTAATACTGTTTGTTGAGATTTTACTCTTGTAGTGAAGGATCTGTTATCAGATACCTAGAAGGTCTTTAGTTATATGGTAAGTTTTATTGGGTAACACTCACACCCTTAACCTCTGAGTTGAATAGAAAAGATTGATCATGTTCTGTAATTATTTAGATATGTTCTATAACCTCTGAATATCTCAACCCAGGTGTCAGGGCTGTTCTTCTATGTTAAGAAGGTCACTGAATAGTTTAAGTCTATATCTGCCATCCCTGAACTAAGATAGGGACTAGTTAAATACTGTATCCCAAAGACCTTAGTTATATGGTAAGTTTCACTGGACGCTGTTCACACCCTTAACCTCTGAGTTGGACAGACAAGATTGAGTATCATGTTCTAATACCTCTGAATACTTCAACCCAGGCATCAGGGCTATTCTTCCATGTTAAGAAGGTAACTGAGTGGTTTGTTAACCTATATCTGCCATCTCTGAACTAAGACTAAGACTGATGTCAGATCTGTTAACAGCAGAGTTCAATTCTTAAAAGGCTTATATTCTTAATTACTGGTTAACTATTAATTCTCACCAATATTTAATGGTAAAGTTATCTTTAAGTAAATGGAGTCAGATTGAATAAATTAATTACTTTACTTTGATAAAACCATCTTAACACCGGAAAGACAGAATAGGTGTTGGGGAGATAATAGATAAATGTCTTTAAATATTTCCTCCCTTGCATTGTTAAAATATAACCCAGTATTAGTAAGGTTAGGTCCAATGCAAGACAACTACTGGCATTTCTCCACAAGGAAAAAACACATCAATGGCAGAAACAGCAGGTGCTACATACAAGCCTATGCAAGGCTTCTGTGTCACTCAAGAAACACCACATCAATAACAGTGAATCATTAGGTCTAGTCTGTGTGTATGTGTATGCTAGCGTGAGTAATCAGTGGATTAAGTTAATACATTCATTTGAAAACCCTCTCTTACTCTCCTGTATTCAGGTAACTTCAGGTGTTTTTGGTAATCAGATTCATCTAATGTCAACTAGCCAATCACACGGTCGCTGTTTGAACTCCCAAGCTGTTGTCTGTCATCTCCAGGCTTCACATCCAGTACCAGGTCCAGTTCATCAGGATCCTCATCACATCCAAATCTCCAGTTTCCTCTTTCCCCATCCTCCTTCTTCGCCTCTTCTAATGTGATGACATCATTCTTCTCTTCTGTTACTCATTTTTCAATTTGTAATTTCAATTTGTAATGTCTCTCCTGACTGAACTATCACCAAGCACAGCTTTATTTCTGATTTAAAACATGTTTTCCAATACTATGAACTGTGACACTATGTGTTCAACTGTGAGGCATTTCATGTCATTCAACTTCAGTGTCATCTCAATAAATAGTGATTTCTCTCTTCCACGGATCCAATATGATAATGTCAGAAAACCTGAACCATATCAGTGATTTATTTCAGCTTCCATATCTGTATGTATGTGTGTGTATCTGTGCCTGTTTTCCCAGTCAAAAGCAGAAAATACAGACAAAGTGGAGATGTTCCATGCATCAGTGCTGGCTGCAGGATGCGACAGGTCTACACCATGTTAAACCTAAAACAATCACAGTGTTTATTTATGAAGCATGGAGAATGCCGTGTGTAGGTGGCTCACTGTGGCCATTTTTTTTTCTTCTTTTTCTTTTTTTTTTTTTGCCATCCCTGCATCCATCTCCCTGCATCAGCTCTGAACCTCTTGGCGGGCAGACACAGAAGCCTTCATCAGTTATGGGTCATTAGTTTGATCGTCCTCACTGTATTGCGGTCACTGTCACCTCGGCCTTTTATAATTCTCTAATTACTCTGTGTCTGGAGGTGGACTGTCATTAGAACGAACCAGAGAGAGAAATGTGTGTTTCAGAGTGCAGACATGGGATTATAGAGTATGATATTCATACAACTTGTAGCTATAGTCAGAGGCTGCTGCACCAAGTATTCTCCAAGGATGGCTACACTGGTGTGATATGTCAAAGTCCATCTGCTACAGTGACCCTGAAAGCTCAAAACAAGGAAACACATAGATACAGATCAGTCTTTCAAACTGTCTCAGAAACCCTTAACCACCATATTGAACCAGATCCCTTGACTGCCATTTTTGCCACTGCTCCTGACTTGGATCTGCCTCAAGCTAAAAAAAAACATGTTAACTTTTATCTCTTTACTCGCTCGATGAGCTATTTTATTTAAGTGGAAAGATTCTACTCACATTGTTTTTTTTTAGTATCTAGAGAAATCCTTTATTTTATTATGGTAATGCACCATTGTTATGGATCAGGAGCACTCATTACCAGGGTTTTCCCCCAGTGTCAGCCATCAGCCAACTGACCGGCTCCTCTTTCCCTCCTCATGTCCTGTGTCTGTTGGAGAAACTCATTTTTAACGAGAACTTATGTGAGTATGTTTGTTTTGTTTGCAGATCAGGTTTTAAAAAGCTGCACAGGACTCTACAGGAGACCTGCAGAGGTAAAAACATCCTGAACCACTGACACTGGAGAAATCTGAACCAGAATGAGCTGATTTGAGTGCTGTTATATCAACCCACCATGGTCTTTTGTTATTATTCTGGTTGAGAGAGGAAGAAGTGTGTGTATTTAAAGCAACACTATGTAGTTTCCAAACACAGATAGCCTAAATATCGGAGCGGTGTTGTAGAATTTCACAACTCCCCACCAGAATCTCATTCCCTTAGTCAGAGTTACAGGGGGAGTCGGATTTTGTTAAACATCGAGCTTGAGCCTGGTCTCCCTGCTCTTCTCACCTGCACACAAGAGCCCTTTGCTGGGACACGCAGAAACTACATAGTGTTGCTTTAAGTTGCTGTTGCTGTTCAGGACCACTGCAATTTACCCATTGTGAGGATGCTAATCAACATGAGAGTGTTCCAAAAAAGAGCCTCCACACTCCCCTGTTGTGTTGCTTTTGTCAACGAACCTTTATCACGTGACGAAACGTGACGACGCAGTGGCTGTGCTCCCTGTGCGTGAAAGTTTAAACTATGACTCTGTTAAAGCCGCCATTCTATGTGCCTATGAATTGGTCCCCGAGGCGTACAGACAAAGATTTCATAATCTCAAAAAAGGCCAGAGCCAGACCCACGTTGAGTTCGCTTGGGAGAAGGGGATTCTCTTTGATAAATGGTGCGTTGCATGCAAAGCTGGTGGCTTTGATTCACTGAGAGAGCTCATTCTGTTAGAAGAATTTAAAAGGTGCCTTCATGAGTGTATTGTGTTCTGTGTTAATGAACAAAAAGTGTCGTCCATGTCTGATGCAGCCGTGCTGGCTGATGAGTACGTGCTTACACACAAATCTGTTTTTTCTGGCCCGGTGTCGGCTGACAGGCCCCGTTCGCCCCAGTTCAGCCCAGCCGATCACTGTCACAAGACGGGCCATGTAATCGCTAACTGCCTCTCTCTGACACGCAAAGAGCAAGCCATAGACAAAGCAAAATGGGCAGCCACCAAAAGGAATAGACCTGATTAAATCAGAGTCACCCACTCGTTCGGGGTCTAAAGGGCGTTGCCAAAGCCTTCGCTAAACAGTCACTGTTGGCAGCCCAGTCCAAAATGGTTATGATCTCTCGATCTCCAATCACAGTTTTCAGGTGGGGGATAAGGTGCTGGCGCTGTTACCTATACCCGGTTCATCGCTCTCCGCTAGATTTTCTAGTCCTCACCTGGTCTGTGATCGTCTCAGTGACACAGATTATGTCACTGACACTCCAGAGAGGTGTCGCAAAACTCATGTGTGTCATGTGAACATGTTAAAGGGGTATGTTTCTCATTGCCCCCCAGTGGGTTCGGTTGATCCCGCTGGCTGTGAAACTGCGCTCGTGGTGTCTGCGTCCTCCGGGCTGCTCGTTGATGATGAGCCGGAGCTGCGGTCCTCCTCGCATATGAGCGCTTGTCTCCCAAATTCTGAGATGTTACAAAAGTTGCCGTTGTTGCTTGATCACCTGCCGCCAGAGCAGCAGAGTGTAGGGGTAGGAGATGTAGAGGACTTAGCGCATCAGTTTCTGGGTCTTTTCAGTGATGTCCCCTCTCGAACCACCGTTCTGCAGCACGACATTGAAGTTAAAGGTGCTAGACCTATCAAGCAGCATGGGTATCGTTTGAACCCAGGGAAACGTGCAATTATGAAAAAGGAAACAGATTACCTTTTGCGTCATGGCTTCGCTCCCCCAGTTCCAGTCCATGCAGCTCTCCGTGTCTCTTAGAGACTAAACCTGATGGTTCACTGAGGTTCATAACAGACTATCAGAAGGTAAACTCCATCACCGTTCTGGACTCATACCCTCTCCCGCGGGTAGAGGATTGCGTGGACACCCTCGGCATAGCTTGTTATGTGACAAAGCTAGACCTCCTTAAGGGCTACTGGAAGGTGCCCTTGACCGACCGCGCTGCCAGGATTTCCGCATTCGTCACTCCTGATTGCTTGATTGAGTACATGGTCATGGCGTTTGGGATGTGTAATGTGCCCGCCACCTTCCAGCGGCTGGTGAACTCCGTGTTGGCTGGGGTGCCGGGTTGCAATGCGTATCTGGACGACCTGATCATGTACGCGTCAACCTGGGAGGAGCACTTGTACAGTCTTAAATAGGTTTTCATGTGGCTCCATGAGGTCTCCCTCACCCTAAACCTCGCCAAGTGCGAGTTCGGTAAAGCGACTGTCACCTACTTGGCCGGCTGGTGGGTAAGGGTCAGCTGCGCCCCATTGAGGCTAAGGTTACTGACATTGCTGCCTATCCCACTCCAAATAACCGCAAGGAGCTGTGCCATTTTCTTGGTATGGCTGGTTATTACCGAAACTTCTGTCGGAATCTTTCGTCCGTCTAAACCCTTTAACGCCATTACTCAGCCCTAAAGTAGACTTTGTGTGGTCTTCTGAGTGTCAGGGCGCTTTTGAGAGTGTTAAAGTGCTACTTTGCCACGCCCCAGTTCTTGTGGCCCCCGACGTGACCCGGCTGTTTAAACTAGAAGTAGATGCCAATGCTGTAGGTGCCAGGGCTGTGCTTTTGCAAGAGGATGCTGATGGGGTTGATCATCCAGTATGTTACTTCTCCAAGAAGTTCAACAAGCATCAGGCCATTTACTCCACCATCGAGAAAGAAACTCTCGCTCTGCTGTTTGCTCTCCAGCACTTTGAAGTTTACGTGGGGTCCAGTGTGCTCCTGGTCACAGTCTACACTGATCATAACCCTCTCATCTTCCTAGCACGTATGTACAACCAAAATCAGTGTCCCCTGCGGTGGGCTTTGATTGTGCAGGACTACAATCTAATCATAAAACACAAAAGAGGCTCTGGGAATGTGGTGGCTGATGCTTTGTCCAGGGCATAGTGGTACTTGTTTATTTGTGTATATTGTATAATTTGTTTGTGCTTGTGTCTTAAGGGGAGGGGTGTTACAGCCATAGGGCTGGTGGCCTCTGCCGTTGGAGCTCCTCTCCTGTTTCTGCTCCACTTCTTGTCTTTCCTCCTCCTCTCCAGTACTGGTAGGTGTTGCTGATGGGACCAATCAAGGCGCAGTGCTGGGGGCGTGGAGCTGTCATTTAGGGTGGACCGGTAGCTGTCTCTCGCTCTCTCTCGGGATCACACAGTCTTTGGTAGACTGCTGGTGTGGCATGTCTGCCTTACAGGCACTCGTGGGCCAGGGTTCCAGTTTCAACACTGATCCAGCTTTGCACACACCTGAAGAAGTGGTTGTTAGAAACACTAGGCAAAGCAGGGGACTGCCTTTTGTACTTTTGGTTTTGTTTAGAGAGTCAGCGAGAGCCTCTTTGTTTCCCTAAGTTTGCTACTGTTACTTGTTCAACTTTGTTTGATTTAACTAAAAGAGAGGGATTAGATTAGTCTATGTAGTTCAGAGAGACAATAGCTGTGTCCCAATTCAGGGGCTGCATGGGACGCATTTGAACATGGATTATGTCACGTCACAACAAGGCCTGTCCCAATTCCAATCATCCAAATTCAGTCTTCTCTTGCCTGTATAGGAGGATGCAGCGCTTTGTGGCCTATCAAAAGATTCTTTGCGCGCTGTTAATATTAGCCACCTAGCATGCCAGCTATGTTGAGGTGGCTCCGCGCCATAGCCATGGTAGCGCCGCTGTGCCACGTTATAGCCCAATGCGAGGAGCTGAAGAGCCATTGGAAGTGAAAACATGTTCAGATGCAATCAGAAAAAGCTCCTTACCAGACCACGTAGGCTGGGTCCTCCAAGAGATCCAGCCCCTGAACTGGGACACAGCTATTGTATAATGTCTGTTGCAGGTCTAGAGGAACTTTGTTAAGTTTAAGAAAACAGTCCCTCATGAGGCCTAGTGATGTCATCAGTGTTATCTCAGCTTGACCTTGGACAGTCCACCTATGTGAAAAACAGGATGCAAAACGTAGGTTCCACCATTTTTCTCTTCTTTTTTTTTTTGAGTCTGATTCATAGCAGACACTCAGGGCTCATCTCTGCTATTTCCGTTTAGAACATTATGATCATTATTTTATCTGTCTCCTGCAATCCCCTCTACTTTATGGAAGTGCAAAATCAAACCACCCCTTTGAGCTTTGAATTTATGTTTTGTTTTCAGCCCTCTCTCCTCTCATTATTTCTTGTGTGTTAATCTTGTATTCTGTAACTGGCTTGTACTTGTCAGCACCAATCCAAGTCAAATTTGTACTGCACTTAACACATCCAGGCAGATTAAGAGCATTTGATTCCAGTTTTTACATAAACTAGTCAACGATGATAGTACATCATGCTATACATTTTAACCATCTTGGCAATGGTGATGTGCCCACATATTAGACACATCTTTACTTCTGTAGCCTTTGTGTGTGTGTGTGTGTGTGTGTGTGTGTGTGTGTGTGTGTGAGAGAGAGAGAGAGAGAGAGAAGAGAGAGAGACCAAGACTAATACAAAGCAGGAGACTGTATCTTGAGACAGACAGGATTAGTTGTGTATAGCTGTCTCTCACATTCAGTAACTCCATACATCCACCTATAACAGTTATGCAGTTGTTATGGTGCCGTGTCACAGTGTCTGACTTTTCACCTAATTACTGTATTTATGATCAATTTCATTGGATGTGACTGCTCTGATTTATTACCTTTTTACATTGCATTGATTGCAGGGTCTCTTGTGGGTGTGACAACTGAATTTAGGTGTAATTTCTGTCAAAGGATGGGAACATTTTCATGGCATAAGTTCCTAGGAGGGAGAATCTAGCTAATTTATTCAGCTGACTGACAAGTAATGCTGTACTTCACTGTCTGGTGGGCAGTAAAAGCTCAAGAAGCTGGTTATGAAAATTATTGGATTCATGGGCTGCAGCATGTAAAGTAATGATGAACTCAGCTAGGAATGTTATGAGCAGGAATCATTTGGGTCCTTTGGACACAGTGGGCCACAAGCACTGGTCCTTTCTATCTGAACACTTTCTCATACAAACACCTAATTTTTATTTCTATTTTGTCCCTGAATATTAAGAAATTCTATGAAATCCACACACCAAGAGCAGAGACAGGACTGCAGCTAGCAGCATAATCTGACTGTACAACAATTTGTATGGTGGTGGGGGTGAGGGGGAGTAAAGATGCATTTGTATTGGGAGACAGTTTACGTTCACTTTGGATGGTTGTAGCTGATTTAGGGACAGATACAGGATGGTGGTAAAAACAAAATAATAATAATAATAATAATAATAATGATAAAAGTTCTGCATTTTATGCCAAACACACATGTCCTTCTACATCTGAAGAATATGACTCCAAAAATGGTTCTGTTAGTTTGATCAATTGTTCAGCCCTAATTTAAGAGAAACATAACTGGTCCCCAGTTTGTACTGTACTGGTACTTTCACACTTGGATGGGACTAGGTCGTAGATGAATAAACACATGTCTGATGACAACTACTACACACCTTCCTGAGCATACACCTAGCACATTCATCATATAGTTACACTGTCATCTCCAGCTGGGATTTAGAAACCACACACCTCCCATTCAACCTTACTGTGCAGTTTGACTGTTTCCTGGAAAAGACACATCCTGACCTGTCCTCTCTTACTTTACAGCTTGTCTACACGCACATACACATACGATTACATTCCTGTACTAACGACTTTAATGTAGAACATATTGTTGAGGTATGAGGAGAAAGTGAAAACACAGGAAATACTTTGGATATGGTAAAATAGTACTTGGACGATGTCCCACCTTTAGCCTCTGTACAGGAGGTTTATTCTTTCATTATTGATATTTAAAATGCCCCTTTGAATGTCATAGTCACATCTAGTGTCACATGACACCCTCCTCTTTCTCCTCCTTTGTTTTTGTCAATCATTGTTTTGTACAATCAGCTGAACTTGAGGGAGACTCAAAAAATGTCTTCTTGCTGTAATAGACAATATACAATGTGAACATAGCTTTTGTGACATCACCCTTTGGTGTCTTAAGAGCGGCTGTAACGCTGAAGAGTGGATTGCTCTGCTGCCACCATCTTGGCATAGATAACTCCTCTAATCCCAAAAACAGCGAAGAGCTGAGAGGCTTCAGTTGGTAAACGTGTTTTTACAGCTGCAGCAGCAGTATGACGTGATGTGAAGCAGGTAATAACTGAATATTGCAGCCTGCAGGTGGATCCTTTTGTCATTTTTTCATCCCTGGAGACTCCAGCATCCAGTCTGCAACAATGTCAGGTTTTCTAGGGTGACTTGGTAAACTCAGTTTCCTTCATTATAGATGGTGTCAGAGAATGAAAAAGAACCTACTGTAAAACTCTGTTTTAAGCTGCAGATGTTTCCCCCTCAGTGAAAAAAGTGAAGAAAATAGTGATGAAAATGCAACCAGAGGGAGGTAGGCCTGGCCAGATGTACAGATGAGGGAGAGCACAGGAGGAAGAGCAGAGGCAGACAAGTTTTCCTGAATGCAAAATGAGGGGAAAAGACAAAATGTCAGTGGCAGCTGTATAAATATCACACCCAGAGCCATTGGAATTCTTCAATCCATCAGCATGGCCAGGATGGATCAGACGATTTGAAAGATTTGGTGTTGCATAGGGATTAAAGGAGAAAACTGAGGAATATCAGGTGAATTCACCCCTATACAGTGAGGATTGTAGCAGATGTTGGGAGTTTTGCAAATGACCGACGAGAATAAAATGAAATATGATGCAGTTAAAGCTGCATATTAGCAGATGTGTAGGCAAATAATGCAACTTTTGATGGAACACAGTGTTACATGAGATGTGCACAGGAGACATCCATCACAGCGGTGTGCATGTCAGTGGAACAATGTGGCCGTGTCCAGGAGACTGAGTGAAGTGTGGTTGAGGCCGTCAGAGCAGTTACAAATGGTGTTAGAAATGATCTCTGCAGAGGCAACACAAAGACAAAAAACAATACTCCGTATAATGCCCCCAAACAACTCTGGATGTCACTAAGACAAACAAGACACAAGGGAAAGCCCTCCCAGGACACAGGACAGAAGACAAAGTCACACAATCAAGGTGCAGACATGCATGGAAAGACGAAATGAACCTCTCACCTGCACTCACTTTAAATCACTTCAATATTAGCTGAATAGCTCAAATGTAAATGTCATTCTCAGAGTGGAGGCTGGGAACCAAGTTCAGGTTCAAACCCAGAGTCCCTCAGAAACAGCTGGTCTGTTTGTAAACCCTACCTATTCAATCTACAGCAATTTGCCACATATGGTGACTCAGTTGTGGAACAGAGCAGCAAGGTTTTGCCGGGGGTTGCAGCTGAATTTGAAAGGGATTTGTTTGTTCCCCTCTGTTCTCACTTTTCTCTTTTCTTTCCTCCTGGTCTATAATCGGAGCCCTTTTATCTCCAACTTCCTGTACTCTCCATCCTCCATCCTATTTTTTTTTCTCATGCTCTCTTTCTCTGCCCTCTGCTCTAAGAACACCATCTGGTTTTCTGTCCTCTTCTATAGTCCCTCTGTTTTCTGCCATGGGAATAATAATACATTTTCAATGATATGTACTAATTCTAATGGCTTTGTTCACAATCACTATCCACTATCAACTGTTCATTTTATGTTATGTTTATGTTATTTATCTGTCTTTTTTTATGTTATTTGCTCCTTTTACCGCATCAGGTTTTTACCTAACATCAGTTCTTGTCATAACTTTTTTTTTCTCTTTTTTTAAAAATCTTTTTTAACCCCTTCCAATGCCTGTTTGTTTGCAAAATGCACTTGTTGGTAAACAACCTAAAAAATGATCATTTTGTATATTCTCTACTGGTTTACTGTGTATTATTAAGATCACACCAATGTGACATTAGCTGTGTTTACATGCAGTGTTTTCCTCAATCTGACTGAATGAATCTTATTCGATCTGTATACATGAATGCTAAATAAAGCGATCCACATACAACCCGTGTATACATGACCCCAGCTGAAGCTGATTATATAGTTTCATTGACATGCGCAGATGGTCTCACTCCCACTACCTGCAAAGGTGCAAGAGAAGAAGAGGTGCACTTCTGTGTTTACACTTAGAGGGTGTTTTGTTGGACATTTATTTGTGGCTCTACGGTCTCGGCAGTTAGTTATCATCAAGAGATATAGTTCGTCTCAATGACTGTCCAGATTTTTTGTTTATTCTCCATGTTTGTTATGACCGGCTTTGACTTTCCCATTTCCTGTTTCCTATTTCCTGCGAACATCAATATGTGACTCCTATGTACTAGGGCTTGCATGCACAGAATGAATAATCAACTCTTTTGACCAAATCCACTCTATTCAGCCGTTTATATGCAGCATCAAGCTGATTATCAATTGGCGTACAATACCTCTTTCAATCCGATCGGAAATTTAATCAGATCTGGGTGAATTGGATCCGCTAAGATGTTTACATGACACATTTTGAATCGGATTGACATATTAATCCCATTATATATAGGATTTTTGGACCCATGTAAATGCAGCTACTGTGTCATTCATTTGCTCCATTAGAGTGCAGTAAGCCATCATACACCCCCTGTTGGAAACTAAGAACAATACATGAAATTGCTCCCTTGGCCAAAAATGGACCAATGACATAATCTGGTAGAAAACATTAAAAACTACAATTTTCAAGTGTTGAGTTTAGAATGAAAGCCATTTTACCTCAACTGATTGATTAAAAAAGGTTAATCATAAGGTTGTCCAAGTTTTACAACTGGATACATACAGTACATTATTGATCAATTTAAAGAGCTGAAGTTGAAAATTACAAAAAAAAAAAAATCTGGAAAAATCCAGACCCTTTGGATTTTCCTGCCTCTTGCCCAAAGTCAGCTAAGATAGGCTCCAGCTCACCCACGACCCTAGTGAGGATAAGTGATAGGGAAGATGAATGAAAAAAAAAAAGAAAGAAAACTAGACACAAATGACCAGCACTGAGCCTAGGGTTAAATTAACTACTGAAATATATACTTTTTAACTCCTACCACATTCCCACTACCACTCAGAGCATTTATGATGTACAGGCATGTGCACATTGTTGTAGCTTCTTTCAGAGATTAAGCATCATTTATTTTATTTTATTTATTTATTTTTTTTATGGTGGGTGCTGCGCAGCATTAAACAGCAGGTGAACGAACACAAAGTAGTCTGTGTTTTGAATGATTCCATTTACTAATTTGTGTGGAGCAAATGAAGCTGTGCTGTAAACATCCATGCCTGAGTTGATGTGAATTAATCAATCCAGACACCAACCATTCTGGCTGCCTTGCATGACATGAACTGTGATGTGATCCTGTCACTCAAAAAGTGTACATGAATTTCAGCTGAATTACTGTATTAGCTCACTGGGAGAAAAAAAAATGTGGCAGAGCATCTTGCTGGTGCACAACAGCACTGCACTGTGGTTGATTGAGGCTGTACTGGAACCCAGATCTCTGTCTGCATGATTGTGGTACTGATGAAAGGAAGCTGAATTTTACCATGGCAAAAAAAAAAAAAAAAAAAAAAAAGGTGCATGGGCTGCTTTCTGAGCAGAAACTGGGGGAATTGGCTCATTAGTGAATAGGGTAACAACATCATTTCACCGAGAAAAAAAAAAAAAACATCTTATCAAAAACTTTCCATGTTTCTCTCACATTGCCTGGACAGAGCAGATGCTTGTGGGGATTTTTTTTTGTGAGTTCAGTCTCACTTCAAAACTGGCTTGCATGTCTGAATAAAGAGCAGAATATAATGTAGGCTCGTTAGTCCAAACACTAATGAAGAGGCTATGTGTATTCAAAGAACATGTTAGTCTAAATTAGGAATGGGCAATTAATCACAAAATATTCAAAACTAGCATTTAGAGTGTCTAAGAGATGAAATCCTGCCCGTGTCGGTTATTTCAGTCCCCCCCCCCATATATTCTCTCTTTACTATCCCCTGAAAAACAGGTGGTTACATGCTGTGTAGTCATGTGACATCGCCCCATCCAGTCTGATACATGGAAACAACATGCAGGAAAACTGAAACACCTGGGTAAAGTGAGCAGCTTCTACAAAAAAAAAAAAAAAAAAAAAAGAAGTCAAGTGTAAACACTGTGGAAAAACCAAATATGAACAGTGCACTTACAAATGCCACACAATATGAAAAGGACTCTATAAGATGGAAAGAAATGCTTGAAGCTGTGTCTGTCCTAACGCCTCGTTAAAACCCTCGAATAAGATGCAATGACTTTTTTTTTTACCAAAATGCAGTGCTCAACATGAACCATACTCATTGTATGTTCATTAATCATAATCAAGGTAAAAAGATCAATTAATCAAGATTTTGATTTTTGCCATACTCACCCAGCCCTAGTTTAAATCACAAACAAAACTGAGCAATCAGTACATTCATCAGTAAGACAATGAGCTAAAAATGAATAAATACAAGTTAAGAGTAGCCTAACTTGTAAGAGTAACCTTAACATTAAAGGTTCACTTTCTTGGTCTCTGTTAAGATCAGCGGCTGTGGTGTCTGTGCTCCCTTTACAGAAAGAGAAGAAACACTGGAAAAAGGAAAGTGAGCAGAGAAGGGGAAAGGGAAAGAATGAAGCATGGAGGGAGGCAGGCCATATTGGAACATCTGGGAACCCATGTTGAAACAATGTGTTACCCCACACCTCCGCCCCCAGACCATTAGGAGACAGATGAGTGAACCGTTAGCTGGATCAACTCAGCATGTCTGATTCTCCCACTAGCTCTTTAATCATTCCTTATCTACACCAACAATACCACATCTCCCCCTCCCTCTCATACCCAGTCTCCCTCTCTCACCCCCTCATATTCATCTCATACCCACCCCTCCCTCTTCCCTCGTTGCTCATGGGCGGCGCTCTGTTTTGTTTCAGGGGACAGAACAACATGGTTTGTGGTGCCATTTGCGTCCAGTTGGAAACAAAGCAGTGCCAAAGTGCCAAGGAGAGATGTATGCTGGGTAAGCGTAGGAACTGGTTCCTGATTGGTTGCATCTGAATATGACTCCAAGTACAGCAGTCTGAGCCGTGGTGCTGATAGTGAGTTCATTTTTTTTATTTCTGGTTGTATGTTTTTCTACAGTGAAATTAGCAGACATGAGCCAATATTCAAAGTAGGTAAACCTGATAACAAGAGCTCATTGATCCCTTTTCCACTACCATTTGAATCTTCCTTTCTGTTCAGACTGAGGACACAAAGACCAGTGTCATCAGATGCATTCACTGAGCACATACGCAGAGACACAGAGGAGGAACAATGAGCTGCTAGTTGCTGGCCAAACTGGTAAAACCAATCTGGCACCTCTCATCTCATAGAAGTGCTAAATTAGAAGTGTCAGAACCCCAACGTCAACACCAGCATTTAATATCTGGTGTCTTGTTTGCTGAACTGAAATAAGTGCTCAGTGAGCAGAGGGTTTGGTTTTGGTCTGTGTACAGACAACATGCTGCCAAACCTGGCATCCTCAATTTGACAAGTCTTCCACATGCTGAACAACAGCCACTGAGCCCGACCAGTTGCCAAGAAGTGGTTCCAGTACTAAACTGCCACCACAAACCACAGAGAGGAGAACTTCAAGACTTGTGTTTTCTGAAGGGTAAATGAACCAGATCTTAGCTGTGCTGTTTAATGGTTTGCAAAAATGAAACAAATGATGACCAGGTGCGTGAAAGAAAAAACATGCTTCCCTTCACTTAAGGACAACAATCCAATCATTAGCTTCAATAAATTCACTTAAACCTGCCGAATTCAATCATCAACATTGGTGATGTGGTCTCAACTGTGACAGTGAAGGGTTTAGAGTTTCCTGCAGATGGACTTTGGAGCTAAGATGACACAGATGATTGTAGTTGTCGTCTTGGACAAGTTGAAATGTTGAGAACTGAGTTAAAGGAAGACAGTCTTCAAGAAAGTGTCTTCAAGACCTCCAAACTACAACATGTCCAGAACTCAGCTACCAGGTTGATCACCCACTCCCGCCTCAGAGACCACACCACACCAATCCTTCAAGACCTTCACTGGCTTCTGGTGCAGTATACTGCATTCACTAAAAGATTCTCCTCATCACCTACAAAGGTTTCTATAACCTCACCCCCCCATATCTGACCCAGTGACCCCCTCAGATCATCAGATGCAAACCTTCTTACACCCATTATACGGACCGAGCAGCACACCTTGGTGGACAGTGCCTTTGCCATTGCTGCCCCAGCCCTCTGGAGCTCCCTCCCTCTGAATATCCACAACTCAGACTCACTGCACTCATTTAAAAAAACAGCTCAAAACCCACCTTTTCAAATCATTTCATTGTGTGTCATTGGTACTTGTTTTTTGTTCAAACACTTTCATGAATAGCATCTTTGAGTGACTTAAAAAGCTCTATACAAATCTTATGTATTATTTATTTAATGCTCTGGGTGGTGAATCCCTGAATCCCTTGGTGAAACTCAAGAATTGTACAATATGTGTAACAGCATTTCACACACACATCCTTCATATTTCTATATGACTCCGTATAAACAGGGGTGTAACGTGAAACAAGTCTGAGTGAGAGTCAGATGACTGTGAAGCAGCAAATCTAGTTTTTGGTGTTTCCATCACTGGCCCACCTGCAGGTCTTTTAATGTGAAGTTCATTAATTCAGTGCAGAACTCCTTATGTATCACCATTGTCAAGTTTCATCCCCAATTACAATATGTTAGAGGAGCTTGTGATGGAGGCTTCCCTTAAAGAAAGTGTCAATATTAACACAAGTGTGTAATCCCCTTGAATTTCAATACTCCATTATGGCACAGCATCCAGACCATCCTGATTTATCTCATTTTGCTTCAAATGGACTCCCCCCCCCTTTTTTCTCTGCATATGTTTGTCTGATTGCCTTTGAATGTGTTTCATGGAATCAGTCTCCCCCTCTCCTTTTCTTTCTCCTTGTTCACTTTCCAACCGTGTCTCTTTCCCCTTGGGAGTGATGTCATGAGTTTAATTGCCGCCAGGTGACGAGAAGCTAGGAAAAACAGAATTAACCTTGTCAGCCCAGAGCCATCCCTCTCTCCCCTCCTCTTCCTCTCCTTTATCCGATGCATCAATTAAAGTTAAGCCACCGTGGCCCTGGGTTTCAACAGGCTCAGAGTCAGGTACACAAAGAACATAGAGAGGGGGACGTGAGAGGTACAGTAGAGAAGGAAGAAGTGGGATTTACTGAGAGGGGGTGGGGGGGACTGACAAACGGATCGGGTGGATGAGATGGAAGACAAGAAAACAACACAATGAGCTGAGGAGAGATAGACGGACAGACTTGGCAGATAGACTTGAGGAGGGATAAAGAGGGATTGAGCTGTTGTGGGATAAAGAGGAGAGGGTGATGGCATGAGGGCAGAGACAGAAACAACAGAGAGAGAGAGTAATGGGGACATGTGAGAGGGACAGAGAGAGAGAGGTGTGTTGAACTGTGGAGAGAGAAAAAGGGATTGAGAGGGCAATAATAAATAATAATAAGACAGGTAGAAAGGAAACAATTTAGAAAACATGTGGACATTCAAAGATGTTGTATTTCTGTAGTTACAGCTGGAAGAGCAGATATTTAAAAAAGAAGAAGACAAAAACAGGTTTAGTGAATTGAAACAGATTTTTCCATTTTACAGCAAATTTGTGGTCTACAACATGTCCAGTTTGAGCCCAGACACACAAAAAGGACAAATACATGAATAAAAGAATCAAGATAATAATAACAGAGAAAGACAGGCGGAAGGACAGACACACACCAAACCCATTTTAAATGGGAGGCACCATGCCGGGTCCTTTAACCCATTAAGACATAAATCATCCTCTAAAACCTATATAACCTTTATTTTTCTTATATATCTTATATCTCATTAAGTCTTTATTTTTAATGTAAACTCTTGGCTTTGCCCAACTGGAAATGACTGGAAAAACAAGCATTGTAGCTTTCTTAGATCAATCCAATTGTATTTAGCACTACTTTTTGTTCAGTTATGAACCTAAGGCTAAAGGGAATGATTCATAATATGAGTCAAAGGTTTAAAACCTCAGATGGTTTTATCTTATGTTCCTGTCTGCTTCAAAAGCTGTAAAAGAAAGAAAGAAAAGCAGCCATGCAAGTGAATCTGTAGCTCTGGTGTTGATCCTCACTGATCTTCCTCCTTTGCAGGTTGAGGTCAGTGTGTGAAGTCATTGTAACCTGCTTTCATTCAGATCAGCTGCCATTGTCTGAAACAGGCACTCAAAAAGCACGCACAAAATAAAACCACAAAAAAAACAATGGATGTCTAAAAACACACATCCATCCACATCCAACTTTACTAGGGAGAACCAAGAGTCTATTATTTCTTTTTTCATTTTTTATCTTAAACTATACATTAAATTTCAGCAACTAGAAAGCAGGGCTTAAAGCAAATAAAAATCTTATGACTGAATATTTTGGAAGCCATAGCCAAATCATGTCCCTCATCTGCAGTGTTACAGGCTGCATTATTCGACGCCTGCTAAACAAATAATGCAATATGTAAAAGTTAGAGACTCAGCACCACTCCACACATAACTCCTGCTGCTGTTCTTTAATGCAAGTGCAACCATCAAGTTTAAATACTCTAGATCGGGGTGGGCAATATTTTTTAATCATAATATTTTTTAGTGTGGGAACACGAGGAGCAGAAACATATACCGGGTTTTCACATGACCAAACTTTGGAATGGGACAGAGACAAATTTCCCATTGGGACAATAAAGTCCATCCTAACCTATTAAGGTCAGAATTGAGGGGTGCTCACTGTGCTGCATTACTATGGCAACACACTGAGTTCTCTATGCTGGAGTGAGCTTAAATTCCTACATTATTATGGGCACTACTGAAAAGTATATTTGAATTAACTTTCATGAAGAAAACTGTGTGGAACATGTTTATGTGTTGAATGATTTGAATTGAACCCCAGCGGGACCTTTCTGATCATGTGGCCCGCCCTAGCGGTCGTGGCCAAAAACAACCGCATAGTTGTTAAAAACAGCAGCCGGCCCCGATGGGGTCTTTACGTGTTTTGTAAATATTATTGTTCAGGAAAAGTTATATTTCTCAGTCAAAGATAAGAGTCCAAGACAAATTCATGTGAGTCCCAACCTTTTCCACCCACACTGAGTGGAGCTGGACTGAACAGTACGTCTTCACAAGCAGAATAACAAAGATAACTGTTTGTGTTGGGTTCACCTGTCCTCACAGTGGTGCCTTTGTGTGATCCCCTAGACCCATGACGCCAGACCTGTGCACCCTGACAGGGCGATAATGGAGCTCCAAACCCTGCACACACTGGCTTTCTCTTTCTCTTCCACTCACACACACACACACACACACACATGCACACACATTCACAAAGGACCTCAGAGCTTTTAGTGCCTCTCGGTTACAACCCTCTCGCCATCTCCAATAGCATTCTTATCACCTGCCCTTTTGCTTCGTCTCTCAGTTCTTTTCTTCTTTTTGTGACACACACTCTCTCTCTCTTTCTCTCTCTGTCTCTCTCTCTCACACACACACACAGTGGGCCTTCACTCTACAGGTGTGCATTTGGCAGTGGGTCACATTTCAAATTTTCACTGTCGGCCACTTTCAACGGTGATGATATGAATGCACATGGTCAGGGAAATATTTCAAAATACTAGATCAGACTTGATGAATGGCTGGACTACACTGTTGGTGATGGAGCTGGGGCCGGCCTATCATCTTTTATTTATTTATTAGAATTTTGAACTGTTCATGTCAAGTCAATTGTATTTATATTGAACCAATTCACAACAAAATTATCTCCAGGCACTTTATAAAAAGAGAAGGTGCAGACCTTCTCTTAATGGTAGTATTTACACGGACCCAGCAGATCCCAGAACCGTTGCATCTGTTCATTCATACAGGCCCAATAAAAGTTCCATTTGATCAATATTGCTTTTACTGCCACTTTTATCATTAATAATAAATGAATATATGGCTAATTTACATTTCCATATTGATTTGTTAGGAGTTATCCTGCTGTATGTGACAAAGACTGGGGGCTGGGAATGGACTTGTAGGAGGTTCAGAGCAGCACATCTAAAAAGAAAAAGAACCTGTTCTACATTTTTTTTCTTTTCCCCACTCCAAGAGTTCTATTCAAAATCATGCGTAGTTCACTTCAACCAAGAAAAAATAATAATACAAACACCTGTTAGTCAAACACAATAAAACTCAACAGCACCACAGGATACAACCTCCAAAATGATGATTCATCCATTTGATGCCTAACTACCCATCAGCCTGAGTGCCACTGTGTGTGCTAATGAACACACTGCTGGTAACTATGGTGCCATTAACAACCGCTGTGCCATCCACACACGATATACATAAAAATATCTGTGGTTTTAAGAACCAAAAAGCACTGCTATGTAGTTTTACCTCTCTTCTTTCAGGATTTTCTCTGGAGGTGTGATAGGTGAGCCAGTTGGTGAATGGCTGACTGTTTTCTAACTGGCATAATAAAACACAGATGATTCTCAGAGGAATGTTAAAGAGGAACTATGCATGTCTGGTCGCTTTTCCACAGTTTAGCTCTGGCCATGTGCATTTGTTTTTTGTTTCTTTTTTTGTAATTCTCTTTTTATTGTTTTTTTTTTCTTTTTGAACAAACAGTAATATCACTCAGGATACAAGCACCATGCAAGTGAAAAAGCACAAAAGACAAATAACTAAGACAGCCCAGACCAATAAAAGTAAATAAAAGAAAGAAAGAAAGAAAAAAGGGATGAAGAAGAAGAAGGAAAAGGAAAGAAAAAAAGAGAAGTCACAGGGTAAACAGTATCACCAACAATAATCAGCATACAATGTCATTACAAATTCCAATGCATGTTACATTTTCACTATAAGACCTTGCTATTCATATCACATCTCATCCACAAATTGCATAAATCCACATGGTCAAACATAATCACAGAGAAAATACCACCCAGGCCGTCACAGGGAGGAAAAAAGGCACCAAAAGAGCAGGAGAAAAAGCCTTAACTGTATTACCTTATTGTCAATCAGTAAAACATTCAATAACATGTTTAAGTAAGGGCCCCATAATATCCAAAATACCTCAAGTTTGTTGTTCAGCTTAGAAATTAATTGTTCATAGTTTGCTATTTTAGTCATTTCTCCACACCATTCATTAAAAGGGATGGCATTTTTAGTTTTCCAGTGCCTAAGCACTATCCTACAGCCAGTGATAAGAGCTAGTGTACACTATAAAACTTGCTGGCCTGTCCAACCAACCCCTTCTGGTATTATGCCTAGTATGCAGAGTGTTGGGCTTTGTATCATTTCAGTACCAAGTACCAAGTTGTTAAGTAAGGATATTATATTAGTCCATAAGTTCCTGGTCATTTGACAATTCTAAATCTTCTTTCCAGGCTCGTTTGAGACCATCAAGTTTTGGTGAGAGGGCTTGTCTCATAGCACTGTACAATCTTGAAGTCTCACTTTTCACCTGTTGTCTGTTCTGTAACATTTCTTGAATACTAGTTTGATGTATTAAGGGAAGTTTTCTTTTCATGGACATAATGAAACTTTTCAGCTGGTGATATTTCCAAAAGTCTTTCTTAGGAATTTTATAATTAACCATGATCTGTCCAAATGACATAAAATTATCATCCTCAAAAACATCTTCAATAAAAATTATACCTGCCTCGACCCAAGTTCTCCAATAAAGTGTCTTCTTGCCCATTTTTAAGAGTTTGTTGTGCCAAATGGGCAACTTTTTGGTAAAAGAAGTTTTTTCCTCAACAATTTGGTGTGATATTTTCCAAATGTCCCTTGCAATCTCAAGCAATGGGTTCCTAAATGGTAATTCTCCTCCTGTTTATGATACAAAAGCCTGAACCAGAAGCGGTTCTGTAAGTTCCTTTTTGATTAAAACCCATCCTGGAACCTGGTCTTCTGCCATATACAGCTTGGACATTTGATTCAAAGAAAAAGCATAGTGATACCAGTCAGCTCTAGGTAGACTGAGACCCCCATCCTCGCTAGCTGTACACAGTTTAATTCTATTAAAGAGAGGTCTTCTGCCTGCCCATAGAAATTAATTTATTGCCTTATCAAATCTTGATAGTAGTGAGGGAGGGAATTTCAAATGTAAAAGACATGTGATATAGTTGATTTGTGGAACTATTATCATTTTTCAGATGTTTATTTTGCCTAATAAGGATAGTCCTGTCCAATTTTGTAAAGCACTCTTGATTTTCTGAATAAGGGGGAGGAGATTTTCCATCATTATATTATTCAAGGCTGGGGTAATCTTAATGCCTAGATATACCAAGCCTGAAGGAAGCCAGTTAAACTGCCAGTTTTTTCTAATTGCTGGTGGGCAAATCTTTGACAAAGGCATTGCGTCTGATTTCCCCCAATCTATCTTATAGCCTGAGATCAGAGAAAAGGAATCAATCACCGACAGTATATGAGGAACAGCTATTTCTGGATTTGAGGATAATAACAACACATCGTCTGCATGTAGTAGCAGTTTATGTTCTGTTTTTCCAGCGTGAATTCCCCTAATATTTGTGTGTGCATCTAATGGCAGCTGCTAAAGGATCTAGTACCAACGCAAAAATCAGTGGGCTAAGGGGACCCTTGCCTCGTGTCTCTATGAAGGTCAAAGCTTTTAGACATCTTTCTGTTTGTTAGTACTGAGGCTTTAGAATTGCTATACAGTAGTGTTACCCAATTTGTAAATGAAGACCCTAATCCAATCCTATGTAATATCTTGAATAAATACATCCACTCTACTCTATCAAATGTTTTCTCAGGGTCCAGTGAGAAAGCAACAGTAGGTTCGATGTTATTCCTTGTATGCCAAATTAAATGTAATAACCTGCGAACATTGTCTGCAGAAGACCTCCCCCTAATAAAGCCCAGCTGGTCCGGATAATAAGACCGTGCAAGTGTTTCTCCAGTCTTAAAGCTATACCTAAGCCAGTATTTTGGCATCTGCATTAATAAGTGAGACTGGGTGATAGCTTCCATATTGTTGAGTATTCTTGCCTTTTTTATGTAAGTGTGATCAGAGCGGATTGCATGCTCTCTGGCATATGACCTTTTTTAAGTGCATCTTGAAAAACTGTGCGTAGCCTTGGTGCCAGGACGTCAGAAAATACTTTATAAAAATCTGTGGGGAAGCCACCCCCCCAGAGGATTTTCCAGAATTCAATTTTTTGGTTAAAATCCCCCCCCCCCAAGTATCAGATAGGTGTTCCCTATCTGTTTCACAGTATTACAAATGTCAATGAACAAAATCTGGAGAGTCAGTATTTGGGGCATATATATTAATAAGAGAACAACAACAAAACTTGTGTCTAATGCAACCCATCTACCATCCCCATCAGAAAGTTGCTTGTGGATAACAATGTCAAGGTTCTCACGAATTAGTATGCACACTTCCAGAGGAGTAGGCACTGAAAAATATTTTACCAATCCAGTCCTCTCTGGAGTTTTGTAGATTCCTCATTATATAAATGGGTTCCCTGCAAAAAACACACATCTACCTGTTTTTGTTTCAAGTACAGAAGAAGTTTTTTTTTCTCTTAATAGCTAAATTTGCCCCTTTAATATTCCAAGACAGTACTTTAAGTGTTTCTGTCATAATTAGTTGTATCTGTTATTTCGACCTGTATCCCTGGGTATTGGCCTAGACATTGTTCCAAACTGTATATAAACATATCATTGTAAGCCACATTCCTAATTATCTGCCTCCCTGTGCTGAACATATACATACAAAAAGCATAAAAACATACACATAAGAGAAAACCCTCAACTTGCAACTACTTCCGAACAAGGTGGTTTGCCATAACCTTGACCCCTAAACAAAAATGGAGTAATACGTCCGTGAAACTGAAGTCCCATCCCCCCGGACACCTCCTTTCTTTTAACATTAGTTTTCTTCAGTTTTTTATTTGTTTTTATTTTTTTATTTTTTCTTTTCCTATTTTCGTTCTGTCCCTACATATATGTTTTAAGTGGAGAACTATAGTAGTCCATCCTCATGCCTTACTATGATATAGCTTACTGAAATCCTGTGAGTTACAGCCAGATATATCTGGCAAATCAGTTCCCAACCTAGGATTCATTCTGATAAAATGTCAGAATCTTCCCTTCTTTTACATAGCAGCTCCCAATATTGAGTCCTGTATGTAGTTTGTGCAACCCTTTCAGTCTTTCACAGCCCTCACAATATCAAGTTATTTTACGAAAAAAACAACAAATAAAGTCAGATGCTGCAGGAAATCACTTATACTCCCCATAGTCCTGTAAAGTAACTCAAAATATGACTCAGTTTGTCTGTTCAAAGATGACACAAATATAATTCCCAAGTTCAGATAGTTTGTCCTGGTCTTTCAACCGTTATCACACCTTGCAGCATCCCATTAAAGAAAGAAAATAAAAGTAAATAAATAAATATCCAATTTCCTCGAGTGCAGTAAGGGAATTGCAATGTCTCTAAACACTCTGGTTTATAACTGTCGCAGCTGACGCATATTCGCATCGCTCCCGGTATGAATCGTTTTGATGCAAAATATTTGTGAAATATATTCATGTTCCCAGTGTGAAAGGGCCTTAAGTCCCGGAATTTTGTCGACTTACCAACTGCAGCTTCAATATAAAATCTAGACCTGCTCTATGATCAGAAACACATGGATCACATACCTTTACACTGTATGGGACCTAAACTAGACAAAATTGTATTTGTTCACTTTGTTGTTAATGTATTTGTCCTTTTCTTTATGACCATCATCTATGTTAATTAGCTCTATCCCCAGGAATATGAAATGTGTCAATGCACTAGAGAATAATGATATAACATGATATACACCATCAGTATATTTTATATTTACTTTGGTCACTTCTTCTTCGTCAAGTAGTTTCCGTTCTTTATATATTTGAACACTAATGTATTTAAAGCTGGGGTTGGTAATCCTGTTCAGAAACATGTTTTGTTATACTGGGTGAAATGGTCCTTCTACCTTCTGAGTAATCAATACATTATGTATCAGAAAAAGGAATGAAAATAATCAGTCCTCTGTGGCAGCTGCAGGACTGACACAACTCCGACCAATCCAAGCTCTTCAGTGCGAAGTGCAAAAACCAATCAGATGCCTTCATGTCTAGTTCTGTATCTGCCCCCCTCGATCCCTGCCTCCGATGCGTGTGCACAATCTTCACGTGTCGCTGTTGCCGGAAGAAATCAGCGTACAGAGTTACAGCAGAACAGATTTCATGCTCATTTATGATCAGTGTCTGAGAAAACGCAGCCCCAGTTACTACTTCCAGTGTTACTTGTAACGGCTCGCCCCGAGAAAAAGACAAGGAAGAGAAAGCTGGAGGCTGAAAAGGCTGCTGTTGTGTATTTTGATGTGGATGCCGATGAAGATGACCACTCTGACACGTCTTCTTGGTTCAGTGAAAAAAGGTTTATTATAAAAAGAGTACAGCTAACAAAAAGGCTCTGGATAAAGCCAGAGGTCAAACCAGAGTAAACATCGGTGTTGCTTTTGTGGAGACAACTGAGGGATTTGAAGTGATGCTGAGGTTGCTCTCTTTCTGTTGGACAGGTAATTATATGCTTTGCTTCGGGGAGGATTTGTTATTTTTATGAAATGTGTAACTTTTGCTAATGTAGCTACTTTTGTAGCTTGTATTAGCCTAATGCTAATATTAGCTTCTCTGTGGGTTTAAAACGGGTCGGTGACGCTAGTATTGAATAGATTATAGTATATATGTATATATATAGTACTCCTCCTGCCGCTTCTCATTTTCGTGTGGTGCGCGTTCCAGTTTGTGGGGGCGTGGCTTGGACGTACACACTGACGGGAAGGGGAGGAGGGGGAGGAACTCAGAGGAGGTGCAATTTTCAAATCTTGCTAGCTCTCTTGCGAGCTCTCCAGGATTACCAACCCCAGCTTTAAACACTTGTGTTCAATATTATCTATATATCTAATTATAACTGTAATATATACCCATTTGTTTTACTTGCATGTGCAAAGGTCCTCATATTTTGACAGCTCAACCACCCAATGTTACATTAATTAGTTTAATGTGCTTACAACTGCATACAGTAAATCAATTAGCTTATTAAAATATGTGAATGGGGATGACTGATCAAGCGTTTACTGACACACAGCCATATGTGCTCGCAGCGACTGCACCAGACGTTGCAAACAGCAGGGGGGTGGCTACGTGTGCTAGTTCAGAGAACAGCTAATTAAATAAAGAAGCTATGCCTGTTATCTTATCATCGTGTCTCTCCCAATTACCCCCTCTTCCCTTTCCTGTCCCTCCTCCCCACCTGTCCCTTTTTCCATTATGACTTAATTTGTTTCCAACCCCCCCCCCCCAACTCCAGTAGCTCTCCAACTCTGGGAAAATATTTGAGACATAATTGTGCTCACTTCCTTGATGTTTGCTGTGTATTGCTCCAGCATGCATGCAGAGGGAGGGGTGGGTGGCTTCGTGGGCTCATACACACAGAGGCGCTGAGGGCATGGTTTTGTCAGCTCAACCAACATCCCCTCCTGTGTTGCCCTGCTCACCCTCACTCTGTAGCACTTAACTAACTTTCACAGGCTGATAAAAAATAATTGCTGCCCCAAGGGTGGGGGACCTCAAATACATTAGCACCACAAAGAGTGGAGCTTGGATCACATTACTGAGAGCGCAGACACTATAGTCTGCAGCCTGGAACAAAAAGAAAAAAAAAAAAAAGAAGAAGAAATATCAGGTCAGACACAAGATAGGCAGACTGAGAAAAAGCTGCTTATGTGCATACACTCATCTGTGAGCATGCCACCCTGCAAGATAGTGTTGTTAAAGAGGCTCAGAGCAAGGAATGTTTTTCATCTGTGCCAGATCCTCTTGTATTTCTGTCTGTTTGTCAAAGGACCTCATCTGCCGCCATGCTCCATTGCAGACCAATAACACAAGCCGAGGGGTGTGTGTGGCATGGAGACGAGGGAGTCACTCAGGCAAGCGTGTCTCATGTCGGAGGAAAGTGCTCCTTGTGAAAGTGGAGAATTGGAGGGTCAGTGGACGGTGTTTGGTTAGACTGTTAATCAGACAGCTAGTCACACCTGTGGCACCTGTTGAAAACACGTGTTTTTTCTGAAACATCTCCCAGAGCAGTGGAAGTGTCAGAGTATCAGAGTATTTTTTTTCTTTTCTTTTTTTCAAATAAATCAATAGATTATTTATATATGTACATTTATATATGTACACGCACACCCACACACACATATAGTCTCAACCTTTATGATACAGCCTCTGAACAGCTGCAAGTCATCTTTTTTCTTTCTTCCCATCTTCCATCCTGCATCCCACACTCATTACACCATATTTACACTGTGTGTGCATCTCTCTGACTGACTCAAGTCACAGTGATTAGCTGAGTATCATCTAGTTACCTGTAAAGTCGAAACAGAGAAATAAATAAATGTAACAACTCACAATAATTTATTGGTAATGCTGGTTTTGTCTGGCTTCAACAGCCTCTGGGTTCAGATCCAGACCTGTCTATTTACGACCTGAACATATAATACTATAATTCTACTGAGCAGAGGACATAGAATAAAATAAGTGTCCCTTTCTTCCTGCAAAATCCCATATAAAACTGACCTGAAAATGAGTGTTGCCCAGTAAACTCCTGATGTTGATGAGAGGACAGCCAACAGACTGCTGAGAAACACCTGGTAATATCTTGTCTGTGGTGTAAGATTCAAGTTAAAGCTGCCCCCAGAGGGAGATAGTTTTTTTTTTATTATTATTAGCATTTGCATATTTATATAATAAGCTCACATTACTGATTCATAAATTATAAATTATTACTTCTATTTGGTGTAAAAGATAATAACACACAATAATGCACTAGATACACTGTTTAATGTGTTCCTGTGTAATGCATCACTTTCATAGCAACATTGATGGACCCAGTTCCAAGTTCCATGAATTCACTGACCTGTCAAACTTTTAATGGAGACCAAATACTGCAGTGTGAATGTTACTGAGCTCAGCAAGAGTACAACTACAAACCTTTCAACTTAAGCTAAAGCACCTTGCAGTTAAACAGTTATTAGCAGTTCTTATAGCAGCATCCGGCACCTTGACTATTGCCTCTTCGAAACATCTGCTGAGCGCCTCTGGCAAGTAACAGAAGAGCTGCTCTGTGGACTAACAGGCCTGGAGAGGCAGAGCAAATCAAACAGGTCTGCCTCAAAGCTGCATTCAGGAACACACAGGAGGACATGCTGCACTATTGTCTCTGTTGCTTTCCCACTTTTTCTTTTTTTTTTTTTATTGTTCAACTTTATGTCTTCAAACAAACTTTGTGTACGCTGGCAGCTAACATCAACTCTATCTCTCTCTGACTCTCTCAAACTTTTTGTGTCATGTGTGAATCTAATATGACTGCTTCATTTAGCTCATCACATTAATTAAATCAATACACAAAACTACACAAGGACATATTAGAAATGAATTTCTGCATCTTCACAACATACCTCAGACCTAACCCTAACCCAATTATTTGACCTGTTTGTAAAACAACTACAACTCAAGGCCTTCTGTTTTAGGCCATCGTAGATACAGTAGATCTGAGTCACTGCAAGAAGAGCTAAAGTATCTAAAAGGGAGGAAGCTGCAATACAGTGAAATTACACTTCAACTAAGTCACAGTTAATCAAAGCATTTCTCGCTCATATCTCTATAAGATAGAGCAATTCCATAAAGTTGGGTGTCTGTGTGCATTTTCTAAACACAGACATACTGGTTGTTGTGGCCTTTAGACCAGATAACAATGGCTGAGTTCTGCTCAGTAGATTTTATTTCCCATGCGATGGAAGAGTAATGGTGAGTTCAGTGTCGGTCTGGAGGTCAGGATCAAAGGGTTTGAATATGGAGAAAAGAAACACCAACTTCCTGTAATGTGAAGCGTGTTGCAGAGAATAACGGACAAACACAATCCATTTCAAATGATGGATATCAGTGCATCAGCTCAGACAGAGGATATTGACTAAACTTGGTGAATAGTGTAACCACTATCTGTGTTTACGCTGTTGTTTATCTTACATAGAGTCTACGTCAGTTTTGACCCATTTTTGATTTACAAGAGCTCATGATAACATGCCAGAGAAAATAATCTTTATGGTGTTTCTTTTTTGAAAAAAGAAAGAAAAGAAAAGAAAAGAAAAGAAAAAATATGTGGCGATATCATAGTGGACATCACAGATTCAAATGCCATAGATTTGTCATATGGTACAAACTCTTCAGGTCACCATTGAGGCTTAGAGGACAGGCGGACACCCGGTAACAAATAGAAAGAGCTGGGAAGCAGTTTATACTGACAAAGGATGTGCACTGTACAGTCCACTGTCAGAGCGCCTGTGACATCCTATGTTGTGCCTGTTGCCAGTGCAAGGTTAGCTCTCAGGCAACCATGTTAGTGTATAATTACTGGCAGTAACTAAGTGTCCACTCCTTGGTTTTAGTGAAATGCCACATCAAATTTCATAAAGTAAGCAGAGTACCAGTCTTTTTTTTATACATTTATACATTGTATTACCAGGTGAAATTTTACTGATCTTTAAATGTTTTTATTTGTTTACAAATTAAGGTCTTATTTCTTTCTGTTGTTTCCTGTTAATCAAACATTACAAAATTAATTTCTGACTGTGCAGCACTTTAAAATAAAACAGTCTTTATTGTTGTAGTTACACTGTTTAAGCACTCAGTTGTGCTTATGGATAGGCTATCATAAATTCATTGCCCTCATGGTTACAACAAAGTAACACTAGCTAGTCAGCTTAGTTGGTAACTGTAGCATGGAGATCGATGTAAAGAACACACCAAAATGTTCAAGCATTTCAAATCTATGAGCCTTCCCCTTCCAAAAACAGCAGATTGAAATGTAACATTGACCCAAGCAGCTGCATTATTACCTGATTAGACATATCACCTCTCAGCCAATGCTGACATCACCAGCTCACTCTCTCTTGGGCGGATGGAGACAGGAAGGAGTGGGTGGAAAGGGAGGGAAAAAGGGAACCCGGGAACCAAGCATATCTCTTCTCCTTGCACAGCAAAGGAATGGTTTATTAACAGAGGGGCAAAGGGGGAAGTGGGATAGGTCCACTGGGAATTGGACAAGTTAACCAAGCATTCCCACCTCTCATTTCTCTTCCTCTGAATATGTCTGGAGGGACACATCCACACAAGTTTCAATCACAGCAAACACTAAACTTGAAGTGAAAAGATAAGTAAGTACTTTGAGTTTCTAAGCAGCCCCAGAGGATGTGTAAGAAATTCCCTCTCACTGTGAATAAATTGGCAGGGCAGCTCCCATCGATCTCATCCGCTTCAACTAAAGATGTTAAGGTTTTGTCAGTTTTCTTAAAAGCTGATTTTACTATGTCGTCCCCTGATGTAAAGCAATATCCCTCTAACTACTTTATGGAATGTTTTATTATAAACAAAGGAAACACTTTTCCTCAGATGAGGCCTCCTCCCGCCTGTATCTTCGTTTATTGTCTGTATCTTCATCTAGCTGATCTCTGAGTTCTTTTGGATTTCCCTGTCTTGTTTACATATGACGGCTCATTGAACCCTATACTGAAGAAGTACACAAAGGAAGTGACATGAAGACAAGACACAGGGAACATAATCACACAAGACAAGAACATTGAATACATGGAGGACACATATCATGACAGACATATTTAAGCATTTTATAAAAAAAAGTAACATCATTCATCCATCCTTCCATTTTCCTCCACTTATCTGGGGCTGGGTCATGGGGGCAGCAGTCTAAGCAGGACTCATCCAGCTCTTCCCAAGGCGTTTCCCAGGGCAGCCGAGTGACATAGTCACTCCAGCATGTCCTGGGTCTTCCCCAGTGCCTCCTCCCGGCGGGACATGCCTGGAACACCTCCCTGGGGAAGTGTCCAGGAGTCATCCGATACAGATGCCCAAGCCACCTCAGCTGGCTCCCCTCGATGTGGAGGAGCAGCGGCTCTATTCCGAGCTCCTCCCAGGTGACAGAGCTCCTCACCCTATCTCTAAGGGAGTGCCCCACCACCCTGCGGAGCAAGCAGATTTTGGCCGCTTGTATCTGGGATCTTGTTCTTTTGGTCATGACCCAGAGTTCATGACCATAGGTGAGGGTAAGAACGTAGATTAATCTCGATCGGTAAATCGAGAGCTTCGCCTTTCGGCTCAGCTCCTTCTCCACCATGACAGACTGGTACAGCGACCACATTACTGCGGCAGCTGTGTCTGTCAATCTCACACTCCATCCTTTCCTCACTCGTGAACAAAACCCCAAGATACTTAAATTCCTCCACTAGAGGCAGGAACTCTTCTCCAACCTGGAGGGGGCAAGCCACCTTTTCCGGTCGAGAACCATGGCCTCAGACTTGGAGGTGCTGATTCTCATCCCAGCCGCTTTCTCCCTGGCCAGCGGATCCAACTCACCACCAGGTGATGATCAGTTGACAGCTCAGCACCTCTTTTCATCCGAGTGTCCAAGACATCCGGCCGGAGATCAGCTGACATGACTACAAATTCGATCATTGACCTCCGGCCTAGGGTGTCCTGGTGCCACGTGCACTGATGGACACCCTTATGCTCAAACATGATGTTTGTTATGGACAAACTATGACTAGCACAGAGGTCTAACAACAAAACACCACCTGGGTTCCTCCCCATCACACCCCTCCAGGTAACACTGTTGCTGCCCACGTGAGTGTTTAAGTTCCCCAGGAGAACGATGGAGTCCCAAGTTGCAGCACCTTCCAGTACCCCTCCTAGGACCTCCAAAAAGGCCGGATACTCTGCACTGCTGTTCGGCCCATGAGCTGAGACGACAGTGTTGAGACCTATCCTCGACCCGAAGGGGCAGGGAAGTAACCCTCTCATTCAATGGTGACAACTCGAACACATGGCGGCTGAGCTGGGGAGCTATGAGGAAGCCCACACCAGCCCACCGCCTCTCACCGTGGGCAACCCCAGAGTAGAAGAGAGTCCAACCTCTGTCAAGGAGTTGGGTTCCAGAGCCCAGACTGTGTGTGGAGGTGAGCCCGACTATCTCTAGCCAGTAACGCTTGACTTCCTGCACAAGTTCAGGCTCTTCCCCCACCAATCCCCCAATGACCAGGGATTGGGTCGCCGGGGCCCCTACCCATGACTGCCACCCAAACCACAATGCACTGGCCCCTTCTGATCCTTCCTGTGGGTGGGGGGGCCTACGGGAATGTGGGCCCACGTCGCTTCTTTGGTGCGTGCCCGGCTGGGTCCTGTGGGCAAAGACCCAGCCACCAGGTGCTTGCCTGCGAGCCCCGACCCCAGGCCTGGCTCCAGGGTGGGGTCCTGGTGACCCTAATCCGGGCGACGTGAGCGTCCTCGATCATTTTTCTATCATAAGGGGCTTTGGAACCGCTCTTAGTCTGACCCATCACCTAGGACCTGTTTGCCTTGGGAGACCAGGGGCATTAAGCCCTCAACTTTTCCTGGTAACTACTTACTTTTGTTATGTAGTAACTATCTCAGTTACTTTTTGAGGGAAGTAACTAGTAACTATAACTAATTACTTTTTAAAAGTAACGTGCCTAACACTGGTCTTCATTGATCATACAACCTCAAGCTAAAAGCCTATTTGCCTCTTTGGTACTTAAAGCCCCTACAAGGAACTTTTAACTGTATATGCAAAAGTATCTCATTTCTGTTGATATCTCTGTGTGACCTACAACAGCTAATGAGGCCATCGTGGGAAGATAAGCTATTTCTAAATAGTGTAACTCTTTACCTTCGGGAGGCAGTGGACGGGTCAGTCCACCGGATGATGAAATGATTTACAGTACTCAGACTGGAGGAGACAGCACATTTGATGAGGCTATAAACTAGCATTGAGCTGTAGCTATGCTAAAGATTAAAAACTGAAATCAATTTCATCACTATCTTTTCATCATAGCTGATATTGGGACGGGACCGGAAAGAGAAACCTACTGCTTTTGTCCACAGAGGTCGCCAAAATCAACACAAAATGAAAGTTCTTGTTCTCTTTAATGTTAAAGAAAGAACTTGACCGAACAAAAACCGGAAGCAAAGTTGCATTTGTAGACAGTTAGTGTTGGTTTGCAGGATTTGATAATTACTCTGTGGTCTCTCTCTACACCCCTCTCTGTGCTTTGGTATCTCCTCCTTTCCCATTATCTCCTTCTCCTGAAAGTCACAGGCACCTCCCTGGCTGTCCATCTGTCAGCTCCTCTCAGGAGACCTCAATAGGCCCTAGTCCTGGATGCCCCCCCGCCGAACCATCAGGGATATGTTCACCTTGTCCTCAATGCATGTTCGCTCTCTCAGCACATGCCCCTCTCGTCTCTCATCTGCTCTTTTTTCTGCCTCTCTCTCTCCTTGTGCTGCCTTTCATCATGTCATCTGTTTGCCCACCCTGTTGCCCGCCCTTCTGCTCTCCTGCCCTCCTCTCTGCTGTTCCCCTTTCTAGCTCTCCTCCTCCCTCTAACCCTCACAATATAACTCTAATACACATGGTAAAAATGTGAGAATGAGAGGTAGATATAAACAAGGACAGGGATGTGTATTGAACTATTAGCTACTTGCATTCTCTGTTTGCAGCTGACTGAATGATGACAATGGAAACCACATTGGGCCTTGGTAGTGCTACCCTCACTGTTTCTCCACACAACTGAGAGTGTCAATATGTTCCAGCTAATAAGATACAAGGAGTGTTTTTCATGGCCAGCACCTTTCACTGGCCACTGAACATGTGTAGAGAGAGATGGCAGCATTTGAAGAAACCACAGATCTAATAAAAGGTAATGAGAACATGATGAAGCGTCTCAGTATCCCCTGTCTATTAAACCTGCCCATTAAGATGCTAATGATTTTTTTTTTTTTTTTTTTTTTGTAGCGATACAGGGCTTAGCTGATTATTAGCCATGTGGTATGGACATTAACTACAAATAGTCTCACCACAAATCAGTTTTATACTGTTTTGGGGCTGCTGCTGTGTTTAATGGAGAACAACAGATACAAGGAAGAAAACAGAGCAACCATGTCTGGTTTAGCACTTAAGAGCCTGTGTTTGTTTAGAGGTCCAAGAGACGGCCAAGAACCTGTCAGGTTCTAATTGTACCTACAAGTTTCACTTCAGTGTTTTAAATATTAAATTAAATGGATTCTGTTCATTTTCCCTGAACAATTCAGCTAAAAGGCAATCCATGGAGCGGTGGATAATGTTAAATAACATATGATGATACAACATTTATATTTGTTTAGTCTCAACCATCATAAACAAAAGATTACAGGTTACAGAGCGCGTTTGTGTTACGGTACACAGACACAAGAGCTGGGACACCGGATGCCAAGTGCTGCACTGATGTTGCAAGGTTGGTTTTCAGCCCAGAGACGCCAGGTGGAAGACAGAGAGCCTCCATTCTTCCTGTTACACATTACAAGTCATGTATTGACCATCACAATTACTCCGGAGCTCTTTAATTAAGGTAAAAATGTAACATAGCCAGCTCTTCTTGAAAAGGCAGAAACAAAAGGAATACAGCGGAGTTTTTGTTGAACAGGTAATCTTTGGTTTTTATTGTGGAAGTTGTCAGAGAGAGAGAGACAGAGGAGAGAGAGATAGAGAGACGTGAGTGTTGGGGATTTTACAGAGCGCAGAGCTTCTTTGTGCATCACTCAGTGTGAACAAAGTCAAGGACTGATAACTTTTATTATGCCGGTGCTGGCTTATGACTGTGAAAGCTGCCGTTAGTTCTTTTCTGTGTTATTAGACAGCGTTGAAACAATTTTTGTCTCTGTGTGAGGGACCGAGTGGCCTCCTCTCGAATACAGGGATCCGGCAGGACTGGACTCAGATGGAGGTTGAGGAACCAGGGAAGCTCAGGTGCCAGCAAAAGGTTATATTTTTATTACAAAAAACAAAAAACCCATACATACACACACGGAAGGACAACAACCTGGCAGTAAAACATAGCCAGGTCCTCACGTCACCTTCTCACACTCTGTTACTCAGCATTCAAAGCTGGTGCTGTGTTTGGTTTCTGCGACCATAGACCATAGCTTTAAAACACCTTTCAGTAATGTCAGCAGTGGCCTCATTCCATTTTGTGTCCCATTCCCTTAAGCAGATGGATATATGCATCCACATACATCATGATACTGAGAGAACATCGGCAGAGATGGTGTGTGTGTGTTTCTTCTACACTTTCCTACATGACTGAGTGGCTCTGTGTATTTTTGCACATGAAAGTTTGAATATCAGACTGGAAAACCACAGAGTCTAAGTCCAAAAGGAAAATCATTCAGGGCTTATCAGCTGTCTCAGCCTCTGCCTAACAAGTCAATTAAAGTCTCATGCAACAAGTGATTCAGTATCAACACTGACATACAACATGTGATTTTCAAGCCAAATGAATGACAAAGGGGGCATGTTATTTATCAGCAGGCTAGATGGTGCTATGTTAAAATCAACTCTTCAAGTAGTCTAAACTTGTGCTAAAGCTGTGTTCTCGTGTTAGCCTGACTAATAAACAACTCCATGATTTATTCTACAACAGAAAATACATCAGTAAACAGCCCACTCCTGATTTATTTAAGGCCTGTTGCTAAGAACCGTCTGAATGAGACTACAGGGGTAGTTGGGTCCGTTAAACATCGTCACAGTGAACATGAAGACAGATCCTCTCACCAGTTCATCTTTACAGCCTCATTATATTTGTATTCTTACAAACTGTTATTGATTATGTAACAGGGAAGGCCACTGTAGAAGAGTGTATTACTAATGCAGTTGCATATTATAGTCTGGTAAACTGCTGGAGGCACAGGCAACTCTTGAAGTATTAGCACGTAGTCTCAGTGCTCTTTCATATGATGTTGTGCTGTGGTCGTGGTGGGGGTGGATTGTGTTATAACTGAGTGATGTGACATATCTTCTCATCTGGAGATGTGTGTGTGTGTGTGTGTGTGTGTGTGTGTGTTCTTATGCAAGAGCCAGTGTTACTTTTCACTCTGAGATTTAGTGGATTGTTAGAGCTATAACAGTTGTTCTACCTGGACATGATGTTGACATGCTTGTGACAGCAGTAGCTGACATAAGTCATAAAGACTGGTTAGGATGCATTATAATTCTTTATCTGTGATAAATGAGGGTGAGTTCAGATGTTGCTCATTGTTTATAACTTACATGCCAACATTTAGAAAATCAAGATCTCGTTTGTGTTTGTCATATATAATAGAATGTTATAAAAACTACAAGTTAATACTCCAATACCAGTGAGCCTTGGCGCCTTCTAATATGAAGTAGCTAATTAGACATGTTGTAGTCAGAGTTGTAACAAATTTAATCCATTTGCTGTAACAGCTGTAAACAAATCACAGCACCTCAGTTGCTGAATTCATTCAAAACTGACCCAGAAATTCACAGTCGACTCATTTATGCTGTAGATCATCAAATCACTTCTCTCAACACCATCTTTCACTGCTGCTCGCCATTAGAGGGGCATATAACAGAATTTCAAGCTTGCTTATGGAATGATTCAGGTTGAAATGCATCTTGGGAGTTGTTAGCCATTACCTGGAAATCTATGTCCACGGGCTTCTTTTTTTTAATGCAGCTGTTAATCTTACAGACTAAAGTGTTCTAACTGTGAGTCACAGAACACAGTGGGAAAAAATGAAAAGGGCTTTTTATTTACAGAAGCAGTGATGTCCAAGATGCCAGTCTAAGAAATTGATGGGTGCTGTGTGTATTTATGGAACTTATATACTTACATTAGGCCATTAAGACAATTTGCTTGTTATGGGTCCTTGGGGCTGCTGGGTCTTAGCTGTTGCTAGGACTGGAGATCTCAGATGTTGTTCCTGGAATCTGCTGGAGCCACACTCACAGTTTCAGGGTTACAGCCATATAAATGTGTGTGTTTGTGTGTGTTGTATGGAGAGGATCTTTCACACCACAATGGTATTCTTGTCTCTGAAAAAAAAAAAAAAAAAATCCACTACTTCCAAATAGTAAACATGTAATAAAACATGGTCAACAACTTCCCATTCTTCATGAAATGAAAATATTAGCTTTCTATTTGTGATGGAGCACTGTGACAACAAGTAGACTCTGCTCTCCTTGAAACTGCCAGTCACATCAACTTAACTCCACAAGATAACCACGGTGACAAAGAGTTTACAATGTTATGGAAACAGGCACTTGAGAAGCATTCACACGCATCAGCATTAACTCTGAGCTGCTTGGAGAAGTCAAAGTCAATGAGATGCCATTATGCTGGGGAATAAAAAAGGTGAAGCAGCAATAGTATCAGGGTAAGTGAAACAAACAGGTAGGGAGGAAACAAAGATGTGAGAGGCACAAAATGTGTGAGAGGTACGACAACAGACATAAAGGATCTGAGAGCAGACAAAGACAGAGATGGAGAGGAGGCAGACGGGGGGAGCAAACCAGGAGGGGTGGGGTAGGGTGGGGCTTCATTTTTGAAACAATGAAAAATTCATACCACCTTTACCGGCTGCCAGCCTGAATCAAAAGGAGATGTGCATCGCTGACGGGCCTTGCAGAAATAAAATCAATTTATCTCTGATTTCACAAGGGGGGTTAAAAATATCCCCATCACTTATTGATGTTGGCATCATCCCCTGACACCCCGAGAATGAGGTGACAGCCTCTCACTGCAGGGAGCCGCACTGTTTCTCCACTCTTTCAAGGATGCAAATTCACACAGGCGCCAGTTAAAAGGGTCTGAACATGACGCAGGCATGCAATCAGTGCAATGCAGAGAAGTGCACATTGGAAATAGTAAGTGGAGTTCATAGTAAACTCTGCATCTGCCATGCAGACATTTCTGGTTCATAGACACATGCAGAGGATGCATGCATGAAATTTGTCTGCCTCCATCTCACTCTGGAGAATACAACATGCCCCAAGAGGATGTGATCACATCTAGCACAAAAATTCACTCGGAGTAAAGAATCTGTTGGTGAAAGGTCAAAGGTCATGTTTTCGTCATAACTACTTGGGACAACATTTTGCACGTCTAACATGATAAAATGACGAAGGAATCATATTTTATGTCCAACAGGTCAAAGGTCACCATTGCATCATAATATTATGATATTATTAACATCATCTCAGGTGATCTGATCACCAGCTCTGAGTTCAGCTGTGACACACTGAGCACACATCTGAGATCTGATCACCAAAGGCCAAGAATCTGTCTGATCAGCTCACAACAACAACAACAACAACAACAACACAGGACCTGTTTACTGATGTCTAAAGAGGGGTTGTGACGTCTGATCACAAGTCATGACTGGGGCATTTTTTTTTTTAAGTCCAGCTGTAAACTGATGTATTTGGAGCCAACAACTTCATTGCCATTATATGATGACCAATTGGCAATTGGTGGAGGCATGCAGGTTAGACAATCATGTCCAGCTACAATTGTTAACCAAGTTTGCCAGGATTTTATTTTATATTTTTATTGTAGTATTTTGACCCAGTAAAATGTCAAATGTTTGAGCCAACCAGAATCCATGTTTTTTTTTGTTTTTTTAATACTACCGTATTCCAAGGTGTGAGTTAGGTCAACGCGTTGTCTCCTCATTATTTGCTTCTAAGCCATTTAGAATTGCTTCTGAAATGTGTATTTTGTGATGTGATCCATGCTGGCTCTCAGCTGCCTTTTTAGTTGGAGCCCCCGACCCCAGACCCAGCTCGCTGCCACTGAGTGCTGAGGGGCTTAACAGGCAGAGGTTTGTTGCAAAACCTCCTGAGTAAAAGGTGCAGCAGAATAAGCTGTGATGTTTCCTGATAGACAACAGCTCAGACAAGCTGTATGTGAGGTGATGATTAGTGAGTACAGTGAGCTTAGTGCACATGTGTATCACAACACATGTGTATCACAACACAGCACCTGTAAAAAGTGCATTTGATTTATTGTTCTGGCATGCTTGATGTTTTTTCAACCAGACCACAGACTTTGTCTCACAAATGTCATTTTTATCGGGACAGGATGAGCAAATGTCAGGAATTCCAAGGACTTGTGATTTGTTCATCTGTTGAATTAACCAACTAAATTGAATGAACTAAATTTTAAAATGTTGTATAAAGTTGTGACGATTTCCAAAGTTCTGTCAGCATTCATAAACCGTTTAAATAAGTGTAGGAGAGAGGTGAATTACATGAGGCAAAGAAGGCTTCAGGCAGGTTGTAGTATCAGTAAGAATTTACTCATTTCAGCCCTGCCTATGGCCACAGAGACACACATCAAGCCGTGACTTCTTGTGTTCTGTCACTGTTAAGTAATTGCAAAGTAATGAGCCCTGCACCTCCACCACAAGCTGTATGACATCCAACACATGTTAGGTCATTAGAAAAAGTGAGTGTGTCCTCTGAGGGCATCAGATAACAGAGGTGATCCTTCATCTGTTCCAGGGGCTCACACAGATAGTGGAGTGTGGCTGAGGTGCTGAGCTCAGTAGCATCATTTATTTTTGTTTGAGAACACACCAAACCACAGTACACAACAGCAGACTGTGAATCTCTATTGACGATTAAATGACTAATGGGGGTAATGAAGCAGTCAAAACAACATCCTCAGAGAATTCACATGAATTCAATGAAATGTAAGCACATACATATAGATCAAAATGAAATGTATGCATGATACATAATCTGCCGAACAACCGCGTAAAAGCCCAATTAAAAGATCAACACCAATCAATCAAATAATCCAAATAATTAACAAATAATTAACAAATGATAAATTGATCTATGAACAAAAGTAATCACAGGAAGAATAATGACTTGGCGTCATAATCAGCAGTCACTGGCAAATTAGAATCATGAGTCAGACAAATATGTCAACGGATCAATATATCTTCCTTTCTAATCAATTACATGAGGGAGTTATCACAAAGTAACTCAGTGTTTCAGATTAATTTCAGTTCAGTCTCACATCAGTCAGTCTGTGGTATGATGGGATGTGACATTGAGGTTCAACATTCTCATGTAGCACAAGATCAGTTATATATATGCAGTAAGTTTTTGCTCTATTCACAAAAAAGAAGAAAATGGTCAGGTTAAACTGGTCTCAGTTTAAATTAACCAGCTAAAAAACCAAGTGTATGCCAGGACGTGTATTGTCACTGTGTGACAGGACGGATATGACTAATGACACACTGTAAACAGCTGATGTTGTTGTGTCATTTCAGCTCTTTATCTGTTTGTTTAGAAATTCCCCCACTGAGGGATGAATGAAGTCTTATCTTATCTTCTCTCCTCCTATTGGTGCTCACATATTTGGAAAAAAAAAAAAACTCAACTCAAGGCTGTAAAACTCTTTGTGCCAATTTATTTTTAAAGAGTAGCCAATGGAGAAATTCCAACACTCAGACAGACAAGTATTGGTGTAACCTGACCACTGAACTATCACTCACTTAACCAGTGACTCAGTCAGAGGATCCTTCTCTATCACCTACCAGATGGCAGGCAGAGGGTTAAATGTAATCATGATATATACACTGTAAAGGAAGCAATTGCTTGAAATCTATAGTTCCACTATAAACAGAAGATAAGTATCCTAGATTACACATGTAGATGAACCAGGATTTAAGATACTGTGGCTAAATTCCTAACTGAATCATGAATGAAAGAATCACAGATGAACATGTGGAGCGCTGAGGTCTCCGCTGGGTCCAGCTTCTTTGTTACCATGCTATTGTTAGCTCTGCTATACCTGTCCTCTTAGCTCAGACTCTGTAAAGATGATGATTTTGGCACTTCAGCCTCTTGAAAACAAATGGACCAATCCATTGACACCTCGGCTTGGTGTTTGCCAGAGTGTTGGTTTTATATTCAGTATTGATGAGCTGCAGCAGTGTGCCTCGGCATACTGTCGGAGGTGGCGTTTTCTCACCTCAGTCGCCATGGTAATGCACGTGCCACAGAGGTTTTGTTGGGCACAGGCTTTGGAGTATGGAACGAGTGACACTTTCTCACAGTCTGTGACCAAGTGTGATTTTAAGGCTTAGCGTCTAGACCCATGACTTTTTCATCCAAGAGCTTTTGGCAATTGGATATAAGAGGCTAAGAGTCACAGCAGATAGGCTTAACACCCCATTATTTATTGAAAGGGATTTAAATAAGAGATGTTTTAATCATTGAGAGACAGCTGAAACTTCCTGATGTCACTGCTTGTCAGGTTTGGTGCATAACGATAGGATCTAATTACTCAGAGTTTGTATTAGATAAAGCAGTGGAAGTAATACAGTGTTTCATGCTTCCGGGTCTGTATTAAAGTTATACACCAAAATGCTTTATCCCTCTGAAAGTCCATGTTTAATTGATGAGTTAGGGTGGGAGTGGCTCCAAAATTCAATGAAATTAATATACAAAGAAAAATGGCCAGCATTTTTTTCCCTTAGGTTTCAAAGGCTTCTGCTTTGAAAGATGAACCTGTTGTGCTGGGATTTTGGCAGGGCATGACAATTATTAAATTCATTTAATCTATTAGAGCTGTTCTGCATTACCTAAATGAATTTTTTAATGGGGAGCAGGCTGCTGAGGTAAAGACACACCAGGGAACATGTTCAGCATTAAAGCAAACCGGACATAAACAGAACCAGACAAGGGTATCTGACTGGTTGCTCCCCCTGAAGCAGCTCTGGCTTTATGTGGTTTTAATATCCTAAGGCTCAGCACTATGGCAGAGGAGTCTGTTATGCGACAGCCTGTTCAATAAAGCTGGACAAGACCTTGACTTAAAATGTTGCCAGGTACTCTGCTGTGAGCAGAAAAATGGCTTATTAAGATATGAATCAGGAAGAGCAAATTTGACACAGGGACTGGGATTTATTATTGGAATAGTTTCATCTTGTCCTTGAAAATATTATTTTCTTTACAGACTCTATTAGTGCAAATATTATGTGATGGGTTTGTGCAGTATCTCTGTATTGTTGTTGTTGTATAGTTGCCTTAATGTCTGATTTTGAAACATTTTGAAATGATTCAAATCCATTTTTTTCTTTCTTTTTACATCTTTATTTTTGTGTTGTTAGAAGATCTGGACTGACTTTAGTAAGTTCCCAGAAAGCTCCGATCTCTAAACATCTGTAGTAAGATGCTGCAGATGTTCTATCAGTCTGTGGTGGCAAGTGTTTTATTTTATGCTGCAGTCTGCTGGGGAGGAAGTTTATGAAAAAAGCAGGCAAAGAGGTTGGATAAGCTTGTCAAGAAGGCTGGCTCTGTGATCGGAGTAAAGATGGACTCTCTGGAGGAGGTGGTGGACAGATACACATTGAGGATGATGGAGGCCATACTGAACAACACGGATCATCCACTTCATAACACCTTGATGGATCAAAGAAGCAGCGGTGGTGAACGGCTCCTCTCTCTTCGGTGCAGGACAGAAAGATACCGAAGATCTTTCATACCAACAGCCATCAGACTCTTTAATCATGATGCACATTTACGATGAGCTATCAGACAAATGAATTTCCCTTTGGGATCAATAAAGTATTTTCTATTTCTATTTCTATCTCTCCTGTGTCTTATTTGGGATGTTAAAACCATAAAAATATATATTTGTGGCTTAAAGAACCAAAAACAGTCTCTTGTGAAAACAGGTCAGTCAGCCAACCAGAGGAGAGGGAGACAGCCTCCTCTCCTCTGATTGGTTGACTTCTGAGTGCTCAAATAAAAATATACTGAAGTCTCACTACTGAGTACAGGTCTGAAGGGCTACTGGCAGGTTCCTCTGTCCCCCCGAGCGCGTGAGATTGCCGCGTTTATTACTCCTACGGGCCTGTACTCCTACACGGTGATGCCTTTTGGGCTGCGTAATGCGCCGGCCACTTTTCAGCGTCTGATGAACTGCGTCGTTGGTGGCATGCAAGGCTGCGCAGTTTAGTTGGATGATGTGGTGGTGTATGCAGACGATTGGGACACTCACATGGGACGCGTCTGAGAGCTGTTAACTCGTTTGGCGGAGGCAGGGCTCACGGTTAACCTCGCAAAGTGTGAGTTTGTGAGGGCTACGTGACCTATCTTGGTCGTGTTGGTCAGGTGCGGCCGGTCGGTGCAATGGTCCGGGCTGTTCAGAAATATCCCGCTCCGACAACCAAGAAAGAGTTGATGCGCTTTCTCGGCCTCGTTGGTTATTACCGGAGTTTTTGCAGGAACTTTTCAATCGTTGTGGCACCCCTAACAGACCTGCTAAAAGGAAAAGCACAGTTTGTCTGGTCTCCGGTTTGCCAGTGAGCGTTTGAGCAGATTAAAACGCTCCTCTGCACTGCGCCCGTTCTCGCCGCTCCACGGTTTGATCGACCTTTCCAACTTAATGTGGACGCCAGTCATGTGGGTGCAGGCTCTGTCCTGATGCAGGCGGATGACCTGGGGATAGACCGGCCGGTTTGTTTCTTTTCCAAAAAGTTCACTGCTTGTCAGAAGAATTATTCTGTTATTGAAAAGGAAGCACTCGCACTCATCCTCTCCTTGAAACACTTTGATGTGTATGTCGGTGGGGGCTGCTCGCCATTAGTGGTGTATACAGATCACAACCCCTTAACCTTCTTGAACTCGTTGCAATGCCCCAACCAGCGTCTGGTTCGGTGGTTCCTCTTTTTACAGTCCTATGCTTTAGATGTTTGCTATATTAAAGGGACTGACAACGTTGTCGCGGATGCGTTGTCCCGAGCTCCCGTAGAGTGATGTGTCCATCGCTGGTCCTTCTCCTGTTTCTTCCTTCAGCCTCTTAATCTGCTTCCTAGGTGCACCGGTTACTGGGGCTGGAGTCAGGCCCAGGAGAAGCTGGACCGCTGTGTGGGCCAATATTACCACTCTGCTCTGTGTTAGAGATATGTACTAGTTAGTGTCAGCCACGGGTATTGGGTTTAATGTGATGTTTTTATTATTCTGTTTTGTGAAAAAAAAAAAAAAAATGTTGGTTTTCGGTGATCCTCCTAGGACCCCGTTTTTATGGCGGGGGGTGTGACTGCCCCTGGTTTGCCGGAGCATTCCACTGGCTGTTCTGTGTTTGTGTTCTGTTTCTCCTCTTTTCTTTCCAGTGGTTGCAGCGCAGGAGTGGGCGGGGCTTTCCCACTAATGAGACACCTGGGGCCGGTGTCCCCTGGTTATAAAGCTCCGTTTTCCCCGACGTCTCTCTCTCCAAGTGTGCGACGAGCTATGCGACGGACCTCCAGCATCTCGTCCGTTTGATTTTCCTTTCTTTATGGCATTCCACTCTGTTATAATATCCCATTTTGAGTAGCTTGTTCTGGGAAGAATAAATTGATTTTTTTTATTTAACTGCTGAACTGCGTCTCCCATCTTTTGTTGCGGCTGTTGAGCGGGCTGTAACAGTGTATTTGTCTGTGAAATGAGGCTTTGGATCTTGCACAGGTTTAATACAAAACCTTGACCTCCTTTATAATCAAGAAACAAACAGATCTACCTTCGTACAATGATAGCATCTCTCTGCCATCCCCCTTTATTCTTATTTGTCCTTGCGTTCATATGCCCCAAACTTCCCTGATGCATCATAACAGAAAACAACTGCATGAATGGGTTGATGTCCCTGGCAGTAAAGTGCTTCGAGTTGTAATTAAGACCAGAAACGCTCTTTAAGTGTAGTGCCTTACATAGAAAAGCACTGAAAATTAACTGAACAAACAGCATTAAAAGAACAAATAGCAACTGTTTTCTTTTATGATGGCGATGGATGGTTTGTCTCATTTTGAGCTGTAATATGCACCTTGAAATGATCTTTGTTAGGTGGTAGCTTGTTTGCCTTGTTAGCTTAACCTAGCTGTCCAATGATAGCCTGGACTATGAAATGAAGCCTCTTGTTCCCTTCAGCTAATGCTACCTCATATGCATTGCAATGCATGCATTAGCTGAAGTGTCTGTTAGAGAGGCTTGTCTGTCAACTACAACAGCTGCTTCCTACTAATATAACCTTAGATATTATAGACACTTCTAGACAGCTAGCACTAGAGCTAACGAGCTAGATTACTGCAGTTTGACAAGGGATGATGAAGACACATTACACTTACACAACCACACTGCAGAGTACCCTGGTACCGATAACAGTGTTGTGTGCATTGTGTTTGTCTTCCTTCTTCCACTCACCTCAAGAACCAAATTTTTTTCATGGTTATGCTTGATGTTTGCTTGAAAAATGTGGTGTAGCCAGCAAACGGCTCACTGATTTAATATGTGTGATGGGACATACTTGTAACAGGTGGTGTATGGACCCAATTGCAGCACAAAAGACTCAGAACCAATGGAGAGAGTTCAAAGGTTTACTGAAACTCTGGCAGACTGGCAAACAGTTAAAAAATGCAGGCACACAGGAATCAGGAGGACAGAGGCTGAAATCTTGGTCAGGGACAGAAGGCTGAGACGGTTACCAGGAGGCAGACGAAGCAGGGGAATCAGGGACAGGTGAGGTCGGTATCGGGAAGTCAGGCAGGAGAACGCTGGAAAGTCTTGCATGGCAAAGAACAATCTGGCAAAGGAGTGAGTGTGGAGCTGGTGAGTATACGCTGGGCTGATTGCATATGATGAGATGCAGCTGTGTGCACAGGTGAGTAGAGACGGGGTGGGTGTGGCTGGCAGGCTGAGTGGGGCAGAGGCAGGATCAATGGAAATAACTGAGAGCTGGATGACTTAACTGTGACAATGCTTGTGTTTTTGTTTTATCTTTTTGTCTTGCATGCATGTATAAAAGCAGCACCTCTGTCCTCCAAGTGTGTGTCAGCCTTAGTTATCTTCATTCTTCTTTGTAAGACAGCTTCTTGGCTTTGCTCTCTGTTAAATGTCCTCTTTAAATGCATCTCCATGTCTCTCACGACTTCTCTCTCTGCCGCTCCTTTGGCAGTGTTTATTTCTAATACGTCATGGATCTTTGATGCTTTTTGAAGTCAGCAGGAAGTATTTGCATCTGTTACATCACCATTTTTTCCTGGCAGCACATTACACAGATTCATTTAAGCAATTCATTCACTCCTGCTGGTTCCTTGTAATGTTAAATCTGACTGTGATATTTGAGCTTTCCTTGTCTGGCTTCTTCTGTTTTTCATTCATGTGGTCTAAATCAGCTGATCAGCAACGTACGACATTGTGGTCGGGGACACAAATGCAATCAAAGGCAACGCAGGCTTTGATCCACAGCTGTCAGTCACCTTATAATTTCTGGTTTGCAGAAGACAGATGTGTTTACATTTGGCCACAGCCAAGTGTTGTCATGACTCTCCTCAATCATCTAAATGGTAGCTGTCTGTCAACAATGAGAAGCACATGTACAACATGAGAGACATGGCAGCTACATATTAATTTGTTTTGACCTTTATTCGTGCAGATCAACGCCTCATAGAGATAAGATGAGATCCGGCTAAAAATGGAGAGACACCTGGTCTTTCTGGAGTTGACGTGATCTAACTTGACATCATGTAGAGCTGGAGCTCAGTACACCACCTGCTCACAAGTTCACACTCAGTTTAGTTATAGCATAAAGTTGGAATCATACACTCTACATGAGGGTTGCTCAGAGACTTTCTTCAATTGAAGATGTGTCATAGTGTTCATGTCTGTTTGTTAAATAAATAAATAAAAAAATACAATGGACTGAACAATTTGTTTTGGATTCATATCAATCACATAACTGATCGCACTTAAAAATTAAAATCATTAAAGTAATTGACACTATTAAAATGTAAATTGGTCTTTGTTTTTCTTCTGACTTTTTCATCCAGAAATCTATATTATTAATCACTGCCAGGACTCATGGTGACTGGACCAGACAGGCTGCACCAGGAGAGTTCAAACTCTTTATAAAACCTGCTTTTAATGAAAAGTCTTTAGAAATGTTTGATATCCATCCATCCACTTTTTTTTGATGATATGGACTATTTCAATCATCTAACTTTCTTAATTTTCTTTCCACTTATTAAAGCCCCTGCAAAGAACTTTCATTTTGTGTTGACTTTGGCGACCCCTGTAGACAACAGCAGTAGGTTTCTCTTTGCGGATCAGCCATGACGAAAATATAGCCCTGAAATCAAGCTTGGTTTTTACTCGCTAGCGTAGCAACAACTGCCATCTCCTCCAGTCTGAGTGCCGCACATCATTTTGTCGTCCGGTGGACCGATCTGTCCACTGCCTCCCGAAGAATTACACTATTTAGAAATAGCTTATCTTCCCACTGATGGCCTCATTTGCTGTTGTAGGTCACACAGAGACATCAGTGAAAATGGGAGGCTTTTGCATATCCAGTTAAAAGTTCCTTGTAGGGGGCTTTAACTTTGTTAATGATAAATTAAGAATGATAAAGATTAAGATTAAATAAAGTTTAAAATAATGGATTTCCAAACAGGTTCACACAAAAATGAAAGATTTTTTATTTTATTTGTTTCTTAACTATATAGGTGAATATATCAAGGAGTGTTCACAGGTCTCAGACTCAAAATGTTTTTTACAAATACGAATACGAATGACTTTATTAATCCCCAAAGGGAAATTCATTTGTCTGTCAGCTCATCAGCCATTTGCAGAAGAATGAAGAAGCCTGATGGCTGAAGGTACAAAGGATCTTCTATATTTCTCCGTCCTGCAGTGAAGAGAGAGGAGCCGTCCACCACCGCTCTTTTCTTGGTCCATCAAGGTGTTATGAAGAGGATGATCTGAGTTGTTCAGAATGGCCTCCACCAGCGTGTATCTCTGATCTCTCTGAAGTCAAGTGCCTCAGGTTGTTTAGTCTGTATCCTAGCAACGACTTCATGGAGACCTTCACATGGAACTTCAGCAGTTGCCGTTGGTGGGATGTACACAAGGATTGTTTTGATTTGAAAAAGTCTCTACTTCCTGAGTCTTCACCCATATCTCCAGCTCCTCATCACTTGATATTTTTGCATGATGACTGATGTTAGAAAGGACTACAGTACATCTCCACTTCCAAGCCTTTAACCTCTGCACCACCAGCACAGCAACCATGAAGAACCTCTTCATCCCAGCTGGAACAGGGTGGCATCCTCCAGACTTGCTCCATTTCAATGACAGAAGCTCCTCTCCTGAAGAATCTCCTCTCCCCACAGAAGTGTCCATCAGTAGTTGACAAAATACGAGAAAAACACAACAAAAATAAAGCAAAGGTTGAGTAAAAACTCAGAGCTACCAGACTTTGCTGCTCCCAGTTGAAGCACATTTTCTGGAATGGCTTGAATAAATTTTAGGCCACAGTCTGAGTATTGCTGCAAACCCTTTATAGCTACCTCCACCAGGGTAATTCTCCATGTCACAGAAATGTGTGTATGATTTGTTTTGATTTGTTTATTTGATTTGTATTGTAACACTGACAAAGATATCAGTGTTGCACTTGTTCATGCGCGGACCATGAAATAACTGGTAGGCTACTCTGCACAAACCACATGTGTGTCAATGTTCCCGACTAATGTGGATTTCATTCTTAAGCCCACACCATAAAATCATTGTATCTGCTTTGATATGGGTGAATGCATGCTGAATACACTGGAGGTATTTTATGGGTGTCTGCTGCTGCTGCTGCTGCTGCTCCTATGAGACTATTTATCACCAATGAGATTATCACGCCTGGGAATGGGTGGGTGGAACATAACATAATATCACCAACCATGGCTATGGAAAGGCCTCTCCTTCCTGCTGTTTGATATGCTGGATCATGGACATGACACCTGTAACACTGTGGACACAATCAAATTATTTCCATCTCTGCTGAAAATATATGTTTCAAGAGCTAGTTTCATCAAAATATGTCAGTGTGGTCTGTGCTGTTAGGGCCAGTCTGTTTGTTTGCACAGATGTCAGTAAGACCCACCCACAGCTGGCTCATCTTAATTGGATACTTTACCACCAAGCAAATTCAGGTGGAACACCAATGTTACCATGGCAACAAGGTGTCACAGGTCAGGTGCCCTTTAATTTGTAGAACTTTTTTTTTTTTTTTTTTACAAAACATACTTTTTTTTTGGGGGGGGGGGGGGTCTTAATTTACCCAGAATACATCAATCTACATCCACCTAAACTGCTTTGCTTTGATCCCCTGGCTTTGGACTGGATTGAAACCAATATGAAGTAATGTCCACACAGCCTTAGCCTCGAGCGTTGCCCACCCCTGTGAGGTGGCTCTGCCATTGGATTAGGATGCCTCTTGGAAACCTCTGTGTAAAGCTATACAAAGCAAATTAAAACGAGAAGAGACCACAGGGCAGAGACACAATCCAAAAGGAAGATTATGTATAAATGGGATATGTAATCTTCCTTTCAGGCCAGGGGATCCCCCTGAAAGAGCTGGAGGGGGTGGTGAGGGAGAAGTCTGGTGATCCAGAGAGAGACAGAGGAGAGACGTTGGATGACTACATGTGACTTTTAGGGTTGTTCATCAATCCATCACATTTTTTTAACCTGATACCTCAGTAATGCTTTGAGAACATTTCTTCTAATTTGTCCCAAACACTGACTTGGACTCAAGGATGAACTCATTAGATTAGATACAGTGGTCAAAGGTCAAAGTTTAAGGTGTGACTTCACTAAACCATGTTGTGGCCTTTTGATCACAATATATTGGGAACTGTTAAGGGGAAAGTTTTAATATTTGGCAAATGTCTCTTAAGACTCAAGGATGAATTCACTTATTTTTAATGGGTAAATGTAACAAAAGTCACACTCACTGTAACCTCACAAACCCAAGTGTGACCTCCTGAATCACCCAGACAGAATTTCACAAATTGGACAGATGTTCAGAATCTGGGGGTCAGATTTTCAATTTGTATTTTTTCAATCTAAGTCATCAAACATCAACTTTACTGTTCACCCAAAACACTTCAGGCTACTATTGAATGCTGTAACAGGAAGAAAAAATTGTGACCACATTTGTAAAGTATTTGTGCGTGTCAAGAGCAGCAATTTGACTTATGACACAAATATCAATGTAGCTGTGACTCTCCTCTCTCTGCACATGCCACTAATGTGTGACAGACCCAGTAAAGTGACTCTTGAACTTCAGCCAGTGATGCCACTCAGCATCCTCCAGCGTGTTCTGCTGTTTGACCTTGCAGTTTGATTAAATGGCTGATTAAACACAGGCAGGGAGGAAAGACATGAACCAGCAACACACACACACACACACACACACACACACACACACACACACACACACACACACCTTTTAAATCTAGATGCTCTTTCTCTTGACTTGAATCATTCAGTTCACAGTAGTGATTGTGATCTGCCATTCTTTGTTCTGTATTGAAGGAACAATGGTACCACAGGTCTAGACTGCATACACTGCTGTTTATAATGTTTTTGTTGTTTACATCTCTTGATCATATTGACATGCTCACAGAGACCATGATGATTTGCTGAAGGATACACAGGCATGAGAGTGGTACTCAGGAATAGTGTTAAACATTTAACTTTAATGCCACATGTATACTTGCCAGCCATATGAAGTCAATCATTGTTTAACCAGACCACATGGGAATAAAAAAAGAAATTAAATGTTACATGTATAGTTGGCCACTAAATAGTCTTAGGCAAATACAATAACTGTCCAGCAGCTTAAAGGCCAAGTGTAAATGCGACTGAGAAGAGTGACGTGAGATAAAGACACAGTATAGTCAGATCTTGAGGAGCTGTAAATGTATCTGTCTCGAAATTTTCACTTTTTCCAAGTCTAACGACATCATAGTGGAAATAACTACTTCCATGTTCTGTCCCCTGTAGTAACAGCAGCTGAAATTACACTGAAATTGCAGTTTTTCTTACCATCACATCTAAAGTGACAGCAAGAATTTTGCTCCAGGGATCTTAACTCGTAAATTACAGTCATTTTGAATGCTCTTGTAACATTTATCTGATCCATGATCAGTTCAACCACAGAATGACCCACATGGGGGAAGGAGGGGTATCCGTTAGCACTGAGAATATGAGAAAATCCTTCCAGGGGTTTTATGTTTGTATTGGTTCATGCATAGTCACTCTACTAATATTGTTGTAACCAAACTGCTGAAGTATAGAGTTTATTCTTCTGGCATTTGTTTTTTGTGTGTTTAGTGTCTGCCCCAGATGATTAGTTAATATGTACATAATCTCCCTGACATATTCCACAGTGTGGACAGAGGTCAGGCATGTGTGGAGCTGGGAATTTGGTCCTGTTAACCTTAGCTTCTTGGCTACCCCTAAGCTAATTCATTTGCTGGCCAATTAGCTAGTAAACCAGGTAACCTAATTGGGAATTTTTCATGAGTACAGACACTGAAACCTACAAATAAGGCCCAACATATGAGTTTTACTCAAATTAAAAAAATAAATAAAAAAAGACAAAGAAAGTTTCCATTAGTCAGTTTACCACACAGTCTTTTTACATAAAAATTCTCCAAAAGGCAGCTACAGCCAGAGTGGCTAGTTAACTTTGATGGCATTCATCCATCAGATCAGATCATCATCCATCAGGCCTCAGAGAGGCCACAGCCACAATTATGCATAACCCCAGGTCTTAATTAAGTGTTAATTGATGTACAATTGTCAAATCAGAGAGTTTAGTATGTATTATTAGTATTGTTTTTTTTTTTTTTGTTCTTTGTCTTTTATAGTTGTTTGTGGGGCTCTGTGAGGAACTCATGATGACACTGTTGGAGCCAGACTCTAGTGGTCATTAGAGGAACAGCAGTCATTGGGACTTAATTTTCCAGCCCTGGAGGTTGATCCATGGGTGTGATGGAAGAGCACTTCGGTGTTCATGTGCAGACTTGTTGCCAGAACACAACCTAAGCTTGGATTCCACAATAACTGGCTACTGAAAGGTCATTATACTCCAGCTTCACTTGTGTCATTGTTGAACTGAATGAGGATTCTTGACTTTGTCCTCCATGTGAAACATGGATACATTGTGAAAAGGGATTCAATGTGAAAAGAAGGAATGATTATAGCAACAACAATAGATTCAACATATACTGTTAATGTTATTTCTGTGTATTGAACCATACTTACTTCTCCTGAGTCTTTGAGTAAAAGCTCTGTACAGATCTAGATGTGGCTTAGTTATCTTGGGAAAAAAATGTATTTCATTTCATTCAGCAGCTCAGCCAGTGGCTGTAATTGAAAGGCAACACACACCTACTGTAAATCAGAGAAAACCCCAGGCACATTGACATCCACTGACAATAGGCAGGTAATATCTTGAGCACGGGAGAATTGAATTCATTCCACACTGTAGTAAGAAGAGCGGGGTTGTAATCCACAGTGATAACAGAGAAGTAATTTAAAAGACACACAAAAGTGATTGGAAAAGCCTGCTCTCATACATATGTAATGTTGTGCGATACTAAATCACGATGATACCACATGACACCTGCAAATATACAAGCATGCATATGGCTCTCACACTCAATTCTGCATGTGTGTGTCATTGCAGGAAAAAGCACAAGACAGAGAGAAGGAAGAGAAATGAATGTTAATGAGAGAGCTAATAGCCTGTCTCTGTCTGACTCCTTTATTTGAGCTGCCAGATCCTCCTCTGAACTTCAATCAATTCAATTAGAAACAGAGAATTACCAGCTCATTGCTCTGCACTGTTACCAGTGTTGACCTGCTAGGACTTTATTGGGCTCTGAGTGAAGGAGTTTCTAATCACACTCTATGGTAACAAGCGAAGCTGGCTCCATTTTGGATCTAGTTCCCAGTTGGCAGGACTCCTGTATTTATTAACCTCTGAAACTAACGGCTCTCCCATTGAAGCACTTATCTCCCCTCCACTCCACTCTGTTTATTATCAGAGAGAAAGGTAGGAAACTCTCAGGTAGCAGCTTCTCAGCAGTCAGCTGTTAGCAGTTACATTGAAACTTGTGCCTGTTGTCTCTAATATGATGATTGCTGGGAAGTGAAAACAAACATTTTTGTGGTTAGCACTGTTCCACCTTACAGCACAATGCTTATGGAGTTGACAGTGAGCTGATCCACAATAAGTAAGCCAGACAAGCTTCTCGTAAATATCAGATATGGCTTATTCAGGCCTCTCAATACACAGACCAGGTAAGTAGTTGCAAACACACTGCCCTTGGACCCTGTGGTCAGTTCATAGGCTACTTCCTTGATTCTTTAATTTGTCTGAATGTGAGTCCTGTAGGTGGGTTTTGGGATTGGCTATTTTCAGTGTAATAGGCCTGTGTCAGCACACTTGCCAGTGACTAATAAAGAGGTGAACACTCGTTTTTGATTTAACCCAGTGCATGACTGTTGAGGTAATTGTGACAAAACCTTCAATGAGTATTTTTTCCCCCTTCTTTGTTTTTCTGGTTATGTGCAACAAAGGTGCATTTTACAGATTTTACCCCGTTTAATGTTATCTCTTCCCATGTGTCACTGCTGCAAACTGCATAGGAGTATCAGATCAGAGCTCAGTGATGTGGTGGAAGACAGGTGGTAGGTGGGGGGTTGAGGGTCATGCTCCCATTGATGCTGTATGACTTATGACTCCGCTGATGAGATCTGGTCACCATGGATCACTCATCACTCAATTCACCGTGACACACACATGAAGCAGGCTAATTGAGCATCACCACCCTGTGCCCTTCCAATTACACGTCCATTCCAGAGACAGAATAAATACATTTGATGCGTGTGTGTGTGTGCGTGTGTGTGTGTGCGCGCGCGCGTGTGTGAGCTTTATTATTTATTTAGAGGTGATGTGAGTGTTCTGATTTGAAGGTTCAGGTGGTGACTGTCTATTCCCAGCTAACCTCCCGGTGTCCATCCTGCAGGTGCACTGTAACTCCACTTTCTTGTACAATGGCTTCTTGCTCTGCTTAGGTGGAGAAAATCAAATGTTCTGCTGGGGTAGATTCACCGAGGCTGCAGAGCAGAACAAGGAAAGCTAGGGTGTAATGGCACAGTCTGTTTATTCTGTAAAGTAGATCATGTGCCTAAAAAAGATCATCAATGATCTAACATGTTTTAGTTGCAGTTGAGGAGACCAGAGATAGTTGTAACAGTTTTGACATCTCTGCATTCAAAAAGTCATACTAACTAGTGACATATGACACATCACAAAAATGAATGAAGTGAATCATAAACTACTTTCTCACCACAAAATATAATTGGCATTACAAAGTTGTGCCTGCCATAGGCTGGTACGTACTCCATGTGGAATAAGGAGAAATCTGAGCTTTTTATAGTTTCAGTCTGGTGATCCTGCATTTGTTCCTGATGAAATGAGAAATTTTAAGTGTTTAATGAACATGCGCAGTTTCCCGTGATATAATATTTCATGCCAGTAAGTGTAACATTGCAAACAGGTGTACAGCAACTTTAAATTAGTTCATGGTCAGCTCTGTAACAGTGATTTTTCTTGTCTTTTTTTCTCCCTAACACTGTAAGGATGCGTGACAAACAATACTAAAGAGAGCAACAGTGTGAAGCTTGTAGTAAATGAAAGCCACACTGTAAGATAAACAGGCAGATGTCACTAATCTAGTTATCCACAGCTGTTCTTTGGTAGCACGTGTTGATGGTGCAAAGAGGCTGAACCAGGATATGGGTAATCTGTAAATCTGATGGAAAGAGATCTGTCGGAGGAAAGCCTTTCAAAGACCAGTTCAGAGATCTCAGAGTGTGATCACAGGAAACACTGCGTCTCTCACAGTGAATGTTCCCATACCTCTGGAACAATTCGATTCACTTTGCCAGATGTTGTATGTGGGATTGATTTGCCACATCAGAATGGACCAATACACGAAAACATCCTGATCCTGAAGTGTTGGCTCTGCTCATTGTATAGAACAAGGTTGAAATCACACAGACACACACATACAAAGAAACACACTCACATAAACTCAAACCTATCTACATTGTTTACATTGTATATGAACATAGTGTCACATTCTATACATTGGTGCAATAGAAAGTGACTAAAATTATGGAATGGTTAGGCCACTATAGACAATGACAGTTTGAAAATGTATTATCTATAAGTCAAAATAAGTTCCTGTATAGATGACAAGAAATTACACTGAGTTATTTGTCATTTCAGTCTGCATGAATCCAATAAATAGTCTGTACCTGTACTGACAGAAGACACTTTGTATACTTTGTATTCAACAACAGTGTCAGCCTATAAGAGCCATGTCACTGTTTCTTTCCACTGGTCGTGTGTACATAAATCTTATGCCATAGAACAGCATTTAGCTCTGGATTCTGTCACAACATTGTGTTTAGAAGTACAGGTCTTAGGTCTCTTGTTGGACCATCAGTACAAAAGCACAGGAAATTAGCAACACATATATCAAGATACTGTTGGTGTATGTTCAGCATAGTAAGAATCAATTCTAATCTAAAATCTGAAGCTAGGCAGGTAAGGAAAGGTCATTTAGGGGGTCCTTTATAAATGGAGATATCCCTCTAATCACTGGGATGAACATTTGTGCACGCCTCCATAATATATGAATTATATATGAAAACAGACCTTAAATAGACACTACAAGAAGGAAGGTGAGATGGCCCACTCACAGTGATGGCTCACCAAGTGTAGAAAGCCGTGATAACCTCTGTGTTTATCACTGGGCGGGGGGTGCAGTTTTATAATCTAGGCTAACGGAAAGTCAAAAAGTCACATATGAGCATATGCCAGCATCATCCAAGACATAACATTTCATATTTGCAATAATTGGCCTCCTGATAGTGAACGCTTGTGAAATCTGAATCCAAAAGCTCATTCTATTATGAACCGCATGCCACAATGCATAAATCATGTTTTGTTAACACATAGCGTGGAGAGGGGGTCAGGGGTTATTCTGGCTAATAGGAAGATGGGTAGCAAACAGCTGAATGTGACGCAAAACAAAGGCAAATACAGGGAAAGCATTAATGAGAGGAGGAAAGTGAGAATAATTGCAGGCTCGGGCCGAAAGAGCTTCGTCAGTTCATTAGAGCAGATAGATTTGGGTGTCTTGTGTGTGTTGGGCTTTAAATGTTGTCATTTCCTAATGGAGTTAGCCTCTTTTTTTATCCATATTCATCTCATCTGGCATATTGGCTGTATCTATCTATCTATCTGTCTATCTATCTATCTATCTAAAGCAGGTTCTAGACTAATACTATAAAAGCACTAATACCTCAGTCCATAGACAATGCACAGAGTCTGTATTGAGAAACTGAGCCTTAAAACAACCTGTCAAGCTGTCACTTTGTGATGTCACAACAAAGCAGTCACAGCCCTCACCCATGTGGAATGACTCAGGGCCTCCTTTCTTCCTATTGGCTCACAGACCTTTCATTACTAAAGTTCTACAGAGTAGCCTGAAAGAAACAAATGTGGATCAACACTTTAAATAAGCATGAAACCTGGGAACTTTAAATATTGTGTTGAAAATTAGATTCTGTTACTTCAAGTTTGCATCAGAGAAAACCCCAAAAGCAATTTTCAATTCCATGTTTAATGGGATTTATCTACTGTTTCCTGGTAACATATTCATTAATGAATGAAAAGGACTGAAATCCACAGTAGGTCAGGAGGTATTACCCTAATAAGGCACAAAGGTATGCTGGTTAATACTGCGCGTTTGTGTGTGTGCAAATGTGCAATGCCAACAAATGATTGTCATAGTTTTCTTGTTTGTATTTTTACCAATGAATGGTGCGTTCACTGAAAGTACAACACAGATGTTCACAAGCGACACAGCGACACATGTGCAAACGACACGACACCACTTTGAGTCATACATTCAGTGAACGTGAGCCCTGAGCCCTGAGCCCTGAGTGACAGAACATTCAGTGAGTGAATCACTGAACATGCACCGATGCCTGCAATGAGATTCTCCACCACCAGATTTGGGAGTGATTCAGTGATTCATAGACCACACAGCAGCTCCCCTGCCAGCCTGCATGCTCACCGCTGAGCCCAGCTGAACTGAGAAAAGAACAAACAAACATTTTTTTCTTTTGAACGAACCATTCACGATACAACACTACTGTAAAGCACCTGCACCATGATCATATCTTCAACATCATCACCACTGAGACTTGAATAATATCAACACAGCTGTCAAGGTGGACTGATGAGTAGGTTGGTTTTCATGGTCACTGTGATGGCGTTTATTGACCCTGCCAGCCTCACATTTAGACAGCAGCTGGCCCTTTTCTATTAAAAACATAAAGAAATTATTGTTATTATGTTGTGTAAAAATGTTTTCAGCTTTTGCCAAACACAAACCATAATTTGCAGCTCCAAGTGAATGTTAGTGCCTGTTTTCTGATTTCCCTGATGTATCACAATCACAAAAACGAGTGGTCACAGTGACCTTGAACTCTGACCATGAAAATCCACCCTTGAGTTACAGGGGACACTTGTGACACTTAAAGGGACCCCCACTGGGAGTTAATGAAATAGTACGTTAACAAGAAAAACCCTCGTTTGGTGAGGTTACTTTGACCTTCAGTTCATTCTGAGTGGAGGTTTGTACCAAATCTGAAGGAATTTACAGTACATCCACAGTAGCACAACAATTTAAACAGGCCTCTGTTATTGCACACCACAAATGTACAAGATGCCGGTAAGCAACGCTGAATGCATCTCAGAGATGTAATCCTCCCATTAGAGAGCAGCCACTTTGATATCAGCCACATCCATTGTGGCAAATACCTTCTAATGACGTAAGTTGATGAAGAGGGGGCGAGATGAGCTTGTACCCACTTTAAGGGGGCTATTTAAATTTGCCCTTTTTTGATGAATCTACTCCAGAGTCAGAGAATCCAGAGAGAGCGTGTCTGTGGAAAACAAACACTTATTTGAGCTTTTAATCTTGTAAATACTACACCACTTCCTTTGATTGGCCATGTGTGCAGCAGTTCCAGTACTTGTCTAACTTCAAGGACTCACAAGTGACAAGAGTTCACCAGAAGATTCCCAGGAGACCACCAAACATTCACATGGAAATAATCCTGTTCTTAAATATAGTTCTATACTTTTATCTGTACAGCAGTTTTAGTTAAATAGCAGGAGTGCTTTGTATGTCATGTCAAATGGCCTACTACAATTGATCTGACATTTGGACCAATGCAATGGGCCAACTGACTGATATTCTGGAGAGTATGGATAACAAAAGCAGTGTGTGTGTGTGTGTGTGTGTGTCTGTGTGTGGGGGGAGACCAAGGAACCATAAATCCAGATACTCAATAAATAAATCCAGGGAAAAGAGAGGGTGTTGGCACAAAACAAGAGGTGTCTGTAGAAGAGGTAGAAGGTGTCTGAGTCTGGTTCATACCTCATCTCTTTCCTTCTTTCTTTTCTCTCAGTTGTCAGGCTCCCCCTGTCTTTAATCTCACTCTGTCTCCTTTCTTCCACTTCAATGAGAAGCCTTACAGCTCATTCATAATGAATGAAGGCCCAACTTAATGATTCTGTCCAACTAGAGACACCCCGCACCACCCCACTCCACCAGCCCCTCCTCCGTGCCCCATGCTCGTGTCTCTGAACGTGGGCTAATGATGTCACCTTTGGCTCCCACGGGACCACCGATAAGCCCCGCTGCTCTGTTTGCTTTAATTATACATATGATAAATGCCTTCATCCAGCTGATAGATAATTAGGATGGAATGCCATCGGCTGTCTGCTACTCCAGCTCATAAACAAGACACCAACAAAGATGTAGTGAAAAGAAGAATGACAGGAGGACACGATAGAGGAGGGGCTGGCTGGCTGTGGAAGACAATGTGGAAAAGAGGGATAGAAACAGAGAGAGGATCTGTCAGTCTCCTCAGAGTGCAACAGATTGACAGATGAGGGCATAAAAAAAGAGAGAGAGAAAAATAAAGCCACGATAGGGTGGAGAGAGCAGATCTATCACTTTAATGACCCGGCTGCAGCCGTCTCTGTTATTTAGAGGACGATGGGCACAGTGACCTGCCTGCTGTTAGCGTTAGCTTCAAGTGACGGATGAGCCATCGGGATGAATGGCGCTGACATGAGTCTAAGCACTAATTTCACCCCAGCAGACAACAGTGCAGCATGGTAGTGAGTGTGGCAGGCCATCTGCAGGATATTTATGACTTTGGTGAAAAACGGGCTTGGTGCTTGCTCCACATGCACATGGGATATTTTGGAGGGAAAGAGCACTGTTATCTCTACAGTCATCATAAGCTTTAAGACACATTCATACAGAGATGCTATGTAGATAATTAGCTTACAGTTGTCAAGCAGCAAGCATACAATGATCCGTTTGAATTTCGGTTCATGCTGTTTGGTTCAGGACAAACATTCGAACAAAGCAAAACTTTAAATCTGAGTTGTAAATTGCACACGGACATATCAAAGCAGTACACGCATGGATCGCATGTTGATCGAAATACACATCCACACCACACACGTTATGTAAACGGTAAACATAGCAACGCGGGCAGCTCATTCATTAAAAGCGGTCATTGTTAAAATCTAAATAAAATATAAATGCTCATAATAAATGAATTAACAGCACCTAAAAAAAAATAAAAAATACAGTGGCTTCTGAAACAAGTACCGAACCAAAATTTGTACCATTATCCATAATATATATATTCACTTCTGACAGAGCTTGTGCATTTACATCTCATCTGCATCCCATTGTAACTTAATAGGTAAGACATGAGACATACTTGATACATCAAATGTATAAATGTCATTTTTCTTGTACTTTTATCTAATCAAATGAGCATCAGTTGTGAAAACATGTACACAGTTACAACTGTAACTGTGCAGCTCTCCCTGAGACACAGTATTTTCAGGTGCAAGCTGATATATCTGAATGTGCATATGCTCGCCGTGGTGAAGGGGCACCTATAATGACTTCATCTCAGCCCTGCTGTGGCCCAGGCGCAGCTAAATGAGATTACACAGCTGGTTATTTCAGAGGTCTCAGCGAAGAGGCTCAGCCTGTACAGGAGGCCAGATCACAGGAGCACTAATTGACTGATTGGACCCCTTAAGAGAGTCCACCATCAATGACACCATGTCTTTCATAAAACACACCAGCACTGATGGAAAATAAGTTTTTATAAACTTCTGATGCAGCCAAAGTATTCATTATCAGTTCATGTCATGTGATGGATCATTACCCCTGTAAGGTGTCAAAACTGTACTTTTTTCTTTTTCTTTTTTTTCCTGGTCTTTTCTTTTTTTCTTACCAAGTCAGATAGCAGAGGACAAAATTAAGGGATTAAATTAGAAGCTAAGCAAGAGTCTACATGCAATTTACATGTAACTTCTTTAACAGGTGTGGGAGAAGAGTGGAGCTCAATGTTAATCACTCAGCTGAGTGCCAGGCTGCACATAATCTATGAGCTTGATAATAAGATCTTAGCTTCAAGTAACTGAGAATGACTGAATATCTTCAAATCAATCTTTACTGGAGAGTTATATGAACCACAGCATGAACACGGAGACACTGCAAAATAAAATGATGATGATGATAATGATGATGATGATGGTGATGATGATGATGATGATGATATAGATTTAGATATGATTGAAACATGCTGATGATTATCTTTTATATACTAAATGCTATTGAAATAAATCATTATGATCTGGTGATGTAGTGATCACAGCTTATTTGTTCAGAGTGAAGAATTATATTTAACACTTTGATGCACAACATGGGTCAAAAGTGACCTGACTGAGTTTTTATGTGCTATATCTTTGCAAAAAATTAATTTGATCATATAATATTCCAGGAATTCCTCAATTAACTTGTTTTTGATCATAAAATATCCTTATTTTATTTATTTATTTTTTACTTTTTTACAATTTTAATAAAAACACATTTTGTATCACTACCCCTCTTATTCTGCCCCTGCTTGCGTGTGTTTGACGTCCTCTAGCCTGTTACACCAGCTCGGCAGATAGCGAACAGTTTCCCAAGAAAGAAGCTGAGGTTTCTTTTCAAACTTTACTTAGGAATCACTGTAAAACTAAACAAACATACAAATATGTGTTATTTATCTCATCATGTCATTTTATCTAAATACATTCACATACAAACATAAACTAGCATGTTTAGATTCATAGAAAAAAGTCCGCTAGCTTAATGCTAACTTATATGGGAAATTGCATAGCGATGCTAGCGGTTAGCATGTACGGATTAGCAAATGTATTTTCTACTGTAAACTCTGTTAATGAACGAAACATTCTCTAAATGCAGTGTTACAACATCTGAACATAAAAATAATACTCACAGGCAAACGTTTTCTGGCCATATAAAAAGAATAAAAAGGATGGGAGTTTTCCTGCTGTCTGTCTCTCTCTAACTACCTGTCAACTGAAACGCTCCCTGACTTCTTGTTGTCTGAACCAGCTACGGAAACACTGAAGGCACAAATTAGCATTGCTACAAGAAAATCTGTGTGTTAAACTCAAAACTCAAAACAATAACATCACACCTCTAATGCACAACATGGGTCAAAAATGACCCATATTCATTTTCAATGCGAGTGCTTCAATGCCATATCTTTGAAAACAATGTATTTTCTCATTTACTTCAGTAAATATTCCTCTTTTTTTAGCACACATAATCATATTTACTTGTTTTACAAATATTCAAAGTTTACCGAAAGAAACATTTGATGACCTGTTAAAGCTGGGGTTGGTAATCCTGTTCAGAAACATGTTTTGTTATACTGGGTGAAATGGTCCTTCTACCTTCTGAGTAATCAATATATTATGTATCAGAAAAAGGAAGGAAAATAATCAGTCCTCTGTGGCAGCTGCAGGACTGACAAAACTCCACGCTCTTCGCACCAAAGAGCAAAAACCAATCAGATGCCTTCATGTCTAGTTCTGTATCCGCCCCCTCGATCCCTGTCTCCGACGCGTGTGCACAATCTTCACGTGTCGCTGTTGCCGGAAGAAATCAGCGTACAGAGTTACAGCAGAACAGATTTCATGCTCATTTATGAGCAGTGGCTGAGAAAATGCAGCCCCAGTTACTACTTCCAGCGTTACTTGTAACGTTACTTGTAACGGCTCGCCCCGAGAAAAAGGCAAGGAAGAGAAAGCTGGAGGCTGAAAAGGCTGCTAACAAAAAGGCTCTGGATAAAGCCAGAGGTCAAACCAGAGTAAACATCGGTGTTGCTTTTGTGGAGACAACTGAGGGATTTGAAGTGATGCTGAGGTTGCTCTCTTTCTGTTGGACAGGTAATTATATGCTTTGCTTCGGGGAGGATTTGTTCTTTTTATGAAATGTGTAACTTTTGCTAACGTAGCTACTTTTGTAGCTTGTATTAGCCTAATGCTAATATTAGCTTCTCTGTGGGTTTAAAACGGGTCGGTGACGCTAGTATTGAATAGATTATTATATATATATATATATATATATATATATATATATATAGTACTCCTCCTGCCGATTCTCATTTTCGTGCGGTGTGCGTTCCAGTTTGTGGGGGCGTGGCTTGGACGTACACACTGACGGGAGGGGGAGGAGGAGGAACTCAGAGGTGGTGCTGTTTTCAAATCTTGCTAGCTCTCTTGTGAGCTCTCCAAGATTACCAACCCCCGCTTTAACCATAACTGTGCATAACTCATTAAGTTTAAATGACCTTGAACACGTAGCTACATTACTTGTCATAAAGGGAAATATCTTAATATTAGCAAGCTAGCTAACTGTTGACATAATGACATACTCTATCTGTTGACTACAATAGAATATTATTCTATTGTAGTCAAGTTGGTCATTTTAACCCTGTTTTATTGTTATTCTTATTCTCATTAGCCTGGATTGGTAAAGATGCATTTGAAGAATAGAATAGGATCCTGCAACATGAAATGGCATGATTTTTTATTTTTTTTATCCCCACCACCACCACCACCACCCTTTTTCTTTGATGAATGGGACTTTATCTTTCTTCAGGTTTGTAACTATTTTAAAATCTGTATTTGGGGCCAATTAACTTGATGGAGCTTTGAACCAGAAATTTAAAACCCACATGGCATTTCCCACTACACAGCCACACTAAAGTGCTCTCAGATATCAATCTGATGGTGAAACAAATCAACGGTCATACACAGAATGACACACAGCTGCACAACAAAACCAAATAATCAGTCTCTATTTTGGTCTGCGGGTGCAGTCGACTCTGTGATTGATTTTGAACAACCTCAGAGATGGTTACATATGACCTTTCCTCTCCACTTCTCGGCTGATGATAAATGTGGTGATCAGGTAGCCCCCCTCTGACCCCCGAGAGCCTGTGTTCCTTTGAACACACAGCCTGATTACCCTCGAGAACGCAAACATACACACACACACATTGTGGCCTTGGGGAAATGAGTGTGGGAGGCAGATCAGTGTGTCTTGTCCTCCATTTGGGGACAGGTGGGATCATTCCCCAAAAACCACCTGGGTCATTCACCATGTCTGGTCGGTGAATGACTATCTTCAGGGGGGTGGGGGGCATTTTTTAGACAGTGAAGCTCAGTGTGAGACCTCCCCAAATACAATCTTCTCTCTTCTCAAGGGAAATGGATGGTTGATGTCAAAAGCTGATGATGCACGCCCACTGAGCACTTTATTTTATATAAGAACACCGTACTAATGCTGAGTAGGTCCGTCCTTTGCTCCTGAAACACTCTGTCCTTTGTGATATGAACTCTTCAGGATGTATGAACACCCATGTGGAATTATCACCTGCTTCTCTTTCCCTAATCGACAGTTTACAGTAAAATTCATTCTGTCACTTACTGTAGTCAAGTTGCCTGAGGTCTCTGTGGACTGTCACTTTCCCACCACTTCTCTCTTCTCATTCCTTGTCACTTGTGTTTTTGTTCCTGTGGACTGAATCTGCCTGCACTTGTGGCCAGTGACAGCTACAATACTGTGATTAAATGAATCTTTAAATTATTCATACCTTTATTTATTTTTTCTTTGGTATTTTGTCTGAAAGCAAAATATTAGATTTAAAGCTGGTACAGCAAAGTCTTATTCCAAGAACACTGTGTTGTGTGAGGCAACAGCATCACTGACCTGCAGGAGTTTCCACGTGTGTGTGTGTGTGTGTGTGTTCATACTGGCTGCATGACTTCTGCGTTGCTGCTGCCGAGAGCTCTGTCCCTTGACATTTGCAGGTTACTTGAATGTTGGAAAAACATGCACACTGGGCTGATCTACATTGCTCTTAGTGCATGAATGTAAGTGTGTGTATTGTTTGTCATTATATGCTGGCCCTGGCAACCTGTCCAGGGTGTCCCCCACTCTCACTGGGACTGGCTTAATGTCTTTGTGTTTTGTGAGCACCAAAGATACAGGACCAGATATCAAACAGGATGATATTCCTCTCTTTCTTGTTGTCTTGTGAGTCGAATGCAGTTTGTTTTATTATCATTAGAGAGAGTAATGACACGTTTGCTGTGAGAGCCCATATATATGCCACTCACACAGGAGTATTTACAAGACACATGTTCATATAGTGTGTATGCCAATATTTAATAGACAGCCTTGTAAATAACACCCCATCAAGTGTGTGTGTTACCTCAGTCGTCGTCTTGTGTGGATGTGAAGGCAAGATGATATTTAACCCTGCAGTGGTAAATGTTGGCATCGAGTCAAGCGGAAGTGAGAAGAAAAGGCTGCCCGCTGAATTATTGAAAGCGTGGGGGACATTTCAAGAACAAAAGAGTCCCCTTAGATAAATGTCACTCCAATGTGCTTCCCTTGAGAGAATGTTCAGTCAGTCTACCCACAATGCACCTTAACACACGTGCACATATAGATACACTGACGGTCGAAAGCAGAGATACTCATACCCACTGTTTACTGTTGATAAACCACTAACGTAACTCATGTAATGCTGTGAGTCCTGGCTGGTGTTATGACATATTTTGTTTAGTCAGCGTGTGTGTGAGGAGGCATAAGGTCAGTGAGTCAATCACCTGTGAGAGTTCATGATGTAATGGACAATGCCGGGGAGAAGAAACAAGAAATTGTTAATTATGGTGAAGGCCTCTTCACTGCTGACAGGTGTCACATGGGGGATCAGACACTCAGTCCTGTAATGGTTACCGCAACACATAATTCCCCCCTGGTGAGTGTACACAGCACATTGGACAAAACATTACATATAGATCCTTTACAGTATCACAAACGAAACACACCTGCTTTATGCGGTGTTAGTAGCTGCCTGTGCAGCTGGATTGATGGCTGACCATACCATGTCCCAGTGAGTTGGAGGGGAGATTTTGGTTTGGAAGTAATATAGCGTATGGTATGGTGAAACAGAGTAGTGTATGTGTGAGTTATTTGCAATGATGGATTGCGTTTTTGTCCTGTGGTTATTGTGGGACCTGCTTATAAAGATGGGGAGGCCAGAAATATCACTAAAGTGTTCATTTGACTTTGGTTGGTTTTGGGGAGGAGCTTAGGATGTTTAATGCTCTGGACAACAAAGCGTGGAGAGTGAGCGATGCCACATACAGTGAACTGTGGATTGGATTTTGCTTGTTTTCTGCTTTGGTTGCCTATGACTTGCTTACTTTTTTTTTTTTTTTTTTTTTTACAGTTCCTGTGGAGGTTTCTCTATCTTCACATTATCTGTGCTCATGATGGAGGCCACCGTGCACTTAGGAACATTCAGTACAACAGAAGTGTTTGAATTGAATCACATGTCCTCTAACAGTAGCAGCATGCAGGCCTTCACAATAAAACACAAACCTCTCCAGTTTGACACATTTTGTGAATCTGCTGTGGGAGTTTATTTATTTTTTGCTCTAAATTGTTTCAAAAAGAAAAAGAAAAACAGAAAATCAATTGTTTGTAAAAGAAGCCTGTGGTCTTTCTTTTTCAGTCTGTTAAGTGTGGTTAAGTTTTGTGCTGACAAAATAAAAGGGAATGTAGTTTGAAGGGTCATATCAGGTTTCACTCACTCTCACAAGTTTCAAATGATGAGAGCCGGAGACAGAGAAACAAAGACATTTTCGAAACTCTTGAGTGCTCCACGCAGTAGGAGGGGAGGACAGAGGCTAAGCAGACAGTTACTTCCCATTTTTCCCCTTCCTTTCATCCTTTTCTCTCCAGATCCCCTCACCCACCTTCATGTCGTGTTCTGGCTAATCTTCACAGGCTGTGATGGTGGCAAGGAACCAGCTGGGGGTTCAGCACAGAGACCGCAGAAAGGCCCTGTGGCCAAAGTTTACCCCCTGTAGTCGACAGTGCATTGCCTGCCTTGAAGAATGGATCTACTGCTCACTTCCTGGTCCCCCCTCCGACCAAATATGTCCCCCTGTGAGCTTCCTGTGCATAATTGTCCCCAGCTGTAACACCAGGGATAAATAGGGCAGTGGGGACAACAGATTTGTAATTTTGGGGTGAGAGTGAAAAGGAGGAAAATTGGTAGCAGGCCACAGAAATTAGCATTCTTTTGGCTTTAGAGGACATTAAACATTAAATAGCTGCAAAGTCCCCTAAGTATTGGGGTCTTGGGAGAAAGAGGGTTGCCGGGGTGGAGAGATGAGAGACGGCGGAGGTGGAGCTGGGGGTGGTGTTGAGGGTGAGGGTGGGAGAGATCAGAGCTTCAGAGGGTTTTTGTTTTGGGCCACAGATGGTTGGTTTCAGCAGACTATATACCTCCTGCAGTGCTTAACCCAGGAGAGAGTGCAACTATCTATTATTGATGCTTATTTAGAAGGTTTCGCTGTGCTTCACCCACTCTCATTTAACAGCTTTCATGTCTGCTACACTGCGATATCCCAGTGAATGGCTTCCACACAATGGTGAACGTGTATAACAACAGAAACACACAAAGATCCCTCTGCAGATGGTTGGAGCACAGAACATGGATTTGGCTCATCTACCTGTTAAAGTCACAGCTTCACAAATACTGTATGTGTCACTGATGAAGACGATCAGCAATGACTGTATATTTCAACATGGCAGCACCATGACAGAGAGAAGCACTGGTGGAACAAAATGTGGGCCCTGGTTTGGGAGGAGAGCGTCGCTGCTAGAGGACAGTGTTTGCTTACATTATATTCACTTCATTGATTTCCAGTCAATTTTAGAATTGATTTTAAGAGTTTAATGTTTGTTTCTTCTTTTTTTTTTCTTCTCTTTTTAAAGCCTTCATGGCCTTGCGCCATCTTACTTATCTGGGATTTTACTTAGCTTAACCACAGTAGGATGTTCCAGTCATCTGGTCAACATCTTCTCGAGGTCCCAGGGTGAAGATTTAAGCTGCTGGAACAAGTTACCTCCTGACATACACACTGTTCCTTAGCCTAATCTAATCTCCCCAATCAATCTAAAATCAGAACTTATTCATTTAGGATGTCTCTTTTGTCTCTTTATGTACTTTTTCATATTGTGCTCTCCTGAGTGCGGGCTATATACAAATAAATGTTGATCCATTCATGATTATCATTATGTGGATGTATATAGATTTCATGCCTGTACCCCAAATTGTGGAGGGTACACATAAAGAAATGGGAGGGATTTCCTATAATATTCCATGGTTTATTTATGCATGTAAAGGTCTCCTTGTCATGTCCATGTCCTCTTTGATTATAAAGCAGGTTCAGGTTCTATATGAATCCAGTCCACAGAGAAATAGACACAGCCTTTAGAACTGTGCTTTAATACCAGCCATCACAACTTTGTAACTGCATCACAACAAAGTAGTCAATAGTCATGCTCCAAGCCCTGCCTACCTAAACCCCTCCACCCTTCCATGATTTGGTTTCTGTGAGTGCTGTTGTAGCCTGCAGAAGCAGAGACATCCACAATCCACGTTCTTCTCCCATGATGCAACTCCAGTTCCGGTGTGTTATGGTTCTGCATACAGAGATGAGGAGTGGTCTTCACAGGTCTGGTAGACTCACATTGCTCTGACTGCACATGTGTGTCATCTGGAGGCCAAACTGACTCAGTGGAGTTCAGTTCATCAGACTCCATGCAGGTTCCTCTGGGACAAAGGCTTCATACTTCTTTGGCAGTACTAACAGGTGAACAACCCTGTTAAAACTGTCCAACATGGTGGCTGAGTGGACCACCATGGTTACACATGTGGTGCAGTGCAGTGCATGCAGACCCAGTCCCAGACACAGCAGCCGTGGGCATGAGCCCAACCTAGGGTTGCTGAAGGTTTAGCTACTTGTATCTTTCATTGGCAAATTTGACAGGTGGGTCTAGCTCCAAAATTAGAGCCAATTAATTTGTGTATTTAAGGTGCAAAAGCTAAGTGTAAGTCTTTTCATTCAAAGTAGATCTCCTTTTAATTAATTTATTTATTTCTTTTTTTATTTGTGGTGACCAGAGACAGTTACAAGAAGTCTTATTTATCCAATCAGAAACATGCCAGTGATGACACTGCACACACTCATGTGTAGTGTCATGTATGTTTATCCTTTTTGACCATTCATTGACTGTGAAGTGATATTATTCAGCATGTGATTGACTGGCATCTTACATGCATGTAGAATATGAATCATCAAGGCTTTGGTTTAAAGGTTTCAGACATGAGTGTGGATTTGACATCAGTAATAAGTAAAATACGGCTGCTGGTGTTTCCAATCAAATTAATTCTCCCATTTTGCAGATTGCAAATTTGCCAGTGACAGATTCTAATGAATTACAAGTTCCTTCCTGCAAAAGTGTAATAACACTTTTTTATAGTCAGTGCAGTCGGGTTTGTTTGTTCTCTGCAGGTCTCTTGTGGTGAGAGGCAGAAATTAAACCTGGATCCTGTTTCTGCAACCTGCTCAGAGCGGTCCCACCTTTCATCTGCCTGTCGTCACCATAGCATGAGGCTGCGAATGAAAACAAGACGTGATAGACTGCCTGTCATCTCTACACACGCTTGATGTGCTTTAATTAATTATGCTCCGCAAAGAAAAGTCAGAGAAAAGAACCCAGAGAAACAAACTTTTTTGTTTGTTTCTCTGCCGCTGGCTCTCATCACTGAATCTCTGCCTTTGAAGTGGCAGTTGATGTGAAAACAAGTGACCTCAGGTTCTCCTCCCTCTTGCTTTCTCCCTGTCTTTTTTGTTTTTCTCTTCAGCCCCCTGTCTCTGTGCTGACTTACTCATCAGGGAGGGCTAAAATCAATTTACCAACCTCTTAGTCCATCACAGGTGGATCTTTCGCTTATTATGGTTCTCCCACAGCTCACCTTCAGCAAATGCCTTGCACGGATCTTATTGCACCTTGCTTTCATTTCACGCTGTCAGCAAATGAGCACTGAGTGCATCCTAACTTGATTTGCCTCTCAGTATTTACACTTCCCATCACAAAGTACTCTGACCCAGAAGCCCCCCAGTTCCTCTCGAGTGTTTCTAATGCAATAAGTTCTTTGTTTGGAACAAAGGGGGAAAAAAATCCTCTCAGTGGCAGATCAGATCTTTATAGAGATGTCTCAAGGTGCTCTGATGTGTTGTTAATTGACCTGCTAGAAAGTAAAGCTTATTACATACTGGATATCTGTACCCTGATTTTCATTATTACATACTATTGTACCATTGTAGTATATATAATAATTTCTGTTGTGTATTTACCTTTTGTATTATACAATCAATGATTATTATTATCACTATTATTATTATTAGTAGTAGTAGTAGTAGTAGTAGTGGTGGTGGTGGTTGTGAGTTGTAGTACAAGTATTGTGCAAAACATTCACCAAACATTCAGGTGATGTTTGGTGTAATGTAAATCTATAATGTCATGGTTAAGTGTCAAGGTTTTAGTTAAGTTTCCTGTTCTTATCCTTTCACTTCCTGTTTTATTTTGAAGTGCTTGTCTTCCACCTGTCTTCTTGTCAAGTTTCCCTCCTGTGTGTTTGCATGCCCTGCCCTAATGTGTTTCAGCTGTGTCTTGTTACCCCCCCTCCTTGTGTATATAAGCTGTGTCCCCCATCCCTCCTGTGCCAGGTTGTCTTGTCTCTCGTGTCAGCGGTCCAGCATTGTTTGTTCACTGTGGCTCCCCATGTGTGACCGTGTTTTATTTCTCTTGACTCCTGAGTTTTGCCAACAGGATTGCTGTGTCTTTGGCTGATCATACTCACTTTCTGGTTTTGACACTGCCTTCAATAAACGACTAAGTAAGCCTGAGCCCTCTGATTCTATCAATGTGTCGGCCTGGTCTGTATTTGATCTATAGGTTACAGGCTGGAATTTGTGATTTTTTTTTTTTTGTTACTGATATAAAAGCATTTGTACATTCACTGTTTTGCCCAGTAGACAATGTTTGGACATTTTTTTTGCTTTATCCATATTATCCATCCTATATTACAGTATTCATTACTGGATATTGAAAAAAATGTGTTTATGTAGCACAAAGTCACCAATCATAAATTGGCCATGTGGGGATGCAGCATTGTCCTCCAACCCTTTAATTAATATTATAGACTGTAAACATTAATTAATATGATCTGGGAGGACATGGGAACTTCCAGGTTCTGCTGCATGTTGTATTTTCCAGATTTATGAGGCACATGAGGACAAAGGATCCTGTGTTCCCCAGCTGTGTCATTAACACAATATTGAACTGTGCATTCATGGACTGTGGGAAGTTTGCTCTATCAGAGGGTGTTTACATCTCCTTGGAAGAAGAAAGGCCGGAATGTCTCATTCTCCTCAGGTGACAATTTAGCATTATTATTGTTACGACTGTGCTTGTAACTATATTGTGATCCTTTTTTGGCATCATTCTTGTCATATGTTTTGTCACATGTGTAAAGCCAGGAGGAGGATGGTGGGCTGATGCAACCACTGGTGGATCGGTTCTCCAGTCTGGCGGATGATTGGCTGCCTCACCAGGTTCTCATTTATATATATTTCCATGACGGCAGCGGTGCAGCACAGAGGGTCATCTCCCTGACCTCTTCATCTCCAAACAGGCCACACATCTGATCCTCAGTGTGTTAGGTTCCTTTGTGGTAGCAGGGGTGGACCTCTTTTCTTTCTTTCCTAGATTGTTTTCTCCTCTGTATCTTAGTTGGGGAGCTAACTCTTTGTCATTTGGTTCTTTTATTTTTTGGTTAGATCATCTCTGAGCTTGTCTTGTTTGTTGTTTTGGCCTCGGTCTACCCTGAGTTTATCCCCAGTCTGTTTATATGAATGAATCCCTTTTCATACACTGAACTCATTTTGTCCTGGTTAATACTTGAGACTTGATCAACATGAGGCTCACTGTTCATTTTGTGTATCAGACCCCCCATAGTTGGGCCGTCACAGTTATGTACAGCATTATCTTTGAATTATATTGAATGAACAGGTTTAGCTGCATTAGCATCAGTCTCTGGTCTGCTCCAGCTCTGACTCAATACTGTTGATTACAAATGTCCCAGATTTGCTGAAATGAGCCTTTGATATTTAAGATTTCTTCTTCTTCAGTGTCCATTATAGCTGGTGCACTATGGATCCAAATTTTTCCCAGTTCAATTGTATGGTACTGATCACTTCTCTGCAATAATCTTCATCTTCCCAGATCAATGACATCACCATCTGCTCACTCTACAAGGCTGAGCGATGCAAAGCTCTCACAAAGTGCTCCAGAAAGGTTTGTAGTCTTTTAACCCGACAGACAATGATGCTGTGATACAGACATTTGATGGCTCATTTTGCTTTTGAATCACACTGAGACCTGTGATAATGTGTCAATGTGAGATGAAGGTCAAAGGAGTTTCTTTTTTTTCTTTCTTTTTTTTGTGGCTTTAAAAGGACAGTTTGAAGTGAGGCCAGTCTCAGTGTTCATGTTCATAAATGAAATGCAACCTGACTCTTTGAAAATGACTGAGCCCCATATTGAAATAGATTAGAATCATAACTTGAAAGTTGAGTACGATTTAGAGATCCAAAACCAAAATATGATTGATCCTAAAGTGATGAAGCCTTAACATGATTTTAATGGCAGTCAACACTGTGATGGAAGTCTGCTGCATTTCAGACATGCATTTCTGCTGCATGACAGAACAGAATTAACTGCTGTTTCTCCATGTGTGTTTTGGACTTGTCTCCTAAACAGGAGGTTGGTGGTTCAAATGCCTGGGCCCTATAGTCCACAGTGTGAGTTAATCCTTGTAGTTTAAAGCACTCAATATGTTTAAACAACTCAATATCTCCAATATCTCCCTGCTGCAATAGTGATGGAGAGGTGAATTAACAGAACCTGGCTCAAACAGTTTGGCAAATTCAGTCGTCCATCCAAAGATTGAGCTATGGTTTCAAAAAGCTAATGTTGTGATTCTGTGGTGGTTCAGTTTGATTTGTCTTTGTTCAGACACAACAGAAGCATTCTGAAGAGCTGAGGTTCACTGACAGGTTTGGGTGGAAAGAAAAAAGTGCAGTACATCTTCCAAGTTCCAGCATGTAATAATCAGCTGAGGTTTTGTCAAGACAGTCAGTGATTTACCTTCACGATTTTAGTTTGAGTCAATGTTGACTCCCACAGTAACAGTCTCTTCCCTGGCAACAATATACCAGCATTAGAGCCAAATGTTGTACACACAAAGTTCTTCAGTAGGATATATGTGTTGCTGTAATGAATTTGCATTAATCATCATCATCAGGTATTGTAAAACCTACTATATGTAGGCTGCACATATTTCACAGTGGGTGTTTCACATATGATATAAAGTTTCACATCTATTCAGATAATGTGTATATGTGGTAATAATACAACCTGATGTGTGACATATGGCAACATAAATCTTCAACAGGAACGGTATGTCACATAAATTTATGTGTGAGATGGCTGTGATATATTTATAGTGAATAGCGGATTGTAAAGCATTTTGAGTGGTGCAGTCCTTCTCCATTCACTGTGCAGAATACAAGTTCTGTCACCAGCAGACAGTCGTCAGCAGTGAACAGTGTCATAGACTCACAGAGGGAAAGTCTGTGTTAAGACTGCTAATGAGGTGTAAATCCAGAGTCCACCTTACTGAAGGCCTTGTGGATGAGTGGCTGCCTTTGAGTGAAATGAGTGAAAGAAGCACATCTTTTGTCCCAGCCTTTCAATCCTGAAGCACATTTCATTAATGTTGTTATTGGAAGGATTTCTGAAAAGGATTTCTCAAAGTTTTTGCTGAATAGTGACAGGCAATATCTTTGTGACGCAGAGAACCTGTCATGCATTGATCAGGCTTTTCACCTGCGGAATATTTCAAAACTTCACAGAAAATGAGCAACAAAACCCTGAGCTCGACACTTTAGATTGAACAATATAGCTCCCTGATTCGGCTCGTGTCACTGATAACTTCACTTCTGGCCTGTGAATAGAACAGACGTATTGGCAAGGCATGTTTATTCTTATGGCACATCTCAGATATGGAGCCAATTCAAAGTCTCTTTCATAAAGATCAATGCAAAGAATAGATCATAGAAAAGGAAGTGTTGTCAAGTGTAAATGTCAGATTTTTTTTATTCCATAAAAGTGCATTTAAAAGTCAATGTGCAAGGTTTTTTTTTTTTTTTTTTAGATAAACGCTGTCTCTTTTAGATCATCAGATATGTTGCTACATTTAAAGTCAGAAGTCTTAGGTTCTTGTTGATGTAGTGGCCACAGAAAGTGTTCTAAAGCCAACACACCTGCCATGTTGTGTGACAAACAGATGCATGCTGGGTGTGGCTAATATACCAATGGTGAAACTTTCAGCTGTGACTTCTGTGTTCTCCTCCACCATCTGCTGTGCACCACCTGTCTGTCTCTTTCTGATCAGCCCTCAATGTTGCTGCAGCTCAGTGTTTGGAGACCTGGAGGAGGAAGAGGAGGCAGCAAGACAGAGGCCGAGTGGACTTGTTATATTTTACATCTGTGGAGAGAATAGATGTTGGATTTACTGGAGTTTGTGACTCCACATGGCACACAACTCAGAGTGATGTTTAGACATGTGAGTGCAACAGACTGACTGTTGTGACTCACCAACTACTGCATCGCCTAGCAACGTGAGATTTTGTGTTTGTCAGCTGCAGCCATTGTGGAAAAGTGTGTGTGTTTTGTTTTATTTTTTATTTTTTCCATACAAATCTCTGCCAGTTCTGTTGTGAAGGAGCAGCAGCTGTTTGTTTGACATTGCTACATAAAGTCTGTAGACTCCCACCAACAGTGCAGCTATATACCTGCATACTGGACCTACACCTGGTCATCTAATGATGTCCTCATTATGTTTTTATTTTCAAAGGTTCAGTAGCTGCCAGCCTGCCCACTGCCAACATTTGAAGTGTAGCTTGTTGCAGCTGGAGACAGCAGGTCCCTGTTTTACTCTGCAGCCTCAGTGAGTTTGCTGTAGCAGCTCATTAACCAGTTCTCCACCTGAGCAGAACAAGAACCACCTTCAGCAGCTACAGTCCATGATGGTGGAGTAACAGTCTGTTTCCAGTACTCCTGCCATCATTTATGCAAGATAACGCTTATGTGAGATGCCCATCACCTCCATGCCCCCTGCTTGAAAAGTCTTTAGGAGGACATGATGAAATCCCAGGAATCCCACTGAAAATACTGCATGGTTGATTGTAAATTTGCCCTTGAACATGATATGCACAGCACAGCACAGCACAGCACAGCAGATGATGACATTCAGTGTTGTGCCTGTATTGTGAGTCACAGCACATCATATGAAGAGCCACTCAGGAACGTCACAGCCGGGGGTTAGTAGGTCATGTTATTAATTGCCAACTCATCTTCTGACATCTCTCTGTTTCTGACTTATTTACTTTTTTTTATTACTCTAAAAATGCAAACTAATTAGAAAACAAGTACAATCTGTGATAAATTGCCTGTTAGTGGAAGGTCAGACAATTGACCTGACAGAACTTGTTCTGCTGTGGGTGGTGGTGTTTGTGTGTGCAGTACTGTATTGCTAATGAAAATAAGGTTAGGCTACCGAGCAGCTTACACATGAAATCTCTGCTGCATTTATGTGCAAAAGAATTAGAGCCAGTAACTTCTTAGTACAGAGGACACAGTAAGTCATGGACTTGTTGTTGAACATTAGAAAATATGGATTATCCCTGAGATAATCCTGAAGAAAAATGCTTTAGACATATTTAATATAGAGAATGTAAATGAGACATAATGTGAAGGGTGAGTTAAACTGTTCACCATCTGGGTTGTGTGTTGTACGGCATATTTAATTCATTGCACATACATAGTAATCACAGATGATGATTTTGCTGTTGTCAATAATAGTAATAGTCTCATAACTCTCTGATGTTATTGGGATCATTTGCCTCCAGGCAATGGAGAACATTTGCATCAGATGTGTACAGACTGTTGTACCTGTGTCTGTACCTCAGGCTGCATGGAGCTATTCCTCCTGGGCCGCACGCCTTATTCTCTCTGATGAACATGGTGCCTTGATGCTATGGATGAGGGCTGCAGGGAGTAAATGAAGCTACTGCAGCATCCTCCTACTGATTCTGTTGGCGTCTGCTGCTTTCAACCTGTGGCACATTGTTTATTATGAACATGACAACACTGACAGAGCTCCAGGGGCAACTGGTGGGCAGAGAGTGATGTGAAAAAAAGATGAGTGCAGGTTTGGCTGAAGTGTAGATTTAAACACTTACATATAAATACACTGACAGGGCACTTTGATTCGTACATCTGCACACCTGCACCAGGATAAGAACACAGGATGCACACTGAATGCAGCTGCTCTACTGATTATGTTCTTTATTATTACATAATTATTATATAAGTTATATTTGGGGGCATTGTTATGCCTTTATTTGATAGGACAGTAACAAGAGATGCAGGGAGGGGGACTGGTGAAATGGCATGGAGTAGATGGTCTCAATTAAGAGTCCAACTGGCCATCACTGATTGGGCTGTTCCAAAGTTGGACGTGCTCTAACCATTCTGCCAGCTCAATATGCAGACCAAGAAAGTCAGGGTAATTAAAAGTAACATCATAACATCAAGTTCAAATGGAAATTGTAAGGCGGCAGCTGCTTTGACAGAGTTGGCCTGCAAGCGTCACAAGGTCAGCACACAAGGGTTGTGTATGTCTGGTAGCCGCCATATGTGATAGTAAACTTTTGGATAACTGCAGCAGAGAAGTGTGTGTTTGCAGCAGAGGGTCATTCAGTCTCATTGCATTCTGTTCTTAAATACATGCCAAGCTCCACGCGTGTAACAAGCTGTGACCTTCAAGGCTGAAAAATGAAGGCGATGTGAAAAGTACCAGGGCTGATGGTGACGTCGGTGCAGCCCACTGAGCTTCACAAACCACTGGGTGACCTCACAGAGGTCCATGTTTATATACAGTCAATTCTGCACAACTGTGTAAACAGCAGTGTCAACAGGGCAGGGTGCTGAAATGAAGCGGGTCGCTGCATTGTGTTTCAATGGTCATTTGAGACGGCCGCAAACCCTGACTTACATTTTCAATGGAGTCCTGGAGAACCAGCGCTGTTGCTGGTAGGTTGCTGTTATAGACACTTGCATGTGATTCAGGTATTATATTTGTGTTGAATGCACCACTCTCTCTTGTCTCTCTCACTTGTATATGATGATGATTATAGTGAAGTAGTGCAAACATACAATGTTTCCAGTCAGTGGTAATATGAGTCATTCATATTCAAGCAGATAATCTGCAGTTCTCCTGCAGTTCTCCAGGCCTCGCTCAAGTGATTATGAATTCAGAGTCAGAGGAACAATAATCATAATTGCATCTGACTGTTTGTTTGAGTTGCTTAATTTATATGACTTTGACCAAATGTCATTATGTGCTGCAGCATGAATCCACAAAAGGCAGATTCAACGAGAACAGAATCTATCTGAGCAGAAACAATTATCTTCTTTTCCTCAGGAGATAAGGTCATAATAACTGTCAGGACCTAAATATCTCATCTGGCTGCTGATCAACATGGTCATGCCTCAGCATCTTCCACCTCTATTAGCATTAATGAGCATGTAATGGAAGGTGTTACCAGACGGGAACATCACATTCAACATTTTTTTGGAATATACTATATTTTTATATGAAGACGTATACATATCTTTCTGCTGAGGGTTAAAAATATTTGAAGCCATCTAAAACCTTGCACAGCCTCAAAAGTAATTGGACAAACATGTCAGGTTTGTACAAAGCAAAGAGGATGAGAGCTGTTTCATTACCTGTGGGCTCAGCAGACACTATAATTATTCATATTTTGCATCATCACATTCACATTTACATCAACTCATGATCACGTCGACACACGGCCGCCACCTCGGTCAGTCCGCCCGCTCCCTCAGAGCATTATGTCTATAATGAATGTTCTATTAAAATAACCAGAACTTGCTAAGCCAGTTTTCCTGAAAAAGATCTTTCACCCATAGTTCCTAAGGTCTTATGTAAATGACGGCATATTATCAGAATTTAAAACATAATATTGAATACCTTACTTCAGCTCAGACATTAACAGTATTTTATTCATATACAGTATTTACAGTAAATACAGTACATTATGTAGGCTATGTATTTACTGTTCTATTGACTTCAGGAAGGTGGCAGGTGCTGGGCGCAGGTGGTGCTGATGCTGTGGATGGTTATGTGCTGCAGTTACATCATACAGCACTGGCATGTTATTAGTGTGTCTGTGGGGCATGCTGGTGATGTATGTGGGTATGCAGATCTGGCCCCGAGTCAGTTTGATAGGGTTTGCATGTAAACATTTGTCATTCAAAAATGAAATTTTATTCATAATCATTATTCATGTATGCGACAGGTCTGCCCAAAGCCAACCCACCGACATAACTGCTGCAACACATAAAAAGTAGCCCTATTCCACAGGAAAACCACACGCATGGCAACCCTGATTGTCTTCCTTCTCAGTATACTGTAGACGCATCCTTCCCCAGAGTGTCCTCCATCACTTTGTCTTTGTCCTCTGAGTCAAGTACTCCAGCATTATTTTCCTTATGAGTGTTCCTGGTGCACTTTGACTCACCTTCTGGACTTTTGACCACATCTCTTTCTCATTCTTGATACCTCTGCCAGTGATTTGTACAATTGTTTGAGAAGTAAACCTTGTGAACTCTCTTGTATTCAAACCTCATCAGTTCTGATATAGTACAAACTATAATTATCTGCACATTTTTGTTTCTCAGGTTCTGAGTTCAGCATATTCAGTTTGACCCCACGCTCACCCTGTGGCTCTGTCCCAACCGCAGCAGGCCGGGTTAGAATCCAGCTCAGGGCCCTTTTGTTGCATGTCGTCCATTCCCCACTCTCCCAACCTGTTTCCTGTCTCTCTTGCTCTTGTCTATCATGAAGACCCAAAAAAGCAGCAGTACGATCTATGTACAATCTATGCATATTCCTCTCTAAAGTAAACCCCTACATCAACCACCTACAGAATGCATCAAAGACACAGGTCTCCCGTGATGCAACACAAGTCCCTAGGAGTTTTCAGACTGACGCTGTTCTCATTTTCCATCCAGCATACATGATGTTGATATAGCAGATAAATTTAGCTCATCAAAGAGGGAGCATGGGAGTATGGGTCTTATAATGGGGTGTGGTCAGGAGTGTGGCGCAGTATTTCACTGTTCTCTTAAAGATGCTATGGAGTAATACAGACAGCACAATGCATATACACTGTTATACACAGGGGGACTCTCCACCAACACTGATATCATGTTTGATTAGGTGAGTGAGGCTTGGTGAATAAAGATGTGAAGCTATGGATCAACTCAGTAACTGTAATAACAATCACAATCGAAGACCCAAAACCCAAAGGGATAACACCACCGACTCTGACGGGGGAAATAGTCCATTGCTACACAATGGGGTTTAGTGCAATAGTCTGACAACAATTACCTTATCATGGTTTACAATTTGTTCACACCGAAACAGTGAAAAATAAAACTCTCCAACCTAGCTGCAAAACAAATAAGCAGACACCAAACAGTTTGCTCAAATCACTGCATCTCCTCAAACAGAAGTGGCTGTTTCCCACACAAAGGACTGGTGGGAAAGTGATTTTACCAAGCCACACGTTTTGTTTTTCATACCAAAGGATTGGCGAGCATCCAATTCGTCATGACCCAGCTCTGTAGCTATTACAACAAAGAGGGAGATGCAGCCCGAAGGCAAATAATGAGGCATAATGTTAACACAAAGCAAATGAAAAATACAACGAGGAGTGGCAATCAGTGTTTTCAGCAGAGAGGCAGTGTGTGTGGCAGGTGTGTTTCACTTGGCAATGCTGATGGGTGAGAATTGTGTTAAGTTATATTACAGTTTTTGCCAATTGCTTGCACCCAAAAAGCGAATGCTTAGATCAAAGCTTCAAACCAAAACTTCTTGTAACAATAGCTGAAACACGTTGTGACCAGACCTTAAACAGTCTTCTGCTCTGCACTTTGTTTGCAACTCTTCAACACAGTTGAACACAGAAAACTCAACACAGATCAGTCTGACCTTTAGCACTACAAATCGGGCTCAGGTAAACGGTTTATTGTCAACTGGCTCCATGTTTTTGAAACATGGAGGCAGTGAGACCCACAGGAACAGGTAGTTGTGGAAGAATCATGACGCTGTGCAGAACGGACCTGAGCAGCCACATGCCTGCATGTCTCTTTGACTGTTACTTTACAGTATTCTGTCTTTCTTACTTTATTTGTTATGAGAATTTTTTTTCCTTGTTAAAAAAGAAAGGGGAAAAAAAAAAAACTCTGAGGTCATTACTGTAGAAATTCTACCTTTGAGCTCCACACATGATTCAAAATGGCGCATGTGTGTATTGTTTTGTTGCTACAGTGACATTTTTGGAAAGGATTGCTGGGGTTTGATTGCAGAGTTTCATTTTGACAGAGCTGTGAGGTGTTTTACAACAACTTATCTTGCTTGTGTGTACAGTTTTGACACAATGAGCCAAATTTTGCAAAACGTGTGTAAGCAATCGTCAAAAACTGTAAAGGAGTGTATACTGTGTTGGAACAATCCATTATTCCCATCAGTCAGTGTGGACAACAGCACCAGCCTCTACAGACTGGGAGGAACCTTTTTGTTTGTCTCTGGTTTTCCAAGTCCCACTTTTTCTCCCCATCGTCTCACATAACTCTGAGCTCTGACATCGTTTAGTCTGGCATGGAACTGTTTACACCATCAGAAATGAAGGAGGCACAAGCATCAACTATGACTCCCATTATTCATGGCAACAAGAAACACATAGTTCAGAATGATGTTACCTACTGGTGGTAGGTATAGTAGAGGGCTCTGTAGATGATTGTCACTGCCTCTAGACCACACCAGCACCTCAGATCAAAACAAACACTTCCTTGGTCACACCTCCAGCCCCTGTTCAGCCTTGACCCCTCTCAGCAAGGTGCACTGAAGCACAGTAAGATCAGCCACCACACACAACAAGAAGCACAACTGAATAAAATTTCCTTGTGCACACAATAGCCTTTACAGAATAAACCATCCTCAACTGTTGGCCCTCACTACAGTTGCCGTGAGATGCTCCACACCACTGTAAACTATTAGTCAGCCAGGTGTTGATGGTAACATTTGCTGGACTCAAATTATCACCCAGCCCAATTTGATACATCATAACCATAATTTGATATATTTAATGCTATATAGATCCCAGATTCCTAAAACACTGGTTCACACACTTGGTATTTGTCAATAAACTCTTCCTGTCTGGTCAATTCCATAATTGTCCAACTTCATGCCCACTCCACTTTATGATGCAAGCTTTCTGATAGAAGTGTTTACTCTTTAGGGACCAGAGGTGAGATAACCCTGATGGCAACACTGCAATACCATCAGGGTTACTTTCACAAACGTAACAAAATCCAGACAAACCTGCACCCAGACCAGTTTCCACAGGCTTAGCAGGAGTAATATGTGTGAATTAGTGGAGTGTGACTACAATAGAAATCATATTAATAACAGTTAATATTCCTATTCAGAGTTTTTTTTGCCTTTCTTTCCATTTTTTTTTCTTTTTCTTATGAAGACATCCTGACTAAAATAAGGAAATAAAAAAAGACTGTGACACAGAAGGCAACAAGTCATTTGCTACTAAAACACCTCCTCCAGGAGAGCACTGAATGTCACGTAATGAAGATGTATCTCCATGTAAAAGCATCTCTGTGTGGAATTCTCCTTTACAGGAGACACAAATACTGTTGTCACATCTGGACTTTTACACGCTTCTTCCACATTGCTAGCATGGACCCCAGAGGAAAAGACTTCCCACAGTCCAGTGGAAGCTGCACTGACTAGTCAACTCAGCCGGGTTGGAAAGAAAGAAAGAAAAAAAAAAGATTGGCTGCAACATGCCTTCATGAGACTCACAATCTCACAGCCACAGTATAAACCATACATAATGCCTTGTTTCCAAATAAATAATACATGTCATCACTCTCATTGTCTGACAGTGTGTATATGGATAAAAGAAGACTTGTTTCACATGCATTTGTGTTGATGGTGCTGTTATGTCGCTCTTCCAAGGCTGACGCTATGGAAAGTATGAGTATGTGGAAAGTGACAACAGGAACTGTGAAGTTGAAACTGAAGTTTGCAGGGCTGTATAGAAACCGTTCATGAGCGTGTATAGCACAGCTCTGTCAAAGCAGCAGCTAAAGCATGACATAGCAATTGATGTTGTGTCAAACAGCGCTGGTGTATAACGATGGCGTTGTTAGCCCTGGGCTTCCAGGGCTAGAGTCCAGGATTTTTTTCCCCAGCAAAAACTTGTTTTTAATACAGAAATAGACACATCAATCACCCACTTCAGACAGTCACAACCAGAGATGACTCTGGTCACAACTCTCATAGCTACAGCACGCGGAGATGTCACAGACATGGATATCCGTAGCTTTTTCAGCCCAAAGGCAAAGCAGGCGAATCAAGAACCAACTTCAGGTAACGTTACCTTAGGTAACGATAACGTTAGATAGCACCTCACCTGTATTCATCTGCACCGTGGTATTCTCTCTTGACATGGAAACAAAGTAACAGTTAAGCTAGCAGTAAAATATTGTGTTTTGTTATGAGAGTCGCGACAGTTTAATTGCAAACATAACGTAACGTTAGCGTTACTTGGCTAGGCAACAGTTTAGCACAGCTGCCCGCACGACTCAGGAGCTGTCAAACAGGCTATTGGTGTGAACCAGCTTCGAAGGTTTGCTTACTCACGTCACGTGAGTCTGAACATGTCATTCCACACACGTTGTTCCAAACAAACTGTTAGCTAGTTGGTTATCTTCTTTTAGTCCAGACAGCGCCGGGCCATCCGTTGAAGAAAAGTATTCCTCAAAATGGCAAAATGATGTTGTATGTGATGTGATCAGTCTACGTTCAAGGTTCCAAAACCAAACATAGTTCATCAGAATTTGTATGTGTGTAGAGGAATCACTTCCTCCAACTTTCAAATTAAAACATTATTTTAGGCTAATTTCATGTCAAAATTCATTAAGTTTACTAAAATGATTTGTATTAAGTTTTAAAAAATGTACATATGATTTTTATGTATTATTTGTGGAAATATGGGATTATTGCATTTGTATTTTTGTCCATTTTATAGTTTTCACAGTGTCAAGGTGTCTCTGTACATATTCAAGAGAGAAATTAAAATGATTTTCATAATCAGTTGTTCTCTTTTGGAGAATCATCAACACATTCGTGAGGGGGTGCTCCTGTTACGACAAAAAGGCTCAGGGGGTACACAAGACAAAAAAGGTTGGGAACCACTGCTTTATAGTATAGTAATATTTTACTTGAAGTACATACCTTTTTGATGCTTAAATTGTGATACTACTTCACTATAAATGCATTCTGATTAACAGTGCACTTGAAAAGTAACATAAATAGTCAGAAATGCACTTGATGTAAACTTTAAGTATTATAAAGAATAATGACAAGTGCATTAAAAATACAATCCTACACAACTATCAATTTAATTTTAAGGCATTCTAAGTATATATTGAACATACTGGCGGTCTAATACAATTGTACTGTAAGTGTATTTTAAATAAGGTGACAGTGTACTTGAGCAGGTATACACTACTCCCAATAAGTTAGGGATATTGTTTTACATGAGTGCTTTTCCTATTTGGTCTGAATTTTAATGAAATAAGTAAAAGTTCCCTTTCATATTATGAATAATGAATGAGAAGAAACACCATTTTCATTAGTTTAATATTTATTACCCCAAAATTCAGACAATAACAAGAACAGCCCCAAATAACAAAAATTGACAATATCAGTAGCGGGTGTTTCCACCATTTGCCGCAATGACAGCTTGACAGCGACGTCTCATGCTCCTCACTAGCCTCATGATGTTGTTCTGAGGCAATGCGTTCCACTCTTCCACAAGTGCTACACGCAGTTCTGCCAGGTCACGTGGGGGTGGGGTATGATCATCCAGTCTCTGCTTCAGCTGGTCCCAGACGTGCTCTATGGGGTTCAGGTCAGGGGACATTGCTGGCCATACCCTATGAGGCACTCCGACTTCCTGAAGTCGAGCTGTGACAATTCTGGCACGATGTGGTGGAGCATTATCATCCATGAACAGAAAGTTGGGGGTGTGCTGGCGGAATTGATGATGGGTTCTATGATGTCTCTGAGGTAAGAACATGCAGTGACTGTGCCATCTACAATAACCAAATCTGTTTTGCGCTGACTGGTGATGCCTGCCCAGACAGTTGCACCTCCTCCACCAAAGTGAACCCTGGGGACCATGTTGACCTCGGCGTATCGCTCACCTCGCCTTCTCCAGCAACGCTGACGACCATCATTTCTGTGCAAGGTGACCCGACACTCATCAGTGAACAGGATGGTAGACCACTGCTGCACTGGTCAGGTCACAGTCTTGTGCCCACTGCAAACGTTCACGGCGGTGTCTTGGTGTCAGTGGAGTCACCTGCAATGGTCGTCTGGCATTCAAGCCAAAGCGGTGGAGTCAGTTGTGAATGGTTTGTCTGGAAACCCTTATACCCCCCTCACATCTCGTAAATGGGCCTGCAGCTGTGTGGCAGTTGTTCCCCTAACCCTAACCCTTGAAAAGGGTAGTCTTTTAGTATTTTTTGGTATTGGCCTCAATATGTAAGGCACACTGTACACAGTGAGACCATTACGTGGAAAACACAAAATGAGGTGTGTCTATCACCCCAATACAATTGCCTCCCTATCCCAAAAATCTCTGAAGTGAAACAAACACCGTATGTATGACATCCACTGAGTCTCTCACAATATCCCTAACTTATTTTGAGTAGTGTACTTTAGTACACTTAAAGTTTGTAAAAATGTGTTCCAATTTAACATACTATTTACACTTTAAGTGTATTTAAGTAGTAATCAAGGAGTACTCAATGACTACTTGAGCACACTTAATTACAAATTAAGGTGACAAAAAAAGCATACAGCATACTAAATGTGTACTTAGTACAGTCTGCTAAAGTATAATTCAAGTATAGTATAGTATAGTATTTTTTCACCTGGGAAAGAATACAACTACACAACACAAGTATTTTGTGTAATTTGTGGTTTACTTTGAAGTCTGTATGAGCTCTAGAATCTAGACAGTGTCTTTTTGCATGGTGCATAGACACACTGGCGAGGTACTCCACCGTGGCGCGACAGGGGCCCCCCCACTGTACGAGGCCCCCAGAAATTTTCCATGCGCAGAATTTCAGCCCCTGATCTTTTCCCCTTAGCCCCTGTTCTTGAATCCTAAAATTGCCCCTGGTGTATAGCATGTTGCTCAGTCTGGACAAGGCAGCACATACCCTCACCTCATCTCACTGTCCTGCAACTTCCACAGGTGTCTGATGGGGCCAGTCTTACTGATTTTCCTCCTATGTATGTTATTGGTTCATCCATGGCCCCTAAACATGTGTCCTCATTAAAGAGGACCTATGCATTTCTTACCATTGATTTTGGACTTCGATGGTTAAATGACTTGTTTCAGGGAGAATGGAGGCTCTCTGCCTTCATTGCTTAGCCAAAAAACAGCCTTGCAAGATCAGCACCTCCAACCCAGTGTCCCAAATCTCATCTGGCAAGAAACATGGACTGCTTTATAGCACTAGGACACAAACAGACCCATTAACCTCTAGTCTCTTGTCACCATTACCCACTTTAGACATCGCTCCATGGATTGCCTTCTCGCTGGCTTCTTTGAAAACAACATGGTTGGGGGGGGTTAGCTGTGAGTTTAACAGTGAAAATATGCACCCTGAAACTCTGTAAAGAAAAACGTGACCAAAACAGTGAAAAAGTTACCAGGCTTGCATAGTTCCTCTTTAAAGATGTTGTAGGACATGGGTTATTTGATGTGGGGTTGTGTTGGTTATCTATAACCAGTGTATTACCAACAGTGGGTTCTGATCAGTGGGCTGCCAGATTAGAAAGACAACAGCAGCACTGGTGAGTAATGGGCTGCTGTGGACAGTGTCTTTCACTAGCCTATAGCAGTGGCTCAACAGTTGAGAAAATGTAGTTCCAAGGGAAAGAGAGTGGAACGTTTCTGTGGACATTGTTTAAATTGAGCTAAAGCATATTGTTTTTGCTTTCCCCTGTCTCAAGCAGCACACCAGTCAACCTCATGGCATGGTGTTGCCTTCAGGCAACGAACCACATAACTGGACCTCACACTGTCCCTTTAATTTATTATTATTATTATTTATTTATTTATTTTTTTTTTTGGGGGGGGGGGGTTAAAATAAAATATTACCAGATATGTCTGTGTCCAATAATAAGTGGCTTTGAATTGCATGTGACCTTTTGAGACCTTTTGTCTGAGGGACGGGCAGCCATTTCAGGAAGCAGAGCTGCAGCGTGCACATTCCTACAAATTGGTAAGTTGAATATCGCTTTTTAACATGTTTAAACTACCAGTAACCTAAAATAAAGAATATATTCATGTGTATGAGCATGTAAAGAAGTATTTTTGATCATTTTAACACTTATTTTGGCATTATTTATATTCTAAAAGTGTTTTTTTGTTCGTTGCCTCAGGGCAACACTGTGCAATTAGGGCACTTTTGTTCAGGCAATATCATTATACAGTGTGGATATGTTCTTAGCTGCAAAGTAATTATCTTAATCATATTTTTAACTTTACCTTCTTTTAACAATTACAGGAGATGGATGCAAGAATGTTTTATGGGCGGAAGGAGAATGATCTGGGAGTTAGGGCCATTCCCTCAGACAGTGAAGACAGTGAGCTTGAGAGTGACAGTGACAGTGGAGATAGTGAGGAAGAGTGGATCCCTACATCAGGTTTGGGACACTGTTAAGAGTTGAAGTGTTAGTCAAGGGTCAGTACAGCAACTAAGTGTGTGTGTGTGTGTGTATGCGCACATACGTGCACGCATGCATGCATGTGTCATAGGGTGTGTTATAAGTAACATTTGAATTTGTACTCCCTGCTTTCTTTAAAGGTGAATGTGCCCAGGCTGATGAGGAGACTCAGACTGAGTCTGAGAATGAGGACACAGAAGAGAAGGTTAATGCTCCACAGCTACCCGGATGGAGAACACCCCACACTGCACACACTGATGTGCTCCCAGAATGGCGAGGCCTTGCACCAGCTCATGGTATTGTAGTGCCTCTCTAGTGTATTTTAACTATAATGAGAGGTGGCTAACCTGAGCTCTTTCTCTAATTATGAAATCAGATAGGGTTTCTCTAATAAACTTAAATGTATACACTAAATATGTGTGAAAATTATTTTGTTCAATACTGTGTGACTATCCCTTTAAACCAAAATTTTAAACATCACTTTACACACTTTTATAACTCAAACACCTTTTTAAATTATGTCTCTTTTTAAACAGTTTTTTAAATGTCTTATTCACCTTAATGAACTCTAAATATCAAAGTCAATGATCACAACTGTTGTAGTGCAAATAAGAAATGGAATATTTAAGAAATTAAGAAAGTAAACACTTTTAAACAGTCTTTTTTCCAAATGAGCAAAATTTACACTCTGCACCTTTAGTGTGTGTGTGTGTGGGGGGGGGGGGGGGGGGGGCAGTGAAAATAAAATGGCCGGCAATAAGGAAAAAATAAATATTCTCAAATACCCAGTTCACCGATGCAGGCCGGGTGCGTCGTAGCCTAAAACCAAAATAAAAGAGAAAAGGTACCTTAATCCTCAGGTGTTAACCTCCAGACGAGCGGGAGAACAGCTGAAGGAGGGGAGGTGAAGACAGGATCCACAGGGAAAAAAGGGAAAACTCCGGTCACGGGCTGTCGCCCTGCAGCTCGGCTCCGTCGCTCCGCAGCTGCACACACACGGTCCACACAGACTTTGCCGACGAGGTCGCTAGCCGCTAGCTTGTTAGCAAAGTCCATGAACAGCAGCCAGTTGGTCAGCAGCTAGCTCCACTTTCCTCTTGTTCTTAGTGTTGAGTAATCCACTCAAAACCTTCATGAAAGTCACCACAAAGTCTTTCAAAGAGTTCTGGTCGAACACTAAAACGACTCTGGTGACAAACATCCACAACAGTTTGCTTACTTCACCCTTTTCGCCATGTTTCTCTCATCTTCTCCACTCCGACTCTCTCTCCTCCGCTTTCTGCTTCTTCTCTCTCTGCCCTTCACTTCCTGCTTAACGTAAACCTTTCAAAGTAAAATACATTCACGTCTATTGTGTCTATTTCTTCCCTTTCCTTCAGGCATTTTACACATTTTCACAAATATTCATAAACAACACATTTAACATATGCATTTTTAAATACACACATATTACCCAGAACTCACTTAATGTTACTGAATTATTTTAAGTTACTTTTTCATCTTAAATGACATTTTAAACATGAACTCATTTACCATGAACTTAGACCCTTTTAACCATAACTGCTATTTATTTTGCAGTGAACTTATTTATTTTAACTTATGTCATTTTATTGTTAATGAATTTACACAGGGCTACAGTATCATGACACCACTTGAGTACTTCAGGAAGTTCTTCTCAGAGGACATTCTAGAAGTTATTGTCGAGCAGTCAAACATCTATGCTGTTCAATGTGACCCAACCAGGCCCCTGAACCTCACAACCAAAGCAGTTCCTCGGTGTTGTGATGTTCATGTCATTGTTCGGTTTGCCAGGCACCAGCATGTTTTGGAACAAAGCCTGCCAAGTGCCCCAAGTTGCAAACACCATGACCCTGAATAGATGGGAGGCCATCAAGACACCTGCACTTCAACAATAATGCAGAGAGAGAGGAGGAAAATGATCCACTCTTCAAAATTCCACCACTGCTTACACACCTATGCTCAAAGCTGACGTCAATCCCGATGGGTGAGCACCTGGCAGCTGATGAGCAAATGGTCCTATTCAAGGGAAGGCATAGGTTGAAGCAGTACCTCCCAGCAAAGCCAAGAAAGTGGGGCTATAAGATCCTCCTCATGGCTGGTGCAGATGGTGTGCCACACAATCAAGAGATTTACACAGGGAGAGCTGTGCAACCCCCAGGCCTGCCAGATGTGGGAGCTAGTGGCAATGTTGTCCTTCGCTTGGCCCAAACCATCCCTAAGCATGAGAACTACAAGCTGTTCTTTGACAACTGGTTCACAGGTGTGCCTCTTGTACTCTCACTGGCTGTGCAAGGAATCCACTGCACTGGTACTGTTCGTGGCAACAGACTGCCAGGCACCAACTTGACCAGTGATGCTGATCTGAAGAGAGCAGGGCATGGATCATTCACAGAGAAGATGGCTGTGGTTGGAGAAACCACCTTGCATGTGGTAAAGTGGTTTGACAACCGATCTGTGACCCTTCTAAGTGATTACGTGGGAGCCCACCCTGTCACCGAGGTTGACAAGTGGGATCGAAAGCAAAAGATCATCACCAAAGTTCCCTGCCCTGCTGTGGTGAGAGAGTACAATAAGCATATGGGTGGCGTGGATTTGCTCGACTCCCTCATTGCACTGTACCGAACAAAAATCAGATCCAAGAAGTGGTACCATCAGCTTCTGTTCCACTTCCTGGATATGATCATTGTGACCTCCTGACTGCTCTACTGCAGAGATTGCGAAGGAAATGGCATGAAGAAGGAACAGATGAGGCTGTATACCTTCAAATCATACATTGCTGAAGGCCTCTGCAACAGTGGGAAGAATAGGGAGCGTAAGAGAGGTTGTCCCAACTCATCCATTGCTGGTGAGTACGAGGAGAAGAGGAGAAAAGGACCTGCTGCCCCAATTCCAGTGTCTGATGTCCATCTGGATGCTACAGCCCACTGGATGGTGATGGCTGAACAGAAGTTAAATGCCAAAAATGTAATGTGCATCTCTGCTTCACATCAAGCAGTAACTGCTTCCTGAGGTTCCACACGGAATAAGAAATGAGCCTGCAATGGCAACACCCCGACCCGCACCACCAACACCACCACCCAACCACACCCACATACATACATACTCACATACACACATACAGAGACATGCACACACACAAAGAAAGAAAAAAAAGAAATTAGTTAGAAGACAGGTGGGGATAACATTTTTCAGATCAAAAGTTTGAATTTTCAAGTTCAAAATTTTAGATTTCTGAAAAAAAAATATTTTTTGAAATATTTTTTTTTCAGATTTATGATGATATGTTATCAGGGACCTCCAAGCTCCCAAAAAATGGGGTGAAATATTTTTTTTTACAAAAAAATCTAAAGTCATGCCATAGAGGGCTAATTAAACAGCTTCAGAGTAATTGTGATGGTTACATACATGACTTGTAACTTGTTACAGGGAGAATGGAGGCTCTCTGTCTTCCACCTAGCATCTCTTGGCTGAACATCAACCTTGCAACATCAGTTCCCAGCACTCATCTCTGCGCACCGCGACACAAACCCGATCTGTTTATGACAGTTTAGACTACACGTTGTAACGTCATATATGATATAGAACGTTATCCAGCGCTCCATGGATTGCTTTTTCGCCAGCTTTGTTAAAAACAAATGCACATGGCCAGACAGAGGGTTAGCAAAAAAGTGGAAAAGCGACCAGACTTGCATAGTTCCTCTTTAAACTATGAGCTGATCTGAACCTACTCTAGATAAAACAGTGATGGTGGACAAGTGTGTCTCTTTAACAGTGTTTTGAAATCTGGCATCTTTTTAGGCCCACTGTTTTGTTTAGCCAACTAGGGCAACTGCAGATCTGTCTTAGAAACACCCTATATGGACAACTGCACCACAGACCATCTCCTCATTAATGACCCAGACTAGAGATTGAATATGTAGATATTTAATTATGCACAACAACAATGTAGAAAATAGGGGCTGTATTTGCTCCGTTCAGTTTGCTCCACCACGGGATATTTCTTATTTCATACGCAACAGAAGTGCAGTGTTTTTTTTGTTGTTGTTGTTTTTCTCTAGGAGAGATGTGACAGCAAAGGCTCATTTGGCATGATGTGCTGTTACAAGGCTTATCTTTATCATGCAAAGGTGGTTTGATTACTGTGCAGACGCCTCATAATGGATATCCAGTCTGCTATGCCATTCATCTGTGTCAGGGCCAAGTGGGGATCACCCACTTATTCACAGTAAACATCCACAGAGATCATTTATGCATTAAGAATGTGGATTCATTTGGTCTAAATATCCATTTCCCTCCTTTGTGTGTGTAATTGTGTTGAAGATAATGAAATGTAGCGGAATGATTGAGCTGTTTATTGGAGCCAGTTTTCTCCGAGTACTCGTTGCATTCTGTGCTGTCGAACTACCATAGCACATGGATTGAGAGACATTGGTGATTAACCTTGACCCCTGTGGAATCAGACAACGTAGTGGCACAATGACAGTGATTCCAACTTCCGAATTCAAATAAAATACAATGTATGATAGAATTTTACCTGACACACCTAAATTATGCATGCATGTACTGCATAATAAATCCTGAAGGCAATTACCTACATCAAATAGTTGTTTAATAAAAAAAAAATAAAGTATAAGAGTATTATGCATTCATATTTAACACCAACAACAGACTTTGTTTGATTTTATTTGCTACTTTTACTGCATAAAGTTTTTAACTAACATCAGTTCTTGTCAGAAGTACATGTCCATTCCTTTTCATCTTTTTTAACCCTTCAAAATGTGCAAAAGACACAACACTACTTTGAGTGGTGCATTCAGTGAACATGCAGTTCATTAGTACATTCAGTGAACGTACTGTCACTCAGGGCTGAGGGCTCGCGTTCACTGTGTGTCACTCAGCCCTGAGTGACACTACGTTCACTGAACGCATCACTAAACTTGCACCGTTGCCTCACAATGAGATTCTCCGCCACCAGATTTGCGAGTGATTCAGTGAGTCACAGACCACACAGCAGTTCCACTGCTGCCCTGCACACTCGCTGCTGAGTTCAGCTAAACTGAGGAAAGAACGAATCAGATCAGGAAGTGATACCGTTCAGTTCGTTCACTCAAACGATTCATTCTTTTCAACAAAATGTTCGCGAACGATACAACACTATACTGTAAATTCTCTACTGGTTTGTCTTCAAGATCACACCAATGAATTAAAAAGACATTAAAAACTGGCCATGATGGAGACAAATTGTACAACTGGATGTATACAGTATTTAAAGAAAAAAAAAATATATATCCAGACCCTTGGGAAACTTCATTCCATATGCATTGAAACAACTAAAATGATCAAAAAATTAAAAAAAAAAAAGAAAAGAAAAGAAAGCCAACAGGATACAAATGGCCAGATAGAGCCAGAGGGTTAAAGAGCCCATATCTGCATCAAACATCAAAACAAATATATGCAGCATATGTCCTCACATATGTAAGCCTTAGCTCACAGTGAACAGGAGATGTGTTTTGTATTGGTGGACTGCAGAGTTTCTCTCAGTCACATTAGTGTTTTGTACAAAACAGATCCATTACTGTGGGCCCAGCAAATGTTATACACCATAAACACATTTAGAAAAAACTAATGTAGAGTAAATCACTATAACAGCTGTAATTAACTGTGAAATATGCATGTACTGGGCAAAAAGTTATGCTTTTGTGTATGCATCCACACCGTATGTGTAGGTGCATGCATTTTCACAGTGTGTAAATCCCACACCATGTGGGATGTTTCAGTTTGTAGGTTTATGGAGGAATCCACAGCCTGGACTTGATCTCTGGTGGTTAAAGTGAAATATTTGTTGGCTAAAAGCTGTACTACCTCAAACACATACGCACAGATTGCTTTCACTGGCCCCCAGTAAATGGATACAACATATCAGCATCCAAATTTACACAACACATATCCTGCCTGCACCCCCAGAGCATTGCAGAGGGGAAGCATGGGCTGAAATGAGTGTCCAGGCTATATAAGCATGTATTTGTTTTTGTCTCAGAGCAATCAGCGCTTCCAGTACTTGTGTGATTCCAACAAGAACAAACCTCCGGATAAAAAAGTGAAAAGCTCAAAGCACATATCTCATTGCAGGCTTTTATTTATGCCACGGACTCTACACGATTCTGCAAATGGATTCTCTCCTCTGTTTGCCTTACAATCCTTCAATGCCTTATTTTGTGTATAGCTTCTGATTTATTCCTTTTGTGCTTGACAGACTCCATTTCATGGGAGTCATTTAAAGGTCCCCATATTGTGTATCAAAGCACTCAGTCGACAGAGAAATGCACACAGCATACATTCACAAACAGAACCTTAAAGGTAGAGTCTGTGGGACTTACAATACAGACTTACATAAATAAATCCTCCTTCATCATCACCTATGGGCTCCTACTCGTGTGGTGGTGACTGGGTCTGAGTCCCCAAGCACCACCGCCCCCCACCTCCCCACCCGCATATAGTAAAGTCGGGACGTTTCTGGACAGAAGTTGGTATGTTTTCCACAGCCAGTGACAGAGCGCAGGTGAAGCTGGGTGTGCGCTGTCGTGGGCTTGCATAAAAACTACCACCAAGATAACAACTGGATGCTGTTGTGGCCCCCGGATGAGTGGCAGATCTAGAGAACCTACTCGGTCACCAACAACACCACTTTAGGACTTGCACCTAAAGAATCCATTCTTGTAAACCATTTCTTTCTCTTGGAGGGTTTCCCATAACAACCCATGCACAGGTAAGAGCACAAAAAAATGAATACAAAGGTAACACATTTATTTTTTCCTCATTACTCACAATAAATTAGTTTCTTTATTAAGTTATGTTTCCCGTAAAAACATCTATATAGTTCTTTCCTTTATTTCCAAAGAATGCAAACCCTTCCAGTCACACAGAATCACAGTGGTTCAGTTAAGAAGAGCAGCAACTACGGCACTAGGTGGTGTGGAGAGCTCTGCCCACTGAAAGAAACAGAAACCAAACGGAATCTCTATGTACAAAACTGAAAACTCAGAACAATGAACGAAAAACAAAAGAAAACCAGGAACCAGGCATACATCTGGCAGGTCCTCAACTGCGGTAGTAAACCTCGCCCCCACCTAACGAGTTGAGGTCTGGGGCTGTACACACTTGAACTGTAACTATAAACACCACATTAAAAGAGCGTCTAAATGACTCATGCAGAGCAGCCACGACGCTTCTAGTAGCAGGCAAAAAACAAAAAGAGAAGCAAGGCAGAGCAAACAGCAGCCCACGAGGCAAGCTGTGAGGTTAGCTGTAGCCTGCACAAACAACACCCGAGCAGCTATGGCAGCAGCGGCGGCTAACCACAGGGACACACACGCACCATCCCGGCCCAACACGCCAACCTGGCAATCGAATCCACTGCACGTACCGACCAGGAAACAACGGCTTGGCGGAGCTACACGCCGGCTTTGGTAGAGGAGAGAGAGAGAGCGACTAAACCACAGTGGGGTATATAAACACGTCCGCATTAGCAGCCCATGACGTGGCTGCACTACGGGTGCTGATAAGGGGCGTACAGTCCAAGTGAGGCACTCATGTAACATTGTGATGTCACAAAGAGTAGTCACCGCTCTCAGCTATACCCCCTACCTCTCCCATCACATCTAGATCCATTGTTCGGCCTTGAAGGATTCAGTGTTGTAAGAGTTTCAGAAAGAAGCCGAGGAGATGTAAAACTAGACTAAAGCAGGTTTATAATTCTTGAAACCATAAATTTATTTTTGGATAGCCACTTATTTTTTTTCCCAAACAAATCCTTCTGCAACTTCTGTAGCTTCTTTAATCCACCCAAACTCATACTGCTACTTTGATATCAAAGCGCTCAATAAACTTGGGAAACAAAGATGCCAGTCCTCGAATATGCTCAGCACTACATATCATATATTCATTTAAGGCAGCCGCTGGTCCCTTTGACATTGTTTCATCAAACAAATGACCACATCAGTAAATTGGATTATTCAGTGATTGTATTTCATGTCCTGGCAGCTTGTTGTGCACTAAGTACTACAGTCAGCAGATTAGCTTGTGCTAGCGATTGATGCTGGAACTAATTGAATTCTTTCATAGAGTGACCTTTGATGTTTTAATGAAAGTATACTGGGATTGTTTTATCATCATGTTTGTAATTTGAGAGTTGATGGGCTTGTGATTTCATTAATCAACAAATGCCTCTGTAGGAATGAAATAAGTATTAAATATTTCTAAATCATTTTTCAACTCAATGTGCAGTCATGTAACTTAACACTACCTCACAAATGCCTTATAGCATACAGACAAAAGAACCACAGGTTTCATGTAGAGATGGAGAGGTAGTCAAATGAAAACAAAATGTATATGGTTTGGTTAAAGGACTGTTATGTGTTAACAAAACACACATGAAGACCAAAACCATCAATGACAGTCTGTCTATCAGTTATGGAAGCAAATGGGTGACAATTTTATCAACTACACTTGACTTTAAATGTTTTCACTGTATTCTGGGAATCGCTTGCATTAGAATGATTTTTTTTTTCCTTATAGCATTTAAAATTTAAAATTTGAATTAACATTGTTCACTGTGCAGCTGGGTATGACTTGAGAATAAATGCCAACATTTAAATTTTAATATAGTCATAGAGCATCCACACAAGTATGAAGATGAAAATGCAAATGGAAATCATTTTCATTCCACTGTAAAGTGAAAGAAAACATAGAGTAATGGTATTAATATTTACAATGCAGAACAACAATGTCAAATTATATCAGATATATTTTCCAAGAAGATCATACCTTACTGGCCAAGGCCTTACGTAATAAAATAATAATAATAAAATAATAACAAACCATAATAAAAAATAATAATAACAGTAATAATAATAATAACAACAATAATAATAATAATAGAGGACCCTTGTTCAGTTCAGCTGATTTTTGCAAGGCACAATGATTTATTGTCATTTTTGCAAATGAAATTTAGCAGTAAAAGCAGAAAAAAGACCCTAAAGGTAAATTCTGTAGATTTTTTTTTTTTTCTTTAACTTTTCCTGTCACAGACCTGGTGCAAACAAAGTTAGTAAGCTTGGGGCAATAAAAGAAAATGTGTTAATAGTGTCTCACAATCTTTCATCATACAAAAATCAGTTCACTCATAAACGTTAACAGGTCAAGCTGCTGTTTAAGACTTTCCAGAGACTAGTTTAGAGAACACAAGTGTGGATCAGGGTTGCCAGCTCTGTGTTTTTCCCATGGAATTGGGGTACTTTTAAAGTGTTGCCATGGGTAAAAAATTCTATCCGTGGGTTGGGTTGGGGCAGACCTATTGCATACAGATGATATGAATAATGCTCATAGTAGTAACCCGAGTGGTTTAACTGGTAAACAATAATGACTTTGCATATCGTTGATGCTCTTTATTGTACGTCTTCTCAGCAGTCACATGCAATAACCGGCAGCCAGAACAACATACATGAACTTATGAATAAAGATTCATATTTTGAATGACAAATCTTCTTACCCAAATGTTGTCACAACCATACTTTGTAAATTACATGAGGCCTTTTCAGGACTTACTATATAGGTGAAAGAACTGTTTTGGGGAAAATTGCCTCTATGATATTATACATACTAGGGATGTAATGGTATTTGTATTCGTCCCGTGCCGTCACAATATGTGCGTCACGGTTCGGTGCACACAGTCATACTAGGAAATTGTCTTAAAAAAAAAAAAAAAAGTCGTATCCTCCCTCCAATCCAAGTGGCGGTATGGAGTCTAAAAGCTGCCAGCAACCTCATTACAGATGAAGAAGAACAGTGATGAGTGTGGAGTTAAGAGCGCCTGCTTCATTTAAATGGCCTGTGGCAACACTTTGGCTTCCCAGTGAAACACAACGGCGACGGCACGCGAGTGGTCGACCGGCAATGTGTCACAGAGATGCGGTGCGTCGCTGGAAACACATCGATCAATCGATGATGTTTTGTTTTGTTTTTCCTTTATAAAACACACACATGCTGTTACAGCTGTGCAGCGCCACTCAGATTTTCGCATCTTCACCTCTTTTTACATAAAGTGCAGTCAAACACCAGGCTGAAGAGAGGAACAGCAGAGCGCTCCTCTCACCGCTGGGCTCAGTGCGCTGTCCTTTTTTTTTTTTTAAGACGATTTCCTAGTCAGGTATGCAAAGGCGCTTGGTGGCAAGTTACGCATTTTTGTCGCGCATGCGCACCTGCCTATGATAACACTCCTAATGCACTTGGTCGGTTTTATTTCATTTTACTATTATAACAGAAGATAGTTTTTAGTTTTCCAGTCAGTTGGTGTCTGTTCAAAATGAACCAGAAAAGTTAGTCTTGATACATGTGTTTCTTTCTGTTGCTGTTTTCCCATTGTATTGAACTCGTAATGAACCGTGACCCCCACACTGAGGTACATACCGAACCGTGATTTATGTGTACCGTTACACCCCTAATACATACAGTGCTAATTTGAGCACTGGTACTGGGCTGGTTTTGAGTGGCTGTTTGGCTGCTTTTGCCTCACAGACCTGCAACCCTACTGTGGACGAAGATGGAAAAATCTTTTTAACTTAAAGGGATAGTTCAGTTGTTTTGAAGTGAAGTTGTACGAGGTACAAATGGCCACTAAGTGTAACATCTGCAGTAGAAAGGTCTCTGCCCCCCCGCCCCCGAGAAGTACTGGCGCATTGTGCTGCAGCCAGACACAGGCAGTGAATGGTTGTGAATGGGGGATGATTAATCAGCGTATTTTCACCGCCTTATCAGCGACCGTGGCAGAGTGAACGAGCAGTACTGCAGCTGCACACGGGACTCGGAGATGACATCATCCAGGTCAGAGGTTAGTAGGTCGAGCTAAAAGACCCCGGATGAGGATAAGGGGGATTAGCACTAGACAATCATAACAAAATGTCATAGAAATGAACGAGTCTCGCAGCAGATAATGCCTTATTAGAGACCACGTTCTTGGTGCCCCGTTCACTCCCATTATACGGATATACGCAGCGCTCGTATGGATCTAAATAACGTCCGAACGACTTCAAATGACACCAAAGTTATCTGGGTGAGTAAACGATCGTATTTCATGCCAGAAATAAGGTCCAGATTGTAAAAAACGGCACTTCCCCTTTAAGTCAGCAAAATGAGCCTAGAAATGCTAAAGATGCTAGATGCAAATTCTATTGAATAAAACGACAAGAGATGATTGATATATGATTTTAATGTCGTTTTTGAAAATCCTTGTCATTGTTAATATGAAACAATACTCCACAGGCTCACACGCTGTAGCAACATTTGTTGTTGTCACAATCCCTGCACTAAATCAGCCTTTTTGTGTGTCTCTGGAGCATTCCACCCCGTCTGTCTTCTGTAATTGTAAATTCACTTTTTTTTTTTTTTGTTTTTTGGAAGGGATCACTGAATTGTTTATAGAGACAAAAGAATCCATATAATCAATCTTTAACAATGCGGGAACCGCTCTGGCTGACAGAAAATGTAAACTTGTTCCGTGAAGAAAGGGGAGTCGAGATGCTGGATATGAATAAAGGCACTTTGCCAAATGCAGCAGCACAGACTATCATATTGACTGTGACAGGGAGCGATAACAGATGAATGAAAATCAGAATGCTTCTGTCTTCATGGTAATGATCACAGTTGATTTTTCCTTGATGACTTGCGCAGTTCAAACAAGTATTGTTCTGCTCTTCCTGACCTAACAACACGCCGCAGCGGTTAGATAAGCCTTGATATGTAGACCTCTCACAAAAGGCTAAAGACAGGCTTAGGCAAAAGGAAAACAAACATCAATTTATGAGAACAACAATTTGATTCTTTTGTATTATAATCCACATGTTTTCATTAAAACACCACCATTCCATTTTTTTTTCTTACCTCAAACAAAAGAGTGGGTGGATACTGAGACACAGGCTTAGGGATTGAACTTGGATAAAAGGACTGGGTGAAAAAGGACGGGAGTCAAACAAAAAAAGAGGTTAATGATATTCCCCAGCTTTGCCTATTTAACCCATTTCATGCTTTTGTTGACTGAAAATGACATTTAAATCTGGTGGTGAAAAGGTATCACATGTGTATGCATATGAAGATAACACATTCACTGCTGGAGCCTCCCACCACAACACACACATCATAGACACAGCACAGCATGCTTGCCAGGAGGGCTGACATAATTGTATTAATTGTTAACATAATGATGCATTTATGTTTAATGCCTGCCTTCTGGTAATTACTGAGGAGGTACCTTAAGGCCTGGAACAAGGGCCTCCTTTTCTCTCTCTCCCCCTTAACTCGTTCATGAATACCATTCCCTTTGTTATTTCTGTGGTTGCTTCCCTTTGCAGCTTCAAAGACTTTCATCATTTTGTCTCTTGTAGCCAGGTGCACCACAGAAATGTAACATTAAGTCATCATAGCTTCATTTGTCTGGTCTGGCTCCATGCTATCATGTGAAGTCTCTTTGACACAGGGAATAGTAAATGTATGCCTTCCATTAAACTTTGAAAAGACAAAGAGAGGAAGGAGGAGGGAGAACAGTTTACTTTGACTACAAATCTTGCAGGTTTTAAGAAGTTGAAGCCATTAAAGGAACATGAGGTTTATTTAGATGAACTAGTCAAAACACTTGTCTTTTAAGGCTTATTTGCTTTATTTCAATGAGGTATATTAAAAAGATAATAATATCAGGCTCATATTGTTGCAGTAAACATAGATGTGTTAAGCCTAGGTTTGCAGAAAGAAAAAGGGGACGAAATATTTACAACATATATCTGCTAGTTTTGTCGCTAGCTCACAAATTTGACAAAATGACAAAATTTAGCTTCCTAATGTATAGTCTATACACCATAACAAGATGCAATATTGAATGCAAAATAGAAGTCTGTGGAGAATGCTGGAGGATAGTTAAGAGCAGTGAATGTGCTGTATTTCTGTGATATCACCAAGCTCCTGAAGTCCTGAGAGCTAGTTTCAAGGTTCAGTCCTTCAGTACGTGCTGTGTGCATTTCTAATATGGGACTATATATGTACTGTTATGTTCTATAAGCAAAAGAGACATGGATATCTGCTTTTATACAATATACTGGACTTTTACTGTACAAACATTATAATGTATTCCTCATACTGTAATACTGAAACCAATGCTACTGGTGGCCTAGCTGTGGCTGACATATAATTGTTCTAGTGGATGTGTTTTCAGCATAATTCTGTATAACTGGGCCATTTTCATTGGCAAATTATTCCCCTGCTGAGTTATGCCTGAGTTTTTTATTTTTCCTTTTCAATTGATTCCTACGTCTCGCCATATATTGACCTGATTTTGTTTTTTGCCTGGAAGCTGTCATGGAGGTAACAATAAAGGTTAGCCGCAGCATGTTAGGCATTATTACTTTTATTGATGACTCATTGATCCAGCAGGCAGGCCAGAGTAATCAAGCACAGTGTCTCCAGGGACTACAAAGATCAAGGCCTGAGTTGTGACTCCCCATGCAGAGAGGCTGCTACAGAAGATAAGAGAGAGGAGTGTGCATGTGTAGGCATTTGTGTGTGTGGATGTGTTTGTCTAGGACTGGTTTTGTAATTACATGACAGCGTTTGATCCTCTGTGTTTGTGTGCGGGTGCCTGTGTTTTTATGTATGCAGTGCTGTGCATATCAAAAAGTTACCCTGACACTGTGATGTATTGAACATTATTTTTTCACCAAACCAGTAAGAAAAAAATCAATTAAAAAAAAAAAAAAGAAAAGAAAAAAATCTTCATGTCAACATCAGGCTGCTGTTCTGGCATATCAAATGACATACATTTGGATGGGAACATATTGCATACAATAGACTTTCAAACCATATTGATTTGTGGAAACCTCGTCACAGATGAATGTACTATTGATGTATTACTACCAGCACCAGTGGAACAATGCTTTAACGATTAAGATGGGTCAAGTCCACGACCTTCCCTTGTAATGACAATGTATATCACAAGTGTGTGTGTGGGGGCGTGTGCTCTTGCATGTGTGTTATAGACCACATTAGGCTCTATGCCATCTCAAGTTTGGCACCTGACACTGTGTCTGTGAGTGCTCAAGCTGGCCAAGTCCAGGTTATTCATATTTTCACTGATAAAGACTGTTTATCCTTGAAGGGCCATTTTTCAAATTTTAGAGCATGCAGTATTTTGCGTGCCTGCTTGCTCGTGGTTGTATGTTCATTTGTTCTTCTAAGTTTTGGTTGTTCCTCTCCTCTTCCAGGAGTCTCTCTGGAGCTTCCGCAAGAGAGCAGCACTTTTTGGGCCAAGCCAAACACAGGTAACAGATTGTAACCTATAAAACTCATTAATGTAAAGACTGAGATAGAGCTGAAAATGGCCAAACAAATGAGCTCAAATAGTCTTGATTCTGAGGGAAATAAACTGAAGCCCTTGATACCATATCACCTTTATTTAAGGTTATCCGTAAAGTCTGATTTCAAGTTTCTATAAAATGAAAATGGGGCACTCATTAAATACTTGGTAATTCAAAATTTCAATCCAGGACTGGTTTTGTAATTACATGAGAACATGTGCTCCTCTATGTCTGTGTGTGGGTATTATGCCTGTGTGTTCATGAATGCAGTGCTGTGCATAGAAAAACCCAGGACTGGACTATTATTGGAGGGTATTAGAAGAGTTTTATTGTTATTTTTATGTATTTAGTTTTTATTTTCTGCAAATCAAAGTCAATCAAGTTACTCTATATGGTTCTTCACCCTTTGGAGGTTTTTTTTGTTTTTTTCCAAAAGTTGTCTATAAAAAAATAAATAGAGGAAAAACAAACAACAAAAAACTAACAAAGTTAAATGAATATTTGTTATTCCTTAAACATATGTTTAAAAAAATGCAACTTATTCTAAACTTAGGTCCTTAGCTTAAACTTAATTAACTTACTTCAAAAATAAGATACTGTATGTGCCTTCTCTTTTAGCTTTCCTTGCTCCTTGTTCAGTGTTAACTTACATATTAAAGCATGTCTCCTGTTGTTGGCTGTATGCGTCAGAAATCTCTTTAAGTCAGTTAAACCGATGCTCAGAGGGCCTTAGTGATCTTTGATTGGTCTGACAATCTTTGGTTATTTTGCACTACTTTTCCACACCTCTTCGTCCTCTGACCGCATATAACAGGCATGTCCAAACTATTCCTCAAAGGGCCGTGTGGCTGCTGGTTTTTGTACCAACCAACTAAGAACACACAGTTTGACCAATCAACTGTCTGAAGACTGAGATCAGTTGATTAACTGAGTCAAGTCTGGTGTGCTGCTGCTTGGATGGAACAAAAACCTGCAGCCACACCGGCCCTCTGTGGAATAGTTTGGACATGCCTGGCATATAACCAGGTTATATTTCATGTCTGGTTTCATTCGACAAGTTTAACCTCTCTGACTGTCTGCTGAAAACTTTGGTGAAGTCTCAGTCAAAACCACAAGATGCTGAAATGACAATAAACCCTTCTAATGTTACAGACTTGATAAAAGGCATCACAAGCAAACACCAGCAAACAACATGCTATGCAAGAATATGACATGATGGTTTATGATGTTTCTTACATGTATGACTTTTTGAAAATCATTCAGACCATTATAAACACAGAATCACAGATAATAGCAGTGTGTTACAGTTTCAAGAAGAAGCAGTGTTATGTTTGAGATGAATTTTGTTAGTTGGTACACAGGTCCAGGGAATATGTAAGGTGTATATTACTACAATAAATCTGATGCTTTCAGTGATTAAAAAAAAAAAAAAAAAGTCTTCCTGCTTTTCCCCATTCCTGCTCACTATTTCTACAATTTATCTTCTTTCAGCTGCTTCTAAACTCACTTTTCCAGCATACAATTTAGTTCCCAGCTTTTCCAGCATTTCAATTTGGCTCCCAGGTAGTCATCAAGCAGTGCAGTTCAGCTCCCCACCATTCAGCCACTGCAGCCGGCAATCATGCCGCATTTTCATCTAAAAAAAAAAGAAAAAAAATGGAGCACTTTCTTGTCGGTTTTTGCTCTTTTACAGGATTTGATGAGGATATGAAAAATACAGAATTAATGTCAGCCTCATCCTTTAACCGCAGGCCCCAGTCTAAAGCACCATCGCTCCTGTTAACTTCCCCGGTTCTTCTTGCTTTGCGTCTGGCAGCCACAGCAGCTTGCAATGCAGCCACTACATTAACCTTCCTGCCAGCCAATCGATGCTGTGTCACTGTTAATCTTCATTGCACATATGTGACCTTTTACAAACTTCACTGCCCTTGGTCCCAGGTGATTAATACTGGTCAGGGTAATTGGATGTTAATTAGAGAGACTATTGACCAAAGCCCTGAGAAAACAGTGAGCGAGCAATTTGATGATCTATCTCATATTGATAAGTTGGCATGTAGGAAGAGGGAGACAATCGGCAATTGACTGTAGCCATTCATCATTGTTATTATTGGTTGTTTGTGAAGGCAGGCACTCTTGTCTTCAGTGTATGTCTTGGTACAATAGATTTTTTTCTCAGATGACATACTTGCACACAGCCATTGTTTTTATGTTGTTATATTTATTAAAAAAAACAAAACAAACAACAAAAAAAAAATTCGACTGAGTGACATATTGTGTCTCACCTTATGTTATGATACCTCTATATTTTGCCATACAGCATGTACCACTGGCTATTGTTTTGTAACTAATTATTGTGAAGCAAATTTCCAGCTGATATTGTGTCTACATGGAGGGCATAGCATCACCTGCATGTCAGATTCAGATCTGTGTATGTCACATGGAAAAGGTGACATAATAATACATAATAACTGAATAACATGCGCATGTACACATTAAAACACACACTACATTGACTGAAGGATGTAAATTGCACAAATGTAAATGTGTGTGTATTGCTCATCTCTATAAACGAGCCATATTGTGATATACATAAACCCCCCCCCAGAGTATTTCTGAAACTGCTGATCTAGGATTTTCACAAACAACTATATATAACTATAATAATAATATAACTGTATAGATATGGAGTCTGTCTGATCTCTGGGTCAAAATGCCTTGTTAATACCAGAGATCAGAGGAGAATGGACATCTCTGAACATGCAACACATGGAAGCTTGAAACAGATATGCAACAGCAGCAGAGGACCACACTGAGTGTTACTGTGTCAGCTAAGAACACAAGAGTGAGGCTACACTTCAAGGGTTGTCAGCATGCTACTACCTGTCAAGTTATTTACTATCAGCCAAGTTCATACCTTTTCACACCCACTGGTTCTCTGAATGCAATCTGCAGAGACAAGAAGAAAAAAAAAATCTGCACCGTAAGTGTCAAACTGTCACAGATGATGCCTTTCTGCCACTAGCTCCACCTACCTGAGCTGACGTGGGTAGCATCAAGATAATGAGGAGACTTATCAATGTCAACTTGTTATGTCCCAAGTAAGGACAGCAACAGTTTACAACTAGATGTATTTATGACAAAGCACTTAGGAATTAGCCACGACTGTGGTGCATGGGGGTAGACAACATTACCACCACAGTCACAAATGCAATTGCTGAGGCTTGTGATGCTCAAATTTCAATGCTAACAATTTATAACGTTTTTCAAAACAAAACAACATGTTACAGCTTATGATGTAGCAGCACAGCTCTGACTAATTACCTGCAGGAAATCACTGTTGCTTTGCCTCCAGACTTTGCTTCAGAGACGCACTGCTTTGCCACGGCTGACTCGGCCTCTGATTGCTTGCCTGGCTCCTGACTGCTCGCTCGGCCAGCCAAACGCCAATGTTACTTCTCGGTGTTGCCTTGGCTAAACTGTGGCTCAACAATGCCATTTCTGTTTAGCCACATCTTAATGTGTGTGTTTGTGAGAGAGAGAGAGAGAGAGAGAGAGAGGGAGAGAACAGTGGGGCAAACTCACTTTTCATTTTGTTTTTGGTTATTTCTCATGGTATTTTCTCTAATCCTCTATTGTAATGTTTGATATCGCTGCGACTGTCATTTTGGTTGTTTTGTTGGTTTGATGGTTTTGTTCATCATTAGTGATTTTGTAAGTGAAATTTCTTTTTTTTTTCCTTTTGTGATTAGGTATATTTTTTCTTTGTGTCTCTAACACATTCTTTCTCTGATGTCACGAACATTCAGGTGCTGAACCTATGGTGGTGGATTGGTGTCTGGCCTTGTGTTGTGTTTGGACTTTGGGTTGATTTTGTTTCACTTCCATTTCCTTTTCATCTGGTGTTCCTGAGATCCCCACTTTTATTTGTTCTTTTGGACCCATCTGTCATGGTAGGCCTCAGCCCTGAATGGTGCCCCTTTACATTCCCTCGGTGAATTACTTTTATGACTACAGTTTTAACATATTAAACTGTAACTAATAAAAAATAATATTTTTGTACCCATTAACTGTCGTCTCTGCCCCAACTGTGAAATGGACCTGAGTGCCTTTCCTCTGTAGGATTGTCCCCCTAAAGAAGTCCCTGGGTGAAATTCCCAGGGATTAAATGGATCATCAACGCTGCCCTCCCCCATGCTCGCACCACAGTTACAACACTCTAGGTAGTTGTTACACATACAAACAGTGAAGGAAAATGTTGAGTGATTAGAATTGAATGGGAAAATGTGCGTTGCTAACTTTAATGTGAAACAATAACCAGACTTTGACAGACAGACTTTGAGTAAAATTGAGGAGTGTTTTACTGTTGACGTGAGTAGCAACCAGTCCAGATCACATGATTGTACCAAGTGGACATGTGCTGGATGAGGAGGCTTGTGGTGCCAGACTGGGCCAATCAACAGAGTGTGGGTCTGGATCATGGGGATCTTGGCATTGTGGCCTGTTTCCCTGTCTGTTGGGTTGTTTTGGTCACCTTAGGTCTTGTGGTTTTTCCCAGCATGTGGCTGCTGGTGTTTAGTTGACTATCTGTTAATAAAACTGATTGCTTTTTTTCAATCTAGACCTGTTTTTGTAGACCGGTTTTATTATTTCATTGTGTGTTGCTTCCTCTGTACCCATAGACAACACAGGTAACATAACAGTAAAGTTGTTGTAAATCTTGAGTTAACTTTTTTGACCTAAATCTGGAGCTGGAATAAAATGCTCACTGGTACATTAATGGGCAAAGGAAAGCAATAAGAGAGGACCTGGACAGAAACTTTAACTCCTCGTGCTGGCAGAACATTTCTCACCAGGACTGTGATATTCAGAAACAGCTTTAACCTGAGACTTGGAAATGAGCTCCATCATGAAGGCATGAAGTTGTTGCATCTCTGTTTGATAGCTACAAATATCCCAAGGACCGTGTAATGTTAAAACTTGCCCTGAGCTGCTGTGGGTAGCTTTCATGGCTATGGAGGAAAAAAAAACAAAAAACTGTTGAGCCCTTCACAAATTTCTCTACTATAAACACTTGGTCACTGAGTGTTCTCACTCATGCATGAAGGAAGTTCTTGGCAGGAATGAGTGCACAGAGCCAAAGCCATGAAGTCACTCGTCTCCTGTCTTACAAATCAGTCTTTGTCTTCCAGTTACTCTTTTTATTAGGAAACAATATATGCAGACAGACAAAAAAAAAACAAAAAAGAACTTGTGATTGGAGGGACAGGGATTTCAGGGTGACATTGCTCAAGCAGCACACCTGTAGCATCAGCACCACCTGCCTCTGCAGGCGAAGTGAGTCCCATTTACATTATCCTCACACACAGACACATGAGCTGGAGCATGGCTTGTAATGTCACTTGGCACTTAAATGCCAGTAGTATGACCTGCAAGGCTAATTATAACATGAAGCCATACGTTTCACTTGCAGACCAACATGCCATGTTTCCATACAGTGTGACATCTGGGGGGCTGCTCATTAGTCATGGCTGCCAGTGGTCTGAATTAAAAGAGTGGCTGTGAGGCAATGTTTGGAGCAATACAAACTGCATATTAGTTATTGGGAAAAGGAAATACATTTCTAACCTGTGACATTACGCACATTACACTGTTTTACATCACTCAGTTTAGTTTATAGTTCCTCTTTAGCCAGTTTAAACAAGTGCTTCAGACTTGAGTACATTTAAAATGTACTAAATGTACTAAATGTACTAAATTTAAAATGTCTGGACTGACATGATGGTGGCTTTTTTTTTTTTTTTTTTAATGGGCTGTGTTCCCACAGGGCCCCATTTATGCCCCCCCCCCCCCCCCCCCCAGGTCAGAGTCCTGGTGGGGGCCAAGTGGGGGGGTGAACTGTTCGGGTGGGGTCCTAGAAATGATAGTACCTGGGAACTTGATACGAGATGTCTACCTTTTGACTTCAGGAGAAATGGCTATAACAAAATCTGAACCACATCATTAGTGCTTTGGTACTGGACTTCTGTGCAAGTCATGGCTTGGCTAAAACAAACATGATGTGAACTTGGCACCAGAATACCTCAGACTAATGACTGATTTTGTGATCTCGCTATCACATCTGAAGCTGTATTTATTAGACATTCAGTTATTGATGGGAGATGAGTAGTCAGATGATCACAGGTCTAACTGATGGTGAGTTCAGATATAGTGTAGTGAGTGTGTGATGTGGGAAAGTGTGGCTGGGGCTTCCATCTGCAACATCATTCATCATCCCCATTGTCATCATCAGAAACATCTAGCAGGAGCTCAGAGTAGAGTCACTGCTTCCTTGTGGTCACTGCTTCCTTGTGGTTCAGGTGTTCAATGTCCAACTGGCAGGAGGACCTTGGATAGACCCAGAACAATCTCTAAGCATCCTCTGACCTGGAGATACCTTGGGTTCCCCAGGAGGAGCTGGTAAATGTTGCTAAGGATGGGGATATCTTTATCATGTTCATGAACATGGAGGAATTCATGGATTAACTACAGTTCTAAGGTCCAATATTGTGTACAGTTGAGTAATTATCTACTGCTGGAATTTTTGATCCACTAATATTATCTTATACACGTACACCATTGCATGTGATTTATTCTTAATAGATAAAATGTACATCTTCTATATCGATCAGTCTCTTCCAAACATATCAGTCTGAAAATTAAACCACAGTTAGCCTTTATAATAAGAATAAAAAGAGGAAGGTGTCTGAAAACAAAACATTATGGGCAACCGTGTAGTTACAAAATTTTTGGATGAGGGTAATAAGTCTTAAAAATGTGAGGTATTGTTCCACACTAAATGAATCTACACAACAGAATAACAATAACAATAAGCTTTGACAATGTATAATGGGTGTAAACAAAGACAGCTATCATGTCCCCACTGATGGATGCTGCATGTTGCATGTCAGTAATTCAGTGTATGCGACAGCTCTATACACAACCAGACTGCATCTGAGGAGGTATCATGTGAGGGTGGGTGCCTACGAAAATGTGATGAATGCCTCATGCTGAGGCATTCCAAATACACACTGGCATAAGAATCACTGTATTCCAGATTAATGGAAATGTGTGCTCATTATAATGATCATCTCATTTTTATGACTGTAATGTGGAGCTAATTAGACCTGTGGAATTGTTAAGATGTCTTGTATGTTTAAAGTCTCCGTGCAACACATATATACAGTGAGCATCTAAGTTTTTTTTTTGTTTGTTGTTTTTTTTCCACAAGGGGGAGAAGGCTGTGATAGACTGGTGAGCTGTCCAGAGTGGCTATGGATGGATCAGATCAGAATGTGGGTTGTTTACATGAACTTCACCCTCAAAATGTATTGAGTGTGCAATAACCACATAACAGATCATAAAAGAAGATCAAATAAAGGCAGACAGTAATTGCTGTGAGTCTTGAGTGATGCCTAAAAAGAGTTTTCTAAAATTTGAAGCTATTCCCTCGGGCAGTTCTGGAGATTGGAAGTGTGCAGGGCCAAAAGGCCAGAGAAATGTGTTTGGGAGGTTGAGCGGGAGGGGAAGTTGATCAGTCATCAAAAAGATTAATACAGAAATCATAAAATAAAGGCATAAATAAATTAATAATGGTAACTAAAGAAAAAAAGGGGGTTAGGGTTAGTTGTTAGTTGACATCCCTCCTTCAGGGAGTTGGGGTTTCCTTACAAACATCTGATCTACATAGTTGTTTCTTCAGTAAAATCATTCAGGTGTCTGTTGTCTGGTCGCCCATAGTTATACTGCAAACAAGAAAAACAAAGAGCTAATGCAGAATGACTTCTGATGGTGCAGATTCACCTGCAGACCACATTAAACTTGTTAGTCTGGAGCAACCTCCTGCCCTACATTTCACTGCCTGTTTGTATCGCACAGAAACATCATTTCTGTATTCCTGCAACACTCTGATTCTGCGCTTTACATTACATTCATGCATTTGCCTCAGTGTGCTTCTAATTTGCATAAGACCCTTGACTCCAGTGAGGAAAAGCATTTCAGCAGCAATAGGAAATGGAGGAAACCTCAGGAATAGCAATTGATGAGCGATCCCTCTCCTGGGGCTGCCAGACATGCATTATCCAGTATGTTATGTTGGTTATGTTTACAGAGAAGGACAATGTTAGCACATGGGGAGACAACAGGCAAAATGCCAACTTCAAATAGCTTAAAATGACACACTGGGAACCCCAAACCTTGCTGAGAATATAAAAAAAAAAAAATGGTGCTTTTAAGGTTTAGTGGCAGTTTCATCAGTACATAAAGTGAGTGAAGCCTAAGCAACACAGGGTAAAATGCATTCATGTCATGCTGTAGCAGTTTGCCTGCATTAGTAGGCAGATTGTGTAAAGCTGTATATTACTTACAGGAAAGATTGTTGTTCATCTGATAATACTACTGACTTCCATAACCCAATAAGTGTTTACACTGACAGTTACTGAAAGTGTTTAACCTTTGCCTGAACAAAACACTGCTTCATTTCTCCAGTGATGACATTCAGCTAAGAATAAATGACTCTTTTGACCTCTTTCACGCAGGCTTTATTCTGTCAAGCTTAACTTGTCAAGTGATGGCACCATTTTGATGAAGAAACAACAAAGAAAAGAAAACAAAGAAAAATATCCTGGCAGGAAGTCTACGGGGGGAATATAATTGCTGCTGCAGTGTGCTGAAAAGGCTATTCAAATGCCATTCTGCACGTAGTGATTGGCTTCCCTCTCCTCCTCCCATTTGCCCTCTCTCAGTGCTTTCCCTGTCATTCAAAACACGAGGAGGCCTTTTCACAAGCTTGGAATAGTTTGCATGGCAGAATAACAAGCTAATTAGAGCTCCTCCAGTGATGGATGGCTGTGAGGCGGTGTGAGATGTGGGCACAAGGGCAGCATGGCACCCCGATAGTGTCACAACCATCTGCCCCATTTTGACGGCTTAATTGGGAGAGCGATGGAGGATATTTGGGATCCAGCCTAATGTCTGTGCTGACCCTGTGTGGATGGCTAATGCCATTTTGCCCCTGTTTGTTTCCCATAGGTTTTGGAACATACAGGACCCCTCCCCCTGTGGTATGTTCCTCAGGTTGTTGCTGGTAAGTTACCTTCAGAGGCCACCTTACTGTCAGATTCAGAATGACAGATGAGGGCTGAACATATTTGCTATTTAAACACCATTTGGCTTCAGTTTAATTTCATCCACTTTCCAAAGTCTCTCGAGGTCAGCTGCTGAATTCACTGATAACTGCTGTTGGTGCTGCTTCTGTTTGTGGTGGTGGGTTTTACTTAACTCTTATTGTTTGCATTTAAAAGAGATGGTGACTTTTTTATTATTATTATTGTTATTTTTATTTTGCCGAGGTGAAAAAGTTCTTATGTTCACAAAAAGAAAAACAAAAAACAAAGTGCAACAGAGTACAATTGAAACAGACTTTGCAAATAAATCATGATACATGATGCTCCAGGCCTCAGCTCAAGCTTTAGTGTTCCCTTGCACCAGAACACGCCCCCACAATGTGCAGACTGCAGACACCAGTGACCACACTGTCTGGAGTGAAATGTTGCTGTTGCAGTGGAGGGAAGGCAACATAAGAGAGCAGTGGATTTCAGTTTTAAGTTTTGGACCTCATACAACAGAACAAACACTGCATTTTTCTGTGGACTAAGAATTTTGCAAAGGTTCAGATGTCGTCAGTGAAGGAAAGGCTAATCCAATGTTGGCCCAGTGTGATTTACTGTAGAGCCTCAAAGCAACTGTGGTGGTGATTTAACTGTGCCCACAGACAGGCTTGCGAACACTTGCTAGCTTGATAGAAATTTCAGTGTCTTCACAAACTGTGATTGTCAAACATATCAGCCGTGGCTTCTCTGTTAGCATGTAGCTAACAACACAGAAACACAGAACTGACATTAACAAGTTCAGTGGGAGCATGAAAACTCTGGTAGTTGGAGTTTGGCTGCAGCATTCATTACTCAAGTGGTAAATGCTGTGTTGCTGCTGTTTCAGTTCATTCTGGTGTGCTGGTAATGACTTAGCTAACATTATCACCATCTCATTTAACTACTCACAGCCACTCATACCAGTAATACCTGTGCCAGCTGCATGTACAGAAGTTATTAGTCCTTTCATGCAGTTGCTGATGGTGAATCAACAGTGAGATTAGTCACTGGCATGCAACATTTCAGCTCATAGAGCTGCTGATTCCACATGTAAAAAGCTGGATATGGCCCACTGCTAAAGATGCTACAACTTGTGAATCTTGAATCTTGTTTATTTCGTCATTTTTCATTCTCACTGTAAACCAGAGCAGGACCTCTGTGCCAACACACTTATTGATGTATGTGTGATGACAAACAGACCCTCTACTGTATTAATGTGGACAGGCAGAGTATAGATAATATCTGTTAATATTTCATGTGTGATCCACATATCTGCACTAAGTACATTTATTTTATATGATGGAACAAAAACCAAAAAAAATGGAAGCTCTAAAATATAAGGGGAATTATTGTCAATATTCAATGCAATGGCATTAGAAAATATATGATTCACAAAAACTAAAATTAACATTGTTTCTAAATATTATGGCTTTATTAATCACATTCATCAGGATATACATTCACAATAGTGATCATTAGAGAAAGTGAATGACAGACATATTTAAAATTGTACAATTTAAATGAGCAGGTTGCTACACTGGTGTTTTCCCTATAAGCTTATATATCTCTCTGCCACAGGGCTGAGGTCAGAATAAAGATGATACTTTAGTTATTGTGTGTTTATCAGATACATATTTACAGCCAAAATCATTCTTGACTTGCAATATGTACGTACCACCTACACACTGACAATTTTCTTACTGTGTGTATTACATAATGTGTTTTAGGTATGCTAGAATTACTGCTAAAATGCTGGAGTAACCAGCATATTAACCAGCTCAGTCTAGTCAGTCTATGGAAGGCATGCTCCTCCACCTGTTACATAAGGTGTATGTAACAGCAATGTCATCATGAAGGTAACTGTAGAGACCATAACTGCCCTTTGTACCAGACTATTAATATTTATAAGTTGGGCAGGAGTCTGTCTGACCTCTGAAACCTGCCTCAAGTGGCCATGGGAGGAACTGCAGTTTGCAGCACCTCTGGGCTGACTTCAGTTTTCAACCAGAGATTACTACTAAGGGGATACCTAAGGGATAAATGGGAGCGCCTGTTGATGTCTAATCTATTGTGTGCGTGTTTAACCATGTAGGAAACATTTTGTATAAATGACATGTATATTTTGCAGTCAATCTTTCCCTGAATTAGTGTCATCCTCTTGGTGTGTGGAGGTGATGTGTGAAATGTGTTTAGAGTCATGTCCTTGATGCTCAGGATCCCTGTGGAGAAAAGGAACTGGTGAATCATGAGGCAGGTTTCTTCTTCTCACTTTGCTGAGCCACATGTCTCCCCCACCTTTATCCTTCACTGAGACCTCTTAAAAGCTATTTGTCCGCCCATTCTTCCATTGCCCATTAGAGTACACAGGCTGAGAGGTGAGATGCTGATGAGGCAAATGTATTATTAAAAACGCATAAGGCATCGCCGAGAGAGCTATAATCTGCTTTGCAGCCAGCTCTGCATGAAGTATAGAGTTACAACTGTTGAATCTATCACTGTGCTGCAGAAACTAAAGAGGCCTGTGTGCATTGGGTTTGTACAGACTGGTAGACACATGCCTGACCTGTTTATGACCTGTTTTACCCTCCCTGTCAGTTTTATCCATCCGCACACATTTTTTTTTCATTTTGCTGTGGTTGGCATGAGTTTGGGAGGGAAGTAAAATCCACGCTTGTGAATTTTTACTTTATTATTCTATTATTACCTCTATGGGTCTTTATCCATGTGGACATGTGTGCTAGTAATACTAACAAGGTGGGAGCTCAGATATCATTGGTTGTGGAAACATTCCTCATGTGTCTTATTCATGCAGTGAAAATGAAGAAGAAAAAAAAGAAAAGAAAAAAACTCTGAAAAGAAGCAGATGTCAAATATCAGCCTTGGGTCAGATTGTGTAACACATAACAAATTACTATGGATCATCACACAATCAATGATGTTGTAATATTAGATGCTGCTAATTCTCAACATCACTTCCTGATTGCATCATCGCTCCTCAATGCTTTATTGTGCAAATAATAGGGTCACCACATAGACACACACACACACACACACACACACACACACACACAGCACTGTATCATCCAGTCAACCCCTTAAAGTGCCCCCAGCACAAATTATTCTCTTGTTGTCCATTTGGGGTAAAGTAAAAAAAAAAAAAAAGGTGACTGAGCCAGCACAGGCTATTTCTGTCAGGTACCGTGAGCCTGATTCACAATGTCACATTTCGAGAGGAGAGGGAGTCAGGCCCTGCCTGGTCCTCATTACTGTGTGTTTGGCTTCAAGTTAGAGTCGGACCCAGACCTATTGTCACACCGGATCAGATGTCCAGTATAAACACCTTTAATCAAAGTAGGGTGTCTGCTCAGTACTGCTCACAAATGCAAAGTGGCAGCCAAGCTCAGTCTTAAAGTAACCATAGACCCACTGTAACATTGCCTTGTAATGTCGCCGTCAAACTGGCTTGGCCCCCGACATCAACCAGGCGCTCTCCACCTGAAAACATCTGCATACTTCAGTTTTTCCACTCCTGTAATCTAGAGTGTTGTTATTTTCTATTATATTAAGCTTGAGGTCAGTTTAAACAGGACAGACCACCCATGGGAATCACACAGCCTACACCATCTTCCATCCATCCCCTCTTCTTCCTGCTGGTATCTGAATTCATCACTTGGCCTTTGCCACACATCTCAAAAATAACCACACTGCCATGTCTAAGAGATGAAACATTCAGCCCTTTGTCACAAGGCTGTTATCATGGGAGGCTCTGTTAGAATATGTGAAAAAAAAAAGATGGAAAAGAGGCTTGATGCAGAGGATGAAAGGCATTGTGGGGGATTGGAACAGATTAGTGTAGGGGAAGCAGTTATTTAGAGTGCACTGTGGTAGTTTTGGGGTGATAAGTGAGGGCTTGCGGGGGCGTGGTGTGTCTGCAAGTGGATTGATGAGTTGGTGAATGGGGCCTGCTGCAGCAGAGCAGGGAGAGAGGACCCTGCCATTATCTGGAAATGAGTTACACATCCCTGCAGCCCGGCCCCCATCCTGTCACACACCCGCTAGTGAATGATAAGAGGTGTCCAGACGCACCATCAAAGGGACGTTAGCCTACATAAGTGGACATTTTGTTGAGGCAGTTGTAAGAGAAATTTATAAGATTTACATCATCATTTGTTCTTAAAAAAAAAGAAAGAAAAAGTGAAACAAACTCATATAGACCTTATGTTGTTTGAACTTAACCCTCCTGTCGTGTTCGGGTCAAATCTGACCGATTTACAACTTAAAACACTCATAAATATTGTGTTTTACATCTGATTGCCTCAAGGCCTTATGATATCCTCCACACTATGCACTTGAACATATAAAAGTGATGATCACCTCTTTCATTGAATTTTGAGTGTTTTAATCAACCTTGTTACACCTGTGGTGTTCCCGGTCAAAAGTGACCGCCATAGGAAATGAATGGGTATCCAGACTATATTCATCCATCAGACAGAAAACATCCCCATACACACCACCCCAACTCACTCACTCACTCACTCACTCACACACATTTCAGACTGAACAATGTCTTTTGCAGGTACACATCTCTTTCCCATGCTTATGTGCCGATCCTCCCACATGAACCAACTTCCTGATGAAACAATGTATTATATCTTCAGACAGACTAGACAGGTCTCTGTTATGTGAACCCATCTCTTCCCCACGCTTTTGTGCCTATCCCCCATGTGAACCACACCTTCCAGACTAATCAATGTATCATCTTCACACAGACCCCATATATATAGCTTGATGTTTGCCTTCTCCCACTCCTTTTACTCTGAGCACAATGAGTAGGCGACTGACCAAGCGGTTCTCTGTCGAAGAGGTTCTGGTCCAGGTTTTTGGACATGATGAAGAGGGCACTGAAGGGGCGCCGTGTGGCGCAGTGGGTTAAGCAGGCACCCCATGTGCAGAGGCTATAGTCCTTGCTGCAGTCGGCCCTGGTTCGAATCCCGCATCGGGTGCCATTTGCTGCATGTCATACCCCCTCTCTCTGCCTCCCCATTTCCTGTCACTCTATACTGTGCTGTCCGGTAAAGGCAAAAATGCCCAAAAAATATACTTAAAAAAAAAAAAAAAGAGGGCACTGAAATTGAACCAGAGATAGAGGAGGAAGTCTCGGAAGTGGAAGACAACACAGATTTTGATCCAGACTTTGAGGAGACTGACCAGTCAACAGAACAGGCACCTGAGGAGACATTCCAGTCCAAGAGTAGACACTTGCTCTGGTCTTCATCCCCCAGGACAGAGGAAGTAGAGCGAGAGTGGAAAACATCATAAAGATGATGCCAGGGCCAACACGGTAACATGCAAATGTGATGCCTATGTTTGCAAGGCCCACTCTGACCTGAGGGTCACATGCCACTCATGTGCATGAATTCACATGCATGCACACGCGCGCACGCACACACACACACACACACACACACACACAGGACTTCATGTTGAGTTTGGTCTTTGGTTTTCCATTTCTTTTTTACATTACATGTTCATTTTGTAATACATTTTCAGCGCCTATTTGTATTTTCACTGCAATTATTTTATGTCTAATTCTATAAATTCATGTTAAACACTACTTTGAGACATTGCTCACAACTAAAGAATGTTGAATAAAAATTTGGTGGTGAAAAATGTTTTTTCTGCTTATTTAAGAGCAGTTAAAACAGACCGGTCAATTTTGACAGGAGAAATCTATCTGCCGTTGATGTCCATCCCATCATGTGTCTCTGGCTGTAGTATATGGACCAGCATATAATGAGGTCTTACAAGTGCTGATGACCTGTTGTGATGGGCACAAGTACAGATCCTGTGTTGAGGGCTGGGGGCAAATGGACTCATCTAGTCTATAGTGATTTTCTACCTTAATGGACAAAGTGCTTTACAATCTTCCTCCCATTCACCCACTGACTGGGACACTCCAAAGGTAACAGCTGTTGTGCAAGGTGCTGGCCTGGAGGAGCAAGTAGGGCTCAGTGTCTTGTCCAATGGCATTGTGTCAAGAAAAGGAGGTGGAGATTGAGCAGCTTAGCTTGCGATTGGTGGAGAGTCTGTCTGTAAAAACCACAATATGTCCCATATTGACAAGAAACTGGCAAAATACTCATGGGTTTACTTTTCACTGTGGTATAAGTATGTCACAGTATTTCAAGCTGATGTGCCAAAGGTCATTTCTTGGTATTTGACCAAACTGTCAGCTGTTTGCTGGAGAGACCAGTCTACTCTTATCTTTGAGTTTGTCTTGGTGAAGAAGAGCTTTTGGGAGTCTTTATTAATGTCATGACTATATTCAGACGTTGTACCAACAGTTCTCACATAACCTTCTGTCTTCACTGATACTTATACTGATATGATAAGTATCAGTGAGTGTTGTGACACAAGTGTCAAGTGACAGTCAGAAAAAGGGTGGGAGGAGGTGACAGACAAACCTGTAGCACACAACAGTTTGATACGACAGTCAAACACAGCCTTGGTAAACAACTGATGAATGGTAAAAAAAAATATTTTCTTTGAAACACCTTAGATTATCTAATTATCTAAATTGATGTGTTTTTTTAGCGCTAGTTAACATTAGCTTTAGCTTCCGCTAATGTACTGTACTGTAGCTGACTGATATCAGGTGCTGTGGGGTTTAGCTGGCAGATATTATAGAAGTTGTACTGTTTCATGATAGTTTTATTCCAACAACAAAGAGCAGCTCAGACAAGTTGTGTGAGGTGATGATCAGAGTCAAGAATCAAGGATCTGTTTTCTTTTTACTCTATAGGTATTAGGCAAGGCAGGTTTATTCATGCAGCTCATTTTTACAAACAGATTGATTCAAAGGGTTTTACACAGCATCATGACAACATCCTCTGCCCTTAGACCCTCACATTGACTGAGGAACAACTCCCAAGAAAAAATGGAGAAACCTCAGGGTGAGCAACAGAGGAGGGATCCCTCACCCAGGACGGGCAGACGTGCAATAGATGTTGTATACAGACAAGAAAACAGTTTACAACATGGAAAATGGGATAGATGGTTGTAGTACTGGCGTAAATGTTAAACTATTTTTTCTCCAGTCTATTACTGTTGCTATGCTACTGCGTCATGAGTGGTTTTGACATGAGGAGCTTAAAAGTTAAACCTTTGAAAATAAACCAAATAACTTGTCAAAATAAAAGATTTTCTTTATATTATATTTTTTTTAAATGTGTTTTACAGAAAATTGTAATACTTTGAACTATTTTTCAAGAAAACAAAGACTTCACAGTAAGATTCAAGTGACAACACCAATAAAGTTCTACTAAAAGCAATATTGAAAGAATTCACACACACAATATTTAGACATTTATCAGTCAGCCTCTTACTCTGACTCATTTTCTGTTGACTGTTCAACATTCCTTCTGTTTTCATTCCCTTTGTTTCTAGGTCAGTTCATGTCTGCTCATTTACACTAGAATAAATAACATTATCTTACTGTATTTTATAATAATTGTAAAATGCTGTTAAATATTCATCCATAGCATGTAAATTAACAGTTAAATTGATCAGTTAACAACAACAGTAGCTAACTGTCATTTAACAGCCGAAAACAAATGGATTGCTGTAAATTTACAGCATTATAACAGCATCTGACTGTATTTTTGAAAAAAAGTATCAAAAGTAAAATACTGTTAAATAATTATCCCCCACATGTAAAGTAACACTTAAGGCTGGGTTAACGGTAACAAAATGTAATTCAACAGCATAAAACAGTATTTTGTGTCAAGTGGCGGAGCAGTCCTTCACTGTCCACCAGCGGGCCACGTGGAGTTCAGCAGGAGCTAGCTAAGGCTAATTCTATCTCACTGAGCTGGTGGTTTTGTCTGCGTGGTTATTTAACTGTCTAACAGCAGCGCGTGCGCACACAGCTTTTTAGGACAGACCAAACTGTATTCAACACATAATGTCCTGCTAGTATACATACTGGTTTGACCAAAATGTAGTATGTAGTATGCAAACAGAAGCAAAAAGAAAATAAAATGTAATGTAGACTGATGGGTTCATTGTAAAATATGTATTTATTGAAATGTTGTGTTTGTGTACATACAGAGCCCCGAGGCAGCGCTGCTCTTTTGTCCAGTAGTTCACACCTGAAGCTTCACATTTCATTCAGACAAACTAATGTGGCTGCCAGACTTCATCAATGACACCAACATTTATCTTCCAGAAAGAATTTAACCAGCCAGTGGTAAACCCCTAAAGACCTGCGGGTAAATTAATCGGCTCGCTAACTCCCCCGGGATGACGACGGAGGTTGACCGGCCGTCATTTGGATAAACTGATCACACAGAAAAAAAATATGGAAAAATATTAAAACTTAATAAAGTGAGAGCAGACCGGCATCAGGCCAGTTATCATACAGTCATGTACTGTAGTCCACAATATGGTAATATACTGTTAACAAATGACGGTAAATGCATTGTGAAATCACCGCAGCACCTGACGTCATTCGGTAATACGCTGTAATTCAAAATACGGTACTATACTGTTAAAATAGATAACAGCTCATGAGCTGTAAAACACCAGTAAAATGCTGGCGTCCCTGCTGCCAGTATTTTACTGTTAGTTTACAGCCAACCACAGTTACCCTAATAATAATCCTAGGGTCAATTTTGTGGAGTGGAGAAAGAGGCTTTTCTTTGGCATTTTCTTTTTTTAGGCTCTGCTGGGTGGCAGCCATTCATCAATCACTGGACAGGCAGATCCATCCTTTGGTGACCATTGTTGCTGCTATCTGAGGCTCTGTATCCTGGCTTCAACAGGGGGTCGGTCCCTCCGCACTGAGGCACGCCATTCTCTATTTCTAGGGCCTCAACAAACAGCACTGTTTGCTTTATAGGTATATATGGAAACAGGAAGTTATTTTTTGCATGTGTATTATCTATAGAAGGCAGAGTGACTGGGACTAAATTAGTTATATTCTTCTGAGGGTTTTAGATTGTCTAGCTTATTTTTAGGTAGGTTTCACTCTGAAATTAGTTTTCACTGTTGCTGTGAAGAAAGAATCACCAGGGTCAAAGATATCTGACCTCTGTGACTCCTCAGTCTATCCATCCCACAGTTCTATTGCACACACAGACAACAAGGACATATTTTCAATCAGAAGGTATTTTCTCTAACACCAGTGATGGAGTCGCACCATGCATGGAGGCCCATGCATTTTTTTTTTTTTTTTTTGTGGTTCCATCAACAATGCTGCATCTTTTTATACTGCCATTGCCATATTGCCCTAACACTGTGGCACATGACAAAGTTGGGGACCTTCATCTCCGCTGTTGTTGTGGATAAAAAGCAGTGATACATGTCTCATGTTCCCTGTTCATTTCCTGTTTTAATTTGAAGTTCTCTGTTTTGTCTTCCTGTGTTCTCCCTCCTGTGATTACCTCATGTGTCTTGCCTGTATTTGACTGCTCAATCTGTGTCTCGTTGCCTCATGTATGTAACCTCAGTGCTTTCTCTTTGCCCTTTGTTGGATTGTACTGTGATTGTGTCCAGTGGTCAACCTGTGTGTGTTTCCTGTGTGTTCCTGTCTCTCTGTGAGTTCATTTAAATAGTTTCTTTGTTCCACCATAGGCTACCTGCTCTTTGAGTCTGCATGTTGGGTCCAGTTTCTCATCTAAAGCATGACTGTTACTTATGTAATGTGAGAATTCAACACTCCTCCTAATGACACAGCAGCAGCTGTTGACTATGACATCACTAATCTATTTAGCCTCAAACTGTAGAGCACTGGTGGATCTTTGAATCACAGACCTGGTTATTAACCTTCATTCGTCACAGTTCACGCTTCACCCAAAGACGAATCATCCTCTTTTTCTTCAAATTTATTAATCTGAGAAAGGCTCACAGACGTTTTCTTTACCTTGAAAGAAATGTGAGATGAATGGAGTTCATATAAGGGGGAAAGAAAAAAAGAGGAAAAGACAGCCATGATAAGATAATCTGAACTAGGGCTGCAGGTTTTGGAATGAAGGCAGATATCAGCTTCAAATAAGTCTCATGGAGCATAGATGATTATCAGACTCAGACAGGTAGACAGTGTCTGGATCACCATAAAACATGGTTTATCGTTTATTCATCAAACTGGAAACACTACAAATGATTGGTCATTCTGTTGCAATATTAAAATCTGTCAAATAATACAAATTTACAAGTGCCTCACAGTTTATTGAAGAATGGAAACAGCAACACAAAGTGCATGATTAAAGCTTTTATAATAGGCCTTCATTCATTTCCTTCACACACATAATTCTCTCACTGGAAATATCTGCAAAACTAATATAAATGGATACATTTTTGTCACCTAATATCCTTTCAGATATTTTCATCATTTAGAACAAACACACCTTGAATTCATTAGAAGCCTGTAAAGATTTTCTGTTGTTTTACCACTAACGTAGGGAATAGCGAAGAAAGAAAAGAAGTTGCCATCCCACTTTCTTTTCTTTCATGTTGCAGAGCTTATCCGCAGTAGAAAGGATGCAGTTATGTAACTTTTGAAGTTAAAATTGTTGCAATTTTTTAAAATTATTTTTGTTTATGTAGCATAATTTCATTTTCCCCCCTGATTTTCATATGTTTCCTGACTTTGCAGTGTTTCCTTACACTCTCACACTCTCAGGGTCATTGCATGAAGAGACAGGTGTGGAACAAAGGCCAACGCAGGATGCAAGACACATGTCCACCGTGGACATAAAGCCAAGGGGTCTTAAAAAGTCTAAAATCCCCAAATCTTCATTTTAGGCCTCCCATTGTCTATTTTTAGTTAGTTTTGACAGGTCTTAAATAAAAAGTGAGTAACGTTATCCTTGTAAATTTGGCCTTTCTTTTTTTTATAGACATGTTCTGGTTAGCCTGTGCTGTAAGACATTTACAAAATGAAACAAGCACAGAACCAACAGTTCAGTGTCAGGATGTTCAGGTTCGGTCTGTACAGTCATTAATAAATATTTTGCAAGTAACTGGGGTATCCTTTATATCCTTTGTACTTTTTAATTTGCCGGTGTGGATGTGAAATAAGTCCTGTGCATTCACAATGAAGTCGAAAGAAGTCTAAAATTTAGCTTGTTGAAACGTGCAGATACCATGTAAAGAACTTGTCAGTGTGGTCAGAAGCTGAATCATGTGAAATGTGGTAAAATGTCCATCTACCATTACTGCACCAGAACAGATTGTTACCAGACTCAGAATGTGGGAAATACAGCATCTCAACGTCCTCTTAATCCTCAGTCTGACTCTGCGTTGCTGTAATGTATAATCAGTGAGTATGGAAGACTGATTTCATACATGGTTCTTTGTTGTGATTTGGGTGGAGGGGCGGAGGAAGGAGAAGGGGGCGCTCAAATAGAGGAAGGAACCAGCTGTGAATGACAGGAAGGGGCTATGCGTTGGAACCAACATGCAGCGCTCTGTGCGCCGGGCAGGACAGACCCTGGGAAAGCTCCTATACACCCAGCACAGTCACACATCCAAACAATACAGCTGGGTGCCGCACAATGACGGAGCCCCTCCCAGAGACGCTGAGCTCGGCAAGGTACACACAGTCTGCACGAGAGGAGAGAGAGAGCAGTCAAGGAGACCAGCAGCGACTAATGCATGCTCTCTCTCCCTCGCTCTCTTTTCATGTGTGTGTGTGTGTGTGCAAGCATCTGTCATTTCTCTTTCTGTTTGAAAAAAAACAATACCTCACTATTTTTTTCTCAGACTATGACTCAAGAGCACCCCCCATGGGAGGAACAGGGATACTTCAGGACAAAGTCACAGATGTGTATCCATGCGCACAGGAAAACTTCATGAAAAACATGACTTTGATGTCAACATGACGGGCTCATTAATAGTTAATTAACAGTGTTCACACATCAAACAATGTTAAAACTAACTACTTTGTGCCTTATTCATCAGCACTCGGGATTGTTCATGATAACTCTGTATTACATGAAAACAACTTGAAGTGGTTTCATGTAGAACTGAGAACAGTTCTCAAATTAACAAAAAAAGCACAAAACAACAAGTTAATGGAATGAAGTTTTAATCAGTCTTTAAATATGTCACAGACAGATGTATGTCATTTTTTTTCTAAAGCCAAACAAACACACGTTTAATTATTGTTAGTTACAATATCACTGGTTCAAAATAAATGGTCTGATCCTCCCATAAAGTCGTTTACTTCAGCCAGTGCACATCTGTCCCATAACTTCTGCTGCAGAGTGGACAGAGACAGAGCATCACTCAGCAGACTGAGCACTGATGATAGTACAGTCTCCATTACTGTTGTTTGAATAGTGTCATTTCTCTGTGAGTATATACATTTACAGTCAGTCTATTTCATCACAATATACTATGTGTTATAAAATATAATGATAATCTTTAGTGTCCACAGTGTGAAAATTTCTCTTTGGCTTCACAAATTATCACAATAAAAAACACAATAAATAAATGACACATCATTCAAATATACAGTGATGAACATGGTTCCCACCTGAGCATTAATGAATTCAGCAGAGTTATTGCATTTGGTACAATAGACATTATATATATTTATATAAATACAATAAACATTTTTTAAATGTTCAAAATATATCAAATATATGGTATCAATGTTAAAAGTTTGGACACACATTAACATAGAATTGAGTGATTAGTTAAACAGCTGTCTGATCCTCTGACCTCAGACATTCATATTCCAGTGATGCAGCTCAGCTGTTACTCTGGTGACTACAGCGTGATGGGTCCGCTGATGGAATAATGGCTGGAGCAACAGGACACACAGTGGCAATAATTATTTCCTTCAGCTAAGTTATTGAATGACGGAGTCTTAATAATAATAATTTGGGACCCAATGAAAGGGTCTTGTCGTTTCAGTTATATTTGAAATTTTAATTTGGTGGTGACGAGTCACTCAGTGAAGCTGGGCCATTACGACCTCATGAGGGTCTGGCCTCAGCACGTCGTGACACGAAATTAACACTTAAATTTAAAAATGCCAAAGTTATGACCCAATTAAGCTCCATTCTCTTTTCTGTATTCTTACATCACAGCTAATTTATTAATTCAATGTTTTAATTTAATTCTTATATCCATTAATAATAAGACTATACTGTCTGCTTTACATTTCAATTTTCTAAGATACTGAACGATTCACAAATGATGATGAATGATTCACACACACACACACACACACACACACATATATATATATTTATATATATCCCACATATATATATATATATATATATATATATATATATATATATATATCCCATATATATGTCCCATATATATGTATATATATATTTGTATATATATATATATGGGTTAGGGTTATATATATAGACACACACACACACATAAATATATATATGTTCTGTAGCAGTGAGTTGTGTATTTCATGTTTTTCAATCACAAGAAATTGCTGGACTTGATGTGTCTCTCATCAAGTCTCTGAGCTGATCCACCTTCACCGTCATTTTCATGTCATGAATAAGTTACCAAGAGGGTCCTTTTCACTGTTTATATGTACTAGTAACTCATTAACAAAAGCTGATGTGTTACAATTTATGTCCCCCTTTACCGGTTTCAAATGGTAGTAACTCAGAGCAACAACAAATAGACGACCTGCATCACCGTATGAGAACTGCTATCAGCTTGTTCATTTATGGTTTGTTGTGTGCTTCAAGAATGAATAACCTGTTTATAAAGAATTTATAAAATCCTTTACGGAGGTTGTCTTTTTGTAAAGTGGCACCAATTTGTCTGGTAATTTATGTATAACAGGATGAAATCTCAGTCTGAGACATGTAACAGTGATGCACAAAGCTGATGAAATGTTTGAATAAGCTCGATATTTTATATGCACACAGCATCGTTCCCCCTGCACTCTACCAACAATTCATTCACATCAGTGAATATAATTTGTTGTGGGAATAGTGAGGTAACATTACAACAACTACGCCAGCCTCTAATTAAACAGTCTCTCTCTGTATCCCTCTCTATCTCTCTCTCTCTCTCTCTCTCTCTCACATACACACACACACACACACAGTTCTGTACCATGCACATCCACATGTGACACATAAAAGCAACATTATCTGCTGTATTTGTTACCTGATTCACATGTTGTACATTCACATTCACACATAACACACCTTATCTTTCACTGGTGTCGACATGGTCACACACACAGTGAATACACACAAACATGCTCACACTCAAACACCTACACTCCCTCCCACTGGTAGATGCACTCATATACACATGAATACTAACACACACACACACACGCTCCCACCTACCCAAACACTCTCTCACACTTCCTTACTCTCCCTACAATTACACACTACCCACACACATACACCCTGTGCAACCTTACTCAGCAGATAAAGAGGCTGCATATTTTCCTCCCACAGCTCTCCATCATTGCTGTGTCTCTGTGAAGGGGTGGGGGTGGGGGTTTGTTGGCTTGTGTTTCCTTCTCCCTGGACAGTCTCAAGTGGAGCAACTCCCTCCCATCTCCACCGCCCACACCTTACCCTCCTCTTCCCCTATCTTGTCGCGGGCCTGAGCTCTCTGCTTGTCTGTTGCATAGTGCTACAACGTTGTCCAGACCCGGAGCAGGGGTTGTTGGCCTGCCTATCATTCCCAGCAGGGTGTAAATCAGCTGAGGCTGGCCTGGCTTCTACTGTCTGCCGCGGTGAAGACATATTTACGAGGGGGCAACCTCCTTGTGAACCTGGTCTGTGTTTCATGTCCAAGTGCTGCTCAGGAGCCAAAAAGAGAGAAGCTGAAATACTGGATTTAGTTTTCCATGAAAGGATAAAGAAAAGAAAAGAAAAGAAAAACATTCTAGGAATGTCTCGACGAAGATGACTGAAAACCATTTATTAGCAATTTATACTTTTGATAGCTGTTAAAACGCTTTGAGCTTCGCTAAAAACTCTTTTGCTGATTGCCAATGAGCACATTCTGTTGTCTCCTAACAGCCAGCTATTGTTCAGCTGGTCACTTGGCACCTAGTCCTCTGGGTATTTTATGTTTCACTTTTCATATTTAAGATGTGTTGCCTCATTAAATAGGGTATACAAACTTGCCCGCTGGATTCATAAGAACAATCTGAAAATTAAACACCGACTTATCACCTTGTTTACAGGCAGCGTCTCATCTGGGTTAGGCACTGTACCAGCTTCATTCTAACTTCTCATCTGTTTTCTTGAAGAAAAATGTATTTCTGGAGTTAATGCTCCATATTTTGAGATGATAAACTGCAAATAATAAAATAAACAAGCACCTTAAACAGCAGCTCCTATTAGAACATTTGTGAGCAATGTACCTATGATTTAGTACCTAAGTTTAACAGCACAGGTACTTGTTGTTGAGTTTAGCCTGTGAATATCTAATAAGGCTTTTCTGAGACATCTTTCTTACAGGCTGCTAAGACATTAATATCTAATCATACTGTTGACTGTACTGATGTAGGTCATGTGACATCAGCCCATGTGTAAGCCATTAGTGTAGTCTCTAGGTAGGCTATAAAGTTACCTCTGAAGCAGAACCCAAACATTTTCCTACTTCTTTCTCGCTTCAAAGCTGTTACAGCTCACAGGTTAGCCAGCAGCTGCCTGTTTAGCAGACACACAACAATGCGAGCATCTCCAGCACCCCCCCCCCAAAAAAAAAGTGGTTTAAAAAAGTTATTTACCCATGTGAAATCACGTGTGAAGAAAGCTGATCGCCTCCAGTGAAATGTAAATCTAAAATCTGTTGTACATGAACTTGTTATTCTGCAGTGACTCACTGTGTAATCTCACATTCAGATCAGACCTGTGATATGAAGGGCAGATATGACATTATGCTGATTACCGTGTCATATTTACAGTACATTAGCTGGGGATTGTGAGGGATTGATGATTATCGTAGTGTTGTGTGATACTGGGGTGTGTGCTGTAGGATTGTGCTCTATAAATCATCCATTGTTTCAACTAATGGATTTAATTTGCTCTCTCACTGCCCTAATATTTATCTAAACACCATGTGTAACAATACTCCACTGTCTGCTCCCCCATCCGTATCTTATTAACTAGACACAGGGTTAGGGGTTAGGGTTTTAGGGTTAGGGTTAGTGTGTCATGTAGGCTACTTTTGGGGACAAATTTGAGATGACAGACCAGTTGACTGGGAACGTTATGTACAGTATAGAGGGGTCACCAGTTGGAAGAGGTCAGTGGTTAAGGTTAGGACTAGGGAAGTAGTGGTTAGGACAAGTATCCAGGAAATGAATGTAACTCAATGCATTGTTCCCAAAAGTGGCAGTGTGTGTGTGTGTGTGTGTGTGTGTGTGTGTGTGTTTGTGTGTGTGTGTGTGTGTGTGTGTGTGTGTTTGCGTGTGTCTGTGTGTGTCTGTGTTTGTGTGTGTGTGTGTGTGTCTGTGTGTATGTACAATTTCTCTCCTGTCTGACCAAGGTAAGAAGCAGAGGAATACCCAGTGAATTCTTTTCAAATGAGGTAATCTGTGGATAATGGGGATTATAGGGAGTGTTAGAGACAGAATAATAAAACAATAACAAACTCTCCAGAGACAGCAAAGAAAATAAATAGCTTAATCCCTGTGCTTTCTGACAGTGCATCACTTGAGACCTGACAGCCAGGGCTGCAAAGTACACTGCGATTCCACAGAAGTGTCTATAGCTCTTCTCTCTGCTGCCTCAATGCACTGTAGTGTACTCACACAGAAAGAAGAACCACACACAAATACTTGAGGTAAGAGGACACTTTGCACTTTATATGCTCGGCCACATTAACATGCAAAAACACACCCTGCCTATTTATTTCTGTCTGGTTCAGCATGTTCATCACCGCCAGACTCATCAACCACAAACTGAGCTGAAGTCAACAAACTGACATTGTGTCTTAGTGCAAAAACTGTCCTGATTAATGTGCTACAGGTCTTAAATGAGCGATGAACACACTGCTTTATAAGGTTTTTGGCTACCTGACTTGACCGCTTGTGCACTAGATAAGATAACCTCTGAAACATTACACAGATCGCAGGGCCTCTGTGCATGCGCGTGTGTGCGTGTGTGTGTGTGTGATATAGGAGGAGAGAGTGACACATTGACCAGGAATGTGCTCTGCCAAGGGAAAATAGGAAGTCACGTCATGACAAAAGAATTGCATTGGTGATAAAAGAGGCTGTAAAAACAAGTAACACTAAAATGGTGTTTTTGCACACATACGATGGAAATTTGCAGTGTCTGTTTTCCTCATGTTTTCATTTCATTTTTATTAACATGCCTCTCTATCTCTTTTTTTATCCCCCCTCCTGTTTTTCCCTCACATTAAACCTTGGCCCACTATTTGCAACTGCACTTTCAGCCTGCTGTTTCATCCAGGTATGAATCTCCTCTGCCATCACACACCCTGCTGTTTGTATCCAGCCGGGCAGTAGTCTTGACCAAACCACAGGTGAAAGGTCTGAGTCACTTGGCCTCCCCCCATGGACCAATCGGGGTGGAATCTTGCTGAGACAACACACCAACAGCACAAAGGTGCAGAAAAGATCATGATCTCACCTTCGGGTCCTTTGTGGAACAGTGGCAGTTATTGCATTACACTGCAACAACACAGATCTGAAATGCATTTTTATAGTTCACCACATAGGAATATAGTTTTTTTTTCTTTTCTTTTTTTTCTCCAAAATATCAGTGTATGTGCTGTATGACAGCTTATACTCCTCTCTGGCCATGCTGTGACCTTGTCCAGAGGATCATACCTGCACAATAATTTGATTCCAGAATGAAAGACATCACAGAACAAATGTGTTAAGCCCCTATGTACGTGCACATGTGTATGTCATCTTATGGGTTAAGTCAGGTGCCTGAGGAACAGTGATCTAAAGTGAGATGTAACATTAAATAATACAATTAACATTACACTGTAAATCAGTTTTAGGATACACTGCATTTGTCAGCTGTAATTTATTACAAATTACACTCCTGAGTATTTCTGACAGCTGGATGGTGCATGACTGACTCAAAGTAAAGAAACGTGTGTGTGTGTGTGTGTGTGTGTGTGTTTGGTGTGTGTGTGTGTGTGCTGTAATGAAGGAACATGTTACATATTTATTGGCACATACGGAGTGTATTTTCCTTTTGTCTGCTGCAAGTCTGTTGATACACTAATACAAATCAATCCAGTTCTCTCTTGTGCTTTACTCTTATGGCCACAGTGTTTATGTTTTGTGCTCTGATGTCTCCAAAGCTCAGGCAGCCTACAGCTCACTACAGAGCTCTGAGCCTATCCAGGTGCAGTGGAGCTGCACCTCTGCTGTAATACATGTTCACAGGATTGTTGTATTGTAGGGTTTTGTCTTTTCATTTAATGTCTAGGAAACAAAAAAAAAAAACAAAAAAAAAAACAGGATTATTGCCAGATTTTGATGCTGCAGGTGGATGGATTAATGGATTACCTGGAAACAAAGAGATATTGTGTCTCTTAGACTGAGGCTGTGGCCTATTAGAACAAAACAATTAGCAAAACTTTAGTGAAGCTGCAGACCTGCATATTTCACGTTACATGTAGTCATTTAATTCTTTCAGACCTCAGTTTCATATACTCAAATACAACAAATGAATGGTTGGTGGGTGCCCTTTCTAAATACACTCATAAGTCATAAATAATTAGCATTAATACATTTTAATGTCATACCTAATTAAGTGTAATGGTGAAGTGGAGAAACCGTCATTACAGCCCTAATGAGAACCCTCAGAATAAATGAAAACATTATCTCCCATATATTATTGACACATTTCCCCTCCAGTGACATCACATATCCTGTCCTCTCCACAACTTTTTTCTCTTAGACATTAAAATATCATATCAAAGAATTCTATTATGTACCTAAGAAATTACAACATCTCATCTCATTCACTTACACCGATCAGGCCTAACATTCTGACCACCTCCCTAACACTGTCATGGTCCATTTTGCTGCCAAATACACAACAAACTGTGCTGCACTGTGTGTTCTGACAGCTTTCTATCAGAACCAGCATGAACTTCTTCAGCAGTTTGATCAACAGTAGCTGGTCTGTAGGATGGGACCACACATGTATCAATGAGCCTGTGGCCGGTTCACCACTGTTCCTTCCTTGGACCAGTTTTGATAGATCCTGACCACTGCAGACTGGGAACAGCCCACAAGAGCTGCAGGTCTTCAGATGCTCTGACCCAGTCGTCCTGGTCAAACTGGATCAAATCCTTACTCTGCCCATTTTTCCTGCTTCTAACACAGAATGTTATGCCTGAACATCCTGTACATCCAGGTTACATCAAAAATGTTGCATTGACTGAGAGATGACCTGGTACAGTGTCCCTGTGATGTAAAAGTGATGTGGACACAGAGCTCTGTGGTATGTCCATTGTGAGAGCTACTGATATTTCTACAAGAACTCTTTGACAGAATTGGGAGCTGTGCACACAGCAAAACTTTTCCACTCAGTGTTAGGGTTATGTTGAGTGTTTTGGAAGTTAGTCTAATGAGCCATTTAACACTTCAGCTTCGCATTGAGCAAATTGTCTTTATGTTTAAAAACATGCTTTTACATTTTAGTTCTAGCACAGTTGCTGCTTGAGGTCCTCCACAGCTCCCCAGTAACCCTAAATATGTTCAACCATTAGTTTTAATCAAGCAGGAAATCATTGTACATTCTATGTTCATTCTGTTTTGAAGCATGTTGCAGGTTGTTAATGCTCTATATTAGGAGCTGCTGCCTTCTATCCAAACAGAATATCCTCACCCATACCCTTATTTTGCACTAAGAAGTAAGACCTGGTTAAGAGACAATGGACTGCAGATAATATGATTGTCAACAAGCCCAATGAAAACTGTGATGTATTTTTCATCTGTCAAAAAGCTTTATTGTTTCTACTAAACTACACAAGAGCACAGCACAGAGTCACAAGGTTCTTTCATTTTCGAGTGTCTATGAGCCTGCTGCTAAAAATAGTGTCCCATGCACTACTCACTACTGTATGAGTCATTTTAGCAAAAAGACCAAAAAGAACTAAACTACACATGTATGGACTGAGTCTTCAATAGAGGTGAATGGGCTCAGGTCTAAGTCCCCTTATGAAGCTGTATATCATTTTTTGCTTAAGGTCAGCACAAAGAACATGATGATATGGCCACTGCTGGACACTTCACCGTTCAAGTCGTGATAATAAAGTTGTGACACAGCAATGTTGTGGTTCTTGTCACTGAATGTATAATATCTTCTGTTTTGGGGTCTGACTCTATCAGCGCCTGAGAAAAACATGTTGCACTTCAGCGGCTAAATGCTTCACTATTTCACAAGCTGGCTGTTTGCCTTCTGTTTCAGGTCTATTGTGTATTTTTATGACAATCTTCTCAGGCCCTGCTACTGCTAAAAAAAACAACAACAACAAAAAAAAACTATTGACCTCCCCCTTTCCCCCAGTCCCAAGGATGTCCATCAGCACCACGATCTACAGTCTGACAGAAATGATTTATTTACAGTTGAGGCTGAAATAGGCGTCTGGGTGAGTAAAGCTAGAACAACAAACAGGGAAACCTTTAGGATTATACACTTACTTACCTAAAATACAATAAATCAAATACAGACACACAAAGAGGCTCAGAACCTTTTTTCTTTAGATTGGCTCACCAACATGTTCTTGTTGGAGCTCCAGCGAGGATCTGCAAAAGGAGATGTACAAGCACACTGTGATAGCTTTTGGTTCTCAAAATCATAAAAATATCACATTAACATTTCATATAAATCACAGCAAATGTGCAAAATATTGGACAGGATAGTCTACTTACCAGCTTTCAGCTTTCAAATCTAACTTCCCTCCATCTTCAGAGAATTAGATGAAACTGCAAGTAACAAAATGTAGTGGGAACTCTGAGCGTGGATTATTTTGTTATTTTGGTTTATCCAGTATGTGTGTGTGTGTGTGTGTGTGTGTGTGTGTGTGTGTAAATGTGTTTACTACACCCAGTGAACTCACCTTGAGGCCTGATCTGGTCAGATGTGTTTGAGATAATTCTCCCCCCTCACAGTCTGACCACAGACAAAGCAGAAGCCCTCACACTGTGATCTGTGCCAGTTTGTTTCCTGGATCTCATTGGAGGAAAACAGTAGCACAAGGTGGAGGATGAATTATACATCGTGTTTAGAATGTCTCTCACTCAGTCTTGCTGCTCTCTGTCTTGTAACCTGAGTGAAGTGAATGCAATCCTCCCTCCTGACATTGAGTTTAAGAGCAGTTCCTCTGCCTGTGTGAGGTCTTATTCATTGTTTTATAATAAAGCAGAGAGAAAGTCAAATTTAAACACCTCTCAAAACACCGACTGTGTGTGTGTTCATGTGTGTATAGTAGTTTTCTTCAGCTTTCCTTTTTCTTCTTCTTTTTTTTTCTGGTCACTTGAATTCCTCCTGCTGGCAGAAATATGTGACAGTTCCTCCCAGGGGTCTTTAGAAATGAGAAGTGCGGAGATAGGAAGATGAGGCGATTAAGTCGAGCTCTGATGAGCGCTGCTGTTTACTTTTCATCTTTGCTTCACAGGCTTCCATTGGCTCAGACCACGGTCTGAAACAACAAGAGAGGAAGCCCAAATGAAAGGAGCAGGAAAATGAAAGGAGCGCTGCGGACAGAATGTACCATCTATCTTTGACTTCTCTGTTTAATCTCTGTACTATTAAACATGCATTGTTTCTCCTTTGGATGAGAAGAGGCTATTTCAAAAAGTAGCCTCACAAAAGAAATTGTTCTTTCATGCATTCATTAGCCAGACCAGTTATCCTGCTGGGGTCAGGGGGTGGAGCTGATCGCAGCTCACACGTGAGGACAGACCGCCAGTCTAACCCATCAATCAGACATTCGTGTTCACCTTCACACCTGTGGGTAATTAAGAGCTGTCAAATTATGTTACTACATGAAGGGAGGACGGAAACATGGCTGTGTCCGAAATCACTACTTCCTGCTCACTATAGGGAATATTCTATATAAAGCACTATTAAGCTCAATGAAAAAAAAACAAACACTTACAGACACTACTGTGCTGCGCAGTTAATTACATTATTACTGCTACATGATTAAAATACGCCAGATCAATAACAACCATGGTCATGGGTCACAGGCAGGGGCGTTGTTTACATGAACAAATAAAGCTGGCCCCAAGAGCAGGCCGGTGCAAACAAAAATCTGCCACCTGGGACAAACTGGACAAGGATATGATCAGGAAGTCTTTCAAAGATTGTGGACAGTGACGATGACCTCATCCTCTGCCTCAGAGAGGGACAGCTTGCACCACCAGCTGGCAGATCTCCGCTCTGTCTCCGTACCAGAGACGGACCTCTGATTTACTTGAATGACAGTGAATTGCTTCGGAGTGTGCGACAGAGAAGAATAAGAGCGGAGACGGAGCATGTGGAAACTGGGGGTGGCACAGTTCTGACAATGCAACAGGAAGATGAAGATGAGCTACTGAAAGACAAGCTTGTTGTTGCATATGGTTGCTAATGTGTAAAAATTAACAGAGCAAATGGAAGGAAAAGAGAAAATAAGGAGGCTTCATTTTGAAACATGAGCAAATATACTTACAATCAGAAATAAAGGCCTATCTCTAATGAAAGCCTGCCTCCGATAAGGGCCTGGTACCCTGGGCAGCTGAGGTAAATAAAGACCTTGGTCACTATTGAGGAAATATGGTATATTGCTTGGTCAGTGACCATTGGTTGTACACTATTTGCCATGCTGCATTGTGGGACATTATGAGTCCACTATATAGGGTATATGAATTCTAACCACACATATGGACAATACTACCAATTGGTGATAATATTGATTTCAGACACAGTCCGTGGGTCAGGAACTGCCAGTGTGGCATTCGCAGAGCAGCTCACTCTGAGAATCAAAACCAATGGGCGATGCCACAGGGGAAACCAATATCCACCTTTATCTACAGTCTATGGACAGATCCCAGAAGCTTGTTGCTGCTATGTGATAGGGCTAGCCATTAAAACATTATGTATTCACCCAAAACAATACAAAAGTGCAACAAAATGTATTATTTTTGCACATTTCTAAGGAGTCACAGTCAAAACTGAGATGAAAGTGTGCTGTCGTACAGAGTGACGCAATAATCGCTCACATGGAGATAAAAAGGCAGACTCTCAGATCTCTCTTTCAAGGCATTAATGCACATGTCTGAATATGGCATTATGTGAACACTTTCTTGGCGTTTGCTCCATGAATTGGTTGCATTTGTTTCATTGTTGCTGTTGGAATGCTTCACACAGCCGCCACTGTTGGAGAGGTGTGGGTGGAGGCGGTTTCAGAGGCTGCTCGATGATCCAACGAACACTTTATTTGAAGCGTGCTGACCTCTTCACAGGGAATTCATGTGATTTTACATCAAAGTTTGTTTACAGTCGTTGGGAAGTTCTTCTACATATGCAAAAATAGTTGCATGAATCCCTTTGTAGCTCCAGAGGGAGGGTGTCAAATCTGATAAAGTGCCTTGAGTGGTGTTAGTTGGTTCTTGGGACTTGGGATTTCTTGGGAGTTTTTCTGCGGTGTGGAATTAGAAAGAAGTTTACCCACCCTCTGTTGCCTGTTCTCTGACTCTGCTCAGTGTTATGGTATATGAGATGGATATAAAGCTGCTGCTCAGTCTTACTGCCAGTTTGCCCCAATGGCTGATTTTGGTAATGCCACAAAAATCCCCCTTGCCGAAAGAGCAGTTTGCCAATTGGCAACCATCTGTTGACAGCTCCAACTGCAAACACAATCAGTTATCTTTATTAAAGTATTCATTTAACCATTCACTGACTACAGTGTTTATTTGTGGTGGTGGGAGGGCTGGAGCCAATTTCAGCTGACTTAGAATGAGGGCAGAGCACAACTGGATGAGTCCAGGGTACCAGGGAGAACATGCAAACTCCACCCAAAAAGGCCCCAGCATAGGGAATTGAATGCCGAACCTTCTTGCTGAAAGGTGACAGTGCAAATGACAGAACCACAATGCCACGCAGTTATTAATCCATGTAGGTTTTATTTTTATAACACTTTGGGCCTAGAAAAGCAAAAACAGATTTGGAGGAGTTTGGTATAAATAGTGTGAAAGTCTGCATTGGGACAAGGTTGGGTCAGTCAAACAGCATATGCAGAAGAGCTAAACATGACACCTTGGGGGGGGGGGGGGGGGGGTTTAATACAACAACCTGTTCCGGTGTTTAAGGTGAAGGACGAAGTGAAGGTGAAGTGTATGGGCCAAGCAGAAATGCGCAGGCAGGGCCAATGAGAGAAACAGCAGTGTGCATGTGGAGCAGATGTCACTAAACAAAACCCACGCAAAATGACTTTTCATTATCAGACCTTGATCTACACCACCTTGACTAAAGAGCTCTAGCCCATGTGTTTTTATGGGATGGGACGTGGTAGGAATACTTTTCTCCTTAATACGGAGAAAAGAAGAGAAAGTTTGAACTGTTACAGTATCATCCTACCCCTCTTTCACCTCCTGATCCACGTGTGGAGGCCAGCAGTCCCTTCAGATTTGATTTAAATGACTGTTTTTATGACCTCCATGACCTGTATAGGGTCAGGGCTTTGAAGAAGGCACAAGCAGTCTTGGCTGATCTATTGTGCTGTGAATTTAAGTTGCTGCCATCAGAGCACACATACAATCTGCCTCTGTGCAGAACCAACAGGTTCAAAAGGTCATTTGTTCCTGCTGTCATCATGCTTGTTAATGACTCCATGAAATAAGAAATTGTGTTTTCTATTTGTTGTTTGTTTCTCTTTGTTTTTGGCGAGTGTTTTTTACTGCTGGCTGTTAATCAAATTGCCCCTGAGGATAATAAAGATACCTTGAACCTTAACTGAACCACAATTACACAGAACAAACAGCATATGAGATAAAAATGAATTAATTTCAACACCTGCTCAGTGAGGATGGACAACTTAATATCACTTTGACACTGTCTGTTATGATTGGCTGGTAAACTGAAAGACAGGTGTCATCACATGACTCAGTGCACATTAATGCCTTTAGCAGTAGCCACTAGCCAGTGCAGGCTACTGTGATAATTGCTTCTTTTCTGGCAAACTGACACATTGGGTCATGGTGTGCATAAAGATTCCACTGGCTTGTGGTGTTATATTAAAAATAATGGGTGCAGGTGTCACCCTGAAAACTTTTGGAAAACAAAACAAACCACCTCACCTTCCACGCTTTACCAGCTAATCACTGAACTGTGTACAGTGCATGATCACACAAGGCTAAGTCCCCACTGTAAAGATACTGAGGTCAACAGTCTTCCCCATGATCTTGGAGCTACTGAACCAGGCTCAGGGAACCTTTGCAGGTGTTTGGAGTTAATCAGATGATTAGAGTGTGACAAAAATATATTGTAATCTTTTGAGATACAAAATTTTGGGTTTCATTAAATGTAAGCCATAATTATTACAGTTGAAAGAAATAAAGACATGTAATATTTCAGTCTGTGTGTAGGGGAGACCATGGAAGATTGTAACACTTTTTTTCTCAGCTCCTATAACTTGCAGAGTGTTCATGAGATTGAAAACTAAAAACTGAGACCACACCACAAAATATGCATCTATGTAAGTTTATTGTGCATGTTCCAACACTGAAGCATCTTCCTATGGTTCAGTATGAAAAAAAGAACTCATCACAGATGGCTAAATGAAGAACAGTGACAGTGGTGTGGACCCTAACATCAGGAGAGCTTTCTTAAAGAACATATTCTGATAATGCTGATGAATGATGTACATGTATGAGTGGAGACCTTCAGCAGGAGGTAAGAAGCAGCTCATAATCCATGTACAATTCTAGAAATGATGGCTGCCACTTAATTAAACAACAAAGGTAAATGGTGTTGCAATCATCCCCACCTGTCAGCCATTATTTGACTAGCTGTACTAGCACGGTAGTTTGAAGTGGACATCAATGAAATGACTCATATTTTACCTAAGAACCTGCTCTTTGATCTTATACAAGTTACCTAATTCAAACTCCATCATTAACAGTACTAATGAAAATATAGACTTGGTCCAAAAGATTGGTTTCTTATCAAAAAGAAAAAAGGAAAATCTTTTTTTTTTTGCTGCAAAGCCTACACACTTCTTCATACAGCTATTCAAATTCACATGCAAGGTCAGGGAGGGAGTGGGTGGGTACACATGATATTGATCACATGACTCTAATGTTATCCCTTATTGGTGAAAGTGATGCTGTTACAACCATCCCCGGTCTCCCCTAATGAATTGAGTAGTTTCACTATTTGAATTAAACTACTGAAATAAATGAACTTTTCAATGATATTCTAATTTATTGCTGTATAAAGCATTACCATTCAATACATTACACACAAGAGGCTGTAACAACTAACCAAATATATTCATGTATAGGCCTAGATTAAATATAACAAAAAAGAACAGAATCAAATGATAAACAGGGGACTTAATATTATTAAGTCCCTGAAGTATGTACAGGCACAGACCGAGCCTGAGGCAACTGCCTGAGGTCTCTTGTTCTCTATGCCTCTAATTAAGAATAAACTAGAAGATATAGATAAATGGAACCTATCTGTCCTGTAAGTGAATACTACACTGGCGTCACAAAGGTTAATACCAGCATAACACCTTTCTTTAACACATGCGATCCAACACTACTACTGTAAATTACACTTTTCCTCACATCCCTGGAGGATTTCTCCCCTCTCACCTCAGGATGTAGCAGCTTCTTCATACAACCCCCCCCAGAATATGCCAGATGTAACCTCGAGGTAGCTTTTCAGAGCAACTGAGAGATGCTTTATGGTAAATAACAGTACATAGAGTGTTGTGTTTGCAGGCAGTTCACAGCAGATAGTTTTCTGTGATTTTATAGATGTTTAATGGTGTCATGAATCACTGCTGCTGTGTCAGTTTGACATTGAGAACTCAGCTGAGGTTAAGAGAGGACTCAGTGCCAGAATAAAGCAGCTCCATTGCTTAAGTGCACAGCTGAAGGAGATGGACATGGAGGGATGCTGTGATGATACTTAAGGGAGTCATCACACTAATTAAATTTTGCATGCTTACTGGAGGTTGGAGAGCTGTACTCTACCAGCTTTTACTTTGTTGTGTTAGTTCAGCTATAACTTCAGTGTGAAAGCTGGAACAAGAAGAAATTTGGATGAAGAAGGAAAAAAAAGGCAGAATTTGATAATACAGCCCCCAGTTCTTATATGCATGAGCTTCATACACATGAGAAATACATTTAACAGAAGGCTAACTTCCTAGCAGCATTCCATATGACCACTCACAGCCTCATTTCATGGTAAATCTACCTACACAACCAGCCACCACAATATAAACAGGACAATGCAGTGGACAGACTGCTACCTGTCCAGGAGGAGAACAGCATGTCCTCTCCATCTCAGGAGTGAATGGACACACTCATGCTCATTAAGAGAAAAGCAAATACGAACTTTTTTTTTTTTTTCTTTTCTTTTATTTCTCCAATGAATCATTTCCCATTGCAGGCAAGAATCAGAGAACAGAACCAAGAGGAGGAAGGAGGCAGACCTAGTCTAGTTTGCTCTCATTCCACTCCTGACACTAAAAATGTGCTGTGCACAATTATATTAATGTCTGTTTGGGGCTGAACAGTTAATTAGTAAATTATGAAAAGTTTCAAATGGCCAAGTGCAGCATCATAATCACCATCAAAAAATGGACATACACAAACAGAAACAACAGAACACTGAGTCTTGGCGCTTTCATAGGAACAACTTCATTTGAGTCTCTAACCTCTGAAGAAAATCATTATTATTACTTTTTCATTATCTATACCCTCATTATGACATTAGTGAGGATAATATAATATATTATTATTATTATTATTATTATATGCATCATCTTCTTCAGCCTGAACTTTATAGCTACAGACATGTGTGACTTAGACCTTGTATGTGCCCCACCTGCATAATTTATCCATAATTATATAGACCAGGAGAAACATGTTAAGATATAACTTGCACCATTAAAATGAACAGAAGTTCATTTTCTAATGAAAATTTGAGGAAGTGAGATTATAAAGTAGTTAACATACTGTGGCTTGGTTGTTGTTGTTGTTTTCTTTTGTTTTTTTGTTCTTTTCTTTTGAATACAAAAGAGCGGACATCCTTAGTGTGGTCAACCATATTAAAATAATTATTTTAAATCAACAAGTGAATGACATAACTAAAAACTTTTTTATAATTGTTCCATTTTATTCCAGATGGATACATGACCAAGAGCCCTTTATGTCAGCAAAATATGTTTATTCTTTTGTTTGTTTTTCAACATTGTAGTAGGGCCATGTCCTCAGCCCAACTCTGACCCATATGCATCCACACATAGGCAGAGTGTGGCTATGGTACACACTTGGAAAATGCGGAAAATGTTTGCTTTGTTGTTTTGTTTGTTCTGAATACAGGCTGTGTGTGGGCTGTGACTAATACTTTGGTAGAGGATTAATATAGAACCAGAGCTGCTTTAAGATTAAAATAAACGTTGAGATCTACTTTCATACAATGTGGGACCTTTAATATCGGTCCTTAGACAAAGGTCTTCATCCTCAGGGATGTTTCCTAGTGTGGAAATGATGACATTCACCTACCTCACAGCACCGTCTCTGCAGCTTAATAGGAATTGAACGTCAGAGGTCTGCCTCCATTCAATAGGATTATATGACAGTTAACCTATCAAATAATCTTTCACCAGCCTCAGCTGGCATCACAGAAACCAGGATTTCATTTGACCAGGATATGTTTTTCCCAGTTTGATAAATAGGAGCAGCATATATGTATCTCTGTAGCCCAGGGTGCGTTTTGTGAATATCAAATAGTAACATTCAACATAGACTTACAGATATAGCAGCAGCAACTCCTTCTGTTTCGTGTGGCTGGTTTGTCTTTGTTCTAATGGTCTTGCCTCATGGTTTTAATGGCCATCACATATCACTAATGAGGCATCATTGCCTTTTGTGTTGGCTGCAAATTCTTAATAACACCTCCTGCTTGTTCATTAGACCCCAGATTCCTACTAAATATTTACTGGAGCATGATGCGGTCTGATATAGATTTATGGATGTGCTCATATGACTCCATGGATACAGTTACATAGAATAGACTCCTAAGACCAGAATGTGTAATTATCCCAACAGATATGTGCACATCTCTCCTCACCTAGCTCAGTGGAAGGTATGAAGTTGTGACTTATATGTGGTGCATACTTATTAATGTCACATGCTGGCTAGAGGTCTCCAATGACATTGTACACAGAATACATTATGTGAAGGATAATGACAAAAAGAAAATTAGAGTTAATGAGTATGTTTCATTGCTCATTATGTTCTCATTGTCTGTAAATGTACACACACACACACACACACACACACACACACACACACACACACACACATATTCATTTATTCATTCATTTATTGTTATTATTATTATTTTCATTCTATAACATGTAATTGCTGGGTGGTAGTTACATTTTAAAGGAAATCCAGGATTGCTAGGATTCACAGCAGGAGCACAGCTGAAGAGACCTCCTGCTGTCACTTTCCTGCACACACAAACACACACGCACACACAGGCCATCGCACAGAAACAGAAACAAAGATTAGACAAACACTTACATGGTGTACATCATTACAGAGTTATTCATACAAATGCACACCTATTACAAACATAATCACAAACACAAACATATCATCTGCATGCACACATCCTCTCTGGGGTCTGCATTAATTTATTTTCCATTCAGCTCTAAATTTCCCTGAAGAAACAAACCATCACGCTGCAGCAGTGGTTCAGGCTAATTGTTGGGTTTACAAGAGGTTAGGATAATTTACTTAAACCCCAAATGAGATCATCAGTGTAAGTTTATTAAGTGTAATAAACAATGAAAGGTCCATTCTTCTTCTCTTCCTGTGCCCTGCATCATCACCAGATTTAAAAATACACACACGTGCCTTTGCCTCACCTGTCTGAGGACCAGACCACCCCCCTCCCCCGCATTTCCGTTTATCCTGCAGGTATCACTCGTCTATCACCACGTTCCGCCAACTGTGGCCTCCCCACAGGCCGCTGCCCTCTCACACATTGTGTTAAACACACACATGTTATCCTCATCAGGCTGTGTATTATAAACCAGAGTAATCTCACATCTCTGGCTGCTCTTGCACCTTTTCAATTTCCTTGTAACCTAATCCTCTCTGTTTCTCCATACCTCATTATAGCCTGAGAGAAAGAAAAGGGGAGGGAGATGGGGGATGGGGGGTGTATAATAAATTGTGCCTTTTTATATAAGTTGGATTAGGGAAATGGCATACCCATGTGAATGCTGATGGGGCTCGAGTTGTGTGTGAGTCTGTAATCCATCATAAAGGCGTGAGAGTCAGAGGTGGACCGGTGCTAAAGTCAACATCACACAGTACTGTTATTGTAGTTTACTGAGTACCTCCCTGAAACTGTTTACAACATCATAATCTGATGATTTTTTTTGTGACTTGAACTATAATGATGTATAATGTTTCTTTCTTGTTGTTGTTCTTGTAAATGTGCACTGTCCTGAGAGAATGTTATTGTGTCACATGGGATTTGTACAAAAAAAAGAATTCTGTTGCATATGTGGGGATTAAAGACAGGTTTCAACTGAAGCATACAGCTGAGGGTGCATTTCAGTCCTGAAGCACAGGATCAGAGGTGTTTTAGCATTTATACCATGGCACTATTATGACAGCCACAGTGTCAGTTATGCAATAGTGGAGCGGTAATCAGAGGAATTCCAGGTGGGTCATATACACTTCTTTGGGCTCCATCTGAGTTTTCAGGGATGTGCAGGTATCATCAAAGGAAGGTGCGTGTTCAATGTTCACATTTTTGAGAGTAGCAGCAAGAACAGAAAAACACTGAAGGAGGAGGCAGCAAAATGTTATAAGGTAACAGATTTATTCAGACCCAGACAGTGAAACACTCAGCAGGGGTGTTGTAGGTATAGGTGCTAGCCCAGGTGACAATAAGGAGTAACATTCGATCATTTGTAGATGTTGTTTCTCTTCTTCTGCAGGGGCAATTTGCAATATTGCAGAAAATATGTTGTGATTGCAAAAGGCATTTTGGCAAAGATGCACTAACATGCATATTGTGCCCCCAAGTAGAACTTATATATGACAGTGAAATTCAATGTTTTACTACCTGTTTGTAGGAGGACAAAGACTTACGGAAGATCAAAATGGCAAGAAAGATTACACTACATACAGTATGGTTTAATAACTACATTAAGATAACATTTTGTTACACTAAATGTGCTGTATGCCATCAACTGGAATGGACTTCTCTCTATCTCTACTTCCATTAGTTATTGACAGGAATCAGCAGAAGATTAACACTGAATGCCAGCCATCTACATCTCCCCACAGATGTTCGCTAAACAACTTTTATTGCATTAACGTCATCTGATGATTTAGCTGCTTGGCTCAAACTTAACACAAACAGCTTGTAGTGAGCAGTGATGACAGTGATCTGCACTGAAGAGGACTGACAGGTGTGATAATGCCCAGTGCACCAGAGTGACAGTTAGCATCTGTTGACTTGACTGTCTGTGATTGACTAAAACCAACAATATCAAACCACTGATATGTGACTTAATATAATGGACTATTTCATCAGGTGCATGGACTGGACTTACATGCCACACCAAGTTATTCTAGATATTTCAGTTATGTCACTTGCTGTTTTATTTTGGTCACTTACCTTTTGTCTCCTATCAGGTCCCCTCACTTCCTGGTCTCTGCCTGTGTTCTCACCTGTCCGATGACCTGTTCCACCCTGATGTGCTTCACCTGTGTCTGATATATTTACCCACCTTTTCACTCTGTCAGCTGCCAATGTGTCTTCGTCATTTGTGTCGACACGTCCACCACAGTTTTTTTCTGTGTTCTGATACCTTTGCCTGAATATCATACAATATAACCAGGGTGAGTTGTATTTTGGGGTTCAAAACTTGAGCCTTTTGTGATATTGTCTAAAGCAGTCCTAGTCGTATGGACAGATAACTTCAGGTACACTCGCCCATTCACACACCAGTGTCACATCAGGTGTAATTCGGCCTCACCAACCATCTGATTAATCTGCCACCTGCTCTGCTGAAGACTGATCCAGGGCCAGCAAAATATATCTGGCCCATACTTGGCTGATGATTGTTTTCTTTGGGGTCAGTTGAGGTTATAATAATTTGAGATTTTTGTTTTAATCACTTTCTTTTGCCCATTTGTTCACAATTTCAATTTTAGAGTCGATCAGCTGTAAGGTACGGCTCCATTTGGCTGACAAACTGGAAGATGGCCCAAAATATGACAGACAAAATGATCTTTCATGTCCTGTTTTTATTTTTATTTTATTTTTTAAATGAATCCTGAGTTTTATTTTTATATCAGTTACAATTATTTTCTTTTAATTTAGTTAGTGATAACAACCATGAGTCCATTCTGCTTCCACAGTCTAAATCTCTGGCCCTTAAACAGCAGGACTCTAAGATGTTACTACCACATCTGGACCAATTCTGAATCACACACAGGAAGTCTTCCAGCTGTCAGTCAATACTGGAAGATAACAGCCACACTCCGTACACATGTGGAAGTATATAGGCCAGATTTCGGTGGGGACCCACTCATATATTGGGCCAGAAGTTTCAGTTTGCTACCAGGGATGCAATTGTGGGTCCGAACCAGCATGTTCTCTCACTGCCACAGAACAAAACATGTCCTTGTAAGGCAGGGGTGCCCAACCTTTTTTGTATCAAGATTTACTTTAAAAGTTTTTAGTCTGTCGAGATCTACTAGTTCACAGTTATCCATAGTGCTTGTCGACAGCCCATCAGTGACGTATAAATACACACAAGGAATTGACATATCCAGTATTCTGTGAGTTGCTGAAAGGCTGAAAATCACAGATGTCTGTTCTGATGATACAAGTCAGCGGTCCTGAAATGTGTGTTTCTCTTCTATAACACACATTCTACATCTCGGAGGCAACGTCTTTCCACATACAAGCTTCCTTTGCCTTTCAAACGGGACAGAGCTCCGTGGGAAACAGTAGGAGAGGCATAGCCCGAGGGAGAACCGGGATCTGACACAACACTGGAGGGGGAACCGGGATCTGACACAACACTGGAGGGAGGAGCAGGTCCGTGGAGCTGTGCACCACGGACATGCACGAAAAAACAAGCATGTAGCACCAAATGTGTGTCGCTACAGTGTCACTTTGGTTTGTGAGCATGACACGTGTTTACATTGAAAGTAATGGGTGTGTGCAAAAGTGGCTACATTGATGGCGCCAATGCACACACACACGCTTTAAAGCTGGGGTTGGTAATCCTGTTCAGAAACACTTTTTGTTACACAGGGTGAAATGGTCCTTCTACCTTCTGAGTAATCAATATATTATGTATCAGAAAAAGGAACGAAAATAATCATTCCTCTGTGGCAGCTGCAGGACTGACACAACTCCGACCAATCCAAGCTCTTCGCACCGAATAGCAAAAACCAATCAGATGCCTTCATGTCTAGTTCTGTATCCGCCCCCCTCAATCCCTGCCTCGTATGCATGTGCACGATCTTCACGTGTTGCTGTTGCTGGAAGAAATCAGCGTACAGAGTTACAGCAGAACGGATTTCATGCTCATTTATGAGCAATGGCTGAGAAAATGCAGCCCCAGTTACTACTTCCAGCGTTACTTGTAATGGCTCGCCCCGAGAGAAAGGCAAGGAAGAGAAAGCCGGAGGCTGAGAAGGCTGGTAACAAAAAGGCCAAAGGTCAAACCAGAGTAAACATCGGTGTTGCTTTTGTGGAGACAACTGAGGGATTTGAAGTGATGCTGAGGTTGCTCTCTTTCTGTTGGACAGGTAATTATATGCTTTGCTTCGGGGAGGATTTGTTATTTTTATGAAATGTGTAACTTTTGCTAACGTAGCTACTTTTGTAGCTTGTATTAGCCTAATGCTAATATTAGCTTCTCTGTGGCTTTAAAACGGGTCGGTGACGCTAGTATTGAATAGATTATAGTATATATATATATATATATATATATATATAGTACTCCTCCTGCCGCTTCTCATTTTCGTGCGGTGCACGCTCCAGTTTGTGGGGACGTGGCTTGGACGTACACACTGACGGGAGGGGGAGGAGGGGGGTGGAACTCAGAGGAGGTGCAATTTTCAAATCTTGCTAGCTCTCTTGCTAGCTCTCCAAGATTACCAACCCCAGCTTTAACCAAGGCAGCGGCCAAAATCACCCAGGCGGCCTGTCTCGCATTTGCTTTGGAAAACCCTGCGTGCTCTTCCAGTTCCAGCTTGTCTGCAACGTGTGCATGCATTCAGGCGATTAGTGCGCGCGTCACCCGGCAACAGGAAATACTATTTTCCGATTGCCTGATAGGTTGGCAGCACAGCCAAGAGAAAAATACGACCAAAGAGTTGATTAATTATTAAAGTGTTTCATTTACCGTTGTCAAGGCTACTTGATCGCGATCGACTGGTTAAGCACCCCTGTTATAAGGATTCTTTGTATTAATATCATCACACATACTGTACAAAGACAATTTTAATTGTTTGTTTGTTTTTCCATGTTTAATATTATGCATTTATTTATCAGATGACTTCAATGTTAATTGAAATTTTCTGTTTCCATTAAAACCATTGTCCCTGGGTAGCTGCCAGTCTTTAAAACAGAACTTAAAACAAACTCTTAAAGTGTATTTCACTATGGTTCAGTTTTATGATATCACGTTGCGTGCGTATTGTGTGTCTGCAGTGCTTGCTGACTGCAAACCAGGACTGTGATGCCCCCGCAGTCCTGGTTTGCAGTTTCTCATAGCACTGTTTCACAGTACAGTTATCACATATTACGATGGAAAGCATGATGCTTCCATTTGGAGACAATTACACAGTATGAAAGCTTTAAGCCATGGCTGCCAGTCTGGCTTAGATTCTATTACACTGCAGCATAGGATATATTGTAAATGATTTTAAGGATGCCCTGTCTGCCCTAAAGAAAGACTTTGGAAAGGCGATCCATGTACCCCTCACTTACGGCACTCCCTGAATAACCACTTCAAAATGCTCATAAAGCAGCTAGCACGGACAGATCTGGCCTCTATTGAAAACACATTGGCTCATAATCTATGCCCTCCCATAATATGAAGAGATTCTATATCAGTTTCAAGGTCAAACACCAATAAAATCAAAGACAGCAATTTGTCAAGAGTCTGCGGTGATTCTGTGCACAGGCCCCTGACGTCATCTGCAGTCTGTCCGAGACACGAGCGTCTGCACAGAATGCTTGCTGACGCTCGGTCGTAATTTTTGTCATTCCAGATGTAAATCATATATTTTCCCATTACAGCCCGGGTTCTGATGTAGCTGTTGCCGCAGCTGTGCACGCAGGCCATCCCTGATCTGTCATCTTGAGAATGCGAGAGAACGACAAATGCGAATCTATGGGAACCTGTCATCCGCCGGGGCAGTGAGGAGGCTGTATGCGTCCCTGAAAATAATGATTTGTTTAAAAGGGGTTAGCTGGTGAAACAGACAGGCAGGCATCTGCTGTCAAATGAGGATTCACAAGCACTCAAAGCATGCACCGAGTCCTCATTAACAAAGTGTCAGATGAGAGTGGGCTGGCTTCATGGTGGAGTTCTTGTTTGGAGGAGTTCTTTCTGGCTCCTCTGTCCCTCCAGGTGAATTTCTCTGGCTTCCCAAGGCCTGAGCTGAATTCCTGGGCCTGCTGCCTGAAAGCCTTTGTGCGCTCTATCAGGTGTGAAGCGGGAGCTCTCCTCCTTTCTTCCTGACGGCTTTGACAATACCCAGCAACCGTCATCTGTCGGCAACATCTGTGGGCAGCAGCTTGTTTTCAGTGACTAGAATTCTGGCTGTACCTGTCAGTCTGACTCATAACAGATGCCGTCGTAGTTTTAAACTCATTAACTGCGTCCCACACTGTGTTGTGGTTGTCTTTCATTTAGAGTGACATTTAGGAGTTTGTGGTTAAATGTGCATGAATTGGATCCAAGTGTATGATTTCAGAACAATCATCCAACAGCAGAAATTTGCGCATTGGATTATCAAAGCCTGCCAAATCAATCGTATCAGTTTAGAATTTTTACTTTAATATGCCATCTGACATATGAATGGCTTAAATTTCAATTTAAATGGCTTACACAGCCAATATTTGCCATACTGCTGCTGCCTTGAGTTAATCTATATAATGTCAATAGCGGGGCCAAGCAGAATAGAACTCTGTCTCAAATAGTCATCCAAGGAAATCTTTACTGATTGCAAAAAATATCCAAACCTTTCAAGGAGTTGGAACAGGTTCATGTTTAGCTTATGAATAAGTAGAGGCAGCTCTCTCCAAATCTAGCAGAAAGGGATGATATATATACATCATAAGTGTGTATGACTCCCATACCAATAACTCCGTGGTCTTGGAAAAACCCCTGCAGACCCATGTAATCCCTTTGACGAATAGCTACAGTGCAAATCTTAACTGCAGCCATCTCAGATCCAACAGCCCTGTTCCAGGACCAATTGGCTGGGGCCATTAGGGGCGTTCACATACATTTAGATGATCCCTCTGTTTGCATTACCCAGGCACAGATAATCTGTGTATACAGTGGGAAATTAGGGCAGAGCAGCCCCGAGGCACTGCAGAAGGAGACCTCCACATGTTCATTTCAAAGGGACTGTGGCTGAGTGGAAGCAGGTGCGTCTTGTCCGGAGTCAGGCACAGGGTGGGCCGGACTGGATGGAGGAAGGAAGGTGGGATCCCTGCAGGCCAGTCTGTGTGTGGTGGAGCAGGGGTAAGTGCATGTGTGTCGGTGTATGAAAGAAGTAAGAAAGTTAGTCATGATGTAGTTGTGTTCAAATAACTCAACACAAATACTCATTCATCTTAATATATAATGAGTCAATGTAAAGGAGAAGTTCAAACCCTCCAGGGACTTCAAAAGTGTCTCTAGGCAACATATGGCATAGAATAATTACAGCAATATAGAATATAATGTTAATAAATATGTGGAGAGACAGTCACTAAGTGAGAATTAGGTTAACAAACATGGTACTCAACAGCACTGAAACTTATAAACAGCACGTGAAAGTATACACACCAGACTTAGATACAGTTTATACAGAATTAATGGAAACAAAAAGCCATATTCATGACAGATTTCCATCTTCCATCTCTTATTGGTGTCCCAAGTGCTGCATGGATGATATATGTTTATAGCTGTGAAGTTAGCATTACCCTGGTTCTCTCTACAAAAAGCCACGTGGATATTACAGAACTTTTACTTATTGCTCAAAATAAACTTTGCAATACTGAGCTTTCTTTTTTTCATTATTGTTATTAGCATTATTATTTTGGGGCATTTTTTGCCTTTATTTGATAGTATAGTGGAGAGAGACAGGAAATGGGGAGGCAGAGAGAGAGGGGATGACATGCAGCAAAGGGCCGTCTGATGTGGGATTCAAACCAGGGCCAACTGCAGCGAGGAATATCGGGGTGCCTGCTCAACCTGCTTCGCCACATGGTGCCCCAACATTATTATGATTCTAATAGTTTCTGCCACAGGATAATCTTGACACATGATCACCATGTTATGATGTTTGAAGCTAACATAGGTAGGCTATAATAATAAGGAAAGAGCAATTCTTGACTAGAAACATGCCTTCAACATCACCACCACTAAACTTCAACTTGTATGAGGGTAAGGTTTGTGAAGGTGGACTGGTGAGTCGGTCAGTTTTCATTTGCCCATGATGATGTTCAGCCTCTATAGGCTCAATTAGACAGTTGTTGGCAAAGGGCCTGTTTGAACAGACATGAAAGTAAAAGAATGTCACCACTGGGGTATTTACTGATGGATGGATGTTGTAGAATAACATATGAAGATGTCTTGAGTTTGTGATAACTGAGGGAGCAATATTTGCAGGAAATATTGACCTTATGTTCACATTATGTTGTATATGTTGCCAGGATTAATTGAGCAGAACACCAAGAAATGGTGAGGGACATTCATTATTAAAATAGAATAGAATAGTTTATCAAGTTTTTAACAAGGAGCCTCTTCAACTCATTGTAGTGTTGAATCATGCACAAGGTTTATGTGAATAACTTGTGAATCTATAGAAACTCTGACATGTCTGAGTTAGAGAGGCAACAGTGTTTTTTATATGAGTGGCCAGATTTACACATACCACCATCAGCTGTGCAGGTTTCGGTTTGACAGCGCAGGCCTGTACCTGTTTGTGTGTTTTCCTCGAGGTTAAACACTTTACTTTTCCTCTAATGGCTCCCTCATTTGGTCCAGCGGAAGAAGGGGAGGAGAGGTTACTGAGAGAGCAATTTGTCACCGCCTGTCTGAGCTGAGATGTCCCCGCTGACACCGTAAATACTTGATAATAGTGCATCTGGGGAAAAGCTGTTCTTCATACGCTTTTCCTGTTCTGACCTCATGTGGGATCTTTTTCTTTTTTCTTCCTTTTTTTTTTGTTTTGGTCTCGTGGGATAAACTGATTCTATGGGAGCAGCACATATATGTCTGTGTGCTGTGTAGGCTGCATGCTGAAGTGCAGCTTTGAATTTCCAAGCATTGGTTATGGGAATTTACCAGCGTCACTGAAATGCTTTTCATCACATTTGATAAGTTTCAGCAAAACAAAATATGTATTTCACATCAAAGCTACTTTGATGGGGGTGTTTAGAAGATTGAGTTCATTCCTGTTCTCTTTCATTTTTACTTCCAAGTAGTGCTAGAAATGCAGAACAGAAGTAAAGCGTTTTTTTTTTGTTTGTTTTTTTTTTAAGTTGTTGTCGAAAGAGGCCAATCAGGGTGTAGACCCATTAGAAGACATTAACAGAAATGAACTTTTTCTTTTTTTCCTCCTATTCACTCCTATTGATGCATTAAATACCACAATACACAGCTCCCATCACCTTTACAGAGCTTTGTAACAGTTTCCAGCCACTTTTATCACCTTTGGCCATGGCAGACATTTGTTTCTCATGAAGAAGCTATAAAAACCCAGTGTCCACTACCTGCTTAGCACACACACACACACAGGACTACAGATCATTGGACACAGAGTGGGATTTTGCAGTTGAAAGGGTTAGAGGGGTAATTCCTTCAGTCAAAGCTGGAAAATTTTATCGGCATATCACATTTTACACAGCTAGCTGCTAGTTGTGTAGGTTAGCAGGTGTTAGCAAGCAAGTTAGGTCAGGGTTGTGTTCCTATAGCTGCTGCTGCAAAAAATGAGTTTTTCTAGGTTTAAGTCAAGATTTTCCACATGTCCTGTGCAGGCAATGGATTTCAACCACCTACAGAGGCCGTAGAGAGGCTGTTACGTGTGGCCATGTGTGTGTCTCTCTCTGTCTCCACCCTGCTCTGCCTTCCTTAGCTCAGGTGCTGGCGATCACCTGAGCAGGATAAAAGGAGACAGTGGCAGGGCAATTCTCTCTCTCTCTCTCTCTCTCTCTCTCATTACATGTGTGGTGCTGGAGAAGGGAGGCAACACTGGCAGCACATTTCTCCTGCATTTTTCTTTTTGGTTTACTGAGTTGATTATTGGTTTCAGTTCCCTGGCCTGTTTAGAGTGTTGTTTTAATATGGGTTGGAGTTCCTGGTAGTCCTGTTTCCATGCTCTTTTTTGTTTCTTCCCAGGTTAGTTTCTATTGGTTAGGAAATTTAGTTGGGGAGAGCTCCGGATGTGACGGTCATTGCTGGCTGGCTTGTATGGTCTGATCCCATACAAGCCACTGTGTCAGAAGATGGCTTTTAACAGAATAAGGGAAAGAGCCTATGTAAGTCATTCACTTCATTTTGGACTTGTGGATTCATTTAATAAATCAAGGTAGACTGTCATCTGTGGATAAACTTATTTTCTTTTTCATATCTAGCTATGTTTCTGATAGTAGCATGGCATATGGTGAATGGAGCAGATATTGCAGCCAAGTGCCTCAACTAACTTTTTTGTCATCCAACAGTTTCACTTCTGCAAACAAATGTAAATGAGAAGATGTAGCTAGATGGAATCCATAAAGAGAAGAAGAGTTATGTCCTCCAGTCCTTGATGAGTGTGATCAAACTGACCATAGCTGAAGCCCACTGATTGATGAGGACTGCGTAAAAGCTCTTAGATCCCTGATGGTTCTCATGTGTCTGCATCTGTGTGTGTGCTTTTGCATTTGCAAACAGATGCATGGGAGGAGTGCTATGCATACATAATTCAGGAAGTATAAGTTCACACGCATTCCCAGCATTGTTTCAGCAGTCCACAGTGTTCTGATTAGCACATGACCTTTTCACTGTGTGTGCCTATTCAAGAAGTTTCACATTATCCTTGAGTTGTTCAAGTCCCCTGGAAGTGCAACGAGGACACTTCTGCATCCAGCATATCAGCGGCACACAACGAAACACAAACACCACAGTCTGCTGCAGAGGCTGTCTCACTCCTCTGTGTGCAACATTTCTCAACTCATGGCTTTCCTCATGGCTGTGTCATAAGCAATATCATGAATTATGGCCTTTCCACAGCAAAAAATACTCTGCTGCCAAAATGTCTCATTTAATTACATATACATTAAGTGTCAGCACACTCTGGAGCCGTCGTGTGCTACTAACCTCTGGTGACACGTCCCATTGTCACAGCTCTGCAGAGGCGTATAGAGGCAGGAGCCAAAATTACTATTCCCCCTCCTCTACACCCTCTGGCTCGTCTAATAATCACAGTTAAAGCATCAAGAAACATTGATTTTTATGATCTGACAAAAGCCATAATGTATATCCCCGTTGTTCTCGACACACGCAGGGATTTAACCCAGGGGCGCTGAAGTACAGGGAAATATTTATATTCTCTTCAGCAGAGGAGCTGTAAGTTACAGCAGGGTCGCTCATTTCACATGCTGAAAGTCCATTCTCAGCCTCGGCCTCATCTCCCTGCTGCCTCCCTGGCTAATTTCTTATTCCTCCCTCTCCCGTCTGCTTCAGTGTGAGGTTGGGATACATATGCATTCTTTACACTTTTTTTTTTTTTTCTCAGTCGAGCGTGACATTCACATCCTTTCCCTGCAATATGATTTAAACCACTGCATTCATTTGTTTCTTTTTGTTTGTGTCTATGAATGAGTGTGCATGTCTGTTTTTATGTTTGCGTGTTTATGAGTAGAACCACGGGTCTGCACATCTGGATTTTTTTCTATTTCTTTTCTTTAGGAGGTTAAAATGGGCTGGTGTCGTGCTCATTTACCACCATTGCTCTTGCTTGGAAAACCAACTAAATTAACAGCGGGGCAGTCAAACAACTTGGACCTATGATTCATATGGTGTTAAGCTGTGCCCTTACATTTTAGATTTTTTTTATATATGTATATACATACCTTTTCAACTGCAAATTTTAATCAGATGAAGAAGTTATCAGATAAATAAGGAGACAGCTCATTTTAATAACTGCTCCTTTCAATGATTATGTTTGGCTTTCTTATATTGGATGGTGGGGCAGTCAACAGCTAATAAGACACGTCATTGAGTGACACCTCTGAAGAAGATGGAAGTATGCCGTTGAAACATGTAAAAGTATGAAAAGTATCACTTGTCTGCTATAAAAGAAAGCCAAACGTAATCACTGTAATCAAACACATAATGAACCTTATTGTGCTTCTTTCAGTGTCTGTTTTAATCCACTGGTCTGTTTTGGATTGGAGGAGACTATTTATCTTAAAGTAAAAATTCCCTGAATGATTAAAAATGAAACTCCCATATTGCATTTTAATGAGGATTTTTCTGACTCTGTTCCTGTGTTCAACACCAAGCACAAAGCAGAACACCAGTGTACCACTGTAAGACCAACACAGTCGCCAATGTCTTGTCCAGTACTCACATGTTTCAATAGTGAATACACTTAGCTGTCTGTGGTGTTCTACCAAGCCCATCCAACTTGTTCTGATGGAGAATGTGGAGTCACCAGCTTTCACTTTGTGCCTGGAGAGAGGGACCCACATCCTCAGCTGCTCTTCAGGAGCCCTCGGCAAGGAATGTTCCTGCTGGTGCCATGACCAGGTCCTGAAGGCAACAGCAAACTTAAGTGCGTTCATCCAGTGAAGAAGACCATTGCTTTTGTCTGAACTTGGTGAGACGATAACAGCAGCTGCCAGGACCACCTCCTCTGGCCTGCTATCAACAGTCCAGGAGCTGAAAGTTGGTGTGGGGAGCCAACTGAAGTTCCCAAACAATGATGCTAAAACAACACTAAGTCCAGATGAGGTGCTGACCTCAGGAGCAGGTGAGGAGGGATGCAGAGGGTTTGCAATCTAGTCCCTCTGTGAGGCCTGCAACATGCTGGGCATCACAGGAGCCAGTAGGTGCAAGGCAGCAGAGGTTGCAGTGTGAGTGTAGATCAGAAAAAGAGATCCATGGGTGGGGTAGGGCTACCTGGACACAAGCTGGGGATTGATCAACCCCAGCTGGGTCGCCTGGGAGAGAATGTATCAAACACTCGACCCCAGCTGGGGTTGATCAATCCCCAGCTTGTATTTTTAAGGATCAGTGTCTGAATACAGTCAGTGTGCATTTCTCTGTGGACTGATGCTCCAGCAGACCTGCTTCATGATCAGAACAGACATGGACATGTACCTTTATAAAATAGGAGACCATTAAAGTCAGTTGGCACCAACATGCAGAGCATGTGTCAGTTGTATCCATGGTTCCTTGCACTTTCCTCTCCATGTATTTCAGGCTCTTGCACAAGAATAGTCTGACAAACCATTCGTTTCATCTCTGGGATGATATTCTGAGATTCCAATAATATCTACAAAAGGTCTGATTGGTTGATTGTTTGTCCAATATAGGTCTCTGTGAGCACATCATACTAATTTGGATTCAGATGTCTGGAATCAGGCTCCAGCCAATCAGAGGTTTGTAAACAGGATTACTGATGGAAATGTCATTGTCTTGAACTGGAGCCAGAAAAACAATAATAAAAAAAGGGTGCCAAGCCTGAGATCAGAGCCCGACACAGCTACACAAGATGTTCTGAGTCGACTAAATCTGCTTATTCATTGACTGATGCATCAATCAAAACTGACGGCCTAAAGGCAAAACTGTAGCTTGTGTTGTTAATTGTAGGGTTCAATCTCCGGCTCCTCCTGTCCACACTTCAATGTGTCCTTGAGAGAGATGCTGAACCCCACAGAGTGTGTGTGTGTGTGTGTATGTGTGAAAAACCACATGCTGGTAAAAGTGTTAAGTTTCTGGCCTCTTCTGTGAACTTGTGATAAAAGTGGAGCTCATCATGCCACTTGAAGTCAGGTTAGAAGACAATATGCCTTCTGGGAAAGCACACAGATGATATGATGAGCAGAAGGAGCTTACAGCATCAGATGTGCAAGATTTACCACTTCTATATAACTGATTTTATTCAGTCAGTGTAATAGAGATCTGAGAGAAAATCTCAGACTTTTAAATACTTCTGCTCTTTAAATATCCTGATATTTGCACAGTGCAGCCATTTGTCACTCCAAGGATGTTAAAAAGTAAAGAATGGTGTGTGTGTGTACCTTTTGACCCCAGTCTGGGAGATAGATTCCTGTGGCAGCTGATGCAAAAGCCTGATCTTTATAAACTCTCCTGCTACGCCGTGGCATTTACTCAGCATCGACACTTGATCTTCATAATGTGTCCATGATGAGGTCACGGCAACCTCTGGCAGACGTGTGTCTGCTGCACTGCATTGTACTGCCTGTCACAGTACATTTGAGTCTCTCAGTAAAACATGCAATGTGTTCAGCTATGCATTAACACAGCAGAACATATGCCCTCTGTCACAGCCCTGTAGAAACGCATATGCCTATGTGTGACTATCCTGCAAGCTCCTGCTCTGACACTCTTGGCAGGATGTCCAAACACAGGAAGTCAGGGTGTGTTGTTTTCACTCAGATGAAGTGTGTCAAGCTTGTTCTCTAACCTTTCTTCTACCAGGCAGCACCGGCCTGAGAGCCTCTCATGCAAGGAACAAAGTGAAACAGAGTTCACAGCTGTTTCTATGATCATGGATAACAAAAACCAGAGAATATTAAAGCTCTTTTTCCCCATCTTGTTGAACTGTGATAATCATGATGAAGACATGATATCGATACATATGAGAGTGTGTCCTGGTAACTTAGTTTTCTAATTGAATGATTGAAACTTTGAGCATGTAGAGGTGATCCCAGGACTGAAAGGAAGAGAAAAATCAACATCATATTTAAGATAATGATGATCATTCAGCAGGATGGATTTAGTGTCAAGCTCTATTATGATCACTGGATCATTTAAAGGTCCCATATTTGATTCTTTTTTACCATAGTATTGATACATAAGAAGATATATTTGTGGTTTTAAGAACCAAAAACCATGTCAGTGTAGTTTTACATCTCCTCTCTCTCAGGCTTCTCTCTGGAGCTCTAAGAACAACAGGTCAGTTGGCCAACCAGACAAGAGGAGGCTCTGATGTGACTGATTTGTTGTGACATCACAAAGTTACAGAGACCTGCAGGCATGCTTTATAATCAAACAAGACAAATATGGGGCCATACCCTTATACAGAACACGACTTTACAAAATAGGTGGGACTCAGTGTCAATTCAATGTTTCAGCAGCAGAATCTGTAGGGTGTGATTTATTATGATTACCAAACCATTGATCATCAAACATTGATGAATGATGGCAGTAGCAGAGTGAGACAACCAGGAAAACTAAAGTGAGATGGTGATTCCTACTGCAGCAGGATAATGATGCCAAACACACTTTAAGCCTTTTCAAGAACTTCTTGAGGACTCCTTGCGGACAGGAATCCTGACATGGACATTCCTCTGCAGAAAGCTGACACCAGCACTACTGAAAATTTATGGCACAGAACTCCCTAAGAATCTCAATGGAACGTGGTCAGATCATGCTGAGAGAACATAGGTCATCAAATTTGCACAAACTCTGTGGTGTCCATGCAGTTTAAGTGCATGTTGTCATTAAATCCAAAGGAGGTTGGCCACAACTCTATACATATACACAGCTGTGGTTGAGCAGTGTCACTCTGAAGGTTTATCCCTTCTCCACATATGGTGAATGGCCCAGAGTGACCATCCAGCTTTTGGTCATCTCTCTGTCAGAGCTCCTATGGTGTAAACTGTATGTAAGGCAGGCTGTGTTACCCCTATCCTGTGATTGGCTGGACAATCTGGAAGGCGGTCTGGAGCTCCACAGTGGCCAGGCCTGATTGGTGCAGCAGCGTTCCAGTCCAGGTCCAGGAGCACTTTGTTTTGCCCTGTTCCCCTGCTTTAGTTCACTTTGTGGTCACTGTTGCACCTTTACAAACCTCCCCCGAATAAAGCTTTTATATGTCACACCTATTTACATCTGGGGTGTTACTTCCCACCTACCCCTTTCAAACTGAGCCTTCTCTTCATGGTTTCTGCTCTGGTGTGCATTGTGAGAACTTATACTGTATGCAGCAGACAGGTGTGTCTCTCCAATCATGACCAATCAGATGAATTTAGCTCCCAGACTGCAAGCAAAGTGTAGAAACACCGAACTGATCAAGAGAAGTGAAAGAAGCAGTGTCATGATACAGTTTTTTCCTTTTCAGTTAATTTGCCCACATTCCCTACTGAATCTGAACAGATGTCTGCTGTTACTGCCTGTGATCTGTCTGTGTTCATTCACACAGCCAGTGGAAATCAGCTGCTGGTCTGATCATTGTGCTGCTCTCCAGACTTAGTGAGTTTGTCAGGTGGGATTTCTCTAAAATCACAATGCTCAAGGAAGAAATAATAACACTGTAATCTGTTCAGCTCCAACTCAGATATTATTAGACCCAGTGCAACATGGGCTGGGGGTTAGAGGTGGTGGGCCAGCTTAATCTAACCAATGCAATATGAATATATTGGTATTCGATTATTAAATTAGTTGCTGACGATTTTGAGAGTCAACGTAATCATGACTAGCCGACTAATCTTGGCAGCCCTACTGTACATGCAACTGCAAACTTTTCTTTGATCCACTGGATACACACAAGGTTCCATTCATACTACAATAGAGTCAGCATCTCAGCAGACAACACATACACACACAGAATGAAAGAGACATCAATGCATCTTTTCCCATTATATCTTTTTCCTCATCTCATTATTGAATTGTATTACCCTTCATGCTTTCCAGAACTCTAATGAATTGAAACATACATTCAGCCAAACAAACTTAAATGTCTTAACAAAACAAAGAAAGGCCTGCAGAGGTTTCACAATTCATTTATGGTGAACAACATTCAACTTTTATGAAGAAACTAAAACTCCCTCATGTGCTCTACTTGTTTCACTTACAGTTGTAAGATATTATGTTCATAAATAATGGTCAAAGTGCTTATTTCCTCTTTCAAATATCTATTTTTCTACCCCTCTGGAATCTGTTCATGCCTACTCTAAACACGAAAACTATAGTTTTAGCCAAAGTCATAACGCGGGAGAGATCATTGTATGGACACAGAATTTAAGACATAAAACACACAGAATACTACTGCACTAAATCATGGAATATAACAGCAGCTGACTTTGCCAATTCCATTAAGGTCCATTCCTGACAGCATAAATAATAGTAGAATGTTCTGAATATATGATCGCTAATGTTCACTTTAAAAAAAATTAAGCTTTGACCCAAATTGACTGCATCGTCCAGCCACATTACAGTAAGCTTCTACCTTTTTGATATGATACTGCTCAGTATGTTTTTCTGTACTTAATGTGTATTTACAGAACCTGAACAGAACACAACACAGCTGACAGCCTCACATTAAGAAGGCAAGAAACTCTACCAATCAGCCTTTGACGTGGCAAAGCTCTCTGTTACCTGTTCTCATGTCTTCGTTATTGTTCAACAATGTAGAAAATAGTCAAAATAGAGAAACACTTAGGACACTTTACTGTACAGCTGGACCTGCAATGAGCAGATGCAAATCATATGTACACATCGGTAAGTCCAGTATTAACTGTCCATTACCTTTGTTTTGATCCCTGTTGTTGAGGGAAATGCTGGTATCTGTCTGCTGCTCCATGCTAGGTAGCTAGTGTTCAGTGAGTTACTACTTAAAACAGAAGTCTGCTACAGGTTAGCTGATAACAGCCATGACATAGAATCAGAGCATTTAAGCTGTGGTTCTCTCAGGCTCTCAAACCAAAACAATGAATTAAAGAGGCTAAAATGTCTTATTATACTGTTATAGCAAAAATATTCATCATTAGTTTGTAAATCAACATGTAAAATACTATAAAGTATGAGCTTTGTTATGGTTGTTATCCAGTCTGTACCTGGAAGTCCTTAGAGGCCCTTATCCTAGTGTCCTAGTGCAGCTACATGAACTTCTGCACAGTAACAAGCTTTTTGAAGCTTTCCAATCTGGATTTAGAGAACACCATAGCACTGAGACAGCACTGGTCAAAGTCTCCAATGATCTTCTTATAGCTTTCAACAGAGGTCTTGTCTCTGTACTTGTACTTATGGACCTCAGTGCCTCTTTGATACCATCGATCACAGCATTTTGCTCCAGAGACTAGAACATGAAATTGGGATTAAAGGATCTGCTCTAAAATGGTTTGACTCATACCTATCTGACAGGTTTCAGTTTGTTAATGTTAACAATGACAATTCGGAGCACAGCAGAGTTATGTGTGGTGTGCCACAGGGGTCAGTTTTAGGGCCAGTTCTCTTCACTCTTTACATGCTTCCATTAGGGGATGTAATCCGTAAGCACTTCATCAATTTCCACTGTTACGCTGATGATACTCAGCTCTACTTATCGATAGAGCCAGATGATAGAAGCCGCCTCATCAATCTGCAAGATTGCTTGAAAGACATCAAATCCTGGATGTCTTCTAACGTCCTACTACTGAACTCTGACAAAACAGAGGTTATTGTGTTTGGACCTAAGCATCTCAGGGACACATTCTCCAATCAGATTGCTACTCTGGATGGCATCACCCTGAACTCCGGTCCAACAGCGAGGAACCTTGGAGTCATTTTTGACCAGGATCTTTCCTTCAGCTCTCACATAAAGCATGTGACTAGGACTGCCTTCTTTCACCTGCGCAGTATAGCTAAGATCAGGAATATCCTCTCTCAGAGTGATGCTGAGAAACTGGTCCACACATTTATTACTTCTAGGCTAGACTACTGTAACTCTCTCTTGTCAGGATGTCCAAAAAACTCTCTGAAGAGTCTCCAGCTGGTCCAGAATGCTGAAGCGAGGGTATTGACAAGAGTTAGTAAGAGAGAGCACATCTCTCCCATTCTAGCTTCTCTCCATTGGCTTCCTGTAGGATATAGAATAGACTTCAAGATCCTTCTACTTACTTACAAGGCTCTTAATGACAAAGCTCCATCTTATCTGAAAGACCTCATTATCCCATACTGTCCTGCCAGAGCACTTCACTCCCAGAATGCAGGTCTGTTAGTGACCCCCAGTATCTCTAAAAACAGACTGGGAGGTAGAGCCTTCAGTTACCGGGCTCCTCTATTATGGAACCAGCTCTCTCCATGGGTCAGAGAGGCAGACACTCTTTCTACATTTAAGTCCAGGCTTAAGACCTTCCTCTATGACAGAGCTTTTAGTTAGGACTGGCTCAGGTAGTCCTGATCCATTTTATAGCTACGCTGCTATAGACTTAAACTGCTGGGGGACACATCAGGATACATGGAGCCCTATCCTTCCTCTCCTCTCTTCTCCTCTCCTCTCCTCTCCCCTTGCACATTTTGAACTATCATTATTTGTTGCACTTTGTAGTCTGGCCTTGTTGTCTCGCACTCTCTCTGTATTTCCACAGATCTCTTCAGAGCTCCATCCCCCTGCACCAACCAACCAACCGCCACCTCCATCACCTCCTTTCTCCTGCTGTTAAACCGGCCTGCACTCCCTGCTCACGACCCAGTCTGCCGTCCAGTAGTCCCATTAAGCTGGCCTTCCCTCCCTGCCCACCAGGAACTTCCTTCATCATTTTTCGTTAACTGACTGATTCCATTTCCATGTTTTCCATATTCCATGTTGTAAATTGTTTTCTTGTCTGTATACAACATCTATTGCACGTCTGCCCGTCCTGGGTGAGGGATCCCTCCTCTGTTGCTCACCCTGAGGTTTCTCCATTTTTCCCTGTTAAAGGGTTTTCTTAGGAGTTTTTCCTCAGTCGATGTGAGGGTCTAAGGGCAGAGGATGTTGTCATAATGCTGTGTAAAGCCCTTTGAGACAAACTGTTTGTAAAAAGGGGCTATACAAATAAAATTGCCTAGCCTAGCCTATCCTGCTCGGTTATGTTTTTCTTATTTGTTTAAGGAAAAAAAAACCCAAAACAACGAAATCTAAAGACCTAACATTGCACCAGGTAGATTTTTTTTTAATCTGTCTTTCTACAATCTCAATTCTTGCAACATCTTGTACACTGTGCACAAACACACTGTACATGTAGGCTCCTGGAAATACTTGCCTCCAAAGCTGCAGATGTATCTGTGCACACAGGGTGAATCTATGTGGTCTTAATTAGCCCAGTGCAGCTTTGATTTCTGTCTCCATGCCCCTCTCCCCACTCGTGTGGCCTGAGGTGAACAGATTGCCTTTGTCACAGCCAGTAGCTATCATGTGGAGTGTGGGTGGTTAGAGAGCAGGCCTTGCTGCTCTGCTTCCTGGACTAGGGTTTGTCCTCATGTCTGGACTGTCACAGCTAAATGACCCATCTCCCTTCATCTGTCTGCCTGATTGTCTCTGCATTACTGCGTGTTAACATCCAGGGTGAGTGGTGACAAAATGCTCACCACAACACACACTTAGCTGAGGACAATAACACAATAATTGTCACAGGATGGGGGAAGAGCAACATGGTTTAACAACAGATTTCTAACTGATACTAGTGTAGCAGGCAATCACGGAGACTTTCAAAAGAAGAGGTACCTTTAGCTAAGTGTGTGTGTGTGTGTGTGTGTGGGGGGGGGGGGGGGGGGGGGGGGGGTTCAGGATGTTGTCAAAGTCAGAACCACAGATTAAACAGAAGACCACTTTCCACAACCCTACTGATCCTGAGCGGGAGCTGGCAGTTTGTCAAAGGCTTTGGGGGCGTGCAGACATTTGAATTTAGGAGGCCATCCAAACCAACCCTTTAGACAAGATGGTGCAAGTAATCATCCTTGGGACTTGGTCTCAAATTTTCAGGGTACAGACACAAAACATTGTATCCTCCCAAAATGTTCATGATCAATATTTGTCCTGTGATCTGTTTCTTTCCTGCCTGAGCCAACAGTGTTTGCATTTATCATCCTCATTCCCTGTTCATCTCTGTGAACATATATATGTGACCAATACTAAGAGTAAGATATATCTATATACGGATGATTCTTCAATTGTGGACACTTCTGATCTTTGAAATCATGGAAAAACACATTTCTTTTAACAGATTTTGTTGTCGTTGTTGTTGTTGTTGTTTTTTTTTTTTTCTTCCCAAAAGCTTTCTTAGGAAGTCTGGAGTAAAGATCAGACTTGTGAAGAGTTGTGTGACAGTAATAATGCGTGGTGGTAATGACAATTTTCACTTTTTGGAACAAAGGTTAGTTATGTTTTAGACTTGCTAGCATATCTCAGTAGCTAGCAAACAGTGAACACTGAATTAATGATGCCTAATAAACATATAATCACAGATCAGGATGCATCAATCTTCACATTACTCACATTGTAGACATCAGCCTTCTACCATGTCTTGTGCCCCTGGTACTTCCAGTTGGATGCAACAACTGAATAGTAGTTTGAAAAACCTTTATTGCTCTCTAACAGTCAGGGTGATGGTAATGACACATGTACTGGAGAAACAATAAAGTGAAGTTTTAATGAATTTAAGTGATGATGATGATGATGATGATGATTATTGTTATTTTAAAATTATGTTCAAAAGTCTGTGTCGCGGAGCTTTTACAACTTAGCCCCAATAAATGAAATAATAGTTTTGTTTTGTTTTAGTTTTTTTCTGAAAAAAAAAAAAAAAAAATCTTGAAAATTCACCCCCTTAATTGAAGAATCACACACACACATATCTGCCTTCACATAGTGTGTGCAGACAGACACAGTTTGATAATTAAAAAAAAAAAGGTTAGGGTTAATTAGGATTTAAAAAGAACTTAACTATCCAATCCTTTGCAGTGATTCACTACGCTATCTAAATGCTAATGCTAAATGCCAAAAAGTGTCAAATAACGCTCTGATTGATAGAAAGGGTCTGATTGTGAACAGTATGAGTCTGATTGCATGAGTAAACATTCATGGGATCCCCCACCAGCAATTTCACCTAGTCTGCCCCAGTTTATAACTTTTTCTTTCTTTCTTACAATTATCATGTGAATAGTCTGTGATGTTGATCTTTTCATGAACTTAGTTGCTCTTGATTTCCAGTGATTCTGACAGTTATGATGATCAGAGAGATGCCCTGAGGTTTAGACACACTGTAAATCATTAATCAGATATTTAAAGGACGTGATGAGCTGTGATGAATGAAATAAACAGAATTCTGTATCTGTGAAACACTAGAATTTCCAATGTTCCCCTTCTCACTTTTAAATAAAGTTTAATCTATGTCTTCTGATGACAGTTTAAACTGTAATACAGAAGCAAACACTTTCTATGTAAAAAGTAATGACATCCTGAGAATTTTTTTTTTCTTTCACTGGAAATGAATGGCTGCCGACCACCTATCATGCTCATGAAGCGGTTGGTGTGAAGGCACAGTTAGTTTTGCTCTGAGATGCTGGTGGTCTCACTTGCAGAACCTTTCAGTAAAATCTCTGCCATCATAGTTCTGCTCCACTGCGATGAGAGATAAAGAGGAGTTGATAAACGCAGCTGAGTCTCCTTCTTTTATTACTCTGCGCTTAGAGACATAAAAGTAACGAGCAGGAGAAAATGGTGCTATGGTTTAAAACAGCCTTTTTCACCCTGAGTCTTGCCTCACAGGTTACATACTTGTTACCTCACAGACCTTTTTAAACCATAAAATATCTAGGTCACATAATGTGTCATCTACCTCATCTAACAGCAGCAATGCTTTTTTGAGACACTCAGAAGTAGGCTGAAATATTTGCAGTGAAATATAAGAGGTGAGATGCAAAGTTAGGTGGTGACTGAAGCTATTTCCTTCAGGTGAGCTGGGATTAAAAGTCTTCATTACTTGAGGCTGTGGTGGATGGATGGATGTGACTCAGGAGAGTGATGTTTGGTTCCCATGAAAAAGAGCAATTAATGTTATTTTTATCACCTCTGACTGGCCAACACAGTCATTCATGCTGTTAATGGTATAATCATGGCATCAAAGATAGTCTTGAGTGTTTTCATTCATCACGGTCATGACAGTCGTTGTCTGGTGCATCAACTGCTGTAGGAACACTATTTCAGAAGATACTCCTGTGGGTCATATCAGAGAGAGGGACAGAAAAAGGTAGTATAGCCTAGTATTATGAAAAAAAAATGAAAAAAAGAGGTGTGTGTGCATGTTATGGAGGCTAACATTTCCCCACAGTCCTACAGTTGTATTCATCCCCCCTCCCTGCTGTTCTCTTCTGTTCTGATTTTGGGAGGAGAATGAATTCCAAATCAAGTGAAACGACTCTATCCTCACGTCTCCCCGGGTTCAGATGCTATAACCAGGTGCTTCCACATTTGATCTTGCAATCTCACACAGCTGATGCAACATGTTTCAACAAACCTCGCACTGATAATAAGGTGCCCTTACCTGCCAGAATTGCAACAATGAATGGTGCTGCATACTAGCATGGTATACTGTGGGCCAGGGCAGCACTCTGGATGTGTTTGATAATGACAAGAGGAAAAGAGACAGCCAGGTGTGTGACAGGATTTGTTTTTGGCTCCTGTCTAGCACCTCTGCTAATCCCAAGGCTCTAATGTTAGCAGAAACTGCAGGGGAATTGGTGCTATGAGCCAAATGCTATTGCTAGATGAGGATTAAAAAAAATAAAATAAAATAAAAGGAAGACATGACGGAAGTGTTGCACTTGAGTGTACCTTACAGTCTGCCAGAAACATCTAATCTCTCTGGTGGTTGGAATATGAATATAGATCTTATTTCCATGGCGACTGCAATGTGTTACCACGCTCAAAGTAAATACAGGAGACAGCCGCATTAAGACCTCCTGGTACACTGAGGATGATACCTGAGTAGCTATTTTGGTGGCGAATGGTAGGAGGATGAGTCGTGAGCTCAAGTACATCAACATAATAAGGAATTTCAAAGCATCTAAGGGCATCATACAGACAAAACACCGCTCCTCTGTGCCAGTCTGATGATGTTCTGATTTTATTTCTAAATACAGTGTGCAGCTGACCAATCAAGAGAATTGTCTGAGCAGAAAGCATTGCCAGTCTTTTTTGTTTTCTTTTCGTTTTTCCCCCCCCCAATCTAATTCCATTTTAACTCATTCCTGTTTCCCCACATTCTGTTCAATTACTAATCACAGAGAGTGCACAGAGATGCTTTGTGTTTTGTTGGTTGCCATGGGAACCTCATTGTCATCCACATTGTTTGGTTTCCTCTCCAAAGGTCAATGACTTGTCTGATTGAATAACACTTTCCATGCAAATAATGTACTCCGGAGACTGTTCCTTCTCGTCAGTGGTTCAGGGATACTGTGCAGCACATGTGGAATAAAACATACCCTGACACATCAAAGTGACGTGTATTAAAAAATGTAACTGTTTAGAGCCGCTGGCCATATTTCTTATTGATACCTGAACACTGAAATACTGTAGGCATTAAATGAACAAGGTACCACAGGGGTACACTGACAAAGGGCTCTTAATCGTTCCACTTTCCACTTTATTTAGCTTCATCTTGGAGGCATGGTCGCCTGCTGAGCAGGGCTCGCTGGCCACACAGCGCGAGCTGAGGAGGTGAGGAGCCGTTGGAAGTGTAAAAAAAAGCTGCCACTTTCAAATGTTTGACATTAGGACTTTGATTGCGTTCAGATCCAATCAGAAAATGCTCTGAAGGCTAGACCGTCCCATTTCAGCGGTTGACACGACCGTCTGAGGTGCCTCCAAAGCTGTTGCTCCTGTAGACTGTGTGGGCTCCGTCCTCCAAAGGATCCCGCCCCTTAATTGGGACACAGCTATGGTAAGCTTTACGTTCTCTTGCTTGTTGTATATTCCTCTGAATATAAAGGCATATGACGAGTGATTTAGCCTTTGATTCTGCTCTGATCACCCTCTGGATGAAGATTAAATACTGACCAGACTGTAAAACCCTAGAACTCACCTGTAAAAGACGGTTTCTTGTTGAAAATCTCTGAACTTTTCAGAAAGGCACAGGTTCCGTCAATGTTGCTCCATTTCAGGCGATAGAGTGGGGCTTGTCACCCTGGTAACCAAGAAAAGGGAGGAGGAGCCTATTTTTGTGGCATCAGTATATGACGCTGGAACACTGGAGGTGATGAGTGACTGGTACTGATTTTCCCTGCAGCTTCACATTTCACCTCATGAACACTGCCGCTGGAAAAGTGAGGGAAGCAGTTTCCATCCTCTGTCCTGACAAAACTCCCATCGGCTGCACGACATATACGTTACTGCATATGTGCATGTTGTTGGTCACAGTATGTAAATGGAACAAACATGTATGACACACAGCTTATGTAGTTCAGTATTTTGGAGGTCAAGTTAAAGCATACACTGTTTGATGTCTACCCAACACCAACCCTGCACTGTCACACCATCAACGTTGCACCAAACCTCAAACTTGACAACATTAATAACTTGATTTTGTTCACATGTTTGAGGTCCAGACGCAATAAAGACTGAGGCAACGTGACATTTGAACTCCCTTGCACTATACAGGAATGTATATGTTGATTTACCAGACCCTCCACTTGGAAAGGACCAGTCTGAAGTAGCAAAGCAGGGGATTGAATTTAATCCAATGGCCTCTGGCAGAGCAGCACTAACCAGCTAACACTTAACAGCTTCATGATGACATATTAGTAGTAACAACAATATGCTAAAGACAGTGTGTGCACATGCAGGTAATTATGTTTGTTCACGTTTGCATGGTTATGTCTGTTTATACTGGTGTGTATGTGTGTCTCTATCGAAGTGTGTGCATGGTGACTACCTTTGTCATGAGTGTTACGTACATACCTTTAGGATTTAAAACATCTGTATGAGTCTGGAGCCCCCAGAGGACCCCAGAAAGGACACACACACACACACACACACACACACACACACTATTCCACCTTCAGACCACAAACACAGCATGCATACTTTTAAGGTCAGAACAAAATGGTGCAAAGTGAGCGCCCACTGCAGGATAATTAGAGGGAATATCAGCAGACTATCATTCATCCCCCCAATCTTTATTTTCTTATTACTCTTGGAAATCAGTGAATGTGTGTGTATGTGTGTGTGTGTGTGTGTGTGTGTGTGTGTGTGTGTGCACGTGTGTGTGTGTGTGCATGTGTGTGTGTGTGTGTGTGTCTAGGCTTTATTCCAAAATGAGTTAGCCATCATTAAAAAAGAATGGAACAGAGTCTATATTTTACATTATTAATGGGAAGAAGTTGTTTTTTGTGCCAAAGCACAAAATGGGCATAATGGGAGTTTATTTGGGTTTCAGATCAATACCAATGATTAATTGATTTCTCAGCCTGGTGCTGAAAAAGTACTTTTCTTCTTTCTTTGGAGGCAGGAAAAGTCCCATTAGGTAGTACGGCTGCATTAAATTGTGTGTGACCATTAGAGGACAGAAAGTCTCCAAAACAAACTCGCAGAAACGCAATCCGTCTACACATTTGAATTATTAGGTTGTTAAGGCTGCTGGTATGTCAGCAATCAATCAGCTGTTCATCAGATGGCCAGCTCAGGCTCCAGTGGGATGTCCATGTTAATCTGTGTCTTCTAGATGTGTGTTGCTGTATGACAGCTTTTGAGCTGCTAGAGTGGTGAGTGCAGGAAGTGGTGATTTCAAAATTAGACTTCATTGTGTTCAGTGTAAATGCAGCTAACAAAACAGGTAGCAGGTGCTCTGATGTTACTTGCTATTACTCAGCTTTTTTTTCCCTTTTGGACAGAAATGGAGAGAAGAAAAACAAGAAGAGCTCACACATTCATCCCTTTCTCTGGATGTGAGTGAGGTGGTGGGTCTGATGGTGAAACAGGTTTAGTGATGAGGAAGATCTATTTCAACTGCACATCTGTAAACATGTCTGCTCCAGATGCAGCCCCCTTTATTTTATGTAAACTGAAAACTCTTGATTTTGCTAATAGTCTTCCTCTGTTTTGCCTCCAGCCCATGTGCATTTGTTTTTGACAAAGCCAGCGAAAAAGCAATCCATGGTGCGGTGGACAACATTAAATAACATATACGATGATACGACACACACACACACACACACATATATATATATATACATACATATATATATATATATATATATATATATATATATATATATATGTTGTCTTATCTGTCGTAAACAAAAGATGTGCAGAGATGAGAGCTGGGATAAGCAAGGTTGCAAGGTTGGTTTTCATGCCAGACGCAGTGGAGGGCAGAGAGCCTCCATTCTCCCTGTAACACATTACAAGTAATTTATGTAACCATCACAATTACTGAAGCTGTTTAATTAAGGTAAAAATGTAGCATAAGGTAAAAAAAAATCCTGCATAGGTCCTCTTCAACAAAAAATCCTAATGCAGCCTAACAAATCTGGACTGAGGAACATGTGTGAACACATACAATGAAAGGTATTCATTAAATACATTTATATTTTTGTGAACACCAGATTGAATGGATCAATTTTACGAATGATCAGGGCATCTCTGCCCAAACTGGGGCTGTATATGCATACTTTATATTTGTACATCTATTTAATTTTCTATGGTGCTTAAGCAGCCAAAGTTCTACATTTTTATTTCAGCAACATACCCATCTTTTGGTGCAGTGACGCGTGGGGTGTCAGATTACAGCTCTCAACACTCTCTTGACTCATACTGACTTGGTGCCCTTTGCGCACCTCAAGTTGTGTAGTGCATCAGCATTCACAATGGAGAGAGTGTAGTCATCTGACGTGAACTTTGAACTTGTTCTTTTTAAGTGTGAACTGGCAAGTTCAGAACAACTGGAAAAGACCTGTAGCTGACAATAAACTAACAAAAATAAAAATCCAATAAGTGTGTTTTTGAAACCTCATGAAGCACCTGTGGATCTGTTTGTTGATGCAATTGTCAGCCAATCATGTGGCAGCAGTGCAGCAATAAATGAAATCAGGCAGATACAGGTCAGGAGCTTCACATAATGTTTAAATCAAACATCAGAATAAGGGGGAAAAAAGTGATCTCAGTGACATGACTGTTGTGTCAGATTCACTCACAACAGTATGTGGAGTTTTGACTTGAAACGCACTGTGAAGGGTTGGAGGTGACAGAAACAATAGGATCTCTTTATAGTCTGCAATAGGTACAAACAGGTTCACTTTAGGTTACGACCATGCCTGTTCTGGTCCTGTGTGAACAGATTTATACGCTGCGCACCATGCTAACTATATGGTCCTGTAAAGAGGTGATTTTTTTTTTTTTTTTTTAATTGTTGTTGGCTCCACAAATGCACCTCCTATTTTCCCCTTTTTGGATTATCTGTCAATTAGGCTGATTGCGGCAGTGCCAGGTCCGGCAGCTAGTCACCGAGGCTGCATCCATCTTTCTTCACCACACCGTGCAGAAGGTGCAGCTAACAGACCTGCGTAAATGATGCAATCTTATCAACACCAAGCAGAAAGTCAAAGGAAAGTATCCAACATATAGTGGAATCCAAGTCACAGAGTCCAGAGGTCTTTTGGAGGGCAATTGGAGGAAATACACCTGTGCTGTAGTTTTTAAAACTTAAGGAGAGAAAAACAAATAGTAAAATTAATTGTGTATTAGGCTTGCTTTTCTTGCTCTTTCTGCCTGATGCTGGTTTGAGAGGTTGTCACAGCTCAGGGAGTTTGTTATGAGTGCCCTCCTGCAGGACAAACCATTCCCAAGCGACCCTGTGTGCTGTGTGGCTGCTGGACTGACCCATCTCTCCAGGCAAGGGGGGATGCATGCTGCTTCAGCTGAGAGGGTAACAGTACAGCCAGTAAATAAATACATACAAATACATAAATAAAAGAAGTTTAATGGTAATATTTGAGGGGGGGGGGGGTTGTTTGGTTTTAATAACATTTATTAGCCATGTATTGTAGGTTGAGACAGCTGATTAGTGTTTTTTATGGCCATCTATATACTTTCATTTATTTATTTTTTAATTTTAGAATTTGTTCTAAAAAACAAAAAAAAAAAACGTAATAAATGTCGGTGCAATGACTGTGTATTGTCATGCTGTGTCATTAATTTTACTACATTTCTCTATAAATAACTGTCATATCCAATGTGTGCCTGTCCCTGACCACACGTCACTGTCAAGACTCTCTCCGTGAACATTTATCCTGTGTGGCATTTTTGTGCGCTTTTGTCATGTTAAATTACACAGTCCAGAGATGGCAGAGTTGGAAGACTGACAGTGTCATAAATATAGCGGCCGTGATTCACTCTCTCTCTCTGAGCTGCAGAGAACTGGATGACAGGATGACAAAGAAGAAGAAGGGAGACAGCTTATGACATAGTTGTTCTTAAACAGTTTAGGACTACAGTGAAGGGAAGATCCACTGGATCCATTAATAACATGGTTCGGATACCAGCAAGTAGTAGTCAGCTGTGGGTGCAGTATCATAGAGTCTGTCACAAATTCAAATGCATATAATGTGTCTCCATATGATTTTAGTATTGCACAGCTCCTGGTCTGCACCTATAGGACTGAACCTCAACACATAATCTGGAAGTGGAGTTTGAGAATGGAGAAGCAGTGTCCTTACACATGAAAAAATATGTCAGTGTAAATCACTTCAGTATGTTTTGTGTAGTATTGCTCACAAATAAACAAGCCTCCTCATCGGAGGTCATGAAATAAAGATTGTCCATGATGTTTAAGCTGCATACAGAGTGAGAATGTCACAATCTTTACAGTATGTCTCTAACTTGAATGACCTTTATAAATCCACTTAATACACAATCATCCTCTGTTAACAACTCTCAGGTTATTGTGTGCTTATCCATGGAATCCGCCTTCCTCTGCAATAAAGAGAGAAGCCACTTGCAATCACAAATGGTTTTGTGCATCAGTTTGCTCCGCATGTGTGTGGGGCAGGTCTGGCCCTTTGAGTTACCTTGCTATTTCTTATTATAGGCCAGATAGGAGGAGAGAACATGACTGATTCTGTAATTAGCACCAATTTTCTACGCTAATGACACATCTGTGTGTGGTCACGATACCATGAGTCATTTTGTAATGTTTGTTCACAGGGAGCCATTGATCTTTATAATGCCATTAATGGCAAAAATAATGTTACTTCCTTTGGTATACAGCACATGCATATCTGCTGCTGCACAAGATGAGAAAGGATACAATCCTCCGTTCTCTGGTAAACCAGTCTCTATATAGCAGGTCCCATTATGTGGAAGTGGCTGTTATTATTGCCATTATGCTCATACAATAAATTGAGTGAAGCCCAGAAGTCCCTTTTCTCAGAGCTGCTTCTCATGCGGTGAGAACAATAGAGCCATATCAGGAGCACAGAGGAGGAGGAGGAGGAGGAGGAGGACGGAGGGGGCGACATCACTGAAGTTTACCTTAGCATGCCAGCTTCCTGCTTTTATGCCACAGGCATGTTTGTCAAGTATTGTTCTGACACAATGTTGCTATTCATCATACCCTCAAACGTCAGAGTGCTTCAGCTCTGTCTTTAGTTTCTGTCAGGTCTCTCAGAGCTGGACACTTAGGGTGAAAGCAGAGAAGCACAAACACGAAATTGTGTTCGCATGTGTATCAACCCAGTATACATAAACTGACCAAGAACCAAACTAAACACTGAAGCGACACAATCCATCCTGCTCCACATTCACTCTTGAAATGAAAACAATAGCATGACAAAGTCCATTCACACACACACCATAGCACTGACACTGGTTGACCTCTCCAAAGTAAATCAGCATTAAACACACCTCTCTCTCTCTCTCTCTCCAAACTGTTAAAGTCAAGAGCATAACCGCCACTCATAAACAGAGTGGGTCAGAACAAGGTTTCAGTGAGACAGTGAGAACATTATTGCAGTTGGTTTGACACTAATGCACCTCTTGAGGCAGGAGTAAGAGCTGAGGTGTTGACTTCAAAGATAATAAAAAAAAATCTGTAGAAATGCTTTAGAGATTTTGTGACACATTGAGACAATACTTCAAAGTTAGAATTTTTTTTTTTTTTTAATAAATGTTGTGCATTCTGAGCACAACTGTCTGCAATAAAAGCTTTTCATATTTTTGGCTGGAACAAAGCTGTCAGATTAGCAGCTGTTTTATTAATTTCAACTCGGGGCCTTATTACACTTATTTTTTTGTTCATGCTTTCACTTCAGGGGGCCACAAGAAAAGAAGACCTTTACATGCTTTAATGTTTTCTTTTTTCATACTGCCCATTTCTGCAGCTCTTATTTTAACTCTCTGCTTCAGAGGTCTTCATCAGGGGGTCTACGACCCCTAGAGGTACTGCGGGGGGTTAGAGATTAGAGATTAGAGATTTGTTTTATTTAGATTTGTTTTATTTATATATAATTTTTTGTTTCACATTTATTTTTAAAATAAAAATGTCAATTTGAACTGCTTGTGTGCATGATTATCATGACAATTGACAGACTGGTACTGGCACTGGTATCAGTTAACAATGTCTGCCACACACACACACACTCTCACACACACACACCACCAAGCACCACTCAGTAACCACAGTAAACGCAGCTCCTGTGAGAACTGTATTGTGGCTGTGGTCCACAGAGGACATTTGTTTCCATGGATTACTTTGCGACACTGCTTCTTACTATTGCAATGAGGTCATCAGCAAAACAGTTTAACATCTCAGATCCACAATAAAAAAAATGCAGTGACTGAACCGTTTCCCCATTCAGCCACATTCAGTGTGAACTACACAGCTAACAGTTGTGAAAATCAAGCATTTAACTGAGCAGGATTTCTGAGGCTGTCGTCCTTGAAGTGCCTGGATCACATTTTAATGTTAGGAGCAATGGGAAGAATTGTGGAAATCATAGAGCAGATTTCTCCAAGCACTGCACCAAACACTGTGCCTTGTCAGCATGGCTGCAGAACTCTTTATAATAGGGTGTTATATGCTATGCTTTTGTGGAGGTGGGCCAAGCTCACAGGGGGTGTCCAGGTTTCAGGTGGGCAGCACTGAGAGACATATTGATGTCAGTAGGTCCAGGAAGTGAGGCCTGAAGCTCCAGTGAAGTGTTCATTCAAAAGAGAAAATTGGATTTTAGCCTGACAGAGTTTGGTGTGAACTTTAAGCCTTATGACACTCTAGACCATTTACATGCACAAGGTGCTATATTCAAGGAAAGGGGAAACTCAGGAAAGCCTATTAGCCCCTGTTTAAACACTAGTGCAGTATTGTTAGCTAGATGAACGGCACCAGACCACTAACCAACAGTAAGATAATATTATTAACTTGTAAAACAGCTGGACATTGACCTGGCCTCCTGCTCCTACAGAACCAGCTGACGTCACTGTTAAAGTCTGTGGACTGTGTAGTTAGAATGAGACTGATTGTTGTGAGATTTTGACTGACATCCTAAGTCAAGTCTGCCTGAAACCCACGCAGGTTTTTGACTGCTTTATTTATTTATTTATTTATTTTCCCATCTGGTCACATCAGACCAGGTGTTGATCAAAAACTACAATCACACTTGTTAGATCTGGTGATTTTACAGTATTGTCTCAGTATTGCTCCTTAATTATAGACACAATATTTAGGGTTCTAACCCCGAAGGGGTAGAACCCTTCTAAAATCCTACCGGTTTATTATTATTATTATTAGGGTTCTAACCCCGAAGGGGTAGAACCCTTCTAAAATCCTACCGGTTTATTATTATTATTATTTGTCGTCTGCCGCTTGAGCTCAAATTCCCGTGAGCTGGAATAGGCCAGAAAGCTGAAACTTGGCCCAATGATTGGAAATGATGTGCATCAACTTCTATTAAAATATGAGCCCAGTTGGCCTGATGGTGGCGCTGTAATTAAGGATTAAAAAATTTTTTTTTGGAAGGCCACGCCCCTCACACCCTAAGTCCGATTGACTTGAAATTTGACACACAGGTCCAGCTCAATGTGCTCTACAAAAAAGCCAATGAGACCATTAAAGTCCGTCATGATAGATTTTTTGCTAATTTGCATAATGTGAAAAACAGTAAAATGAATAGAACTTTTGAAAGATTGACTCTGTCAACACCAAATTTGGTATACAGCCTCGGGGGATGAAAATACAAATTTCTATTATAAATGAGCCAGATCGGATCAAAAATATGGCCGCCACGGACCAATGAATCTCCGCGATGGGCGGAGCTTAGAAATGATTGGCCATAACTCCCACACCCCTTGCCCTATCATCACCAATCTTGGTGGGTAGGTTCACAACGGGACTGGGAAGCTGCCTACCAAAGCGTTTTGAGCTCAGCCTATAGGGGGCGCTATAAATGCCACACATGCATATCTCAAAGACCATTGAACAGAATTTCACCAAATTTGGTATGCATACTCTAGGGGGACTGTTAACTTATATCTTGAGTGCCATGTTGATTGGTGAAAGTGGGCGTGGCCTGTTGGTCGTTAACTGCTGTTGTTTAGTTTTTTTGAATTTATGATGAGCTGGAAGGACCTAGGGACATGAAAATCGGTACATGGATTATAAATGACATGCAAATGCTTGTCAAAAAATTTGACCCCATTCGGCCTAACGGGGGCGCTGTTACATGGCGTGTGAACTTCAAATGGCTCTCCCCGCCCAGATATGAGTGCTATTGACTTGAAATTTTACACACATGTCCTCCTGATGGTCCTCTACAAAAAAGCCTCTGGGGCCATTAGGGTGATTATGACGGATTTTTCAATAATTTGCATAATGTGAAAAACAGTAAAATGAATAGAACTTTTGAAAGATTGACTCTATCAACACCAAATTTGGTATACGGCCTCGGGGGATGAAAATACAAATTTCTATTATAAATGAGCCAGGTCGGATAAAAAACATGGCCGCCACGGACCAATGAATCTCCGCGATGGGCGGAGCTTAGAAATGATCGGCCATAACTCCCACACCTATTGCCCTATCGTCACCAATCTTGGTGGGTAGGGTCACAAGGTGACTGGGAAGCTGCCTACCAAAGCGTTTCGAGCTCAGCCCATAGGGGGCGCTATAAATGCCACACATGCATATCTCAAAGACTGTCGGACAGAATTTCACCACGTTTGGTGTGCTATTGACTTGAAATTTTACACACATGTCCTCCTGATGGTCCTCTACAAAAAAGCCTCTTGCACCATTAGGGTGGTTATGACGGATTTTTTTAATAACTTGCATAATGTGAAAAACAGTATGAATGTGAATATAGGGATTTGATAAAAGCCTTCAGTGACTGGAATCACCAGAACTGCCTCATGCTGAACACCTCAAAGACAAAGGAAATGATCATGGATTTCCGTAGGTCCAAGCCCACTCTTCAGCCAGTCAACACTTGTGGAGTGGACATTGAGGTGGTGACAACCTATAAATATCTAGGTGTTCATCTTGATAACAAGTTGGACTGGTCTGTTAACACAGATGCACTTTACAAAAAAGGGCAGAGGCGCCTCTTTTTCCTTAGAAAGCTTAGATCTCTAAACATCTGTAATAAGATGCTGCAGATGTTCTATCAGTCTGTGGTGGCAAGTGTTTTATTTTATGCTGCAGTCTGCTGGGGAGGAAGTTTAGGAAAAAAGCAGGCAAAGAGGCTGGATAAGCTTGTCAAGAAGGCTGGCTCTGTGATGGGAGTAAAGATGGACTCTCTGGAGGAGGTGGTGGAGAGATACACAATGAGGATGGTGGAGGCCATACTGAACAACACGGATCATCCACTTCATAACACCTTGATGGATCAAAGAAGCAGCGGTGGTGGACGGCTCCTATCTCTTGGGTGCAGGACAGAAAGATACCGTAGATCTTTCATACCCACAGCCATCAGACTGTTTAATTCTAATGCAAATGGAAGATGAGCTAAAAGACAAATCAATTTCCCTTTGGGATCAATAAAGTCATTTCTATTTTATTCTATTCTATTCTATTCTATTCTATTCTATTCTATTCATTTGTTGTTTCATCGTTTCATTTCATATTTCATATCATTTCATATTATTGCATTTCATTGTTCTATTCTATTCTATTCTATTCTATTCTATTCATTTGTTGTTTCATGGTTTCATTTCATATCATTGCATTTCATTGTTCATGAAGAGGATGATCTGAGTTGTTCAGAATGGCCTCCACCAGCGTGTATCTCTCCACCACATCCTCAGTGAGTCCATCAGGGAGACATGACTGAAGCCAAGTGCCTCAGGATGTTTAGTCTGTATCCTAGCAACAACTTGATGGAGAATTTCACATGGAACTTTGGCAGTAGCCGTTGGTGGGATGTATACAAGTATTGTTTTGATTTGAAAAAATGTCTACTGCCTGAGTCTTCATCTATATCTCCAGCTCCTCATTATTCTTGTTGGGCAGAGAGTTGATATTTTGCATGATGACTGACGGCAGAAAGGACCTTCACTTCATCTCCACTTCCAAGCCTTTAACCTCTGCACCACCAGCATAGCAACCACCAAAACACCTCCTCATCCCAGATGGAACAGGGTGTCATCCTCCTGAAGAATCTCCTCTCCCCACAGAAGTATCCATCAGTAGTTGAGAAAAACATACATTGACACAACAAAATAAAGCAAAGGTTGAGTAAAAACTCACAGCCACTAGACTTTGCTTCTCCCAGTTGAAGCGCATGTTCTGAAAGTATGTGACTACCAAAACATTTTGAACTGGGCCAATATGGGGTGTCACAAATGTGTGAGCGAAAACTTGGTTTGGAGATATCTGGGCCTGGTAATGGGTGTGTATGGCGTGGAGCCTTTAGGAACGGAGCGGGCGCTGTCGTCGACCGTGGCCGCTCTTGGGTGCAAGACAGAAAGATACCGTAGATCTTTCATACCCACAGCCATCAGACTGTTTCATTCTAATGCAAATGGAAGATGAGCTAAAAGACAAATCAATTTCCCTTTGGGATCAATAAAGTCATTTCTATTCTATTCTATTCTATTCTATTTGTAGTGGATGTGATAATAGCCACATATATAGTTTTTTTTTATTAACAGACACCCCCCCTTTTTCATTTGAATATTCGAACCTTTTATTTTTTACATTTTGTAATAACCGTTTGCACCAGCAGAGGGTGCTCCAAGACCAGTGGATCCAAGCATTCTCTGCTCTGCTTGCTCTGCTTGCTCTGTGCGGGCGCAGACAATAGAGGCGCTTAGCGGAAGCGACAGTAGCTAACGAGGGAACGTGTCCTATGTTTGGATCCACAGGTTGGTAAAGTGTATGGTTGATACAGTTTTGTTAAGTTGAAATGAGTAACAGCATGTGTTAAAGCACTGAAGTTAAGATGAATGCTTTAAGTTGTGAAACACTTACTATATTGTCGTGGTTCGTGATCGGACGTTCACGTCCCCATGAGGTCGGTTGAACAAGAATGTGTGTGTGTGTGCTTGAGAGTACTAGTAGTTGGTACGGTATGTTGTAATGTTGATTATATGGAATGTGAACTTTGAAGAGCGGGCGCAGACGATAAAGGCGCTTAGCGGAAGCAACAGTAGCTAACGAGGGACCGTGTCCTATGTTTGGATCCACAGATTGATTGGTTGCTCAGTCACACCGTAGCTCAGCCGCTCAGTGCCCGCCGCCTGAGCGGTTTATGCTGCCGGCCAGGGACCCCTAGCTCTGGCGCCGGTAACATATTCTATTCATTTGTTGTTTCATCGTTTCATCGTTTCATTTCATATCACAGCCACTAGACTTTGCTTCTCCCGGTTGAAGCGCATGTTCTGAAAGCATGTGACTCGCAAAACATTTTGAACTCGGCCAATATGGGGTGTCACAAATGTGTGACCGAAAACCCGGTTTGGAGATATCTGGGCCTGGTAATGGGTGTGTATCGCGTGGAGCCTTTAGGAACGGAGCGGGCGCTGTCGTCGACCGTGGCCGGCGAGGGTCGGGGTGGCCGGTTTGGGCCTCAACAGGTTAGAACCCGGGGATTGCCGCTTGCGGCTATATTTATTATTATTATTATTTGTCGTCTGCCGCTTGAGCTAAAATTCCCGTGAGCTGGAATAGGCCAGAAAGCTGAAACTTGGCCCAATGATTGGAAATGATGTGCATCAACTTCTATTAAAATATGAGCCCAGTTGGCCAGATGGTGGCGCTGTAATTAAGGCTTAAAAATGACTTTTTTGGAAGGCCACGCCCCTCACACCGTAAGTCCGATTGACTTGAAATTTGACACACAGGTCCAGCTCAATGTGCTCTACAAAAAAGCCTCTGGGACCATTAAAGTCCGTCATGATAGATTTTTTGCTAATTTGCATAATGTGAAAAACAGTAAAATGAATAGAACTTTTGAAAGATTGACTCTATCAACACCAAATTTGGTATACAGCCTCGGGGATGAAAATACAAATTTCTATTATAAATGAGCCAGATCGGATAAAAAACATGGCCGCCACGGACCAATGAATCTCCGCGATGGGCGGAGCTTAGAAATGATTGGCCATAACTCCCACACCCATTGCCCTATCGTCACCAATCTTGGTGGGTAGGGTCACAAGGTGACTGGGAAGCTGCCTACCAAAGCGTTTTGAGCTCAGCCTATAGGGGGCGCTATAAATGCCACACATGCATATCTCAAAGACCATTGAACAGAATTTCACCAAATTTGGTATGCATACTCTAGGGGGGACTGTTAACTTATATCTTGAGTGCCATGTTGATTGGTGAAAGTGGGCGCGGCCTGTTGGTCGTTAACTGCTGTTGTTTACGTTTTTTGAATTTATGATGAGCTGGAAGGACCTAGGGACATGAAAATCAGTACATGGATTATAAATGACATGCAAATGCTTGTCAAAAAATTTGACCCCATTCGGCCTAACGGGGGCGCTGTTACATGGCATGTGAACTTCAAATGGCTCTCCCCGCCCAGATATGAGTGCTATTGACTTGAAATTTTACACACATGTCCTCCTGATGGTCCTCTACAAAAAATCCTCTTGCACCATTAGGGTGATTATGACGGATTTTTCAATAATTTGCATAATGTGAAAAACAGTAAAATGAATAGAACTTTTGAAAGATTGACTCTATCAACACCAAATTTGGTATACAGCCTCGGGGGATGAAAATACAAATTTCTATTATAAATGAGCCAGGTCGGATAAAAAACATGGCCGCCACGGACCAATGAATCTCCGCGATGGGCGGAGCTTAGAAATGATTGGCCATAACTCCCACACCCATTGCCCTATCGTCACCAATCTTGGTGGGTAGGGTCACAAGGTGACTGGGAAGCTGCCTACCAAAGCGTTTCGAGCTCAGCCCATAGGGGGCGCTATAAATGCCACACATGCATATCTCAAAGACCGTCAGACAGAATTTCACCACGTTTGGTGTGCTGTTGACTTGAAATTTTACACACATGTCCTCCTGATGGTCCTCTACAAAAAAGCCTCTTGCACCATTAGGGTGGTTATAACGGATTTTTTAATAACTTGCATAATGTGAAAAACAGTAAAATGAATAGAACTTTTGAAAAACATATATGATACTGCCTCATGCTGAACACCTCAAAGACAAAGGAAATGATCATGGATTTCCGTAGGTCCAAGCCCACTCTTCAGCCAGTCAACACTTGTGGAGTGGACATTGAGGTGGTGACAACTTATAAATATCTAGGTGTTCATCTTGATAACAAGTTGGACTGGTCTGTTAACACAGATGCACTCTACAAAAAAGGGCAGAGCCGCCTCTTTTCCTTAGAAAGCTTAGATCTCTAAACATCTGTAATAAGATGCTGCAGATGTTTTATCAGTCTGTGGTGGCAAGTGTTTTATTTTATGCTGCAGTCTGCTGGGGAGGAAGTTTAGGAAAAAAGCAGGCAAAGAGGCTGGATAAGCTTGTCAAGAAGGCTGGCTCTGTGATGGGAGTAAAGATGGACTCTCTGGAGGAGGTGGTGGAGAGATACACAATGAGGATGGTGGAGGCCATACTGAACAACACGGATCATCCACTTCATAACACCTTGATGGATCAAAGAAGCAGCGGTGGTGGACAGCTCCTATCTCTTGGGTGCAGGACAGAAAGATACCGTAGATCTTACATACCCACAGCCATCAGACTGTTTAATTCTAATGCAAATGGAAGATGAGCTAAAAGACAAATCAATTTCCCTTTGGGATCAATAAAGTAATTTCTATTTTATTCTATTCTATTCTATTCTATTCATTTGTTGTTTCATCGTTTCATTTCATATTTCATATCATTTCATATTATTGCATTTCATTGTTCTATTCTATTCTATTCTATTCTATTCTATTCTATTCATTTGTTGTTTCATGGTTTCATTTCATATCATTGCATTTCATTGTTCATGAAGAGGATGATCTGAGTTGTTCAGAATGGCCTCCACCAGCGTGTATCTCTCCACCACATCCTCAGTGAGTCCATCAGGGAGACATGACTGAAGCCAAGTGCCTCAGGATGTTTAGTCTGTATCCTAGCAACGACTTCATGGAGAATTTCACATGGAACTTTGGCAGTAGCCGTTGGTGGGATGTACACAAGTATTGTTTTGATTTGAAAAAATGTCTACTGCCTGAGTCTTCATCTATATCTCCAGCTCCTCATTATTCTTGTTGGGCAGAGAGTTGATATTTTGCATGATGACTGACGGCAGAAAGGACCTTCACTTCATCTCCACTTCCAAGCCTTTAACCTCTGCACCACCAGCATAGCAACCACGAAAACACCTCCTCATCCCAGATGGAACAGGGTGTCATCCTCCTGAAGAATCTCCTCTCCCCACAGAAGTATCCATCAGTAGTTGAGAAAAACATACAAAAACACAACAAAATAAAGCAAAGGTTGAGTAAAAACTCACAGCCACTAGACTTTGCTTCTCCCAGTTGAAGCGCATGTTCTGAAAGTATGTGACTACCAAAACATTTTGAAATGGGCCAATATGGGGTGTCACAAATGTGTGACCGAAAACCTGGTTTGGAGATATCTGGGCCTGGTAATGGGTGTGTATGGCGTGGAGCCTTTAGGAACGGAGCGGACGCTGTCGTCGACCGTGGCCGGCTCTTGGGTGCAGGACAGAAAGATACCGTAAATCTTTCATACCCACAGCCATCAGACTGTTTAATTCTAATGCAAATGGAAGATAAGCTAAAAGACAAATCAATTTCCCTTTGGGATCAGTAAAGTAATTTCTATTCTATTCTACTCTATTCTATTTGTAGTGGATGTGATAATAGCCACATATATAGTTTTTTTTTATTAACAGACACCCCCCTTTTTCATTTGAATATTCGAACCTTTTATTTTTTACATTTTGTAATAACCGTTTGCACCAGCAGAGGGTGCTCCAAGACCAGTGGATCCAAGCATTCTCTGCTCTGCTCTGCTTGCTCTGTGCGGGCGCAGACAATAGAGGCGCTTAGCGGAAGCGACAGCAGCTAACGAGGGAACGTGTCCTATGTTTGGATCCACAGGTTGGTAAAGTGTATGGTTGATACAGTTTTGTTAAGTTGAAATGAGTAACAGCATGTGTTAAAGCACTGAAGTTAAGATGAATGCTTTAAGTTGTGAAACACTTACTATATTGTCGTGGTTCGTGATCGGACGTTCACGTCCCCATGAGGTCGGTTGAACAAGAATGTGTGTGTGTGTGCTTGAGAGTACTGGTAGTTGGTACGGTATGTTGTAATGTTGATTATATGGAATGTGAACTTTGAAGAGCGGGCGCAGACGATAAAGGCGCTTAGCGGAAGCAACAGTAGCTAACGAGGGACCGTGTCCTATGTTTGGATCCACAGATTGATTGGTTGCTCAGTCACACCGTAGCTCAGCCGCTCAGTGCCCGCCGCCTGAGCGGTTTATGCTGCCGGCCAGGGACCCCTAGCTCTGGCACCGGTAACATATTCTATTCATTTGTTGTTTCATCGTTTCATGGTTTCATTTCATATCACAGCCACTAGACTTTGCTTCTCCCAGTTGAAGCGCATGTTCTGAAAGTATGTGACTCGCAAAACATTTTGAACTCGGCCAATATGGGTGTCACAAATGTGTGACCGAAAACCCGGTTTGGAGATATCTGGGCCTGGTAATGGGTGTGTATCGCGTGGAGCCTTTAGGAACGGAGCGGGCGCTGTCGTCGACCGTGGCCGGCGAGGGTCGGGGTGGCCGGTTTGGGCCTCAACAGGTTAGAACCCGGGGATTGCCGCTTGCGGCTATATTCTCATTTACTTTTACTGGTTTCCTCTATTTCTTGTGTCTTATTCTCTCACCTGTCCTCAAACTAAGTGTTTTCTGCATCCTCCTTCTTTTTTTCTGACCTCACCTCCTGTAGCCTGTGTTTGAAGCACCATAACTCAGCCATTAATGGCCTAGTCTTAGTCTTGCTGTGGAGAGAGCAGTGGAATCATTTCTTTTTTTTGTGCTCTCACAAGTACAATAAAGGTTTAAGAAATCTCATACTGTGTCTTAAACATTCTCCACACTCTCCCTGATAAACTGGGTCAAATCTGATAGTACAGTTTTTTTTTTTTGTTTTTTGTGTTTTTTTGTTCTAAACCTGGTCCAATGTGCTGTGGATGTTGAAACAAGCAGCAATAACTCTGTTTTCAAAACAGAATAACTGTTTCTGAGTGAAACAGTTGGTTATATGCAGGTTATGGATGATAAACCACTGAGTGTCTGGTTCTGAATTCACACACTGGCCCAATAAAGCTGAAACTGCCCTTCCTTCAGTGGCTGCACAGCTGACAGCAGTGGCTTGGCCAGCTGGTGGGTGGAGGTTACTGAACCTGGTTGTTTTACTAAAGCCAAAGTCCAGAAATAAATGCAGCGTTTGTACTGTATGGGATCCAGAAAAGACAAATGATATCCACTGGTGTCTAATGTTGCTCTCCATCCACCACAGCAACAACACAAAGACTTCCTTCTAGACAATGTGGTTGCTGGCTTTGCAGTCCTTGTAGGCTGTTTTATATGGTGCTGAGGTGCTGTGAACCTGGAGGCCTAGAACCTATAGTACACATACAGCTGTAGGACACATTCAGAGCAGTGTAACACCTGGACAATACACATTCACCTATAGAGTTAACAGCCATGTCAGCTCATGGTGTGTGCTAATAAAGGTATAGTTTGTAGCTAATTTAATTTCAAGGAGATATGCAACATGAATACAAACATTGCACACACCTTGCTGGTCCTCTTAGACATAACCTTCAAATGAAACGTGAACAGAACTGTAAAACAGGACTTTTTCAGTAACCTGATTTCTTATCAACAGGGAAGTCACCTTGCCTACACTGTAAAACACGATTTCATGACTAACCCCCAATTTCCGATACGTTTTAGCTCTGTTTGACGGATCAAGCCTTCACCCACTGGATGTGTCGCATCTCCGATCTGTCTCCGGAGCCCAGAGCAGCTAGAGACCTGAGATCACAGGATGGGACATGATCTAAGGTTGATTTTCTGTTAGGCTACTTACTCTGGTTGAGTTCTTGTAGAATGGACATGTTGTATCATAAAATGTTGCAGTTTCCCACCTCCATGATTAATATTTTTGCATCCATGATGTCCTGTTAGCTCCAGGTCCCTCTGACTGATTGATGACTTGTGTCAGCGGGTCAAACTAATGTTGATAAAGGGATGATTGCGATCAGAAAGTTTGTTGATGTGTTGTAAATAGACCTGTTCCGTATTTCTGAATGAAGCGGGTCAGAGGAAATTGGAGGTAAGGCTGTGTCCGAAAATTACTCATTTACTACACCATGCTCATGTGACCCCTCCTCAGGTTTAAAGGGAGACTGATACGTAAAATAGAACTAGGCCAGCCCTAGGACCCCACCAACTGAGGGTGGACACAATTTTTAAAAGGTTCAAGAAGAGCGGGAGACGTGCATTCGATTCTCAAAGTAATATTTATTTTAAAGAGGATAAATCATACTGAAAATGAACCTGAAAGGAAAAAAAAGAGAAACCATCAGAAGGCTAGATCAATAATTTTATTCCACAGAAGAATGATAAATTAAAATAACGACTATATAAAATAGCAACTTCACAATAGCATGAGTTTTCATAAAAGAATGGAACGACTACACAATGAGCAAGACAGGGTACTTACCGCGGGGAGATTCTACCTCAGGACCCCCAATTGAAAACCACCGCATGTGCACTCGGACCACTGCAACCACTACAACCTACACTCCAAGTAAAATCAATCTTGTAAACCAGTGAAGTGACCACTACCCTTCACACATACCACACTGCATGCAAGGGGGGGGGGTGCATATCCCACGACTACTCCCCGCCGGTCGTCCCACTGCCTGCTAAAACAAAAACACAATCAAATAAATCAGTTGGTTCAGGTTCACATAGTCCATATCGTGGGGGTCAACAGTATAAAAGAACAATGTTCAACGATGCAAATTCTTTTAGTTGTATGCTCAGTAGACACGTTAGTTGACAGTCTTCATAAACTGGCTCTGGCAAAGCAGCAGTCTGGCCTTAAATCTGCGAATAATAAAAAAAAATATAACAAAAGTCAGTCCTGTCAGCATACCTCGGAGGGCATAACCCTCCTACTTTACCCGACTGATTTCAGTTACCTTCAACATGGGACTCTGCTGAACGCAACACAACAGTTGAAGGGCTCACTCCGGCTTAACAAGGGAGAGGGGCGAGCTGAACTTTTTCCTCTTCCACACAGGACCACAGAACATGCCAAACCTGGATCCCTCCGAATAGTCACACCACCGCTAAATACGCAACAAACCATTAATTTACCCACCCGGCAATATATCATTTCTTTCCCTTTTTAATCTTCCTCACCTTCACGGACACCAGCACTCTTGCCTCACGACCAGGCCTCAAACAAAGAGGCACTAATTGTCTACACCTGCCCTTATAAAGGCAGGGGGAGCTACCGCTACCCTATGACAGGGTGGAGCTTAAGGTGGAAGCCCTCACATCTACCCCCCAGTTTTTTTTTGTCGTCCCGACAATGCACCTTTAAAGCCAGGGTCTATGAAGGGCTAAAATGGAATTGACACTAGGGGGCCTAGCAGCCCCTGGTTGTGGCAGGTGATGAATGTTGGAATGATGTCCAGCAGTGGAACGTGTTGTTCTTCTAGGATTAACACTTGGGGGAGATGGGGGAAGGGGAATGGCTTGTGCCATCACGGGCCTGGTGGGAGATCAACTGTGGGCTGTGAATTCACTACATTACCAGGCTGCTCGGATGCCTGTTCCAACTGTGGACCAACCTCAGCAGGTGGGACATGGCAGATATTTCCTCTTGGAGGCTCCTGTTGCCACACATAGATGTCTCCATCCTCCTCAGTCCTCAGCTGTATCTCAGGGGGGAAGGTGGGACTAGTGGTCCTCTCAGCATCCCTGTTAAAGTTTTCACAGAGGTTACTTGGAATTGGTTTAATGGACTGTCTGTTAACATGTTTTACCTTTTCCGGATGATCCAATGGTGCCACTGTATACACTGGACCAGCACCATCAGGGACTCTGAGAATACGGTAGGGTATGGGGCTCCAGTGATCTTGGATTTTATTTCTGCCCCTTCTGTTATAGTCTCTGAGAAACACCAGCTGATGTAGTTGCAGTGGGTCAGAGGCTGGTGCAACATGCCGCTCTGCACGTTTATGAGCTGCCGTTTGCATTCGTTTCCTGGCTCCCTCATAAGCGACGTTAAGGCGTTTCTGATGCTCTTGTACCCAGCTGTGAACAGGGCCGTGCACTGGCTCTTCAACTCTTCCCAACAGGAAGTCAACTGGGAGTTGAGGTTCCAGCCCAAACATGAGAAAGTAGGGCTGTTCACCCGTTGATTGATGAACGGTGGTGTTGTAGGCAAATGTCAGTTGTTGCAGGTAGGTGGGCCAATTACTTTTCTGCTCAGGAGGCAATGTTCTCAAAAGATCATGCAATGTCCTGTTAAAACGTTCACACTGCCCATTTCCTTGTGGGTGATATGGAGTAGTGCGGGTCTTTTCCACACTATACAGCTGACACAGTTGTTGGATCACAGCCCCTTCAAAGTTCCTCCCTTGGTCTGAATGGATCCTTGCAGGGACCCCAAGACGGTAAAACCACTCATGAACCAGTACCCGGGCTACAGTGGTTGACTTTTGATCCCTGGTAGCAATGGCCTGTGTGTATTTAGAAAACACATCAGTTAGAATCAACACATTCTCCCGGCCATCAGCGGAAGGTTCTAGATATGTAAAGTCCATGGCTAGAATCTGGTTAGGCCTGGAGGCCAGAAGATGGCCCATTGTTGTCTTTGGTTTGGGGTAAACTGTTTTGGCTAAAACACAACGTTCACACTGTTGACAATAATTTTGAATGTCTTTCAGCATGCCTGGCCAGTAGCATCTCTGTCGCACCAGTCCAAGGGTTCTGTCCAACCCCTGGTGGCCATGGTCATTATGTAACTGATGCAAAACCTCACTTTTCAGGCTTTGTGGTAACACTAGTTGGTGCATTGCCTCCCCACCATCAAGTTGAAATACCTGACGTTGGAGGACACCATCACACATCACCAGTTTCTTCCACTGACGCAACATTTCCAGTACTGTTGCCGGCAAACCTGTCCGTTCCTGTCGGTTTGGACCAGCCCCCCTGTGCCAAAATTTCAGGAACACACCGATAGTGGGGTCGTCTCTCTGTAGGGCAGCAAGATCAGCAGCTGAGTGAGATGGCAAGACAGAGACAATGGATTGCGTTACCTGCTGGTGAGGCATTACGGTGGTCTGGAGTAGAGCGCCTGGAAGAGAGGTACCTGGCAACACAGCCTCAATTGGTGCCATCGACTGTGACTGCTCATACTGGCGTGACAGTGCATCAGCATTGCCATTTGAGCGACCTGGGCGATACTTGATAGAAAAGTCAAATGATGAAAGTTGTGCAGCCCAGCGTTGTTCCAGTGCACCCAGCTTTGCTGTGGACAGATGGCTTAGAGGATTATTATCTGTATAGACAATACATTTATGGCCCAACAGGTATTCTCTAAACTTCTCTGCCATAGCCCATTTCAAGGCCAAGAACTCGAGTTTCATGGAGCTGTAGTTTGACATGTTGCGTTCAGTAGGCTTTAAACCTCTGCTAGCATATGCAATAGGGCGCACTGTTCCATCCTGTTGCTGCTGCGAAAGCACGGCGCCTAACCCTAAATAACTGGCATCAATTTCCAGAATGAAGGGGTGTGAAAAATTTGCATATGCCAAGACAGGAGAATCCACCAACCTGGCCTTCAGATTTTGGAAGCTGGTTTCACATTGTTCAGTCCACACTTCCTGGAGGGGGCATTTGGATGGTTTTTTTGTCTTGGTGCCACCCAGCTCGGCCACTAGGCGATGGAGAGGTGCAGCCAGTGTTGCAAAACCTTGGACAAAGCGGCGATAATAGCTAGCAAAGCCGAGGAATGATCTCAGCTCAGTAACAGTTTTTGGTGGTTGCCAATTTGCCACTACAGAGATCTTATCAGGGTCAGTTGCTACACCACCTTTCGAAATGACATGGCCAAGGTACTTTACCTCTGTTTTTAGGAAACAACACTTCTCTAGTTTGGCCTTTAGGTTCTGCACCCGCAAGGTCTCCAACACAGCTCCCAGACGTTGAATGTGCTCATCCACTGTGGCAGAAAAAACAATGACATCATCCAAATAAAGAAGCAGTGACTGGTGATTGTGCAAACCAAAGATCCTCTCCATCAGCCTTTGAAAAGTGCTGGGTGCATTACACAACCCAAAAGGCATCCTGTTAAATTCAAAGAGGCCAAAAGGTGTGCAAAAGGCTGTCTTCATTTTGTCAGATTCAGCAACAGGAACTTGGTTATACCCACTGGCTAAATCCAACGTGGAAAACCAGCGGGCACCTGATAGAGCGTCGAGAGACTCCTCAATTCGGGGCAGAGGAAAAGCATCTTTCCTAGTTTTAGAGTTCAGGAGACGGTAGTCAACACAGAGCCTAATGGTAGAATCCTTTTTTCTCACTACCACAATTGGGGAGGCAAATGGACTACAACTCTCACGGATCACTTTACTCTCTAGGAGCTGCTGAACATGTGCTTTGACGGCATCATATTCAGAGGGTGGAATGCGCCTATACCGCTGACGGACAGGTGTCTCATCTAGAAGAGGAATTTCATGAGCAATCAGATTTGTACACCCCAAATCACAATCGTGGGAAGAAAAAACAGACTGATAGCCATGTAAAAGGGATCTCACCCTCTCCTGGTCTTGAGCTGCAAGAGTGGACAAATCAAGGGCATCAATGGCAGAGGACAGGGAGTTGTCTTTCACAGCCTGCGTTGCCATGGTAACTGTCTGTCCTCCCGCTGGCCCCTCCTCTATAGTTTCGATGATGCTTTGTGGTTCGCTAACAATTTCAGCTTGGCTGAGAGTGCCAATCTGAATGCGGGGAGGTAAAGTTACTTCTGTAGTCCCCACGTTAGTTACAGGGATGAATGCCGTACCATTGAGCACCTTGACCAGAGCTGGGGAAGTGAGGAGACCACTTGGCAACCCTGAATTCAACGGTTCAAACAGGGCTGATCCCGTGTGAACTGGGGATGCCTTTCTGCAGGTGGCGGGCACCAGTTTCATGGTGCCCCCGGGGATCTGAATCTTTCTCCGGCCCTTAACTCTGACTGGGCCATGGACTTGTGGTTCGGGCTGGAGTTGGGCTCTGTGACAGAACTGCAAAACCTTTTGCCAAGGGTTTTGCTTGACTGGGGGAAGATCAAAAAGGGCAGGACCATGTTCCAAAAACAGCTCTCTGTAGCACTCGCGTATTACATTCATGCCAAGAACTCCACACACCTCTGGATTGGGGCTGGCGCCTGGTGCATCTCTAACGACTAGTACACCACGTTTGGGAATCTGCTTGCCCAAGACCTGAAAATCAAGTTCCAAATAGCCAATGTAGGGGATTTCTAACCCATTAGCTGCACGCAAACGTAGCCAGTGACATGTCCTCAGCTTTTCTGGGCCCCCTGCCTCAAAATGTCTGGCAAAAAAACTCTCTGTAATAGTCGTGACCATAGACCCAGTGTCTAATAGGCAGGAAATGTTCACCCCCCCCATACTAATGGTAACCTTTGGACAGGGACCTACCAAGTTGGGCGTGGGGTCAACAGTTGAAAAATCATTCCCGTTGGAGCCAGTGATGCCCCCATCTGAAATGTGGCTCAGCATAACAGAGGGAGCTAGTTTTCCAACGGCTGGAACTGGGAGGGCCGGGTGACCGAACCCTGGATAGGGCACCTAAGTTCAGAAGCAACAACCCTTTCATTATCACAGTCTTTGGCAAAATGTCCTGGCTTTTGGCACCGTCTGCAGATGAGTGGCCCCTTCTTCTGGAAAGGCTTAGGCTTAAATGAAGTGTGGTTTGATCTTAGTTCTTGTGTAAGCTTATCAATTTGAGCCTGTTGCTGTTTCAACATTTCCTTGAGTTCTGCCAACTCTGACCCTACCGTATCTTTCTGACCCCTAGCCTGCCCTGCATGCTGCATGCTATACACTGAGGGTACAGAATAACTCCTGGGTCTCCCTAACTCTTCCCCAGATCTGCCCTCACGCTCCCACCTAATAGCTTCATCCCTAATAGCATGAAGGTCACAGTCAGGATGTTCACGAGCGATTCTCCTAAGCTCCCGACTCAGATTCCCATCCCCTACACACTCTACAAACTGATCACGAAGCAATTTAGCAGCATCAGGAATGTGTCTCTCTGGACAACTCTGGATCATTTTGTCCATTAAAGAAAACAAAGCATGTGAGAACTCTCTCAGTGATTCACCTTCCTGTTGCTTTCTAGCATAAAAGGCTTCTTTAACTGCAATAAAGGACATAGGACAGCTATACTGAGCAAGGAGAATCTCAAAAATGCGGTCAGGATCTTCCCTCACATGCTGTGGCCGGTACTTTATCTCCTCACGAGCATCACCAATCAGATGATCATAAATAAAATGGGCCTTATCAATGGTAGTAAGTCTACGGGCACGCATGATAGCCTGCACTTCCTCAACCCAGGTCCGGACATTAATCTCACCTGTGCCACTGAACAGTGGGCAAGATCTTTCTCTAGGGATATAAACTAACCTTTCCCGAGCAATGGCCTCCCCTGAGCTGAAGTCCTGCTGCCTACGGGGGCTAGAGGGGCTTGCCTGTGGCTGAGATGCGTTTAGTCGATCCATCATGCACTAAGAGGAGACTGGGCAGGGGAGCGAAGTTGGGTGAACTGGACTTTTATAAAAAAAAAGAAAAGTATCCAATAAGCTGGCCAGCTGCTGCTTTGCCTTAAACGAGAAGGAGACAATTAGTGACACTTAATACAAACCAACAATACACTTAAAATTATCCCACTGAACCAACTGATTTGAATGCACGTCTATGGGCTCTGACCCTGCTCGCAGCGCCAGTTTGTGACCCCTCCTCAGGTTTAAAAGGGAGACTGATACGTAAAATAGAACTAGGCCAGCCCTAGGACCCCACCAACTGAGGGTGGACACAATTTTTAAAAGGTTCAAGAAGAGCGGGAGACGTGCATTCGATTCTCAAAGTAATATTTATTTTAAAAAGGATAAATCATACTGAAAATGAACCTGAAAGGAAAAAAAAGAGAAACCATCAGAAGGCTAGATCAATAATTTTATTCCACAGAAGAATGATAAATTAAAATAACGACTATATAAAATAGCAACTTCACAATAGCATGAGTTTTCATAAAAGAATGGAACGACTACACAATGAGCAAGACAGGGTACTTACCGCGGGGAGATTCTACCTCAGGACCCCCAATTGAAAACCACCGCATGTGCACTCGGACCACTGCAACCACTACAACCTACACTCCAAGTAAAATCAATCTTGTAAACCAGTGAAGTGACCACTACCCTTCACACATACCACACTGCATGCAAGGGGGGGGGGTGCATATCCCACGACTACTCCCCGCCGGTCGTCCCACTGCCTGCTAAAACAAAAACACAATCAAATAAATCAGTTGGTTCAGGTTCACATAGTCCATATCGTGGGGGTCAACAGTATAAAAGAACAATGTTCAACGATGCAAATTCTTTTAGTTGTATGCTCAGTAGACACGTTAGTTGACAGTCTTCATAAACTGGCTCTGGCAAAGCAGCAGTCTGGCCTTAAATCTGCGAATAATAAAAAAAAATATAACAAAAGTCAGTCCTGTCAGCATACCTCGGAGGGCATAACCCTCCTACTTTACCCGACTGATTTCAGTTACCTTCAACATGGGACTCTGCTGAACGCAACACAACAGTTGAAGGGCTCACTCCGGCTTAACAAGGGAGAGGGGCGAGCTGAACTTTTTCCTCTTCCACACAGGACCACAGAACATGCCAAACCTGGATCCCTCCGAATAGTCACACCACCGCTAAATACGCAACAAACCATTAATTTACCCACCCGGCAATATATCATTTCTTTCCCTTTTTAATCTTCCTCACCTTCACGGACACCAGCACTCTTGCCTCACGACCAGGCCTCAAACAAAGAGGCACTAATTGTCTACACCTGCCCTTATAAAGGCAGGGGGAGCTACCGCTACCCTATGACAGGGTGGAGCTTAAGGTGGAAGCCCTCACACTCACTATATAGGGAATTCTATATAGAGGACTATATATGAGCTCACTGGTTAAAAAACAAACAAAAAAACACTTCCAGACACTAGTAAAACATACCAGATCAATGCCGTATAGTGGGTTTTCAAAATAAAATTTCTTGTATTATGGTGTATATTGCTTGGTTAGTGACCATCAGTTTTGCACTACTTTTCATACTGCATTGTGGGATACTATGAGTCCACTATATATTCACTATACAGTGAGTGGTGAGTGATTTTTGATAAAGCCTAACACTTCACAACTTGTTGCTTATGCTAACATTTTTCAAAAGTGAATGCAACTTCCTAACATGTGTATGTAATGTATATGACATTTAGGGCTCTAGTTTCGCAGACTTGGTGGAAGCGGCACTGCTGCGCCAATGGGGCATGTCCAGGCGCATTTTGCAAGTTTTGTGCACCGCACACCCTGGCGCAAGTCCCCTTCTTTCCTACCTCCGTCCCTCCTACTGGTGCAAGTGGAAAAGAGGGAGGGGAGAAGGCATTGAGTGGGTTTAACAAAGCCGATTCAGATCTTCACCAATCAAATGAGCTCCTCTCCTCACCTATAAATTCACTGCAGGCGGGGCGCACTGCAATTTTGTCATGGAAGAAGGAGACAGCGACGCCAGGCGGCCAGACTTCTCCCAGGAGGAAACCAATGTTTTGGTCAGGGAGGTCCAAGCTCACAGTGGCCGAATATATGGTACCATGAACAGACCTCCACGGACTGATGAAGCAAAAGTAGTCTGGAGGAGGTTACTAATGTTGTTAATCAGGTTTGTCCTGATATGCTGAGAACCGTTGCCCAGTGTAAAACACAAATGAAAAACACCCTTGTTCCACGAATAAAGACACTCACATTTAGAAACCTATATTTAAACCCGTGTAACAAAGATGAGTAGTGTTCACAGATCACAACATAAACAAATACCATGTGTAACAGGGATGAAATCTGAAGCACCTGTGCGTAAAGGAGGCATCACCAAGCTCCATGGCCTGGTCCTTGTCGGTGAGCGTCTCTCTCTTCCTCTTTTCTTTTGAATTCTCTGAGATGAGACATGCTGAATATATCCTCACTGTCTGATGCTGAGGCTGTTTGTTGCTGAGAGAGATGTGAACTCGTTGGTTTCAGCTGTGTTAGGCTAATTCAGGTTGAGTTTCCATTACACGCCAACCGACTTTGATCTGACATAGGATGTGACGAGACAATCGATATAGATATAAATGTATGTGCTGATTCAGATAGTTACATTGAATAGTGATTGTTTCTGGAAACCTGCCTGTGAGGTTTCGGTGATGTGTGTGCACTGTGCGCTGGTCAGCCAAACTATCACTCGACCAGCCACGCTCCACCTTGTGCCAGGAGTAGACCAGGTTGGAGCTGGCGAGCTTTCAGCGCAATGTCAGCGTGGCCTTTTGGCACGAAACTGTCACTGTCACTGCACCAAGCTGAATCCGTCGACACCTCCCCTTATTGCACCACCACACCCATCTTGGTGCACCTCAGTCTGCCAGACTGCCAAACTGACGCGCGCTGTGTTGAGCTGCATGAAACTAGCACAGCGCGGGGTTCACCACCCCACACCACCTTGCGCAGTGCCGGGAAACTAGAGCCCTTACTCTTTAACATGATGTGAAAACAACATGTTAATAAAGAAAGACAGGATATTTAGAATGAACATCTTATTAAGATTGAAGTATGATTTCAGCAGTCAACAAACCTCCCTTGGACTAATGGAGAAATGACTTCAAAAGACAGTTTCTTATTACTGTAAATCAAATGCTAAAATGACACTTGCTAAATAGTATAAAATCACAAATAATAAAACACGTGGTCAAACATGTATAATAAAAATATTATCTGGGATGTTGAGAAAGGTGGGCTGGAATATGAAATATTTAACATTGTATGAATTTTTGAGTAATGTGTCACTGACAAATATTTTCTTGATGACATTTCTAATCTAATCTACCACAGCAGCAGACACGTGTGTTTACTTGTTTACAGTACATTTGCCAGTATACAGACTCCTTAATACGGTCCCTGCCCCACAATGTCATATAATTATCCTATCATTTCATCAGATGCCACATTTTCACATATTTGCATGCATTTTACGACAGAGTACAAATAATTAAACCTGTGATTTTCTTGGTAGACGCAGACGAAGTAAACATCCATCATTCTCATTACTGTGTCTGTCAGTCATTTGGGTCTGTTAACGCATGCTGTGACTGATGTGACAACTCCTGACAGTGACCTACAGTATGTGAAATCTCTCCACTCACTGTACTAGGATATTAAATACACCAAGATGTGTAGGAAGAGTGGAACTGTAGATGGAACTAAAGAAATAATTGAAGGGTGATCACAGTTCCTCTAGAGGCTACAGTTTATTAATGTGTCACTTCTAATAAAGCTTTTGCTGTTTAGATTTCCGTTGTCATGGTGATCTCAGTTGCTCCTGAGATCTGAGATGGAGGCAAGGGGTAGAGTGCTAGCGCATGATTCCTGCCACACAGAGATAGACTGTACCTCCATTCCTGACACTCCTTGAAAGCACAATATAAATATATATTATGAATATAAAAGTGGGAGTATCTGTCTGTCTGTCTGTCTGTCTGCCTATCTATCTATAATCTATCCATCCATCTATCTATCTATCTATCTATCTATCTATCTATCTATCTATCTATCTATCTATCTATCTATCTATCTATCTATCTATCTATTTATCTATTCTCTGTCAGACAGACAGACACCATCTGCCACAGAGGCAGAAAGTCATAATATCCTCAGTTTTTTGTTTTTTGTTTTTTTTTTCAATGGGGAGTTTGTGAGAGAGATCGTTTCATGTGAATAACAGGAGGTTTTCAATGAGAACACTCTGCTCATGGCCAAACCATCACTTCAATATTAGCTCTGACACCATTGTATCTGAGGTCACATAATGATTCACTGAAGAGAGTCATTCACTCAATCCAAACACTGTTAACCTGCAAAGTGTTTATGAAAGAGCTGAGGCACAGCTCTTTTCTACTTCCTGCAAAAGCCAGACACGTATTTTTTTCTCAAGCTGTTTACACCAAAGTTGCTAACATCAGGCTTTAGTATTCTGTCTCAGATCAAATAATTGTGTAATAGTCATGGTTATTTATCAGCCCTGGCTCCCATCAGCATTGATGTAAAGAGAACACACAGGTGATCCCACTTAGTTTTCTCCTCCCTTCAGGGCTGTGATGTATTCCAGCTCTCAGGCAGTGTAAACCTTCCCAACATGGCACTGTTACACTGGGGTTAAGGATGACAGAGTGAGCAGCAGCCCCAGAATAATTTTTTTAAGCACACAATTACTGACATAAGCTCTCACAGAGACTCTATATTTTCACCAAGCAAGGATGACACCCGATGGATCCATTTTAGCAGTGTGTTCAGCGGCTCACAACTCACTGTTTCTCCCATGTGTCTGTGTTTGGCAGTGTGTGTTCTGTAACTGCATGTGATCACATCACAAACTCATGAAAACCTGGCAGTGTAAAATATATCAATCACCTTTTTAAGTAGGTTAAAAAGGGGTAAAAAAAAAAAAATCTCCTCATACACACTGAGTTTGTCTTAAAAAATGGTTGATAATAGTTATACAATCATTAAAGACAAACTGATTTCCACGTTTGAAGTTTATCGGGTATGCTTGTCTTGATAGAGTTCCATTCCACAGATCAAGACTGGCATTATTTCTAAAAAAAAAAAAAAAGAAAAAGAAAAAGAAAAAAAAAAAAAAAAAAAAAAAAAATATATATATATATATATATATATATATATAAAGAACAAAAAAAAAGGACAAGGATCTCAGCAGCAGAAAAAAAAAAAAAGTTTAACCTCATGATGATGGGGGAAGTCAGGAGATCGCCATTGCCAGTATAGGCTTCATCTTCACCAATCAGCCATCAACTGGATAAGAATGAACCCGTATCCACCAATGTCTGTTTATATATTTAATAATAATGATAAGAAGAAGAAGAAGAAAAAGAAAAAGAAGAAAAAACCAGAACAGATACAGAAAAATTTTGTATAACAAAAACTAAAAACTAACTGCCTGATGTGATCTTGACCCTGGGATCAACCAAAAGTAAGTGACAAAGAGGGTCTAAGACTAAGACTGATCAGGCTCATAGGGGGAAAAAAGCATAACTGACCTTTTGGGACAAGTATATATATATATATATTCAATGAAACAGAACACTCATTTCATTGGATTTGTTATTGAAAAAACTGAACAGGATGTCTCACTTAACAACTGACTGAAATGAGTGGGTCAGCTGCTCAGCTGCTGGTCAACTTTTTTTTTTTTTTTTTTTTTTGTAACATTGCTTCACCAAATTCCCCTTCTATACTCTTTAGAATATGACCTCAAAAGAATCACTACACTATCAGATCAGAACAGCTCTCCCTGAATAACCAAAAACAGATGAGATGACAGCATGCTCTATTCTTAGTGCATGAGTGGGGATTATCCAGGGCTGTCACAACTGAGCAAACTGGCAAGTATGCGAGTGGAAGTATGTTATCAAGCTTTCAGGGGTGAGGTCACTTCCTGCTTCTGCTTCCAGTGCAGCTAGATAAGAGCACCCACTTTAAGCCTCATGGGAGTTTTTCTTACCAGGAAGTGGCACAATGGGCATTCCCATTACCTCTCACGTTGAAGCAAACCACAAATGGTCCAAAATAAGCAAGTATTATATTTCCCAGTGACAGATCACTTTGGCTTGCTCATTATAATCACTTATTTCTTGCTCTCAGCATTAACTGTTGCTGAGAACACTGGGGAAAGTAATCAGTGGCCTTTTGTTCCTTGACCACCTGTGTGTGCAACTGTTCGTCGGGGCTTATAGGTTATTAAGTGTGTCGGAAGGAAGTGCAATTGCTGTGTGTAAATCGTTTGGTGCTGTGGTGACAGACAGGAATGCTTTTTAGACCTGCATTTGTCACTGTGCTGTCTACACAGAAGTAACATACTAACAATGAATGCACGTCTTATAATAAATTATAAGGGGTGGTTGGCCTACTTCAAGGAGGGTGGTGTAGAGTCTCGATGTGGGTCTTTATTTCTTCGACATTTATATTCTATTTTTCTTCTTTGTTAGGTTTTTTTTTCTTTGCAAAACCCATATATTAGATGTTAATCTTTGTAAATCTGAGTGCATCATTTCCACTACCTCCACCACCGCCATGCCACATTCTACATGCGACTACAGCATCATCTAATGTCATTTATCTTTACTTTGAGCCTTGCTAGCCAGCTAAGATCAGTGTGTTAGCATTGACACTAGTGATTGAGATAGCAGTGGAGAGAGAGGCAGCAAAGTTAGGTGATTGCATGCAGCAAAGGGTGTCTGGTCAGATTCAAACCAGTGGCTACTGCAGTTAGGACAAAGCCTATGTGGTATGCTCTCTACCAGGTGAGCCACCATGGCAACCCTGAATGTGTAGTTAGCATGAAGAGAACTGCTGGCACATCTCTAGATGCTCTGATGGAATTCGGGGTGGGTTACGATAAAAGTCTGCAGAGGTCTCAGTAGTCTTGAACATCTGTTGAGAAAAAAGCTGAAACTGGCTTTTTAAATCTATTTCTGTGTATCTCATTTTCAGCTCTCTTGTTTAATGTGTTCTTTTATTTTTAGCTTATCATTCGTATGTGAATAACTGATATCTGATGTTTTCATCTTCTATTCAGCCGTCCATCAGCCAAGTTAAAAGGAATATGCTCACAGTGTTACTGAATAATGGCCAGATGTAGGAAGAACATTATGATGTCACAATGAAGTTGACCATTAATGTTTTGGAAATAGTGCCATCACCTCATTTTATCCTTACCATCTATATCCTGTGGACATTTGCAGCCATTTTATCAGAATTTATGTAAAACATGTAGGTGAGGTCACCAGGACCGTGACCTTTGACCACCAAATATGTCATCATCTTTGAGTCCAAATCACTGTCACTGTCATTTAGAAATATTCACCACCATCTTCCCACACACCATACAAGTGAACAGACGGAATAGTATTGTTATTCTTTTTCTCTTCAAGACAATTTTCCTCTCTTTCTTTGCCCCGTGTGCTTTTTGTGCAGGAGAACATGACAGCACGACACAATAACTCCATTAAAATACAAACGCTCTTTGAAGTTATCATCGCAATGTATCTTGTCAATCTGTAATTTAAGGTAATCTGGTTCATTTACACATTCACCCATGAGCTGCGCCTTGAGGCACACAAGGCAAGTTGGTAAATGCGTACGCACAGGCAGACAGAAGGAACCTCACATTAATCCAATAATTCAGTTGAGGCAAAAGATGCAAAGTACTTTATGTTGTTGTACACTAATCCCCTGTGCACAGCAATTTATAGCTTCTCAAAGTGACTGGAGGGAGAGGCTTCTTCTTCTTTCTTTTTTTTCACGCTTCGCAGTTTATCGGTGATCAAGCCTATGTTGTAGGACTGGTGACAGGCACATCACTCATCCTACACATCGAGTCTTATGAATATGTATACTCAGCAAAGCTTGTTAACATTCCCATCTAATCCCAAACAGACAGGTGAAGTGCACATGTGGATCCTTTTATAGCCGAGCCTTCTGCCCTGCGGAATAATCAAACAGAGCTGAAGAGGAGGTCACCAGAGGCCGCAAGGACAGGAGATTGACGCACTGGGTCACTGCTGTCACTCTTCCTCAATTGCTCCGATGAGGCCACAGTTATCACGGGGGGTTACTTTAATATTTCCCTGTCTGCTCAATGCAAATAAGCACTCAGCAGGCAACAAGCTGTTTATGACTGTCTTGTTTGCCAAGAGATTTATTCTGAATCAATTTATACTGAAACATTTATCACAGCATCTGTCATGGGCATCTTGAAATTGGAGTCTTGTTATGATGTCAATACTTAAACAGTCTTATTAGCGTGTGAGAGGCATAATTGTAAATCCCATATAGGCCAGGTTAAATTTAAATCCACCAACCATGTTTTCATTGCTGGATATTTTCCTTGAGAGTCGTGGATGTGTGTCTCAGCTCGTAGACTGCTACATACATATGTATATATATTTATATTTATATTCTTTTATTTATACGAGACAAAGGATAAATCATCAGTGTTGAGCATCTTATTAATAGTAAATCCATGAAACGGTAAACATCCCATGTGGAGGCTGCTTCTCTCTCCATACAGCTGGGATCTCATACAGGGAGCTGTGCCAGTAGAATTTCTGATGAGATCACTGGCTTCTATTTTAAAACATGTTGTTTGCCTTGGTGATGACCTCTTGGGCTTACGCTGCATCACATAGATACTGATTTTTTTTTTTTTTTTCCCATTGGGTAGTCTTAAAGCATATTAATATATGTAAACATACACCCTGACAACTCTCCACATATATAATCCATACACTCTAGCCATAAGCCATTCTAATTTGTTAGAGAGGAGTTTCCACGTTTAGTGTTTGCTTTCATTAACAAGAGCTGTAAAAAGAAAAAGAAAAAAAGAGTATATTTCATGGCACGCTTAAGGGTTGTTCATGTACCCTTGACAACTGCTTACTGACAAAGAGGTTTTACATTGTGTTATATTTCTTATGAATAAAGACAATAAAACGGAGAAATAATGGTGTTCAGGGGGTACTAAAAAAGGAGGTTAATGTAACAAGAGAGAGCTCCATTCACAGTAAAAACAGATTATATGTGTGTCTACGTGTGGCAGAAGCAATCAGCTGTCTTTAAAAATGATCTGCTGATGTTGTGTCATGTGGATTTTGTTGTAGGTTATGACAAAGTTGTTGTTGTGGTGCATTAAGCAGGCAGCTTTGTACCTATTGTTACATTTAGGCCAGTGACGTCACGTGTTGATGAAATAATGAGATGAAGACGTTGGTCATCGGCTGTGGTATCTTATTTGCGAATCTGTGCCCTTCATGCTCTCTGGTATCTATGCATTTTCTATAACAACAATCTTACAGAACTTTGTAAGTATGACTGAGGTCTGTGAACATCTGCACATTTGTGAATGGTCTAGTTTTGGTCTGGCTGTCCATGTTGGGACTGTTGAAACATTTACCCTGAACATTGGGACTTTTAACTTGATCCAGTTTGATCAGGATGTTTTGCAGTCTTAGTAGTTGTGGGTCAGTCTGAACAAATACAACTATCTGTAGCAGAGCATTATAAAAGCACTCCAGGTCGCCCGCTGATTCAACACCTGCCCCAGTTGCACAAACTTCAACAAGTAAATAGGCTGCATCTCTTTAAACAGCAGATCACCATGGCTGCGTTTTCCTCTCTGCAGTGTTTCAAATTGATCTGCTGATGAAAGAGCAGCATAAATGTCCATATCTTCTAGTATACAAAACAACAGCACTTTGGGGGGAAAAAAGCACTGCTAATCCAGCATCAAGCACATTGCCTTTACTGTGGCTGTTTCACAATAAGAAGCCCTCAGTGGTTTGCCAGTGGAAGGCTTTAAATGTGATACAGCAGTAGGACATATTTTGCATCAGCAGTATCTTAACAATCCTAACACAGCAAATAAGGCTCATGATACAGTCGACAGTGATGCAGTGAGCTTTACAACAAACACAAACATGCAAACAGAACTTAACTCTTTTTTTCTTCTCTCTCTCTCTCTCTCTCTCTCTCTCTTAGTTTCCTGAGGGCGATTAATGAAGTGATTCTGATTAACATATTCAGTTTAAAAGTAGGGAAAATATAGCTACTGAGTGCTTGCATGTCCTGATTATTTTTGTAATCAATTATTAACTAAGTTAAAGCAAAGATTTTACCTAGCAGAGAGAAAATTATACCAATTTGTGCTCATCAGCAGAAGCTGCTCTTTTATTTCATACTTTGTTATTTGAAGCGTTTTGTGCCCAAGCAACAGGACTGAGGCAACAGCCAACAGCAACCTAGTGTGCTGAAGTATGTTGTCAGAGTTTTTTCACACTTGTTGAAAGAGAAGTCAGACTGGCCCGAGACAACAACTTCTCCTACTTAACCATACCAGTGACAAGCATTACAGACCTTTGTCGTCATGGTAACAATATTAAACATACAGCCATGTTGTGGCTGATGGTCATGCATTGGTATTGTTCAGGCCACAGCCCACTGAGGGCCACTACAGGCTGACTGCCATAGACTCCCACTGAAGCAGCAGTAGATCCTCAGGCTCTTTTCAGAACATTCTATTGAACCAGACATTTCTAGTGCTGTTTGAATTATCAGCTGCACTTGTTTATCCACATTATAGTCCATTGCCCCATCAAAATGAGCAAGGTAAACAAGAATGTTGTGAAACAGAAACTCTTCACTACATCATCATGGGCTGTCTCATGAAAGAGCTGCAGAGGAAGAGGTCTGTAGGTTAGGAATAGTTATTTTCCACTGACAGCTTTTTTTTTCTTCCTGTTAGATAATTAGATACTTAGTTTCATTCTTCTGCAGACCCTGCAGTCATCCTGTTGTATGGTTTTGTTTGTATGTTCTACATCTGAATGTGTTTTATTTAGGACACCTAAAACTGACCTGTCAGTCACAGTCTGGAGTGACCAGGCACCACTCAAGACATGCAGGCACACCGACTGAATCAAAAACTGTTTAAGTGTCACATTTTACAACTTGAGTTGACCACAGTAATAGTAAACCTGAGTGTGTTTACACACAAATGACTTTAGATGTGAAGCCTGTTCTTTGGTGCCAAAGACCTGCTGTAAATACACTTTCTATCCATCAAACTCCCTGCCATTAATAAATGTGTTGCATCATTCAGTCAACAATTTAATTGCTTCTGGACAGAAGGCAGATACCTATTACTTGTCCCATCACAGTGTGTGAGTGTAATTTGCCTCACAGTTACCATCAAAGTCTAAAGAACGATACAGAAGGAACATGAAGTTGTCTCCTCTCTCAGCTCTCATATTCCAGTGTTTTTTGGAATACATGTTTCATTAATGATGTGATGTGAAAGACATAGCTTTCTATGGTCTCAATGCCATGTGACATGACATCACATCAGGTTACCTGTGAGCAGCTGTGTAGGCTGAGCGCCACCAGCAGACACTGCAGACACTCTGCACTCTGCACGTGCAATGTGCTGCAACCTCATTAAAGGTGCACAGTGGGTTGTGACACTTTGAAGTGCCTCCACAGTACGGGGTCATTTTTTACAGGAGGTCAGCCTCAGTCAAGCACTACCACAAAGGCATGAGTCAATCTGGTTATGTCCCGCTGTTGGGCAAAGTACAGTGCTATACTGAGCCATACCATGCCTAAGGAATAATGGAAGTCCATACAGTGGGTGTACTTCATTTTTGTACAGTGCTGTAAATTCAAAGCGAGCAACTGAAAACAGCTAAAAAGAAACATTTTCTTCATTAGTCCGTCACTGTCTTGATCAGTTCTTAAAGGTTGTGCTCTTTGTCATTGCTTGCTGTTATTGCTAAGTCTGCTGTGGACAAAAGGAAAATCACACATAACCAACTGAACGTAGACCTGCTCACTGCACTGTAATCACTGTTTCACTACTTACTGCTGCTGTAAACATAAAATGCATTGATTTCTCCTGACTAAATGAGATCTACCACTGCAAGTACAGTTAGTCTCCAGACCTCCCATGTGTTTGCACATCATATCGTCTTGTAGATTTAGTCTTCCTGCACACATTTTAATGACAGGAGTAAACAGGTCATTTACTATTGTATTCAGACCTTTATTTCCTTAATTAGTAAAAACCACATTGGTAGAAGTTACATCTGGATAGGGTGAAGTCTCAGCTTTGCACATCTGGTTTTGGGCAGTTCATCCCATCCTTCGAGGTAGATCCTCTCAGGCCTCATGAGACTGGATGAAAAGCATCTGTGAACTGCCATTTTCATGCCTGTCAGCAGATGTGCTGTGGTGTTTAAAGACTTTGGGCCACTCAAGGACAATCACTCTTGTCCAGCTGGTGTGCTTCAGGTCATTGTTATGCTGAACGATGGGCAGAGTGTTTTGTTTTTGTTTTTGTTTTCTTCAAGGACCACTCTGTATTTGTCTGTCTTCATTCTTCCCTTACTGACCAGTTTACCTTTCTCTGTTCCTTGAAAGGCCCTGTAGTCTGATGCTGCCAAGACCATGCTTCACCAAAGGAATGGTGTTGGCATTTCTGCCCTCAGAGTTCATTATATGCCTTTTACTCAAAGTGCCTGCTGTCCAGCTACTCCACTATATAAAGGCCTGACCGATGGAGAGCTGCTGAGATGCTTGTCCTTCCAGGAGGTTCTCCTATCTCTGCAGAGGAGATGGCGGTTTCTTGGCCCTGAACCCAGTCCCGAAGAGTCCCGGTGGTTCCAAACTTATTCCATTTTGCAATTATTAAGGCCGCTGTGAAACATGAAAAGCTTTAGAAATGGTTTTTAATCCCATTTTAATTTCTGATCCATGCTTCACCACAATATTATTGTGGTTGGGCTCCACAATTTTTATTGTGGTGGAGTAAACTGAACTTTTGTAAATGACAGATTTCAGTTGCTTTGTTTTAGAGGCTCCATAATTTAAACATTTCTTGTGAGCCCGATGGCTCATTATAAGGTTTCTGAGTCAGCCTGTGTACTGTTCCCTGTGAACTGAACACTTTCATACTAAATCACAGAATTAATATAAAACATAGATCTACTAATAATAAGAAACATAGAAATCTGAGCTTATAGTACACATTAAATGGAAAAAAAAAAAAAAAAAAAATCCATGTTATCACAATGGCATTATGAAGTCTGTGTGGCAACCCCCCCCCCCCCAACACACACACACACACACACAGCAATCTGCCTAATTACACATGTCTTAAAGCTTTGGCAGTTCTTGACATTCTGTCACACCATGAATACTTAATGGTTATATCCACTATAAGCCTTCCTGTCTCAAACCCTCTGGTTCCAAGTTGTGTGTGTGTGACTTTGTGGTGGTCCATAGGAGTGAAGGAGAGTTGTTCAAACTCGTCCTCATGCGTATGTGACCTCTCTGTGTCTGTTCCACACACTGAGCCGTGGCGCTTCGCAGGCAGATCATCATCAATCATGGATGAAAAATTGTCTTTCTTTCCCCGTCCCTCCCAGGCACTTGACCTTTCCCAGACTTTTTCTTAGGTATTTCTTCCTACTGTGATATCTTAATAAAAGATAAAGTGCTAAAGAAGATATACCCTCCAGAGAGCACACATATTATAAATACCAGCACTCTAATGTTTCACTGTACATCTAGGAAGATAATGGCCCTCTGAGGGGTGTCCACATGCTGGCAGTGATTCTCTCAGGAGGACGATGTGATCACCAACCTGCACTAGTAAACAAAGGAGGAATGAATCTAATTCACACAGAAAAACACAACTTGTGATGATGTCATTGATTTGAGAGTGATCTAATGTGACCCCCCCCCCCCCCCCCAGAGAGACTGACAGCTACTGTTCCTTCACCTGCTCTGTTCAGTTTAGTGGGGTTCACCCTGAACAGGTCGCCAGTCTATCACAGGGCCGACATATAAATGTCAACAACCTCACACTCTCACATTCATGTCTACATCTGCATGTGCAGTAACTTAGAGACAACATTTAACATAGTGTGCATGTGTCTGGGCTGTGGGAGGAGGCTGGAGGAGGGAGAATGCAAACTCCAGGAAGGCCTCAGACAGGGTGGATGAGTGGTTGGAGTGAGTTCCATATGGGCACAATGAGTCCTGAAGCAGGTGATCGACAGTTCAACTCCCACTGGCGTTTTTGCTGTGTGTCCTTCCCCTATTCTCTCTCCCTGCTTCCCTGGCTCTGTCTGAATAAAAGTAAAATGCCCAAAAAAATATGTCAAAAAGGAAGAAAATAACTAAGGCCCCAAACCCAAGAACCCACAACCCTCTCACTGTGCCACACTGGACCGGGATTCAAACCCAGAATATTCTTGCTGCAAGGCAACAGTGCAAATCATTGAACCACTGTTTCATCCTTACATAACATCAACACTAAGTTCATATTTAAGACTCAAAGTAACTGATTTATTTTAGTAGCAGGAAAACAAGCTGGGGATAGGTGTGGGTTTGTCACTGTGAGTGGCACTTTCCACTTTATACATTCACTGTTGTGTTGTTTGGGGCCATTAATCATGGTTCAGTTGTTCCAGGAGTTGTCTTTGGGATACATCAAATATGAAGTCAATCATTTACTTTATACTGGGGATCACCTGGGTATAATCACAATGCTGACATGAACTATAAGGAGCACTTCCGAATGTAGGTCTATTCTATTCTAAAGAATGGTTGCATATTGACGTTAGATTAAAGAGACTGGTGCAGGTATTCAGTGTGTTGAAGTATTTCTTTTGAGATGACCTGAACATAACCTGAAGCAGCCACTTTAGCCTTCTCTTTATCCATTAGCCCCTCCTGTGGAAACAGAACCCACTGTTTGCCCTGCCCCTTTGAGAACTGGCCGCCATGTGACCTTTTCCCTGTGGAAGAGTAGCGCCAGGGAGGCTGGCAGGACTTTCCATCTCCTACACACCAGAGCCAGACAGTAGCAACTTCTCCCCTGAGAGCTCTCAGTGTGTACAGAGATCCTGCTGGGCCTGGCCTCTTCAGTTGCTCCTTTAGTCTTATGGGAGTAATCCCAGTTTGGCAGTGCAATGATAACATGATTCTAAGTGTTTAGAGGAGTGGGGTTAATGTGTACCTGCCCACCTCCTGTCTCCCTTATTAGCAGGGGGATTGAAAGAGGCAGGCACAAAAGACATCGTGCCAGTGTGATGGACACTAAGCACAAATTGAAACAGAATGAAGCACAGAAATCTGTAATAAGATGGGTTTCTGTGGTAATGAGCATATTTCTCTTTTACATCAACCCAAGGTCAACACTCAACACAGTGGTTTTTCAAAAGAAGTTAAATCTCTCTTGAGTCTCATCTAAAAGCCCAGTATATTATCAAAGTTTTCACACAGAGAACTCTTAAGACCCACAATAGATGTTAAAGGACAGCAGCAGAGAACACAAAAGGCCTTCAAGGCCTTTATGTAACCATGGCTGGCATGTGGTCAATTCAAAACCTCTATGGTAATTTCAGGAGGATAAGTCGAACACAAGAGATGAAGCCTCTTTGTTGCAGCCTGCTCTGGGATACACTTGCTTTTAGTTTTTCATCATATCAGGCATATTTCCAGGTCATGATGATTTCATACTCATCCGTCATTCACACACACGTGTGTTGGCATGCAAACACACAGACTCACATGAAAGAGAAGAAAGAGAGAGAGAGTTAGGGTCAGCGTGACTGCCCACCCATAAATCCATGTAATGAAATCGGCCTGTACAGTGGAGTCCCACCATGCTTGTCTCTGATTGGTCAGCCTGATATAAAAAAAAAAAAAAAAAAAAAAAAGAGGCCAGGCTGCTGATTCTAATCTCTTTCTAACCTGGCATTCACTGCCCATGACTATTAGATCAGTAACTAAATCCTATCAAATATATTGCCATCTAAGAAGCGGAGAGGCCAGGAGCAGAACCTGCCACCTGCAGTCATTCAGCATTAAAGCTCTGGATGAGAATACCCTGTTTGTGTCAGTATTAGTGAGGGGAGGAGTCAGCACGCTGCTGAGCCAGGATTAAGGCTGCCCATGGAATGGTGGGAAACATCAACAGGAATGCCTCTGCAGAGGTTTCCCAAGACTGTAAAAGACTCCCGTTGTAACCCATGACAATAAAATTATGCCTGTTTATATGTGTACCCACAGATATTTGGAGGAAAAACTGAGTTACGCAAAAAAAAAAAAAAAAAAAAAAAATCAAAGTGCTGATGTGGCACAAAATGAGAAATGAGGTTTGGCAATCCACCCTCCCCAAAGAGCACAGAGCAGCCTGGCAGTTTACAGCACGTTAGTAGAATTTGTTTATTTCTAAAAACTTTGAAATCTCACTGGTTAAATTCATCATTGTCTTACTGTAATTTAATATCTGTCAGTTGCAAGTAAACAAAAGAACCCATAAAAGTATTCATGTTTTATAATGAAACAGAAAGTTGATGTTACATCTTGTTGTATTTTCTCCTTTACTTTTGTTCAGTGAACAACATACCTAATAAGTACCTACACCGAAAGTAAGTTGATCAAACCTATATCAGCAATATTTTAAAGTTATCATGTTCAGAAACATGTTTTGTTATACTGGGTGAAATGGTCCTTCTAACCTGTATTCAGAAAAAGGAAGGAAAATAATCATTCCTCTGTGGCAGCTGCAGGACTGACAAAACTCTGACCAATCCATGCTTTACGCTCCGAAAAGCAAAAACCAATCAGGCGCCTTCATGTCTAGTTCTGCCTAAGCCCAGTCAAGCTGCTGTCTCTCTCCCTCCTCTGGCATGCGCATTGGGTGTCTTCACCTATGTCCGCGGGAAGGTGGAGGCGTGGCTTCAGGGAGAAGTCTGAGGAAGGGGGCTTCAGGGACTTTTGACTTATGTATTTTCAAAAAAAAAACAAAAACGTTTTTTCGAGGATCTCCAACCCTACCTTTAAGGTGCAATGATTTACACTATGTATGATATGGCAATGTTCAAAAAACATGCAAACAAAGAAAAAAAGTGATTATGAGAATTATCACCTACCTGCAGCTCCTTTTGAAATACCATATATGCTATTTCAAAAAGAGCTGGTTTCCTGTCTGTCCTGTCTTATTATAACCTCACTTTAATGGGCTTGTTCGAGATGAGCCAGACCTGCGCAGAATCGATCACTGACGACCACCACGCAATGCATGCCGGTTAGATTTGTGTCCGATTTGCACACGCCAGCAACGATAACCTCACGAGATCAAGGCAGTCGCAGTTTTTAGAGCCAGGCGCCACAGTTGCTCTCAACCGACTGCAAGCCTCAGGGCATGATGGGAAATGCCTGGCTGTCACCTGATCAAAGAGCTGATTGGCTCTTAGTTAGGACTACAAGCACTACGTTTTGTCCAAAATCCTAATTTTCTGTGTAATTGTTCTATTTAATGCTAGATTATATGAATCTCATGTTGTGCAATTAAGGTTTAATCTGTTAACAAACAGACTTTGTGTGGTTGATAATAATGATGATAATAATAATAAAGGTTACTTATATAACACTCATCAAAACGAGCAATCAGTGCTTTACAAAGCAGACAAAAGGAACAAAGGATAGAATACGATGCCAGATACACACATATTCCCACATATGTACTGTGTATCATTACAAATATAAATACATCAATAAATAAAGATTATATAACCTTCTGCTTGTCCTCCCCATGTGTAGCCTGTAGCTGTGAGAATGTCTGGACTGTTAAGTCTCAGAAGTAGGATTCACTGGTACAAAGAATGTATTTCTATTTGTGACATTTGTGAGATTAAATAGTAAAAATCACACCACATCCCATAGGCCCAGTAAGATGATGATCACAGTGGAATTCATGTGCAAAGTGAGCATTATTCTCTGGCTACATATCACGTAACAGTAACTGCTGAAGAAAAAATATTCACACTGAGTCAAACTTAAGTTCTGATGAATATATTGGTTATTTACTGGACAATTGCAGTAAAGCATAACACAATTTCTTCAGCCATCCGAACGTGTTCTGCAAACTACAGGTGGCCTACAGATGGATCTAACAGGATGGAAATATTTCGGTGACTTCCTGTATATTCTTTGACGGCGGCTGGAAACTGTCCGACTTGACTGCAGTTTTCTGTCACCGCCCCCTGCTGCTGCCGCCTGGGCTCGTCCACCTTCCAGGGGAGGGGCAGTTCATCTCCAACGAGCCACTTAGTCACTTCTTGTTTATTCTTGGTCCAAATCTATTGTTTATATAAATGTATCATTTATCACACGACTTTATTAATGTCGGTAGTGACCAGCCAGATGTTTAATATAATTTAAATATTTTATTGTGAAATACAATGTCAATTTAGGAGGAAAAGAAAAAAAAAGGAAAAGGAAAGCGGAACCAAAAGTGCGGTTATCGCTGCACCGCGGTGCCCAAGGTGGGAGACTCCTTCTTCTCTCAGACAGATTTGGAGAGGAAGATGGCGGTTCACTGTTTCTCTCGCTGACTTCATGATTCTGTTTTCCAGGTTGGTACACGGTAAAATGTTGAAAAACCGCTTGCTCCTGAAGTGTACGGTGGTGTATTGCAGCTGTAATGAGTCTGGTGTAGAATGTGTGATGTGTGCAGTCGAGCTAAAGTGCTGCGTTTATCATGGCTAGGTACCAGTTTTGTAAACAATGGCGCTAGCGGCCATTTAGCACGTGTGCACTGTGACTGTATGTGTGATTCTGTGTGCTGGTGTTCTCGCTCCCTGGCATGTTTTTATTTCGGTTCCTGAGGTATCCTGACATGTTAAAAACTACAGTTAATGTTAAGGGAAAGAAAGCCTGCTCTTTATAACTTAAACTGAGATATCTTTGAAGTTATACAGGAGCAGTTATGTGTCTGTTCTGCTATAAGTTGAGTGGTTTTCCCTGTGTGTTGTGTTTCATGTTTTGACTCTAAAGTCATTTAAACATTCATTTAAAGCCAAAGAGGGTTTATGATTTACATTATTACATTAATATGATGGTAGATTTCTTGAGTTAAAAACAAATATACATCTGTATAGATTAAAACATGATTTATCCTAATGATATTATTGCACTTGAAAGAAAGAGTGATATTTATTTTTGTAAAGACACAATTATTTCTATGAATGTGTGTGTGTGTGTGTGTGTGTGAGAGAGAGAGAGAGAGAGAGAGAGAGAGAGAGATCTTGCCCACTGATGTGTGGAAAGTAGAGACAACTGTATTGATGTATTGAAATTGAAACTAACAAATGGACATTGAAACTGAAACATGACTACACTGGGGAATGCTTATTGTTTTATACTGTGATTTTTGCAATAAACAGATTGGGAGAAGAGGATGGCAGGTCACTGTTTCTCTCACTGACTTCATGATCTGTTTTCCAGGGTCCCTTCCAGGAGAGCAAACAGCAGTGTACCAGAACTAAAATCATTTGTTACTTAAGTTACACACATGGCAACTCGTAACAGTTGCTTCACCTGTGCCTCACTTCTCTATGTATGTGAATGAAGACTGTGTACCTGCTCCGCTGTGTCTGTGGTCTACATTTTGGGTCCTGTATTTCTCTCCTGCTATACCAAAACCTGCACCAAGAGGGACATGTATGGTGCTGCATGCATGCTTTTGCTCGCACATGCATATATCAAGACACTGGGCATCTATACCTATAAGTGGTTAAAAAAGTTGGCATGGTAACCACCGGGATGAAAGGCTCATTTCACTTCTGACAGTTGGTCTGGTCAGTGAGGTGTGTGCTGTGTCTGTAACAGTGCATGTTGTCACAGTGTTCTGGAGTCCATCTCTAACACTGCAGCAAGGTGAGGAGTTTTCAGTGTAGTGTAGGCTGTAAGGGTTAGGTAGCTATATAATGGTCCATAACAACCTTCTCAATAATAATGTTGATGTGTTGTTGAAATGTGTTGAGCTGCTGAGTTAACAATATATGTTAACTCAGCAAGCCTTTTAAATAAAAGTTCTACATTTGCCTAAAGATAAAATTGGTTAAATATTTAATTTCTGCAAAATGAAGCTCAAGGTTCCTGTTTTTTTTTTTTTTCCTCTGTAGTTAAATCAAATTATTACATTAAATACAGTTTCACTGACATAATTAAAATGTAACAGTGAAGCCATTAGAACGTGGAGCCAACCCTGAAGGCTGTTGGTGCAGCTCCATCCTCTGCATGATCATCTTGGTCGAAAACTGCATCATGTTAATCATTCCTGCACCTGTGCCAAGTTATTACAGTGGGAAGAGACACAAATACAATTATGATAATGGGGCGCAGATAGTAGAGAGGATAATTGCATATTTTTTGGATGAACATGACTTGACATCAGGAACAGAGTCCCAGTTCACATCTGCTGCTCATCACTCAAATGCCCCGTGTGGATGTTTTCAGCCCAGAAAGGAAAACTTTGATGGAGATGATGTAAACTCTGCATCAGGTCTGTGACGTGAAGATGAGCTTTTACCACTTAAAGATGAATTGTCTTCTCTTCCTCTGATTTAATTATATCATGGCCTGTGTGTGTTTCCCTCTGTGTTCATCTTTGCATTCAACAACTGTGGATGAAATATACCACAGTAACAACAAATTATGACAAGAGTGTGAGTGGGAGTCAACACAGGATGAGAAGAACTGAATATGTCTCCACAGAAGGCCGACCTTGGTGCACTTGCGCCCCCAGTTTGTTTCCTTTGATTTAGCATTCAAGGTAAAAGCCATTAATCAATCCCAGGGAGGCAGGACGCCATCTGAGTGAGTTATATCCTGCATCATTTTCCACGGAAGCAGGACAGATTAGTTTACTACAGCACTCACTCACTATGTAACAGACTGACGATTTCAGACGCAGGGTATCGTCTGGATTCGGCAAAGTGGGCAGGGTATCTGAATCAGATAAGGATGAATTAGTTGTCTTTATTGATCATGTTACCATTTGCGTTGTGAGGCTTTGAATGGCTCGGCAGAACTTAACTGTTGCAAGTTACAAAACTGTGTTTTCTTTGATCTGATATGATTATTATATACTTCTATTGTTCCTGTAGGGGAAATTCCTCTTGGGCCCAGTGGTGCTGCATACGTTGCCTCTATAGTCAATAAATACATAAAAACAACATTCAAGCATAATCAGAAGGTCAGTAGTTGAAACAGTGGACCTAACAGACAGATATAATGATGAACAGTAGCAAAAGCAACATTGAATCAATAAATAAACAAGAGGCAACTGCTGTAACAGGCAACACGGCACATCTCACACATACTCAGTATATTCACACAATTATTATAAGTGTATACATGCATCAGTGATTGATAACTACATCACTCGAGTCCGACTATCATCCTGTTCTAATATGACTCCAATATAAGTGAAACTGTTCAAATTTTGAGTTGAGTGAAAGTACAGAAGTAATGGCTTTCTAGAAATGAAGTAGAACTCACTGTCGTGTTGTGTTATTTCACATTTACAGAGAACTTTCTGTGTAGAATGTAGGATGTAGAGAATCTTGTACGAGACGGTGAGACAAAGTCTGTTCCTTTTCTTTTTTAGTCAGTGATGAAGGTTGGCCAGAGTAAACACAGTCAGTTTTAGAGACTAAATGAGCGGTGGCTTTGTTTCTAAAGTTTCACACGCTGACTTCAGATCAGACCATGGCCTCTGATTAAGAATGTTCTGCCTCATCATTTAGAAACTAACAGGATCAATCATGACTATGTGGTCTGTCACATTTCCAAAATAAAAGAAAGTTAATTCTGCTGAATAAAAGCTCTGTTTCAATATGACAACTGTTTCATGTGACAAATAGCTACTGCATAGAAATGTAGCAGAGGGTGATTAAGAAGAATGAGTCTAAGTCAAAGATAACATTACATGAAATATTTATAATTAAGTAAAATGTATAGTGTGCAAGTTTGTTATTGTCCACTCCATGCAATACCCTATATTTAACAACTGGTCTGCTGAGTCCAAATAAACTGCTAGGTAGGCTGGTTAACACTCTACTTTGATGCTAACAATCATATGATGAAGATCACAGCTCGTGAGACTGAGCATTACACCCACATACTGAAAATTAACACGAAACACACTCTTCCTAACGGTGAAAACAACACCTACAGCAGCACATGGCTCACAGTGCCTCAGCTGTGACATTCAGACATGAGAACCCCACTACAATATGAACTTACACAAAGAAAATAAACAAGTCCCCAATAAAAGTATGTGCTATGATTATAGATGATAAAAGAACGAATGTGTAGGGGGGATGGGGGAGAAAAAGTTTGTTTAAGTAGCTTGACATTTTATCAGGTCAGTCTCTAGTGTCTCCTGAAAAACAACAAGAAAAGAAACCTCAAAAATAATCTTGACCATGGAGGTTGGACATGAACCAGAAGGGTAATTATGACGGCAAATAAACAAACCGAGGGAAGTCTGCAGGACTGTAAATGCCATGGAAACAGGACACACTGGGTGATCGCCTTCTTCTTAGTAACCAGGCTGAAATCAGTCCTCAGCTGTATTCACAACTGCAACTAATCTAAATAAGACAAAGAAAGACAGGAAAAAGCAAAGAAGCCTGCACTCTGAAACAGTGACATTAAACCTGACAGCATCACACTGCACTCCCTCCTTTTGTTGTGATTGTAAAGAAGAAATCTCAGGCCCCCCGGCGATTTTATTGCCACTGTATCACTTTGAGTGCCACACTTCTGATAGAGGCCGGGGGTTGGCTTTTTGTTTTGAGACTCGCTGCAGCTTTGTGTTGCAGGTGAGGGATATGAGCGCTGACTTTCTCAGACAATTGTGACCTGTGTCTGAATAAAGGCCAGGCCTCATCTCTGCTGGGTCCTGTTCAGCCTCTTTACTTACAGCTGAAATATTGAGATGCTCTTTGCCAGAATGTAAAAGGAAAACACTCAAGAGGGAGTAAAGGAAAAAAAAATGGGGGTATGGCCATGACTACAAAATCGAATTATTCCCTGCTGGGTTTACCCCTCTGCCAAATGCAATATTTTTGAAACTGAAATGGAGTAGAGAACAAAGGAGGGGAGGCATAACAAAAGAAATGACACCTGCATGTGTGATTAGAAATTGAAAGACCGTTCCAATGATTTTGCCTGTTTAAGACAAATAACTCCCTCTGTTTCTTCCATGTGACCCCATATGACTGAGCACCTTCCTTCACAAAACACATGTCACATAAAGATCATATTGATTTCACTTGTAAAACAGTCTTTTAAACTGGGACTGGTTCACATGGTAGAGACGTGGTATAATGGTGACCAAAGAAGGAAGGATGCATTGGTGCAAATGATTCCATGTCACATGAAACAAAGAGGACATGGGAAAGTACAATGTCTGTGGTCCAATGAACAAATCAGCTGGTGTGTTGCACCATTCACAGCATCAGGCCACAGCTCCAGCACAGAGACTTTGAAGGGCAAGATTTGTGGTTACATGTTGTCATTCACATTTCCAGTGAACACAAACCAGCAAACTTTGATTCAGGGACAGCAGTTCCACATACCAACACTTTTTTTCTGATGGATTTGAATTTCCAAGTACATAAAGGAGAGTGCCACACACTGTGTTGTTCCTAAATATGAAAAGCAGGCAGGCTTTAAAGGGGACCTTGGTGATCATATAGGAGTGAACACAGGGGATGTACTGGGAGCTGTTTACCAGACCTTCATTGCTATGGATACAATACTAAGTGGCTTGTTTAGGTTTAGGCACAAAATGTTGTGTGGTTAGGTAGAGGAAAATATTGTGGAATGGGATAAATACTCCCTTCAGGTTAGATTATTGTTGTTGTCATGGTTACAACAGTAACAACATGGCTAACTTTTGGCCCTTTTCCACTAGCGCATTTAGGCTCGACTTGTGACGGCTCCACACATTTTTTTTTTTTTTTTTTTTTGTTTTTCCACCAGTACGTGGTACCTGGGATTTTGTTTATGCCTCTGCCCGGGTTTCAAGCAAGCCAAGGCGATACTAAAACGTGACATCAACCGACTGCCTTCCACTGATTGGCCAGAGCATCCTCACTGGAAGAGTCGCAAGCGCGACATCTGACACGAGAATCAAACCCACTTTTTTCAAAAACACACATTGAGCTCCTCCTGTGTCAATGTTATCCATCTGCCACAACTTTCTCCTGATGTGCACATTGTTTTCTCTTTTCTTTGCTCTTATCATAATTACTACAGTCACTACACTTTGCACAGCAGTGAAACATTTATTTAGATTGTGTCTTTGAGGTATAGTGTATCAAAACATCATCCATTCTTGGCTCCCGAAGTATTTGCCAGTATTAGATCCCTGTCAGTATCAAACATGTTTGTTCAACACACTGTGAATCAGGTGAGTGCAGAAACTAGAATATCTTCAGTCATTCGCAGCATCACCACCCTGCTCAGACTCTCACAGTTTTCAAATTGTCCCATTCATGGCATCAAAAGCATTCTGCTGTGAACTGCATAGTTAGGCATGTGTTACAACTGCACCATCTGTTCGTTCCTCTTCCCTGTCTCTCTCCGCTCGCCTCAGCACCAACTCCTCCTCAGTATCCTCTGGCTCAAACTGATTCAGTACAACAGTTTTTCCATAGAAAGCGTATCTTCTTGGCAAAGCTTTGTCTTATTACAGCATAAGTATTTTTGCAGAGGTAACTATTTCCTTGCCGATGTTTGATAAATTAGTTGTTGATCTAGTAGCAGTAAACAGACAGTGAACTCATCAGTTGACCAGCTACCCGACTAAGTCAAGTGAAGGAGACTTACTAATAAAGTCCTCTAGAGTGGTAGTCAAATTTGGTAATCTTGATGAGCTAAAGGAGATAAACTAAACAGTACATAAAGTGGCTCCAACAGGGGACCACCACTGAAAACACACCCACACCAATTAAAGGTAGGGATGGAGGTCCTGGAAAAAAGCAGTTTGAGCAGGCCATTTTGAAAACAAACAACTCAAATGTTCAAGCCTCTTTCCTCAGATTTCTCTCCAAAGAAGAAATATGAGCATAACACAGCAGATAAAAAAGAGAATAGTATGACATTCTGTGTGGTCCATGTGACTGTACGTATCTGGAATAGGGGAAAAAAAGATCACATTTTCCTTATGCCTCGTAATTTATATTGAAACTACTTGAGGTTATTAATAATGAAGCAAAGCTAACAGCAGTGCTCGTAAAGGTCGTGAGTGCCATCTCATTGTTAGCTTTCTCATTGGTTTGTTTCTTGTTTTGGTTTGCTCTCACTGCTCTCACAGCTAGCTACACTGTTGTCCACATCAAGTATCTGTCCATGACCCGCTGAGAAGCAAACAGCAAGACTCTGTGTAGTCCACAGAGTTAAAGAGAGGATATATTGGATATACCAGGTGGCTATAAACCTGACTGCTGAGAGGCAGCTCTTCTGCTCAAAGTGGCTCCTGGCCAGCCACTCTACCATGATGCATTTGGAGAGCTGCTGAGATGGTCATTCTTCCAGCAAGTTCCCCATCTTGGAAGAGGACTTGAGTTAGGGTAAGTTCTGTAGGATCTTGACAGACAGTCTTCTTACCTATTTTGTCTAGGAAGAGTCCTGATGGTTCCAGATTTCTCCCATTTTGTTGTCAATGTGGCCTCTATGCAGTAAGGAGCTCTCAAAACTCCAGAATAGTTTTGTGCTGTTAGCCCGATGTATTCCTCACCTCACTGTGTTTGTGTATGTCTGCAGACTCCATGCCCAAGTCCCTAAACTTGGTGGTGTGGATTTTGCACTGACATCTAAGTGTGAACTGTGGCACTGCTTTGAGCCTTTTTTAAACTGTTCCATCAATTCAATTCCAAACTCGTCGACACATCTCAGGTATAATTACACCCAAAAGCACGCACACTCAGATCTCAATGAAAGGCTGTGAATACTTTGGTAAATGAGAGATTTAAGTTTACAAAAATCTGCACTGTTTGTATAATGTTTTCGCCTTATCATTGTCTGTCATGGAATGCAGAGGTCTGGCATATGTACTGCAACTTGTTGAGTAGTTTTCAGAAAGACATGGGAACTGTGTGGTTAATGTGCACACCTGCATATTTGCTTATTTATCGCAAAGTCATATTGTCATTGTGATATTGAATAGTGTCGTCGCGCATCGGACATTTTGCTGATATCATGCAAGCCTATTTCTGCCTACAGGATCCACTCTAAATATTACACTGGGTTTTTGCATTGTGCTGCTGTCAGATCACAAGTGGACTTATAAGCAATACTGAGGATGAGAAATTTATAATCTTTATCACTTTCAGTGACCATGACAAGCTAACATTTATTAAAGCCAGCCTGTAGGCACTTCACTTAGAGAGTAATGTCTCGTCAATGACAGTCAATGTCGCCATATATGGCCGTGTTAAAAAGCTTTTTAATTAGTAGAGCAAAAGAGAAAATGGCTCAATGTATCTGGGCCAACTGAGATCTGAATGGGAGTCCCAACTAATCAAAAACTGATTCTGAGCCAGATCCCTGAATATCAACATCTGTCCACAGTGTAGACATTGCTTATATCTGGTGGTTGGCTGAAAATACCCACAAGCCTGCATTGAAATAGGAAGAATAATGGTTCATTTTTGCACATTACATTCCTACTCACCGTCTGCAAGTGCCACTGACATTGCCTTTGTCATCTTCTCTCTTCCTCGCAGACCCTAGTAATGGCATGGACTCTGAATCTCTTCCCAGACAAAGACACGGGGCTGCATTGTCACAGTGTCATTCAACAGGCTTGAACGAGAGCAAGTGAGAGGCGAGGGAAATCACTCCTGTGCCTCCATGCACTCTTCCTATTTGACTAGTCTTTGGTGTGAAACCGCTCAATATTCTGGGTTTGGAGCAGCTGCTTTCCCAGATCAGTGGAGACTGAATACATTAAGTCGAGGTCTGTGTTCAGGCATGGTTGAAATGCAAATATTTCATGCCCCTGAAATCAAATCATTTCAGTACCTGCTGAACCCAGAAGAGAATTTATTTTTCCTTTTTTTTTCTTTTTTTTTTTTTTTCTTATCCAGTACACAGGTACCTGCCCCAAGCAATAAGAGGGAGCACGGCACAGATCCACAGTGTATGTACATGTGCATGTAGCAGATATTCAGACTTTTAAAACTTTGTCTGTTTCGTACTGACTTACCCAATTAACATTGTTAACATTCTTCTACATATAGGCCTACACAATTGATCACATTATTTTATATCCACCTGTTTTGGGTCACTGTTACCTGTACAGCACTTTAAGGGCAACTGCAAAACATGTCGAAGATCCACTTAGATTCAAAGGTAGCTAATGATATTCACAGATCAGGCATTACATTCAGAGCACTGACAGGTGGAGTGAATAACAATTAATAAAACTTGATCATGACACCTGTTAGTGGGTGGGATATATTAGGCAGCAGGTGAGTTGATGTGTTAGAAGCAGGAAAAATGGGCAGCGTCAGGATTTGATCCAGTTTGACCAGGACAACTGGGGCAGAGCATGTGAAAAGCTGCAGCTCTTGTGGGCTGTTCCTGGTCTGCAGTGGTCAGGGTCTATCAAAACTGGTCCAAGGAAGGAACAGTGGTGAACCGGTCACAGGCTCATTGATACATGTGTTGTCCAATCCTACAGACCAGCTACTGTTGATCAAACTGCTGAAGACGTTCATGCTGGTTCTGATAGAAAGGTGTCAGAACACACAGTGCATCACAGTTTGTTGTGTATTTGGCAGCAGAAGGGACCAACACTATATTAGACAGGTGGTCTAAAGGACTAAAGCTGCCCTACTTTGGCAGTGCTGTGTCTGACAATTTTTATACATTTCCAAACGCAACAACCAGGTTTTGCTGAGCTGAGAAAGTGAGCAGAGTTTCAACTTCTCCCCCAAGCTCTGTCGCCTGCTGTCACATCTTACATGTACAGATAAGTGCAGCACCATAAGGAAAATGTGACCTACCTGCTTTTATTCCCATTTGTATGATTCATAGTGTCTCAGCCCTTGATATGACAGCAGTCTTTCTCCCTGCCTATTGAGAGCCGATCATACTCTGATCCCTTAGACTTGACCAGACAAATCTTTATAGGAACTAGTTTCCTTTATGCATCCTGAGACGTTACCTCAGTTTCTGTTCAAGGATGGCTGTGATAGGATGGTGCTGATATAAATGGCGTCTCCTTGGTATTCATTTGGTTGTCAAGTGATTCATATTCTGCACAACTGCTGATCACAGGTCAGCTGCTCCTGCTCCTGTGCTCCTGCACAACTGTGAATGATGGAGCACCACAGCCGTAACGATGGCTGCATCAGACTGTCGGCCAATCCGTCAACCACTTCTGTTCTGGTATCATGAGCTTTTTTTGTCGTTGATCAATGATGGAGTATAGTCCAAGCCCCTTTCCTCAGATTCCTCTCCGAAGCCACACCTCCAGAGTGCAGGAATGCACAACGCTTGTTCAGCGCTGGGCACATCAAGATGAAGCCCCACTACACACGACAGTATCACGGAAAGCCGCATCACTCACATTGGGATTATAATAGAGGTACATTGCCACTTACTAGACTTAAGTGCTGTACATTGGATTTCTGGTGATGTCTTTTCCATGGTGTAACTCATTGAAGACTCTGAGCATGCACGCATATTGGTGTGTGGTACGCGCAGATTAGGGAGGAAGGGACAGCGTAGGCAGTTTGATTGACACATCACAATCCAATTGATTTGAACGTGGCGTTCACAATAAAAAAAAAAAAAAAAACATTGAATGAATGAAATCACCTCACAACAGTCTGTCAACATCATTGTCACTATTTTAGTTCACTTTTTGATGTTGTACACGTCTCTATAACCATGGGTTCAACAGCAGATCACTGTAGTGCAGACAAACAGTGCTCTGGCGTTGTGACTTTATCGGTACATTCTTTATAAACTTGTATATCTTCATAGAAGCTCTGAGGCTTGTTCACCTTTAACAATGTTCATCAAAAATATAAATTTATACCAATTTTCAGTATGGGGAAGATCACAATCACTTTTGTTAAGAGCATGCTGACCTAAAAAAAACTGTTAATGTAACGTGAGCAAATTTCAGAGAACCTGACTATTAACCATTGTAACTCACATACACATCTGCCTGTTTGAAGATATTCCTCACTTTCCCCTTGATGATCTCAGTAACTCATGATTGTCCACTTTAAATCTGAGTGATATGCAGAATGTATGTACATGTATACATTTTGTACATCTCTGCAGATTCCTTAACACCTCTCAGATTCTTCTTGATATTTGCAGTTTGAGCTGGTGCGTTGCCACATGTGTCTTAGGCCTCTCACTGGGTTAAAAAGGGAAAGTTAAACAACAGGCAGTCTGAATCAATGGTGTCTTTTCGAGGTGGTAGAAATGAGGTGGAAATACCAACACCCAGGAAGGCACACAAACAGGTGTAATCAGCTACCACTGATGATTCGCGCCCCCCCAACTCGTACCTCCCCCCAGGTTCCTGACATTAAAATTAATGTCCTGGTATCCATTTCTCTGGCACCGACTGCGGCTCAGAGGTGAAATACAGGCACCGCTGCGTTTTGATTCAGATTTTTTTTTCAATATTTCTATATTTATTTCCTCCTGTCTCTTCTATGTGTCCACGTGTGACAGATACAGAGGGTGGGTGAGAAACTACAATTTGGATCTGTGTGTATGTGTGGAGTAATCTCTCAAGATGTCAGTGAAGCAATTTAATGTCTCTGTGAGCCATCAAAAGTTTGTCATTTGGCAATCACACTGTATCAGGTTTTATTCCCCTCCTGAGGATTGCTCTATTTTACCATGTCTAACAAATATTCACAGGGAATATGGGAGCTGAGGAATAGTAATTGAGTGCTGCAAAATGAAAACATTGCACTGAAGTGTGTTTGTTTGTGCTCTGCATTTATCTGTGATGCTGTTTGTGATCCAAATCTAAATGTAACGTTCACTTCAGAGCACATTATACATATTTCTCTCTTTCTCAGTCATTTCAATGGTGTAATAAACACAGCAGTTTCATCAGGGTCCCTAGACCTTCCAGTATGCTCCGGCCATAAAAGTGTCAAATACAGCACTGTATTTATATATATTTATATATTATGTACATTGTAAATTGCAGTACAGTGCAGGGACAGAATAAGCCTAGCTTAGCCTGAAGACTATAGGAAACAGCAACTCTCTGCTGTCACACTCACTTACAAATGATGTTATTTAAGTCCTTCAGAGTTCTGGGCCTGAGAGGTGGAAGGGAATTGGACCCTTGTGTCCCCGGCCTGGTCCCTCTCTTTGCTGTGTCCTCAGCCTGGTCCAGCACACTGATGGCAGAGTTCCAGTCCAGTCTCTTACAGACCATAGACTCTCTTTCACAATATTTAGCAGTAGTTCTCGACATTACTACACATTTGAACATTATGTCTAGGCTATTTTGACATTTAAACTTTATTTCTCCCCCCCCCTTTTTTTTTTTCAAACAACCCACATTTGGAACAGATCAGTATGATGGAAGCTGACACACTATTACATATCCCCAGATCTCCCTGTCCATCATTAATTCTCTAAAGTGTCCTACAGACATCTTGTCAGGAGGTAGAATCCTAATGGTGCAAGGATTGTCATGAAATCTGTAAAAAACAAAACAAAACATGATGCCCTCAGGATGAACTGGATAATCTTGTGAAAATAGTTGTAACAATAATGAAAATAATCATCATATATCGAACTGACCCCTGGTCACCTTACAACATTAAATTGACCCTGTGTTTCTCTTAGATTGAATATGGTATTGACAGATGAAATGACTTCTACAGTATGATTTATATGGCCTACACACACACACACACACACACACACACACGCACTTTGGATTACATTAAATATGGACCATCACAAAATTGCATCCTACTAGGAACCTATCCCTTTTTTCATAAAGTATTTCTTCCAGAACCATTTTCATAGTTTCATCCAGCCTACTGTAGTCCACGGGGTGAAGGGTGAAACTTGTGAGTGTGAAATGATCCACTTTTACTATTCATTCCATGAGATGGTTCTTCTATTTGAGTCCAAAGACATCTGATCATCCAGAGTAAGAGGCATAATCCTTCATCCTGAATATTACCACATTAAATCCTTGGATTACATGAAGCATTTGTCCTGAGCATTGTCATGTTGTGGTCTATCTATCTATCTATCTATCTATCTATCTATCTATCTATCTATCTATCTATCTATCTATCCATCTTGGTATCTATCTACCAAGATGTTGACAACTTTGAATAATTGTAAAAATAATTTTAGGTGAATTAACATGAAATCTGGATTAGAAAATTGCCTTCAAATTAGTATTTACAATAATCATATAATTAGACACTGATTAAAAGAAATGTAGAGACATGAAACAAACCTGCCAAGAGATTGTCTGTTGGAAAAAGAGAGAATCCAGAGGTTAATTTTCTCCTGATCAGTTTGTCGAGAGAGAGAGAGAGAGAGAGAGAGAGAGAGAAAACAGAAAATCTGTGGCTTGTGACAATAATACAGTATTTATTTCAGAGATTATGGGGTGAAACAATCAGCATCTGTGATCATGACCACTGCTCCCATTGGAGAGAAAAGATGCAGACCTGCCTCCAGTCTCCTGAAGGGATGGAGAGGTGGTGAAACCTACCTCAGACACCTGTAAGTGTGTCAGACTCACACAGACAGACAGTCTCCTCTCTCAGCTGTCTCAGGCTCTATCTTTCTCTCTTTGATACCAACATCCCACAAGATCCAGTGACAAACCATGTCTGCTGTGTTGGGTGTCAAAAGCGCTCATCTGCTCTAACAATTATATCACTCTGTTCCACCCTGCAATATGATATCATGTTGTTGAGTGCAGTAAAAAGCTACACGCACACACACACACACACACACACACACACACACACACACACACACACACACACACACGCACACACACACACACACACACACACACCACTGGGATTGCTATAACCTGCTAATTGGCGAAAGAGCTCAAGAGTTCAAACGCACATCGAGCACATTGAGACTTGCTTGGCACCACTGTTTTATCTCCGTCCACCCGCTCTAATCCAAAGAACAAAGCTGAGAGGAAAAAAAAATGAAACGAGCACAAGTAAGATCTAGCCCTGTAAGAAAAATAAAATCTGTCATAAAAGAAAAAAAAACAACAACAGGGGTGCAGATGGGGAAAAGAATCAAAAAGCAGATCCATCCAATGCACTGCCATGCTGGCGCGAAATAACTAATTTAAAAGGCACACAAATCAAATGAAAGAGTCTGTGGCATATGGTAACCAAGAGGGCCTTCTCTCATTTTGGCACAAGTGAACAAACACACATATGAGGTGAACCATATTGAATTGAGCTAAGTAAAGGTCAGGGTCTGCAGCGTGCGGGCAGGAGAAAGCCCACCTCCAAACCTGCTCTCCAGCTTGTTATGCATCAATTTTTATTCGACAAACATTCCTCCGTGACAGTTGACCTTATCTCGGCACCCTGAAATATCGGCATCAGAGCGCTTGATCGAAAGCAAATTCATTTTATGAGCTGTACTGTAATATGTTGAGTTAATTCCCAGCTAAATGTCAGGTGAGAATGTTGGTTGGGAGGGTTTTTTCCTTCACACTCTCCTGCTCTTCTAAACAATGTGTTCCACCTGATGAGGCTGAATCTATACCGCTGATTTTAATAACTCTCGTCTCACACCAGTTGTTGGGCTGAGTCGTACCATGTAAAATGTCATTCGTCTCTTAACGGAATTTGTGGAACCTTTCCTAAATTTTACACATGTCAAATTATAATGGGAACATGCAGAACAAACACATATTACATGGACACAAACATCTGCTAATAACACACCGGTAATGTTGACACTGAGTTCATCTCATATATATATAACTCACTTGTGTACATTTTATTAAGACTTAAGTTCTGACCATTAGAGTGGCCAGTGGGCGAGTGTGTGGTTGAAACTAACCAAAGGCTCAGCTCCACATGCCCACCAGGAGTTAAGCACTGCCAAGAACAGCTCACTTTGTTTGAGCCTCCTCTTAGAAAGTGGCTGTGATGTGACGAAGGCTATGCCCATCTTTATTCACAGTTGGGTGTCACTGGAGCTCCAGAAAGAAGCCTTGAGAGAGGACATGTAAAACTACACAGATTTTTTTTTTTTTCTTTTGGTCCTTAAAACCATATCTTATTATGGATCAACACTTAAAACACAAGAGGTGTGAGATATTGAACCTTTAATTGATTCAGTATTCTTAAAGCTTGCAGGTGTTTTCACTAAATGTGTGGGTGGTTGATTCAAAACTCTTGGTTTCATTTTTGTAGTGCTCCATCAGCATTGGCAGTGAAACATTTTGGAGAACAGTAACTTGATGGAGAAGTATCAATAAGAGGTGGGCTACAGCTGGCAGCTTCTGACAGAACAAAACCCTCACTGGTCTTTGTACTCTTTTATCAACAACACAATCTACTTGTGGTATTTTAAGTGTCTGTTTAAATACTGTGTCTCTCTGCAGAAATGTTACTGTAATCTTACAGTAATAATTTAACATATAAGACAGCCCCCTTTTATGCTGGGGTAGTTTACAAGGGGGAGCAGGTCATCACTTACTGGATGGTGTGTATGGTAAGATATGTGTTATGTGTATAGGAAAAAGCACTGTATGAATGGATGAATGTGGTTTTTGGCAACTTGTATAGTGCTATGATAAAAAATAAATAAAGTGAAAGAACAAACTCTCAGTTTGATGTCAGCAAATTTAAAACATAATAATCTCTTTAAATTTAGTCACAGCTTCCACAATCACGTACATGCTGCTGTCTGCTGGGAAGTAATAAGTAATAACTGTGTGGGAACATCAAAGGAGGGAAAAGTGGCAGTAATAGATTCAGTCTATGTACTAACATACGTGAGACTACTTTCAGGATGGTGGTTGTGATGTGGTAGTTGTGCAGTGGCCTCTCCATTCCCCAAAATGTATGTTATTATGCCATTTGCACCATGGCACATCAAAAAATGGTTATGCAATATTTTAATGTTAAATCAACTGTGTATAAATAAATGACTGAGAAAAATCCACTAAGCTGTAACATAATGTTTGGACACTGTTTACAGAACTGAATGAGTATGAGAGGGAGATAATAAGGAAATCCAGGAGGCATGTCTTCCTCAGTCAGGCAGTTAAATGCATGAAAAAAAAAGAACACACACATAGGATCTCAGCCCGTGTTATCATTGGATCCTCTCAGACATTCAATCCTGAGCAGAAGGATAAAGTGGAATCTTGGCATTTGTTCTTTTCAAACAGAGCAGGGCAAGCATGTGTAATTGATGCTTGGCAAACAATGCATGTGAGCCGGGGCAGGGGCCTGGGAGCGCGGGGATAGTTTCCAGATGAGAGACGATTTGCTTTTATCATTTTCTATTGTCAGCGAATTTGCCCTATCTTTGATGGCGGAGGGGGCGATGTCTGGAGAAAGTTAACAAGCTGCTCCACTTGACTTGAGATCTAAGTTGAGACAGATGCGTCCAGATGTGTTTGTGTTCAGGACGCTGTGCTCTTCATTGGCAGGCAGTAGCTGTAGTTTATCGTCAGGCTCTCTGAGGCTTGTGATTTTAATGGCACAAAGAACAAGCAAAGGTAGGAATAATATCTGAATAAACACATAATTAATAACTTCCACAATTTGAATGTATAGTCCAATCCTTTTATTATTCAGTCACATTTTTCCCTAAAGGTTAATTCCATCAGGAAGCACGGGCTCACTGGAAATCCTCATTCATTTTCTTTGGAATCAGCCGATCCCTGATTGATGACTTTCCTTTGGACCAGTTGACCTCAGTCACAGAGAATGACACCCAGCGATTACCCTGCTCCCGTCCACTTTGAATTTCCAACAATGGATGTTTTCTGCGAGTGGCCACGAGGGCTCTGCTCCGTCTTAATTAGCACTGAAGTGCGAGGAGGAGAGGAAGTGCTTCTCTTTATTCATCAGGGCTTAGCTGTGACTGGCATGGCCTCAAGACATCCCAGCCTCACTCCTCCGGAAGCCTGCCAGATGTTATTGATATTCACAAATAGCTAGAATTTGCATCTTGATGTTCTAAAAAAAAAAAAAAAAAAATCAGTAGAAGCTCGTGTGACAGGCAGCACTCTTTTTTTCTGATTTACTTCCTTCGTCATCACAGTGATATGCTACATTGCAATTGGCTTAATATCCTCTTTCTTCTACAGGATCTTTTTGCCTGTGTCTTGATTAGCATGTGGCGTTGGTCGATGGGAAACAGGGATCGTGCATTATGCATGTCTGCCTTGCCCCATGCCATGCTTTGATAGTCACATTTGCTTTCTCTTAGCTCCGTTTGTTTTTGTTGTCTCTCTTGGTCGGGCAGAAAATCCGCAGTGTACGCAGCTGTGGACTGTGGTTATACGGATGACAAATAATGATCCACCAAAACTGTACACAGAGGTTTTCACTGAGCGCTCGTCTTGATGGGTTGGATGAGAGGAAGAGGAACACACAGCACGACTAATAAGATGAACTCCTGGCCAATTTGGGGGCAATCCAAATTAATGAGCAAATGGCTTGACAAGCAGCTCTGTCGTTCAGAAAAAAAGGCCTGGAAAAAAATAAATGAACAAAAATGAATGAACAGGATATTTTTCTACCTATATAAGAGGTTAGGCATGAGGATCATCCAGGGTTTTGCTTCCATATACTTCTATATGAGATGTTTATTTGCATGGGTGGCTCATCATGAGGCCTGGCTATCATGAAGAGCCACAGTCTGGAGTGTGTGTGCGTGTGTGTGCTGGGGTGTATTATTAGGTTGAGAGCCAGGCACAGGCAGGATATCAGGTGGCCTTTTAATTACTCCTCTGGTGGGGAAGGTAGGCAGTGGATGAAAATGACAGATGGATACTATGACTCCGCTTATCAAGGTCTAGTGATCCAGAGCACCTTGAGAGCCCTTCTGGCTAACAATAGAAACCCTCCTAGTAGAATAGCAAGTGGTGCTATGGGGATAAAGGGAGCATGAACGTGAAAATATAGCCTCAAGTCTACACCTTCACGCAGCGGCACCCCCTTGACCTGCATACCAATTCCTCAAAGCATACACACAGCCCTCCCCGATGTGAAGCCTACCTCCGTGGGCTCAGAAACCTGAAGCAGCTGGTCATCCATCTGGGACTCATCATTTGCCCCGGAGAGCAGAAACAGTTCCCACCGTGGCAAAAAGGGTATCCGCTCTGCATTATCGCCACCACCTACGCCACCGACTCCTCCCCTCGTTTTTCCACTACCGCCCTGCCATGTGAGCACCCGCCATCCTCCCAAGCCACAGCAAAGAGCTTGTGTTCTGCTCCATCTTTTCAAGAGGCTGTAACTATTCTTATTTAAACTGTTTTCTAAACTCTCAGATGCCATAAGCATGCGAGGATATGAGCAGTAATGGGATGTGGCTGTCGTCATGAAGAGGGAATGACAGACAAAAACATGAGGCCCAGTCTCTGTATGAGCTATTAATGGTAGTAACCATATATAACTTTCCCTGCTGGAAACACACATGATGAGAACAGGGGAGGGAACATTAGAGGGAATAATCTGAGTGCATAAATTTTAACAGGAATTCTTCAAAATAGACAAAAGAGAATGCAAATGATTGTGTGTTACTGTTACTTACACATACAGTGCTGAACACATCCAGATAAACAGAAGAAAAAAGACAAAAATTTGATTAAAACCTGTGCACTCACTATAGTGCACTAACAGTTGCATTTTCAATCCATTGGTGGGGAGCAACAGGCCAATACGAGAGGAGGCTCAGGGGCTTTCCTATAACTGTGTTATAGAACAAAACACACACTTCACGTAAACACAGAGAAACCAAATCCTGCAAGGTTGGATGATGGTCCTGGTGGGTGGGGTTTGGGGCATTGTTGAGAGCAATGACTATGCTGTTGTGACATCACAGAATTTTTAAGGTTGTTTTCACACCTGACCAAGAGGACTCATTTGGACTGGGGGAGCTAAAAGTTGTAACATTGTTGGATTTATCACTTGGGTTGGTTCTGCTTTCACACTGCAATTTCTGAAGTGTATTGAACTTTCTGAATAACATCACACAGTTGAAAGGGGCACTTGTTGATTGGGCAAAGTGGGAGGGAAATCCCTCCCTCCTGACCTGGAAAAACAAACGCATGTTAAGTTAGCTGTTTTATTTTATATTCGGTGTTGACCATCATTCATAGAACCATACTTACCTCTGTAATTATCCACTTTGGGGATTGTGTTTGTTTTTTTTTTTTTTTTTCACTTACCACATGCAAATTAGTGATGTGCAGATCGATACTGAAATATCAAAACCTCCGATACCAGATATTCATGCTCTAAAATCGATTCTCAAATCAAAATATCAATATTTTTGATACTTCTGTCATTTGAGGTAATGTATACAATTAACAGGAAAGTAAAGTGTATATACTTAAGAGTAGAAAGTAACTAAACTGTTGAGATCTTGTCAAAATGATACACGGGTGGTGGGAACTACTTTTTCTTCTGCCTGGGTAAGTGCGTAATACGTAAGCACAGCGACATGCTGCTCAGTCAGTCAGTCACTCAGTCTATATACTTCTGAGTTTAAAATAAATAAATAAATAAATAAATTACTCTATATTCTTTATTAAGCTATGATACACTACATTTTTAGATTTACCAGACACATTAGGTGTATTTGCACAAAGTATCGGTATCGGATCGGTATCGCCGATCGCCAGCCTGAATTTTACTCAGTATCGAATCGGAAAGGAAACGGTGGTACTGAACACCACTAATGCACATGGCTCAGCAAGCTGTTTAATATGACCATCAGGTTAGGCAGCAATACAGAGAGCATTTCACTCTCACAATGAGAAAATGGAGGAAGATGCACTGTGTATTGTGACACTTCCTACATTTGGTCCTGTGTTTGGTCCAGTGAGCATTCACACCGCATACAAACCGCACCAGGATCCACTTACAAGCAAACCGAGACCCATGTTGGACCAGATTTGGCTTGTTTGGTCCACTCCAGAGTTCAGATGAGCTTTCACCTCTGCCCAAACAATGTAAGCGGACTATACAAGGAAAAGCAGACCAAACAGCTCTGGTGTGAAAGTGACCAAAGGCTCAGCTTCTGAATATAGGCTGTGTGCATTTCTCTGAGGACTGAAGCTTTGTCACTTCAACCAATCAACACATTGGATCATCTACAGTGCCCTCGTACTCTATGGGACCTTTAAAAAAACAAAAGGCAGTTTAAGCTGTTAGAGGTCTACAGCCACCTCAAATTGCAGAAAACACCCTTAACTTGCATGCTGAGGTTTGCCTCTTCTTCAAATATAGTGATGCGATATTGACTGAAAATTTCCATTGCCATGGAAATAGGGGATGCTGAGAGGGCTGCAGGTCTGAGTGCTGGTATTAGTGAAGCTGATTTTTACATTTTAAATAATGTGTTCAATGAACTTATTTCATAGTCCTTGTCCGTGTGATTTTCTGTTAAGCAAGAGAGAAATGATGGATAAAATATGTATGCGTCTTTTCCACTTCTTGCATCACTGTGTCACGCTGACAAAAGCATGAGCAAACCAGATCAGTTACTAAACATAGTAATATATATATATTGGAAAAAAGATAGCAGCATGTCGTTCTCCTTTATACGTATATGCTACTATATAGACACTGACAGGCTCATAGTTCAAATCCCAGCCAGAGGACCTTTATTGCATTTCATGCCCATCTCTCTTCCTGTCTCTCACCAGACTGTCAACTTTCAAACAGAATGGTAAAAAACAATCTTTACAATCATTGAGAGAAACAGACACAGGCCTGTGACTGCAGCCTACACATTTGTGTATGCCGCACATTAGTCTGTCATAATAACCAGTAGGTGTACTTGGCATAGTAGCATGTCCAGATCGACTCCCTGCCTGGTTCCCTTCAGCGTCGACTCAACAGGGGGAAAAATAAACAGCTGGAGACAGAGAATCTGTGATTTCCCAACGGAAAGTTTAAAGGAAAAAAGAAAAAAGAATCTGAACACAAGAAAACCAAACTTGAAGTGAATAAGTAAATGTCTATCATTTGGAAAGAATTACTAAAGCTCTCACAAAAACTGATTAGCAGAGAGTTGTACGTTGGCACTTGCCATCTTAAAGTCACTGAACATGGCCTTTCATTGAGTAAACAACTTTTTAATCAAAACACAAGGCCTGAAAATTGTATGGATGGTTCCAGGCCAGGCTTGGCCGAGTTCACCTCATTGCAGAAGAGGAATGCATTTTCCCTCCTTATTTTCTCGGTTCTACATGACTTCCCTTGATGTACACCTCATCTGGATGTCGGGGAGGGAAATACGCAAACACAAGCTCCACTTATACACATGCCCGGAGTTGAAAACCACATGTTCCAACACCACTGTGGCTGAAGAAAAGGTAAGCTGTGTTAATTGCTATTGATCGAGAGGTTAGAGAAATTTATAGTTGCTTTTTTTTTTTTTTCTTTCTTGATGCCATTAAGTGCAGGACTCCTGAGAAATGTTTTCTGTGATGAAGAGTAGTAAGAAGAAACTATGAGAGGAAGTGTAATTTTCATGGTCATAAATCATTCAGGCTCCGGGGGAATACAAATATATAAAAATATACCTGTATATGACGTGTGTGTAAGTGCCTCATTCATAAATTTTGGTTTGGAGCAAAGTGAACCACGTGAAGTCTTTTGGACCTGCTCAGGCCACAGTACGCATACCTCTGGGACTGTACTGGTTGTGTGGTGCCGCAAATGTGGACATAACTGCACTCACACTGGTTCTAACAGACCACTGATATTTTTTCCCCCCACTTGTTCTGATTAGCTGTCTCCAAGGAAACCAGCCTTTAGTGCTGCAAATAGCGTAACGTGGGAGTGTTGACAGGAATCAGGGAGCAAAGAGACTGAGAAACCCCAAGGTTATGAAAAATGAGGAAAATAAATAAAGTGTGTGTGTGTGTGTGTGTGTGTGCGGAAATGGTGTGTCTGTGTATTTGATGTAGACATATCTATGTGTTTTGTTTTGTTTTTTTCTCTACATGTTTAGTCAGTGTGCACTTCCCCACATTTTTTAAAGTCCATCACCAGAGACCTGAGCCTGGGTGTCTTCCATGTTTTCTAGGAAGGGCAGCCGCGGTGGGGACAGTAGAAATGGACAGTCTGTTGTTACGAGATAAGGTCCGGGTGAAATCACAGGCTGGCAATGAGACAAGACAAGACATCGAAGCAGACTGGGGCCATGCTGAGGTAGACCTGGATTCTCATTTCTGTCATGTCGGTCTCTCTCTCACACACACACACACACACAAACATACAGACAAGCTCAGACTGACACAGATACACAGTCTTGGTTTATTGGTTGGTCCATGACCTAGAGTGATCACCTCAGACACAGCTACAATGTCTGTAAATGTGTCTGCTAGCCATTAGAGAGGATATGGCCTGGAGGATCAGAAGTATCAGGTAATAAATCAAGGCTTTATGTTTTTTTTTTTTACTTGTCTGGTGCTATGTTAGTCTGGGTGAGAAAGCTCTGTGGCTTTCTGGCTGGAAAAACTATTGTGTTACTGGAAGGTCATGAGTTCAAATCCCATATCACCCATGTGCTGAGGAAGAAACTAAGATGCACTATAGCTGCCAAGTTGCTGAGCTTGTTGAATAGCAAGAGTCTAATAAAACAAAATACCCCAACACCTACACCATCAGGCCAAATACATGTCCTCTGTCCACATAGGTTCTAGTGCACCTTTCTCTCTGTACTATATAGACAGTAGTGTTTTTACAGTTGTGTGGAAACAGTCAGATGACACTTTCCTGTCTCAAACTGACAATGTCCACATGTACAAAGCCATAGCTTCATGAAGAAATGACTTTCCCAGTCTGGTGTGGAGGGACTTCTGCGAGAGCCCTGACCTCCGCCCCAATCCCACACCTTTGGGATGAAGTGGAATGCAGACTATAAGCCAGACCTCAGTGCAGCCATGTTCCAAACATCTGGTGAAAAACCCCAGAGGGATGGAAGCTGTTCAAAAAGAAGGTAAATAGTAATAGTTGTAATATCATATAGACCTAGGCCTAACCCAATACCTCTGTGTCTAGACACATTAGGCAAGAATAGCCAATTTTGGTAAAGAATATTAGCCAATGTATAAAATGGCAAAAAAAAAAAAAAAAAAAAAAAAAAGAAACATCCATGTCCAGAGTCTTGCTATAATCCAACAATTCTGACATAAATTTGTATCTTACAGTCATTTTTATGTTTGCTGATTTTCCATCAGGGGAGAGCTTTTGTTTAGTTTCACTCCAGCCAATCAGTATGGAGTGATTCATCTGTCTCAGCTAAGCCATTTGCTGACCATTAACTTTTGATGTTTCTTTCAATTGATTAGTAAATTATTTTTGATGAATGTTTAGACTGGGCTGGCATGCAACGATCTCTACAGCAGCATGTCATCATTGTTCTGTTGTGTAAGTAGAGCAATGATGACAATGACGCCTATGAAGCTCTGATTAATCACATCTCTGTTGAACCATCAAGTGCAGCACCAGGACGGACAATGTTGGCAGAGTCTGTCAGCAGGGTGCGCCGTCATTGTCCCACAGTTTCTTATAGTGGCACATTCATTTAAAATAGCTCCTAACAATGAATCAGCAACTAAACTGTACTTACCAGAGCGATGCACTAGTTCTTCTTACATACTGGTATACAATACCAGTATGTAAAAATACTCATGCAACTTCACAGTGCACAGGAATCTCCTGTATTTGATATACAAAACAGGTGAGAAATTAAAGGGGCCAGAAAACCTCAGTGATTCTTGACATTGATTTGTCAAGTGTCAGGATTTTGCTGGAGGATTCAAGTCCAAAATCTCCATTGGTGTTGGACTGTGAAGGTTATCACATATGACTGACAAAATTTTCATACTCATCAAACCATCAGTCGCCCTTGTGCTCTGTGGATGAGGACACTACTCTCATCATGATCGGAATGTTTGATCTCAAAATAAAACTGATCAGTCAGTCAAACTCAGTGGGGGTCAAGCATTGACGCTTACAACATTCTCTCTGTGTATGTCACACTGCCCACTTGTTGGGGATAAGGTGAGGAGTGACTCATCTGAATTTTCCATCTCAAATGATCATTTGATTCATCTTTGTAATCGGGGTTTCATCTCTCCATCAGCTGAGGAAGAGCTCTTCTGTTCTTTTTTTTCCTACCATAATACATGAGCACTGAACACAGCAGTCATCAAATGATCTGTGATTTAATGTTCTAAATGCAAATGTCACCAAAGTTGCTGTTCTTTTCAAACACCTGCTGTATGATCATCTCTGAGACTGGAGCACCTGGTATCTCAGCCCCTACAAAGGCGCAAACATCTTTACTTTTTATCATCTGGATACAAACTCTGAATCAATAAGACCTGCTCAGTCTCCTTAATCCCACAGAGCATGATTAGATGTTCATTTCTTAATTACACAATGCAGTGCATTGGAGTGGAAACATCTGGATTTGTTAGGTTTATATAGTTATTTATTCAGTCATCCCATTTTAATTATTCACAACTTGAACATGACAGATGTACTGATGAACACTATACAGTTGTTTCAGAAAAATGAAAATGTATTATAAATAATAATATAATATAAATATGCATATTGTAATATAAAATAAATTCTCAAAAGCTGTCCTTCATATAGATTCAACCAGTTTTAAAGTGTTTTTTGAAGAATAAACAATGAAATAAAACAATAAAAAGACAAATTTAGTTTATATTCTCAGTGCAAATCCAAGCATCTTTCAAAGACGGCATAAACAAAATAGACATGAACTCAACTGTTATGTTATGTTATGTTATGTTGTTATGTTATGTTATGCTATATAATGTTATAAGGTGTAAAAAAAAAGAAGAAGACAAGAAATCCCAGTCAGTTTTGGGTCAGACCTGCTGCACAGATGTGACACTGGTTGTTTTCTGGAGTGCACTTATGAAAAATATTCTCACAGCTCAAACATCTAAAAACACACTGACTGTACAAACTCAAAGTGAGGACCACATTAAGAATCACCTCTCTAGTTCAACAGCAGTAGCCTACGAACCACTCTTCAGTTTATTTGAGTGTGTGTCGGTGAAATCACCAAAAGAGTGAAGCTGCGATACTCAAGTGAACCCAGCAGCTTCTCTCCCCATCCTCTCCTTCATTTCGCCACAGATGCAAAGTGTGTCCCTTGTTATAGTTCAGCAGCACAAATAAACTCGCCGGCTCCCAGACCAGATTCATCTTTCACACAAGAGAGCTTGTTTTGTAGTATCTCCAACTCAGGCCATGCACAATTTGCGTTCCTCAGCGCTGTCAGTCCTAAAAAAATAAATAAATAAAAAACTATGTCAAGGCAGTATAATAATAGCAGCCTTTGCTTCTCTCTCTGTCTCTTTATTGTTTTTGTGTTACTTGAAGGGACTGCAGGCTCTGGCACAGCTGCTGTTTGTTTCCTCGGACTGAAACACCTATGTGGATGTGAAAGAGGACAGAAATGATTGGTGTTCATAAAGGGGACACAGATTTTAACATTTACACATTGATAATAGGTCAGTGATTCTGCACCTAAAGAATGAGTTTAAATATGAGAACATGTTGGATAAAATTATACAACAATAGGTGCTGAATGGCTGGATTGTGTGATGTTTGGGGCAGAGAAGTCCAGAGCACCAGTCATGAGGGATGTGTTCGTGCACAACAAAACAAAAGGTTAAATGCAGAAGTTAATTTCCCCTTTCAGTAATTGCACAGATTTCATGGACTGCACCACACAACCTGATGTGCCAAGACTCATAAAGAGGCTGTTGCAGCAGGAGCACGGGCACCCACACTGAAAGTCCTGGTCTTATTATTTGCACTACAGATTGTCCCGTTGGACTGGCAGTAATGAGCATCAGGAAAAATCCAGAGGGGTGGGTCGGTCAAAAAGTCCATAATTTACCTCCCTCTCTCTGCACCTGTCATTCATTCGCTGTGAACACACTGCATGCTCCAGGAATGGGCTGACATGATCAGACCCTACCAGTGTGGTCCGAGCTGTGGGCAGCAGATATTAAAGAGAGTGGATGAAAAATAGAGGCGGGTGGTATGGTGGTGCAGCGGTCAGCAGGGTTGCCTCAGAGCAAGGCAGGGGTTCCTCTGAGCACGCTTCACTCATACAAGTCATAGATATGTAGGTTTGAAGTGGTGACTCTAAATTTTCTGTAGGTGTAAATCTGAGTGTGAGTGGTTGTTTGTCTTGAGATAGACTGGCCCCCTGGAGGCCCTACCCCACCCTCAATAAATGTCAAATCAAATAACTATACTAAGCAATATGGACAATGAATGAGTGAAAAAAAAGATACTTTCAGATACTTTCACAATGAATTAGTAAATAAATACACAAGACAAATGTCATGTGCTCTGTATGTTTCCCTGTTGTTTCCTGCTTTATTTTGAAGTCTGTGTCCTATCCCTGCCTTCCTGTCAAATTTCCCGCCCTGTTTGATTGCCTAATGTGTCTCACCTGTGTTGACTGCACCACCTACGTCTATTCCCTTGTGTATGTAGCCTCAGTGTTCTCCGTTGGTCTTTGACCGATCGTCTGCGTTGCTGTTCTCAGTCAGGTCCCTGTTATCCACCCTGCACCCTCTCGTGTGTCTCCCAGTGAGTTTTTATACTCCAAGTCTCTTGTTTTGAACCTTGTTATTTCCATTGTACTTTGTATCTCTTTTTGCCTGTCTGAGACTTAGGCCCGTTGACCCTTCTTGTTGATACTTTGTTCTTTTCTGTTGGATTTTGAGGAACTTTTGTTCACCTTTCTCTAATAAATATTTTTGTTGCACGTTAGAGTTGTCTGCATTTGGGTCCACACTCCCCCCAACTTGACAACAAAGGCCTGTTACTAGCCAACAGACCAGACCATTTTGTTTTCCTCTTTTTCCTCCTCCATGTGCAGTGATTACATACTGACTCCCAGCTACCAGTTTTTAGAAGATATACACTCTATCTATGAAGAATAAATCACATTGTCACAGTCATTCCATGAGAAAAGGTTAAAACAAAAATAACAAAAAAACATATACTCCACCTTTATGGGCAACCGTGTATATATATATATATATATGGTGCTCACTATAAATGCTCCGTGATGATGTAACAGAAAGTGTTTTTCTCTTGGAGCAACAGCGAATGGGAGCAGTCAGAAAGTATAGAAGCTCACTGTGTTCCTCTGACAGAGCAGTGACAGAGCCCTGCACAACAGCTTGCTGATGGAATATGCAGCTTTTCATGACAATTTTCACTCCTTGTAAAGATTTTAGCTGACAGCAGTGAAAATCTTCAGAAGCTGTTTTTCTCACATTTTGCTGAGGAATAAATATGAATATAATCCAATTCACACTTCAGAGATTTTGCCACCATTAACTGTTTAACAGAGCTCTTTTTTTCCATTCTGTCTTTCTTTTTTTTTAATTAGATCATTTCCATCATGACATAGTAAGTGAGTAATTCTGAGATTATTGTGGCGTTAACGAGCGCTGGAAAATAAGCCACTTACAGGCACTGATGGCATGCACAGAGGACCAGACAGACAGTCTGCATGAGACCAAGAACAGAGGAAAGACAGCCTACATACACAAGGTACTGTGTGTCTGATATTAAAAATGATTTCCTTGTCCGATGCTACCTCTGTGTAATCACTTATTCATCTATCATGTTATGAGTGAAGAGTTCACCGAGGGGAAATAGTCCGAGAATAAATAGATTTCAAACGAGAGAACAGAGGGAGGAAAAGAAAAGGGCTTTGGCAGGAGACGAATGCGACTTGGAGAGCAAAACCTCCCTGTCATTGTATCTCTCTCTGGCTCGGTATCTCTCTCCTCAGTATCTCTCTCCATCTCTTTTGTTCTTTGCTCTCCCCTCTCAGACGCACTTTTTCTTCCTCTCCATTCACCTGCCTGTGGATCAGGCATTGATTTATGAGTGCATGCAGCATGCTTCCTTCTCTAAAATTGGCTGGATATGTATATCATACTGCGCAATTATAAGAGCGTGACCTCAGCAGTCTGTGACCTGAATGTCCCAAACAAAGACTCCAGTTGGCTTTCACTTGAGCTGTCTCCAAATGATACCCATGACCGATTCTAATATGACTGTGTATTTATGTTAAGAATCGCTCATTCTATTCATATCTCAGACTCCCATGGCTCATGAGCTTACAGAAGAAATATATTCTCAAAATGCATTATTTGTATCACCGAGGCCTCACAAATACACTAAATCAATTTCCTTCTTCACAAAGCATTTATTCATGGCGTGTATTTGGAATCATACATCGATTTCACTCATGTTAACTTGTGGCCCATGCTTGTTTTTCACTGTTACCTTGAAATAATAAGATTTTCATGAATTGTGCTTACCACTGTCGCCTCTCAGCAAGAAGGATCGGGGTTCAATTCCCAGGCCTAGGGTCTTTCTGGGTGGAATTTGCATTATTCCCTCTATCTGTGTGGGTTCTCTCTGAGTTCTTTCTGAGTTCTAGGTTGGCACACTAGGTGATTGATGTCTCTAAATTGCCCATAGGGTGTGAAGTTATTTGTCTCTGTATGTCGGCCCGCTGATGGACTGATGACCAGTCCAGGGTGCATCCAGCCCTTTACATCTTCCACATTTTATGTCATTATTGTGTTGATGAGTTCATATTGTGGTGAATAATGTGTTGGAGGGAGGCACCTTACTGAACACTTCCTGTCTCAAGACACAGCATGACACAGAGTCACCAGGGGGAGAGCAGAGCAGAGAAGAATATGAAGAACATGAGAACACAACACAGAACTCTCTTACTACAGTATGACTAGGAATAGAAAGCCTGGCGACTGGGTTTGCCTTCCTTCAGTGTTTTAAATTGAGCAGTTCCATCAATTCTGATCTTAACACTGTTTTTTTTAGATCATCAAATGGACAGTGGATCAGAGATGTTTGTTTAGGCAGGAAATAACCACAGAAAACTATAAACCCTGATCTCTCTAAAGTCAGAGAGCAGAATCTGGAAGCAGGTGTTGTTAACACCTGCTTCCAGATTGTGGTCCCTCTGGTGGCACCCCTGTGGCAGTGGCTCTGCAACACTTCCCGGTGTGGACGGCCTTCCCAGTAATGCTTTCCTCACCAGGATCCTCAGTGCTCAGCCATACCAGCCATATCCTATACCCTATTTTAATGAGTGCATGCTTGCGTTTGTGCGTGCATGCCCGAGTGGATGAGTGTTTGTGCATGTTTGTGTGTGTGTGCGCATGTGTGTATGTGTGTGTGGGAGGGGTCGGGTCTTCTTCTTTTTTGTCTCTTTCTTTTAACTTGTAAAGCACTTTGTGTTGCATTTTATATGTATGAAAGGTGCTATATAAATAAATAAAGTTTAAGTTTAAGTTAAAAATCTTACATAAATAATTGCAACTCTATTTCAGTTTGGAGCTTTCTCCACAGCTGAACTGGGCATTGGGACTAATGGGGTTTCCAGTGTTGGTGGAAATATCTAGTTTTTTTACAGGCTCTGTCGTTCTGTTGCTGGCGCTCTCACTGGTCAGTCTAGTGTTGAGTTTCTGTCCCAGTCTAACCAGTACCTCTCTCCATCAAGTCATCACTTTTTATCACTCTCTGTGGATTTTAAACAGCAATTTCCACAACTACAAAAAGTGCTACTCTGTCTCTTTTTGTTGCTCCAATGGAAATGGAGCAACGAACACCAAGCAACACAATTAAATCGCTGTAGAAGTTTAAATATAGGAAGTTAAATGGTGTCATTGTTACAGAAAACCAAAAAAAAAAAAAAAAAGTTTTTGCACACAAAGTGAAGAACTTAAATTTGGATCTCAGCTCCAAGGCTCTTCTGTCCCAACATTTACATCTGGATCCAGTGTGTTCTGGCCTACTTGCAACCCTATTAGTGAAACATGGCACAGTGTGCAACAATGAAATAATGCACACACACACACACACACAGTGACACACACGTGCAGCATTCCCAAGACAGTATTCCATTAAGGATTAAGGCCTGTGTTGCCTTAGGGTGATGTCAAATGGAAATGAATACCTGTGGAGGCTTTGCATATATTTTTGTAAGGTTAAATGAGAAACAGGACAGAACTCAGCAGAATTATGTTGTGGGGAGTTGTAAATCTGAATAATGTTGAGGAAAGTCAAATCTTCTAGGGCTGTGAATGGACGACAAACAGAGTCTTGGGTCATACAAAAAGAGACTGTTGAAATCAAGACAAATGTAATGTAAAGTCTGTAAGTATGCACTTCAGTATGTTCCAGTTATAAAGATACAGTACAGACAGAGTATATGGAAAGAAAAAGGTAAAGTATATGCCATTGTTCTTCACAAGGGAGAATTGTTAGGCTAAAGTGACTGTCTCTTTAGTTTTTTTCTCTTTTTTTATGTTGTGCAACTTAAGCAGTAAATATATAAAAGAAAGTAAATATATATATATATATATATATATATATAGCAGTAAATGTACAGTATAAAAGAAATAGTAAAAGAGTAAAAGAGTCCTAAAGGATTTTTAGTGAATGACTGAACCTGGTCTTCATATTAGTAAATAAAGAGGGATGTGGCCTCTGTGAGGTTTCTGAAAAAAAAATGACAAAAAAGACCATAAGAAAATATAAAGCTGGAGAAGTCTACCATTCTCTCTCTCTCTCTCTCTCTCTCTCACTCTATCTCTCACTCTCTGTCTGTCTCTCTCTCTCCTCTGCTCCCTCATTTACTCTTCTCACCCTTTGGCTCCTTGCAGGGAGGAGGTATTTGAACTAACAATGATCACAACATTGCCAGTGTGACTGATTAGGGCATCACAAGGAATCAAATGAACTGCAGTGCCTCAAATAACACGCAGAGTCAGATAAAACAGAAAAGTGGCAGTGGCACATTAGGACAGTCCTCTGCCATTAGCATTTTCCCAGTGTGAGTGTCTGGAGGAGGGGGTGAAGGTTGCCAGCATGGTGGTGGCTGCCCTGGCTGGCATGCAGACACTATAGCGGGATTGCCCACGCCTCTTGCGGTCACTGCAGATCAGTCTCCATGAGCTGATCAAAGTCATTTGACTCCTGCCACATGGGGTACTGATTTCTTCCATGCACTCGCTGACACCACTCGACTTGGCTGAAGACACTCTAATTAAAATGGAGAGTATGGGAAGAGAGAAATAAAGCAGGTCTCTGTTATTTCCTCGCCAACCTTCTTTCTTTGTTACTTCTTTTTTTTTTCGCTCTCTCTCTTTTACAGGGTGACCTTGCAGCCCTACTGTTGTTTAAGGAGGAGCTGTTAAGGAAGGATGGTTAAAGCTGCAAATCTTCCCTTTAACCTGTGTTTACTGGCAAAGCTATGAGCACAGTGTCAGAGGCAGCACTCTACAACTTGGCACCAGGCTTTCCAGTTAATGGGGAAGCGGCTCGGCTAATGTGTGAGTGGAAGCACAGAAAGAAACTCACTTGAGGCAGATCTGCTCTCACTTATATTCCCCAGACAGTCAGAGTTTATCAAATTTCTATTTAAAATTCCAATGAGCACTTATAAAGGGAGGGGGAGGGATCCCCTGTCATCACCCCAGACCGGGCTGCTCCAGGTAACCAGACTCTTTGTTGGTCGCTAAGCAGGAGGGATCAATATCATATCAGGGCCCAGTGGAACACCTGACAGTTCAATTTCGCAGCAAGCCTCGAAATCAATACCTTTGGAATAGTTTTGGACTTTCCTACAGGCTACCCACTGGAGTTAATCTATGGTGTCATTAGCCCAGGTCACAGTGTGCATGGTCATTACACTGTGTAACAATAAATGTTCATAAAAGACGACACGCTTCGTCCCCTTGTGCTTGACTGCAGCCTCTAATTGAAGTAAATTCATTCAGGAGGGAGAGGGGACGCCTGATCGGCTGGTTGCGCTGCTGCTCCTCTTTGTAAGTCACATCCAAGAGAATATGGAGGGGGGGGGGGGGGGGGCATGGCATGTCAAGCCTATCTAAGTGGTACAAAGCACAGGAAATTGAACAAGGTTTTATCAAGCAGAAAATGTGCTAAACTGTTTAGTTTGTGCCAGAGTGCCTGAGGGAAGGATTGTTTACCCTTGAAACATAGAGAGATAGTTAGTTTTACAAGTACGGCAGCCAATCACAGCTCAAGTTATCGTAGCCTCCCAGGGGGAATGGGCCACGCACCTCCACCTTGACTGCCACTTGTTCATTCTATGGCCAGCAGGAAAATAAAGACACTTGAAGCCAAACACCAACCATCAAATACTAATGCCATGAGAGGTAGACTGCAGCTTCAATGGAACACAGCATCAGTCAGCATCACATCAGTCAGAGGGCAGAAATAATTAAGTCCATTTTGATTTTAGTCTCTTGACCAAAACCTGTTACACAAGACATTAATCAGCCAAATAAATCAGTGCATGTCTCTATTTAATGTTGCACAGTCTAAATGGAAATGAAAAAAGAAGACAGGAGAACCCCCCCCATCTATCGAACAGCCTGTCAAAATATACCACGGAAACCCAGTGGAAAAATGACACAAGCAGCCCTGGCTTTGAGTGGCACCGTGGTTTTGGCCAGTTCCCACTCCAAACTGGAATCTATTTTCTCCTCTGTGGCAGGACACGGGCAGGGGCTCTGTCAGGGGGCAGGACAGGAAGCAGCCGAGGAGGAGGCTAAGGGCTAATATCGCCTGGATACACTAGGTTCTCCTGCAGCTTGTTCCTGTGGTGGGAATAAATGTTTAGACTGGATCTTTATGATTGGATTAGTGGAGGCTTGACAAACCTGGAGTCTCTGGATGGTCTCCACCTTCTGGCATTTTCTGTTCAGCCAATGCTTATAAACAGTAAATCTACAAACATGATGTCACTTAATGAGACTGAAATAAAATCATAATCATTTTCCCTGCCTTTCAGTGCACTGACCCTGGACGGAAATTACTTTGTGGCAGGCACAACATATTTGGGAATCATGGCTTTTCCAGGGATATCTGAAACTGGCTATTTTCAAGACAAAAATGTAGAGGTTCAGCTGTCAAGTGGCATCATTTCTGGGATTCTGGCCCCGGTGTAGATATTCACACTCCTCTGCTTATATCCCAGCTATATAATTTACAGTAAAAGGCTGGAAGCGCACATCCAAAATCGTCAGTTTTCCTCCCAACACTCCAGCATAAGCGTTCATTTGGAGGCTTCATCGCAGTGGGAATAAAACTGTTCCAGGAGTTAAAAGGTTAGAGGCAAGGAAACAAATATAATATATATATATATTTAATTCATAACCATGTCATTCAATTCAATTCGTTTTCTGTGAAATATACTTTAAAGTCCTGTTTTGAGTCAGTGGAGATTTTCATTCTTGGAATGAGTCTGGGGTCATGTTTTGACTGAGGTAACACACTGGGTTAATAGAACTAATTAGAATGAGTGAAAACAAGCAAATGTGAATATACATTTTTGGAACGCAGCAAAATGCTCCAAACAGCAAATACTCTAGCTGCTTTGTTTGGTGTGAGCTGACAACGTAACTAAGGCAGGCATTTGGTCCAGAGGAAAATTTAGTTGAGAAATCTCAACCAGTGCAAGACGAACTGCACAATAGAAGAAATGCCTAGGTTTGTGGAGAAATAATATCACTGCAGGAAAATAAATAAATAATGAACGAATGAATGAATAAATGATGTGGTTTGGAATGGTTATCTTTGTGGAGGAGGTCGGTTGTGGAGGTATGAGGCCTGAGAAATGTAACTGAAGACGACTTCAGTGTCGTCGATATCACCACCACTATACAGCTCTCTCAGATATTACATGTCTGTTATTGTCTGTTTTTAATAGTCTGCACGTATACGTGGACACACTCCAGATACATGCACAAAAGACACTGTCAAGTAAAGCTGGCTTTTAATTAAATATGGAATTTAGTCATATCTGTATCTGTGCTTTAACTTTCTTGATTTATCCTTTTTCTCTTTAGCCTGTCTGTGAGTCAATAAAGTTGGATTTAAGTTTGAACTGTAACACCATAAAGTGCTCTCCAAAAATATTTTCTCTACTTTTTGAGAGCTTGGAATAAACTCAGTTTACACTCACATGTACTGCCTCCACCTTATTCATATTAGTGATATTCATATGATTTTAATGAAAGCTGCTTTAAGTAGAATATCAGGGCGACAAAGGTTTAGGCTTCATAAAAAAAATAAATAAATAAATAAATAAAAACACGGTTACAGCAGGACAGTGAGAGCATTTATTCACAGCTAAGCTTAAATGCCCCATGTTATGTCACCGCACACCAGAGAAGAGAATCCCTCACCTTTACCTGTCCCCCGTAACACAAGGGCAGGTGGAGCAAAAATCATCTTCCAGTGACAGAGGATAAGTTCTAACCGAGCATGTCAAACACTGCATCCACACAACATCTAAAAAAAATAAAAGACAATTGATAATTGAATAAATATATTACACACTAAATTGAATAATTAATAAACTAAACAATACTGCACAACCCAAACACAAAATGCACAGCCAATATATCATGTAACACTATAAAAATAATACACAATCAATAGAATTGCACATGGCCACACATAAAGTCCACAATTAAAAATAATCAGCACATAAACTACAAGGCAGCGTCACAAAGTGTAACTTTTTCATTCAAGCAGTTCAGCTCGCTCCTGAGAATCATCAGTACTATAAAGCTGTAAAAACCTCATACGCTCCAGTCAGCTCAGCTGCTGCTGATACCACCTCTCATACAGTACTCACTGCCCTCGGCACTTCCCATACATCCTGAACCGCTGGCCAAGTTAAAGCGAAAGACACTGATTGGGAGCTCCGGGGCTTTCCAAATTCACCACCGGGCTGACAGCACACTCACTGCTTTTTTGCCTGTTAGCATTTTAGGTTATTGCTATCATTCCTGATTCCTGCAGCTGAGGCACCACTGTGTTCTGCTGTTATCCAACCTGTGGAAGCTCTGATTTACATTTTCATCACAGCTACAGGTTCATCTTCTCCAGGTTGTATATTATTCTTGCTACTGTCATGATACAACAGGCATAAGAGTTGGTGGTTTGAGTTTTGATTATTGACTGTAAAAAAATCACACATGGCGTCAACACCACATCACCATATTTACTGTAGTAAAACCACTTTGTCATTTCACAATTTATTAGCTTAGTGTTGCCTGGAATGTAATACTCCATAGCAGCATAACATGATGGTTCTGTAGCTACCAACCTGAGGAACTCTGGTAGGACTGTGAGGATACTGCAAGTGTGCAATAACAAAATAATAAATTCTGCTCATATAAATATGATGATGAACACTTAATAGTCTGTGAGGGAGATGACAACTTGAACATTCCACAACTAGAACTATGGTGAGGTTAAAAGTCAGAAAACACATTTTAAATCTGAGTACACTTGAAGGTCTTAAAATCCCAGGATGTGCTATAGTTCAGGTTTCATTACACTCATCTGCTGGTTTAATTAGGTTTAAATTTACTATATTAGCCTTGCTCCTGTTTATTTCACATCTATCTCACATCATCATCAAAAATCAGCTCTCAAGCAGAACTGAGTTTACCCAAACACTTCAAATAAATACATATCAGCTTTTTCTTGCGATTTCAAAACTTTGGGGAAGAAATTCTACTTTCATGACTACTTAAGAAGACACATGCTGAAGGCCGGACAGTGCACCCACACACACCACACCACACACACACACACACACACACACACACACACACACACATCTCCACAGCAGCAGTCCACAGCCCCACCACAGAGGTTTACAAGTAGACTCCTCCGTAATGACTGTCGGTGTAGAAACATGAGTCAGAGGGAAGGGATGGACACCATATAAACAAATGCCTTGAACTGAAGCCTGGAAATAACAAGCAGCTGACAGTAAAATGTGAGAGGTGGAATCTTTGGCTCCTCGTTCACACGACGGCACTGCATAGAAAAAACCTGTTCATCTTAACAAGTCCTTCTATATGAAGAATTAATGTCCTCAAATTAGGACAGTGTTTAGTCTGAGAGATATTTTTAGACTTACAGAGTCATTTTACAGTTTTATAAAGGACCCTCTATTTCCACTGTAATCCCTTAAAGGTTGTGTGTCTTATGTTAGTAATGATTCAGTTGTGCCACATTTGAGTTAATAAAAATAATGTTATCACTGTTACAGTCTAATAAATGTTATTTATTTTAAGCAAAATATCTCAGGGCCATGAAATTTGTTTAAAATCAATGCATCTGGTGTGACTGTAAGATAATTTAAGGAGTTATGTGGAATATTAATTTTAGTTATGGTTATTTCACCAGGGAAGTGGAGGCTGCTGGCCACTGTCCTGCCCAGACCTGAAAATCCTGCTGCCCATGGACTCCAGTGGTCTGGTGAAAGCTTCATCTGAGCCTAAAGGCCTTTACACACTGGGGATGTGACAAATAAAAGCCAAGAAAATACAAAATATTCATTCCAGCAGTGATGCGAATATGCCACAATTAAACTTCTTCTGTATAACATCTAAAACAGTAAACTGGACATTTTTGAGTTTTTGACCTTGAACTGTTTGGCTAATAGGATTTTTTTCAGGATTTACAACACAAATGGATATTTACTTAAAGGTAGAGTGTAATGAGCTGATACTAACAAGTCCACATTATAGTAATAGTAAGTCCATGTGTTGTCTATGTGCACACTGTTTCTAGTTACCCACTAACCTTCATGGACTATCTGATATCTGAGGATTTGGCAATGCTGTGTTGTCACAGGAATTAATGGAAATACTCGATAACTCAAACAGCTGGTCTGCAGCACAGTGTGTGGTAGCTGGTGGAATATGGAGGATGGAAAGTTCTTCCAAATCTCCCTAAAGATAAAACATTGTCACCATCCACAGCAGCACATTGCTCAACCTCAGTGCCAGTGCTCCAGCCTACCTCCCCAAACAGTCAAACCAGGCCTACTGCAGACAATACACTGATTATATGTGCATTACTTCAAGCTACACGGATGTCCTCTAAACCACAAGTTCTACCACATATCAACTGACAATGATACAACTTGACAGGAGTGGTGAAGCAGTAAAGAATCATCGGCCCTATCTGTAGGTGCCTTCAGTTTCAGCTCTTTGATGATCTGTCTGGATAGCAGTTTTCTTGTTTTCCTTTCATCTCCACTCTCAAAGTGTCATTTGTGGCCACAGCAGGTGGCTAATTTCAGCAGGCGAGCTCTATAAACCCACAGTATACTTCATGCACACACCAAACAGCAGACAAAAACAGCTGCCACATACAACTAATGAGTTGGTGGAGACCAAAAGCAGAGCTAAAAGACATTGAAATACTTCAAAAAACTTCATAGGAAGTTCACAGGTAAATGATTACATTTTATCAACTTAGACAATTTCTTCCCACTGTGCTTGGGAGATTTTGGGAGCAGTTCAGTCAAAGCACATGGGATATTTCTTTCCCTGGATTAGAGTAGGTAATGTAGACATCAGATGTTCCAACAGTTATCTGTCACTAGAGGATGGAGATCCAGGAACTCGGAGGGCTGTGGCAGCTCTGAAGATATGCAGATGGTGTCACCACCACCACCACCCAGATTTTGTCGTATCATCCAGGACATATTGCTCAGGTCTTCACTGAGGAACCACCCAGTTCTGTTCTTAATAAAATCTTGCTGAGTGTAGAGCAATAATGAGCAGGTGAGTAGGTAGAGGTACTGAGAGCAGGTGGGAGTGAGAGGTTCACTTGTTGAGAGCATAAATATGATTAAATATGATTCCTTTAGTAAGCCTTGACTAACCAAACAATTCACTGCTCAGCAAAATATTGTATCCATGTCATCATGCTTCCTATGACAGTTCAACCCACAGCAGTGCAACCAGCATGGGGCCGACAGCTCCACACCCACATCATTAAACAACCTCTTCACATGTGCTGTAGCGTTCCCAGAGACCTGTAAACACACTTTAATATGGAGATCCCCTTTAATTGTGCTGACATGGAAGTGGAAATCTTCAAAGCAGTATAGCACTGATGTTAACAGACAAAATATGTTATTTTTTAAAGCTTTATGCTGTTTGTTGTATGTTTTAAAGCGCAGGGTGGCAGGGCTGACGCTGACTTCTCAAGATCAGAAAACACCTGTCGTCACATTTCCAAGGGCAGACTTCTAAAGCATTCTACAAGCTGGAAAGAATACTTTTTTAATCAAACACCACCAAGCAGCATCCACGTGTTCCCCTGCTCTTTCTCTTGCAGTTCTTTCAGTATGCAGTGACACATAGATAACCTGGAACGTCACAAATCAATACTTCTTGAACAAAAGGTCAGTCCCACCCTGACTCTCACATTAGTTGCGTATTGATGAGTCTTGCTATTTACTGTAGCAGGTTTAGGTTCTTGCTCTTAATTCTTTGGAAAACAGTGGGTTTGGACTTGTTCTTCCCCATGTTTGGCAGCTTGACACATGAGCTGTTTGAAGGAACTAATTTCTTCCAGTACCTCAACACTAGGGAACACTGCATGCCAGTTAATTAGCCTAGGCTCTGCTATCAAAGCTTTACTGCAACATTCAAGTCAGTGATTATATTTGCGGTTGTGCAGGAGAATGAACCAGGCTGAGCATACGGTTTGAGCTGTTAGCAGAAATCCCTTTACATGCGTTTACCCTGAATCTCCCCTGCATTAATGCCGCTGAACTTCCATAATTACATGGTGTATCATAGCATCAAATTCACACTTTGTAAGATAAGTGACTGCACTCACAAACTCATCCTGGTGCTCTAGATTAGTGGCTGAATTGTTCCACATGGCTTCGTTCAGGGAACCGAGAGAAAAGTAAAGAGTGGGACAACAATGGCAACATTTGCACTGCATGTCACAGCTGGTTTACATCAGTGGACAGTTTTATGCTTAGCTCAGCTCCCTCTGTCATACCACTTCACTCAACACTCAGCAAGCCATGGGGTCAGGCTAAGACTGTCTTGTTCTTTAATGAACCGGCAGATAATGGCCCATGGGGGCCCTCAAGAGACATGACACAAATTGCCAAGTCTTCTGACTGGGATTAGTGGTAATTACTCTTCGCCTTGGCAAATCAATGGGAGAGCAGTGCGACACGTAGAGGCCAACCTGTGTCACACGCTAGCTTGATACTAACACTCATAAGGGCATGAGTGTTAGGGCAAGTGATGTGGGCTCCTGTGGACCGGGTTTCTAACCATCAACTCATTCTGAGTGGATTAAAATCAAGCGATATGCTCTCAATAACTCATAACCACAAAGTGAAAGCATGCTTTTAGATGTTTTCCAAATGTCTAACATATCAAAAAGTGAGAATTAAGCATTCAGACCCTTTTGAGTTTTGAGTCTTCTTGGCCAAGTCTCTGCTCTGGTCACCTGGATGTGGTCAGCCACCCCACAGATGTTCCTCAGGGATTGTGTGGACTTTTGCTGGGCCTGTTGTCTGGTACCACTCCATCTCAGCACAGGATCTTTGACATAGGTATCCATTTAGAAAAGAGTACTTGTTGTTCCATATTAACTATTTTCTCATGGTTTGTGCTCTGATCTGCACTGTCAGCTGTGGGACATGATACAGACAAATTAGTGTTTACAATTCACTTCCTAGTTCACCACAGGTAGTGGTGTGCAATCTAATGTTATATCACCAACAACTGTACATTATCATTGCAAATTATCTACTGTTGAGATCTTTTTTTTTTTTTTTTTTCTTTTTTTTAAGCATTTTCAGACTAAAAAACAGAGCGGAAACCAAATGCAGATCAGAGAAAGACTGTGATGTAATCTTTTTGCCAGATTGCTCAACCCAGACATAGTAAAAAGAAAAAAAAAAAACAAGATAAAGATGATCAAAAGAATGGAGAAACCTGCAACTAAAGTGTAAAGAGTCAAAGCATGGTGTCTGAATACATTTGTCCATGTGATATTTCTGTTTTTCCTTTTGAATAAATTCCTTAATTAAAGTCTCACACACTCTCAGTCCACCCACACAGGTGTTTTCACTCATGCCAGCTAATTAGACCTCCTGTAAGAGCCATGTGGGCAGGTACAGACTGTGGGCTCCCTCAGTCTATTCTTATACTTGTTGCACCTATCAGACTGGATGGTTCATCATAACAACTCATTATTATCTGCACATGAAGGTTGGTGACATCATGTCTGCAGCTCCACCCAACATCCACCTGACCGGAGCTCTGACTGAAAACACCTGTGTGGGTTATACAGGCAATTTGATCTTCAAAAGATACATTTGCATTCACAGAAGTTGGATATATTTTATATTGATTAAACTGTTTAAGGTGACAATAAACAGCACAAAGATCAAAATGACCGCAGATGGGGAACTTTCTTTGGATTATTCTGCTCTGTTTGTTGGAGTTAGGGGTTTGTTTACCACCTTTTAATTCACTTGTCAGAAATCTCACCCACCCACTTCCCTAAGAGGAGGAGGACGTTGGCTGTGCCCAAAATCACTCACTACTGCCTTTATAGTGTACACTATGACATCAGTCTGCAATTTGGAGTGCTGTCAGAATATATTGTGTGAATTATTATGTTCTATATAGTAGCTTCAGAACACACTGTGAAAAGTTAAGAAAAAAAGAAAAAGAAAGAAAGAAATATTTTGACTCTGCTGCATTTCTACATTTCTATACTCATAGCCAGTGGTGAAGCACACTGTTAGGTGGACAATAATATATTTCTTTTTTTTTATTGTTCATAGTGTTTTTTTTCTATATGTTTAGTGCTAAGCATGTGTGGATATATTAATCTCTATATGTTTGAAGTGCATAAATAAAAATGCCACCATTTCTGCTTTCAACACAGGGCACGTGAGTAGTGTAAATTTCATTCTCTGCAATGAACACTGTCAGATGAGTAAAATGGGCATCATGCATCACAACCTTCATGTCCTCTTTAATCTCCACTTCCATTTTTTTAACCTCCATCCCTCATCAGCCTGCCAGTTAAGCAGAAAGAAACTCTCAGCTGATGTCACTGATGTCGAGGAGCAGAGCATCACTCCCCTGCCTCACCTCTACAGCTGAGGTATGAACCCCTGATTAATGGCTTTGGCTCTGCTCTCATGGGTTTTTAATTAAAACACCCAGACAGGTACATACACATATTCACACCACACACACAAAGACACACACAATCAGTGGCACTACACAAGGACAAGAGGAATGGGATGGGAGAGAGTGTAATTTAAAGGGGAAATACAAATGGAGTGCTCCTTGTGTTGTGACAATACCGGCCTATGACCCCATTCTTGTTCCAGTCATCTCCTCCCACTGTGTGAGAATGCAGTTGGTGAGTTAATTACAATGGCATAAATCTAGATGAAGATTACAGTGTTGAGTGTGAGCAGAGCAGGTGTTCCAAAGCTATGCAGAGGTCACAGACTTCACATGTGTGTAAACTGAAAAAAAGACTTGTCCCTTATGTCTCATAAAGACCTGATTCTCCACAGCTCAGGTAACTATATGACATTTTTGGCAGATTTACTGCACATGCGTCCTTCTCTGTGAGCCCTGATGTATTCTTGGACTGATGTCACACATCACTTGCTCAAAAGGGCTTGAGGGTAAAGGTGTCCTGCTGTCTTGGTATGAAATGAACCCACAAACATCCTCCATCAGATGTCTCCATGATGAAAATGATTATATATTATACCCATAAGGATAGATTTGTGAACAAAATAATCCACACATTTAGCTATAGCAAGCTCAAAGAGTGAAACTAAACTTCAAATAGCACTTAGCATCAGGTGGCATGTTATACCAACAGTAGGCAGTACACTCTGCTAATATTAAGTCACTTACACTTAAATTTGTCTTTTTTTTTTTTTTTTTTTTTTTTTTTTGCATTTTCCTGTGAACTAAATGCAATAAAATTCAGTTTAGAATTTTTTATGTAACAATCAGAGAGCATAGTAGTACAGTGGTACAGTGGATGATTGGGGTTGATGCCTGGTCCCCGGGGGAGTCCAAAGATACCCTGCAGGTGTATGAAGGTGTGCATATAAACTGTGCTGTAGAAGGTCAACTTATTTGACCTTAAAACCACTGTTACTGCTACTGCTACTGCTACTTATTTCAAACATTTGATCACTTAACGTATCATTTTATTAATTAATTGGATTAATTTGCACATTTGATGCATCAAACTTATTACTATACTGAATTGATAATAAAAAAAATATTTGACTTGTAACTGACCACCAGTTACCAACACAATGACTCTGTACCTCACAGAAACTGTAAAGGAGTGAAGGGACACACAAAGGCCATGAAGACTGCTTTCTCCTGCTTAGAGTTGAAATACATAAAAATATGCTTCAATAATCCAAATGCATTTTGTCATCTAGTCTATTTTAAAAGTGGAAATAAAAAGGTAATGGCAACACATCTTGTGACATAGCAACAGGTGGTTTTACTCAAATCTGTTGAGGAAGTGGAGGGAAATAACTTAAAGTTGTTCTGGGGATGGGTAGAACAAAGGATGTCTTAGTTGCAAGCATATGTCAGGCAGGGCGGTCAGTAAGATAAAAAAAAAAAAAAAGGTGATTGGATTGTGTGGCAGCACAGCTTGTACCAATTTCCTAAGTTAATGGGAAATTTCTCCTTCCTGTCTTGTCATGTTTCCCAGAGCCGTGGCAGACACTGACCAATGTCAGGGGTGGCTTGGGGGTCTTTGCGGCCATGGCTGTGGAAGTAAACAACCAGTCCCATCTCGACCTCATGCCACTCTGAGTCGGTGTCCCTAAATATCTCAGCAGACGTGGTGTTTTTCAGAGGTGTGGTGTCACTGGAGGAAGGAGAATGAAAAAGAAAAGAAAATGGCAGGGACACTTCAAACAAACAGTCCGTTTGCAGGCGTGACTGGACAAACATGGCCAGCTTCCTGAGGTTGAGCCAGCAGCCACTAGCTACCACCTGTTAGATCCCTGGTAATTAGCCCCTTACCAAGGCTTATTACTGGACCAGCTCTCTGTTCAAAGGGTATATTCTCTAGTTCTAACAGGTTCTGACGTGAGTAGAAATTCTAAAGTGTTTAAGCTGGTGATGAGGAAACTCGCCTAGCTCCTCACTGCCTTCATCCAAATGTCTATCCCGCTTCCCCAAGCCACTACTCCTGGTAGAGCAGCCCCACCACCCAGGAACAGTCACTCGACGCCCGTTAACGGCAGCTTTCCTCATGATCTGGGCTCTTGTTATTGGCTAGGTTAAATTTAAGGGTTTGGAAAAACAACCCTAGGGACCTGTTTTAATCTCTCTTAAGTGGACACAAAACTAGATTAACCTTTAAGAACCTTAAGAATGTTGTGCACACCAAAGCTTAGCTTTTCACTACCATGGACAGCTTCTCAGTGTGAACTCCCCTGATCGTTTTCAAATTCTACTTTAACCCCAGGTCATGTAGTAGGTGTAAGATTGAGGCCTGTTGTCCTAACTTGTCGGTGTAACCAATACCTCGCAGACCTCACTCCTGCCTGTGTCTGTGTTGAGTGGAAGTGCACTTCCCGTTCTAAATTTAGATGCCACTCTTAAACACAGAATTCTGGCAAAAATCTGATTTTCCTTCTGTGGGAGCAGGTATTGCCCACTCCTAGTAGAGGTCTCCCCCCAGGACTCACAGGTACACCCTCCCAGCCTTTAAACCACAAACTCAATTACAGGGAAAGAGGATAAAACTACTTCTTCTCTTTTGATTGTACTTTATTGCAGGAATTTAGCAATGGCAAAGCAGCATCAGAGCATATGAATTCAATTAAATCACATGAATCAAACAGCCTATCAATTTAACCCTGGCTCTAATGCATAATGATCCTATTTACCGTTTTGGAGTAGGATACAGAATTCGGCCGGCAGGACACGAGCATCCTGATATCCTTCTGCCGGGGTTAGTCAAGCTGCGTGGCTTTATGCCTCCTGGACCTGGTCTTACAAGTGCAGTCTTCACCGGGCTGAAAAAACCCAATGAGGACTGATCGGCTCTGGACTTAGGGTTGCCTCGGAGTTGTCTCTTCACCAGGCTGGGACCCCCAAAGAGGAATAACCAGCCCTGGACTTAGTAACCCAATCTTCACCAGGCTGAATCACCCAGGAGGGGAAATCCTGCTCTGGTCTTAGAGTGCTTCTCTTCACCAGGCCTTGCAAACCCCAAAGAGCAGATTCAGCTCCGGACTTAGAGCAGTGATCTTCACCAGGAGCAGCCGACCCCTGTGGCAGGGAGAGGAGGGATCCCCAAGACCCAATCACTGGTAGCAAGTGTTTTTCGGTTGGAGTCTTCTCTTGCTACCAATACTTGGGGTCCTCGTAGGCAGATGATCTTGTCTCACGTCGCTTCTTCTGTCTGGTCCTAACACACTCCCCAGTAAATCAGAATCAACTAACTTTTCTATGCCTACATCCGTCAACACCCTTCCCGTTGCACAGATTGATTTCTCCATCCCCTTGCCTTGAGTCACCCCTTATATGGTCTATCATCCTTCCTCTTGTAGGGAGTTAGGTACTTTCCTCTCCACCTCTTCGTGACCTAACCCCCCCTCAAAGGGCCAGGTGCTGTCACCATCAGCTCTGGAGGCCTCCTCCCCTCCGGCCTGCCTCAGCCTGTTCCCCCTCTCGGTTTACTTTTACCTGTATTCGCCTTGACCTTTGCCCTATCACTCTCATCATTACATCAGATGGTTACAGACATCATTTTCACCATATCCCGGTAATCAACACAAACTTCACAATAGCCAAAAATCACATCTCACTATCTCACCCTAACCTTACCATTAATTCAGATGTAATCACACATGACTATCTTTCCCTTTCTTTACCATTGGTTACAGCATAAAGCACACATGTAAGCAAAATCATCTCAGACTTCCTCATGCCAAGCTGTTCTTTGTGCTCTGCCCCTGGAGGCCATGCCCCAGAACCTCAGTCTTACTTGACACACCACATCCATTGCAGTTCCCAAAATCAACAGTGCACAAAGAAATAAATAGTGGCATGAGTTATCGGTGAGGCCAATCAGGCATGAATTATGGTGCAATCCCAAAGAGGGTCTCATCTGCTCCCTGTCTTTTTTCTTTGACATATGTCGGGATGTCTCTCTCTCTCTCTCTCTCTCTCTCTCTCTCTCTCTCTCTCTCTCTCTCTCTCTCTCTCTCTCTCTCCAGGGAGTGTTGCAGTGCAGCAGGCGCTGAGACACAATGTCATGATAAAACAAACTTTGTGGTTCTTCATGAATGCAAATAGAGGTGTTGATGAGATAGATAAGGTTTGACTCTCATTAAATGCATGATTGCTGTAATGTTTAATTACTTTTTCTTTTCTTCTCTTTTCTGTTGTCATTGCTTGCAAAGAGACAACACCATATTACTAGAATACAGACGTTGCCTTGCATTTGGATTATTTTCACAGGTGACATGGGCTGATTTTCTTTCCCACTGTTACATTTCTTAGTATCGCCCACCGTGACCTTTATATGGTCTTTTTAAAGTGGAGGCAGAAGAAGGCAAGCCTGCAGCCTCATATTATCGGATGAGGCAGCTGACAAATGTGGCAGTGTTCACGCGTGAGCATCTATTAATCTCCCAAACGATGCAAGGCCTAATGGGAAGAGGACTTAAGAGAGGACACAGCCGCTTTCTGCTCTTCCTCCAGGACACAGGCAGAGAGTAATGTCCTATTGCAATCAGATCACTCCTTTTTCCCCTCTTATTATTTCCTGACACCGGCCATGACACTCCCCATCCTATTTATTTCACTGGCCACTGTTAATTCCCACTTATGGTTATCAATCTATTTTTTCCCTTTAGTTTAGCAGGATTTAATCTTTTCCAATCTTCCGAATTCATTTTTCTTTGCCTGCTCTTCGATTACAGTGCACATGAAAGATGAAACATTCAACGGTTTGCACACTGCATACCTATTGTGTTCCAGGATGCTGACACGGGTGGTCGGATATGTTTTAAAGATTTGAAACCTGGAGCTACTGAAGACAGACCTGTTATTACAAATGCTCTTCTAAAATCAAAGTAGTTAAGATTATGACTGCAGGTCACTTGAACATGAGAAGTCCATTTGACAAGTTGTCAGGAACATCTGAGCTGCTCTTTTCACATTGTTGCTACTGTTAATTTAACTTGCAAGTGGGGATCATCCCTAATTCTGTGCAGATACAGATCTTACAAACATGACAAGAGCCAATATTTAAATCTTAACATGTGGCTGCTAAGGGAGAAGGCTTCACTGGATGTAATTACACGCGCTTGTGGCTCTCTACCAAACCACTTGCCACAAAATTACCCACGCATGGCCCTGTCTTTTTCCTCACGAACCAAGATCAACAAGGCTGCAGTTTCCAAAAGTCAGAAGTAAGATGAAACCCTCAGATGCCACCTTCCTTTCAAGCTTTGTGGACAAATTTGTTTAACATTATTTCAAAGCACCTTTCTGAAAATGAGAGTAATTCATTGTAATTCACAGGACACTTTATTTTGCTGGCAAGTTGTACAGTCTCCAGTCTCCCTGTGACATGCTGTTCCATCATAAAAAAGTTGCTTTATTCCACTGCATGGCATTAAATGCACTTGAAATATGAAGACCATAATCCTTATGCAAACATCTTGCACATGCAAGGAAGAATGGGCCCAGCAGGGTCTTGAGGTACAACTTATCATACCTCACCCATTTCTCAGAGTTCTGCTGTTGGCTATAATAAATACATGTTTCATTTTCACAACAAAGGTGTACCTGTGTCTTCAAATTAGTTTACTTTATTGTCCACCTTGGTGGAAATTCATCTTTGGCTTCCCCCACATAAAATTACACTACACACAGGCAAACCATGCAAGGCGACAAAAAATAACAAATAAAAGCAGCAGTAGGTTAGAATAAAAACAGAGCAGAATATAAAAAATAAGATGCATGTGAAGAAAACAAAAACAAAAACAAACATGCACCAGAAAACTTTAGTCAAAACGACATCAGCAGGTGTTTAAGTATTTCATACACATTTCATTTAAGGGTCCTAGCTTAACCAAATATTGCATGGTTGGATGGAGTGTGCAGATAGGCAGGGCATGAATGAATGACTGAAATTCCCAGACCTCCTGGCAGCTGGTCAGCTGACAGCTCTGTGTCTGAATATACAGGCTACAGTACTTACCCTACAGTACACAGTAGTATTATTGAACCCCTCTTCTCCTCCTCTCTTTCCTTGATGTTGTAGAAATAAAGAACTTAATTTAGAGTTTTTTAAACTTACAGCTACCACTAATATCTCATCATGACCCCTGATATCTTCTCCTTTAAGTCCATGCAGCTGCAGCTACCTGTGAATTAGCAGAGAAAACTGTACTGCAACCATGGGAGTGGGAGAGGTGGGAGGTTGGGGTTGAGGATTTTGCTGCCCATCCATATGGCTTACAGAGGGAAATGCAATAACGGTGCTTCAGCAATATAGACCAAGGAAAAAGCCTCTAAGTCAGCGACTCCCAACTCCCAGGTCTGATGAGGACTTCAGAATCAGTGCCCTGGCCTTTCCAGCTCCTGCATTTCTCTCCCTGTCTCATTATAGTCAAAGTGATGCAACCACACAGAAACAAAATCTTCTTATTCGATCGTCTCAGGCCAGCAGTTGGCTGCTGGAGACGAGAGAATCTGTGCTTGATTGATACACAGTGTCAGATTCACAAGTTTTGATCCCTCTCATATCCAGGTACATGACTGTGATGTTCCAGAGTACATTCCACTTTTCAAACTTTTGTTGCCTGAGTTTAACCTGGCAGCAGTCAATTTTTGTAAATGTAAGGACATACATACACAGCAGCAAATTGAAGAGGGCTGAAGGCTGAGGGAGAGCAGGAAGAACATATGTGACATTTGCTGACACACTAGCAGAGTGTAAACTTTGCAAACCCACTGCCAAAGTGAATTTCACAACCCTCTACCTCAATGGTCTAGTCATGTTTAAGTACTGACAAATCTCTTCAATTGAAGTTTAGGGTTATTGTTGACCTCATGACTCTCAGGCTGGGTTAGTTAGCACTGTTGCCTCACAGCAAGAAAGTTCCATGTTTGATTAGCATGTTAGCATGTTGTATTTGTGCCTGTGTAGGTCACTCTGGGTTCTCCAGTTTTCTTTCTTTTTTTTTGTTTTTTTTTCCCCCACAGTCCAAAGACATGCACACTATGTTGGGTGGTGACTCTAATATGCCCATAGATGTGAAAGTGGGTGTGTGAGGTTGTTTGTCTTTCTATGTCAGCCCTTTGATAGACTGGTGGCCTGTACTTTGTCCTAACATGGGAGTCTATGGGCACTGCAGTGTCAGAGTCAGACTCTGGTGGTGGCCATAAAAAATACCCAAATAGTGAGTAGAAGTAAAATAATGTGTGTTCTGTTATCATCATTTAATGAAACTGTGTTCAGTTTGTCCTGTTGCATCCTGCAACATCTTTCCTACCTCATGAGACCAAATCAGCTTTGGTGCAGGAACAGAATGGAAGCTTCTGCACTTAAAAGTTATATTATGAAACTTAAAAATAGTTAAAATATATAATAAATCAGCAGTTACAACTGTTAATAATTAATGTACAAATGGACTTTTTTCATGAGATGGGTGATGGAGAGATGTCCTTCATGAATTTAAGAGCTGAGACTGGAGAGGAATTTTTCATCAACCTGTAAAACCAAAACATGTTCATAAAGACCATAGAACTGATTTATAAAGAACCAGTCCATTATTTATCAACCATTAATAAAGCCATTAATTAGGCCATGTCTATTAGAGAGCAGGAGTGAATGTTGCGTTTAATTGCTTTGGTGATTTTTGATAACTTTAGAGTTCTTTTTTTATTCATTACAGCTTAATGACTCAGCAATGATTAATTGATGTCAAGCCATTTAATTATTCTACCTGTGGTGCTCAATGGATGAGTGGTTAGAGCACATCTCATCTGACCATTATCTGCCCTAAAGCAGTTGATCGCTGGTTTGACTCCCGTCTGAGTTGATAATCTCTACAGTCTCTCTCCCTGCTTCCCTGTCTTTTATATATATATATATATATATCCATGTCATCAGCATCCTGAACAATAGTGCACTGTATATCCTGCTTTCTCTGCCAGTTTCACTTCACTCAGCAGATGTCAGTTGTCCTGCCCTTGCATGGCACATTGCTGTGTCCCAGTGCTGTTCTCTACATGCTTAGATACTTTCTCTACCACCAACAGAAACATAAAGGGAAAGCATTCAAACGAGAGTTGGGAAATCAATCTTGTGCAATTACATTTGAGTTGATTCCATTTATTAATAATAATAGATTCCGAGCACCGCAGTGGCTTTATCAGAACATTTCATTTAGAAAGGCCACTATAGTTAGAGATAGTGCAGATGTTTTCCTGTCTGTCAGATAAACTGGCTGTGGTTTGTGGTGAGATTGATGTAGAAAGTTACACACTGACAGGGGATACAGGTTGTTGTTTTCTGGTCAAATTGCATTTGCCACAAAGATGTCATTGGTGAGAGATGAGGTGCAGCGACCTCTAGAATGATTAGAAAACATCATTATATCCCAGCTGTGGGACACTAACTATTTATGACTGCTGGTGATTCATTCCATCACCATGGTGCGTAACCTTTTCCTGTATTATCTTCTCTGTAGCCGCAGAACAAGGTGTCATCCGTGTGGAAAAATCTGTTTTGCTCATTCGCTGTCCTCCGGTCCTCAACTTCAGCTTTGATCAAGTGGTGGGGCGGCTGATGGGAGCAAAGTGCTGTAACCGGAGCCTCCATCCGTGCAGATCCTGGAATATCTGTCAGACAGCAAAAAGATTTGTTATGCAAACCATTATTCATATCTGACAACATGCGGAGTGGCTACTTTGGTATTAATGGCCCCTCACACTGGAAGGCTCTTATTGATGTTGACAGCCACACCTTCTGAATAGCATGCTCATCTCAAGGGCCTGTAATGTGACTAATAAATGGAAGAGTGATGGGAATTTAATGCATATATGTGTGCATGTGTATAGGAATGTGTCTGCATGTGTGTAAAAAGGTTGAAAACCTTTATGTACTTGGATATAAACCATACATTTATTGGTTTATTGGATTACTATACTTTGGTTCCAGGGAGAGGTACAAAAGTAGGGAGGGTTTTTTTCTTCTTCATTTGTAATTACCTTGCAAACATTTGTAGGAGCAGGTTATCAATTGTAGAGTGAAGAAGATGGCAATTTTTCCATTTAAAGGCCCCATGTTTTGTGTTGTATTTCAATCATCGATTCATAAGAAGATATTTGTGGTTTTCAGAACCAAAGGCCTTCTCAATGTAGTTTTATATCTCCTCTCTCAGGCTTCTCTGTGGAGCTCGCATAATGAGCCAATGAGATGAGAGGAGGCTCAGAGCTTCTCTTCTGACTGTGTGACTGTTTTCTGAGTGATCCAATAAAAATAATAGCAGAGGTCATGGAAATGGTCAGAGAAAGTGAACTCTGCAAAATTGGATGGTGGGTGCAGGGGGGTGGAGGAGTTTGGGACATATCTGAAAGTGGTGACCACCCTGTGACATCACAAAGTTGTAAATGTCCTGGCAGCTTGTTTAGAAGCTCAGTTGGATCATTAAAACATGCAGATCTGTTTTCCAACACCAAGGTTAAAAAACTGAACCCTATAAAACACAGCAATATAGCAATATAGCAGCCTCAACACATTCACTCACACATTCTGACACATTATTCCCCGTGACTGATAAAATACAAGACTCTCACGTCATTTACACTCACGACAGGGTGTACACCGTGTCCATCCCCTCATGCCGGCATAAACTGCGTACACAACCCCCCCCCTAACATGACATGACATCGTCTTTAGAAAACAAATTAAATAGCAAGATATAAAGACTGTGGCTCTGGCAATTACAAGGTTAGCATGGTAGTTATGCAAAACAAGAAACAGCCCAGTGTCTCCCCACTCTGTGATTTTAGTTTCTGAAAGAAGCAGATATAGCTTCCCTCTTTCTCTTAATCTTTTTTCCTCTCCCTCCAGGCAAATGTGCAGTGCAGGAAGAGCAGTGAGAAAAAAAATCATTCTTTTTTTTCTGCTCAACCAAGGTCAGTCAAAGCAGTCTGCAGAGCTTTAAGAAAAATTAATCCTTTACCTCTGGGGTTCGGGCACCATCTATCTGAGCTGTAATGTGATAAGGGGACAGGGTGGAGAACAGGGAACCAGCAGGTGCTCGGGGAGACTAACACGCGCTCATTTCATCACCTGACACTGTTCCTTTCCCTATTACGCCCACGCCTCCAAAGCCTCCAAGGTGACTACACTGCAGTTACAGGAAATGGGGGGGAAATAGCTTATTCTTCTGCTTATCAAAATCGCTCCAAAATAAGCAGATGTCTTGTAAATCCCTGTAGCTGATGTGTGCTATACCACTGCTTTCAGACTGATACACCTACAGCAGCCTGGATCTCCCTCAAGGCGTGTGGATCTGAAGAGAAAGCAGAGCCCCGTCAGAGTGGAAATCCTTCACTTTAAATGCAAGACCCAGGGCGCCTGTGCCTTTTGTCACGAGTGTACATTATGGCAGTTTCGTATCTGAAGATGTAGGAATTAATGGGGGCGGTTTGTTGTGTGCATGTGGGTAATGTGGTCATTGTGAGCAGACGGCATAGTCTCGCTCTGCATTGTGACAGGGAGGGTGGGGGGGCAGGGGGGTGAGCAAAGGAAAATGAAAGCTCAGCAGAAGGAGTGAGTGAATAGGGTGATGTATGGCCATTTCAATGCCCTTATGACATTTCCATCAACCTATAAAGACTTAATGGAGGATGCATTGTCACACGTGGAATGGAAGGAGAGAGGGAAAGGCAGAAAAAGCCACTCGAAAAGTGTAAGATGGAGGCTAAATGAAAGAAAAAAGGGGTCAGAGAGGGGGAGCCATTTAACAGGAGGCGGCGTATTGTCAGGTGGAGTGAAATAGCATGTCATCTGTAAAACTCTGAGAGGATGATATCACTTCTCACCTCTACTCACTTTCCTCCCTCCCTCCTCCCTCTCCTCCCACCCTCCCAGAATTCAGCAGCGAGCCCCGCACAGAGACAGATTGCCGTCCACCGACAGACGATGAAGTCTACTGCATTTCATGCTCGCTGCCACCGCCGCATCGTCAGCTGTAGGGAAAACATCAAGCGGGGCCGGGCGCGGGGATGTCAGCGAGACACTGATGAATGGCAGACAGCTTGAGGCGGCGTCACTCTTGCTCACTCACGTCTGCTGAGTCTGCTACACAGCCCCTCAGAGGGATTATCATTCTGCTGCTTTTTTTTCTTGGTTTGTTTTGTTTTCATAAAGATCACAATGCAACATATGGGACGAGGGGCCAAGCCTGTATTGACAGTTTACAGATTGAGGAGTGGGGAATTTGTGTTGTTTTGCGTACGAAAAAGAAAGCGTGGTGAGATGTGAAATGAAATTCACTTCTTTGCACGGCAGATGGAATGATTCATCTTCCTGCGTTTGAAGTGACAAAATCAGACCTAATGAGCAAAACTGCATCTGCATGTACAAATTGACTCAAGAAGAATTTCATGATGGATGAATGAGCAGTCATTGTGTGTTGAGTCAAATTCAGCTTTGTCCACTGAACGTGCCTCATGCGCCTTTGTGTTGTCCGTGTACATGACATGCACGTCCTCGTCTGTACATGCAGACACGTGCTGACACGCCCCTGCTCATCACGCTGTATTCTTGAAGTGATAATGAGCGCAGAGAGACTCTGAGGAATGGAGCTGTTTTCTGTGACATATTGAACAGAAGGAGGTCTGGGATATTCAGGCCCTGGGAGTCATGTGGAAGCTATCATTGCCCTCGCCACAGTCACTGTAGACATAAATCTCTCGCCCCTGGGGTTTGGAGGAGATGTCACCTGGAAAAATGCAATGTCAAAACATTGTAATCTCAGCGCTTCCTACAAAACTTTCCATCTACACCAGGGAGACTAGACTAGATGTAAAGGGGGTAAACAATGCTGGATGACAAGTTGAATAGTGGCGCCTTTTCTCTCTCTCTCTTTTTGTACTTTACATAGTCCGGAGTATTAATATTCTGTCAAGCAAACTGTTTCCCCTCTCACTGAAACATCAAGTTAAACTTGGGTAACTTCCTTTTCTCTTCACACCACCTCATATCCATGAATGTATATTTATATACAGCTAAGATTTGACAGCAACAACTCTTTTTACTACTTTTTGTTAAATGCATTTATCTAATAACTCCACATTCTCTGCATAATAGATAAATGCTGAACATCATTTATTTGTAGTGGTACTCTAAAATATATCATTAAAATTGAGCTTGGATGTATGGAAGCAAGGCAAGTTTATTTCTATCAACCCTTTTTACAATCACTTGGTATCAAAGGGCTTTACACTGCAACATAACAACATCCTCTGCCCTTAGACCCTCACATCAACTGAGGAAAAACTCCCAAGAAAACCCTTTAACAGGGAAAAAAACAGGAGAAACCTCAGGGTGAGCAACAGAGGAGGGATCCCTCACCCAGGACGGGCAGATGTGCAAACAGTTTGCAACATACAATACAGAATCATTTGGAAGATAAGATAGTTCCTTCAAAAGGAGCTGATGACGGCATCTTGTGGTGGGCAGGCTGGGTCATATACAGGGAAAGCAGGGAGAGCAGGCCAGTTTAATGGGAGTACTGGTGAGCAGACAGGTTCATAAACAAAGAGCAGGCCAGTGTAGGAGCAGAGGAAAGGAGGAGATGCATGTGGTGGTTGGTGCAGAGGGGATGGACACCAAAGCCAAACTACAAAGTACAACAGATAATGACAAGATGTGTATGAGGAGAGGAGTAGGCTCCATGTAACCTGATGTATTGTTGTACTCTGGCATTTTGCATCTCTCTTAGTGTTTTAGTTTTACAGACTCCAGCTTTACTGATCTTCTAACCTCCTTTTTATGAAGGCTGCAAGTACAGTATATGTCACACATGGGAGGCAGATGTATAGGAGGCAGATCTATTGGTTCTTGATATGATGCAACACCAGTTTCCATTTGCTGATGAACTGCCAAAGATCTAAAGGAACTTGAGGGTCATCATCTCATTCATTCCCAGCAGGAGACATAAGTCTTCACACTACCTGCTGTGTGTGTATAGATGCATATTTAACCAAAGTACTGTGTCAAACCAATAGCATCAGTTGCCTGAAGGGTGTTGCATCCCTCTTTAAAAAAGACATTTTTCCCCCCACTGTCTTTTGGATCATTACAGAAATAAACTCAGTGACAAACAACAGTTTATGATGGTGATACGGTTCAGCAGTATGCTCTTATAATCTTCACTAATGACTTTTGGTAACATTTTCAAATGTAGAACTGTCACACATACACACGCAAACACACAACCAAGTGTTTCCTTTAAATTACTCAACATATTATTCAGTCTTATTATACACACCATTTTGGTTGTGTGTGAAAGCAATTATGAGACAGAGAGGCTTTGTCAAAGTGGCTCTGCTAATGTAAAAGGAAAGAACTCAATTAATTCTGCTGATCATGCCTCATTTCTAATTATCACTGCATCAGCAATGATAAAGTATACATGGCAGGCTTGCTGTGCAGGTGTGACCTCCGTCCATACTCTGTTTAATTACCACCATCATAGAAAGAGGCGTGACTGCTCATCTATTCTTGCACTTCTTCATGACTGCTTTTCTTCACTGGTTTTGGCAGGAGCTTGACTGCAGATTGCCGAGGGGTGAAGCAGGGCAGATGCGTGTTTCTACACAAATAGCATATGGACATGCTGACTACTCACAAAGAAGGCATAATTACTCTGCTGTGAACTTCCTGCGCATCTGTTGACGCACCGAGTGGAGGTAGAGCAATGCACCGCTGATGCTGCCTTCTGATTAGATCCCTGCAGGAAACGAGCATATCTGAGATTCTCTTTGGCATGTGGTCTCCAGCTTCATTATTCAGCACAAAAAATGGTGTTGTTTGGCTGAGAATGGGGCCTACTGCATCAATAAAACAGGCTGATGAAAAAGTGGCAATCATCAGAAGCTGAAGAGTCTAGAAACCGCAAAGATCAGACACTACAAACACACCTTGGAGTGTGTTTGTGACAGGAAAATCGGGACAATTATAGTTATGTTGGAAATTCTAACAGCAGTGGAAAGAATGGTCTGGCACTTTTAAAAGTCAAACAATATTTTGACATTTCCTATTTCTAAAGCTCTTATTTAAAAGAAAGTCACTACTCTATAGTACCATTTATGCTGAAAGGCAAGCACAGGACCTTTACATATCTTGCATTTTGAGCATGAATGTATCAGGACCAAGAACAAGGTGTGAGCCCAGGAACAATCAAGTGTGCACAGCTTTGGCAGAGGATTTCAGGAATAAACATGGTCAAAAGGGCAGAAGGTGAGGCTTGGAACACTCACAAGGGAAAAAAAAATGCTGGAACACTCAACTCAAAGATAGAGCACTGGGAAAAGGTGTGTATATACACCACTACAATTTTTGATGACATGGGGATGCTTCAACAGGGCTGGAACTGGACAGATGTGTCTTTGCGAAGGACGCACAAATCAAGCACAGGTTATCCTGGAAGAACATTTGCTTCCTTCAGCTCTGATAATTATATAATAATTACACGGGACACCGATGTATCTCTTGGATTCCTATCTGTTTACTGTGAACAAGCATCATACACGCATTGCATTATGGGAGCCAAGGGCTCCAGGGAACAGTAGTCCTCTAGTACTACACCTCCCCCTTGTAAGTCTTCATTCAAATAAACAGTTGTACAACTTCTCTGTGTTTTCCTTATGAACTACAACTGAAACACAATATGCTTTTATCTGCATTTTAACCTTAGCATATTTTTGTGTTTTAACTCAAGACGTATGAACTGCTACATCTCAAATCACTTTTTTTTTCTTTTCTCTATCACTGTCCACTTTATTCACAAGTCCATTTTGTCAGGTGGCTTTGTGACCTGACCAACTCTTGTAACAGTCCCTCTAGGCCGGAGGTGACTTCTGTTTCTCCTGAGAACATCCCTGTCGGTCTCTACCAGATAAGATCTTGGAGTGTTGACCAGCAGTCAGCTCTGGGAGAGGACTCGAGCGATGTCTCAGGTTGTAGCCTGTGGCCTGCGTACGCCTTCCCTCCTCCTCCTTCTTCTGAAAGGACTACAGGTCTGGCCACTTAGGATCCAGCTTGGCCATTGATTGGGATAGAGATGTTCGCAGGTTTCACCCCATCAGCAGCTGAGCTGGTAAGAACCCAGTGGGGTGGACCTGTAGGCCAAGTCCTTGATGGTCCACACAGCACGTTTCACCTCGCCGTTCACTTGAGGGTGGCGGGGGCTGTTTGTGGTATGTATGAAATTGTTCTCTTTTGCAAACTCTTTGAACACCGCTGATGAAAACTGCAGCCCATTGTCTGATATGATAAGCTCTGCAGTCCCATGCCTGACGAAGACCTCTTTAACAGCTCTGATTGTCACCTCAGCCGAAGTGTTTTGGAGCTCTGCTATTTCAATGTATCTGGAGAAATGGTCTATGATCAACAGGTAATCTCTCTTGGACCACTCGAATAGATCCATTCCCACTTTTTGCCATTGGCGGTCCGGTTTGGGAGTGGGCACCAGTGGTTCTTTGAGCTGTGTTCTGTGTTTTTGACATAGTTCATAGTGTCTGCTCTTACGAGGGGTGGGATAACATGTCTCTCTCCTTTCATGAGGAGGCCGTGAGCGATGTGGAGATATGTTGTGTCCCGGCAGTATGTGTTGATTTGTGGGTTGAACCTGTGAGACAGTGTTCTGTCCCTTTTTTGCACACTTTTGTCCTCTCTCTGTGCCTTTTCTCTGTAGCTGGGAGAGAAAATATAACACAGTCAACACAAACCTCAACCAGTTTCTCCAGCTGTAGATCTCCTGCTGTAGGCGGACCCACCAGGGGAGCTCTGGAGAGGGCATCTGCTGTGATGGAGTTGCTTCCCTGGAACATCAATGATGGTGTAGGAGAATCGCAGCAGCCGCAGACGAAACCTCAGGATCCGCGGCGGGAGGTCATCTAACCCTCTTGTGCTCAGTAGTGGAACCAATGGCTTATGGTCTGTCTGTAGTGTGAAATGTAGAACTAAAAGATATGATGCAAGTCTCTCACAAGCCCATGTGACTGCCAGCACCCCCTTTTCTATTTGTGCATAGCGCTTTTCTGTGTCTGTTAATCCTCTAGGAATGTACGCCAATGGTCACCATGAGCCATCAGTCTGTTGCTGGGTGAGAACGGCTCCCAAGCCGTATGGAGATGCATCAGCAGCAACCTTTGTCTCAGCCGTGTTGGAATACTGGGTAGCACATCTGGAGAGCTCAATATCTCTTTCAATCTCTGAAAGGCTCTTTCCTGGGGCTCTGCCCATATCCAATCGTTTCTCTCTTTCTGCAGTTCTTTTAGAGGCATTGTTATTGTGGCTAGCTGGGGCAAGAATATGGCAAGGTAATTTGCCATGCCCATGAGTCGTTGCACGTCCTCCACGCATGTGGGCTGTGGCAACTGCTGGATAGCCTTGACTTGTACATTGTACTTTCCTCCACAGTGCTGCTCAAATGCTGTTTTGCCAGCCTCATATTTCTTTTTATCTGCATCAGTCAATGGTAAAACTGCTAGCCCATCATCAGCTGCATCACCCATTGCGTACAGGAGTGAATTCACCTGGTATTCCTCCTACTTTTTTTATCGAGAGCTGTTGCGACTCGAAACCTCTCGAATCTGCGGATCCACCGTGGCCATTCTGCTGGGCTTAAAAAGTCGAACAGGTCTGGGGGTGTTATTTGTACCGCTTTCGCCATCTGCGTCGATTCCCTCGTCCTTTCATGTTCGGGATCAGGGCCTTCGGGTGCGCTGTCTCTGTGTACTTCTCCTCCCTCTGCCTGTATGCGGGCGGGGTGGAGCGCGATGACACTCTCCCCGGTGTTTTTAGTGCTAACAAGCTAGTACTCTACTCACTAGAGTACTAGCGGGGCTCTGCCCTCGTCTTCGTAGCGGCCAGTTCCGGTTTAAACTGCGTGAAACTTTTGTATTCGCCAGCTAACACTCTTACTGACAATACCACGGACACTTCCAGTTCGCCACTTCTGACACCATGTATAATAGTGACACGGGACACCGATGTATCTCTTGGAGCTGTATCTGTTTACTGTGAGCAGGCGTCATACATGCATTGAATTATGGGAGCCAAGCCAGTAGTCCTCTACTACTACAATAATTCACCAACTCCAAGTATTTTTTTTTTTTTTAATTTAAACAGGAAGATTAAAGCTGGAGTTGGTAATCCTGGAAAGCTAGCAAGATTTGAAAATTACACCTCCTCTGAGTTCCTCCCCCTCCCGTCAGTGTGTACGTCCAAGCCACGCCCCCACAAACTGGAACGCGCACCGCACGAAAATGAGAAGCGGCAGGAGGAGGACTATATATATATATATATATATATATATATATATATATATATATATATACGTTAGCAAAAGTTACACATTTCATAAAAATAACAAATCCTCCCCGAGGCAAAGCATATAATTACCTGTCCAACAGAAAGAGAGCAACCTCAGCATCACTTCAAATCCCTCAGTTGTCTCCACAAAAGCAACACCGATGTTTACTCTGGTTTGACCTCTGGCTTTATCCAGAGCCTTTTTGTTAGCAGCCTTTTCAGCCTCCAGCTTTCTCTTCCTTGCCTTTTTCTCGGGGCGAGCCGTTACAAGTAACGTTACAAGTAACGCTGGAAGTAGTAACTGGGGCTGCATTTTCTCAGCCACTGCTCATAAATGAGCATGAAATCCGTTCTGCTGTAACTCTGTACGCTGATTTCTTCCGGCAACAGCGACACGTGAAGATTGTGCACACGCGTCCGAGGCAGGGATCGAGGGGGGCGGATATAGAACTAGACATGAAGGCATCTGATTGGTTTTTGCTCTGATTATCAGTCCTGTGTGTGTGGCAGGAGGCGATTGATTATTTTACTGATTACTGATTATTTTCCTTCCTTTTTCTGATACATAATGTATTGATTACTCAGAAGGTAGAAGGACTATTTCACCCAGTATAACAAAACATGTTTCTGAACAGAATTACCAACCCCAGCTTTAAATGACATTGGATCTATTTTTCAAGAGAGATCTGCATATACAAATAGACAATTTATTCATGGACAGACACACCTGAATTCTAAAATGGACACAGATATAGAATGTACACTTTCACATAGGACATGTGATGGTAAATGCATAAGTACAGCCTTTAAAATACAATGTTGCTTTAGGCAGTGTCTATGTGAAACCATTGTTGTTCCAGTGCAAACAAGAGGCACAGTCTGAGTTGAAAAGCCCCAACCTGATGTTGGTGTTGTTTTTTAATGTAACCAGACAGAGCTTTATAAATAAACAACATACAGTCCTGCTCTCTTCTATTTGTCAGGGCCTACCCACCTTTCCCCATCAAAAGTGCCATGTGTGATGAAGTGCAGTGCTCTGTGATACATGGAGTCAAAAGGCCTCAGTGTGGCAGGAGAAGAATACATATATACAATATCACCATAATCAAGAGCAGACAGAGCTGCAGACTGCAAAAGAAAAACATGATTTCTGTTTGAATCTGTTTTACCTTGAGTTTGCTTTGTAAGGTGTTCTATGTGGGTCTAAATGTGAGTGTGGTATCCAACCAGACCATAAGTATTTATCACATTGAACACTGTCAGTTCTGTTGATGTCCAATGAGAGAGCCAATCACATCAATCTTACCTGAAGGTCACTAGAGAGCTTGTGGAAGTGTGATCATGTGACCTCTGTGTAGAATCAAAGACCAGCTTTGCCCAAGACAGGGCAATGTTTGCCCACCATACACACATATCCATTCACTAGATACTGTAACATGCAGCTGTACATTTTTTAAAATGTACAGCTGCAATGAGACGTGAGAGCAAAATCTTTGCTAAAGAGAAGTTAGACAGGGCAAGAAACTGGCAGTTAGACAGTCCCACAGGTTGTAAACAAACTCTTGGGTTACTCTAGCTCCAGTTTGAGCCTTTGATTCTTTCCCAATACACAGGAGTCACTTGCATTGTTTCTTCTTACAACCTACTGTAGATGAAAAAAAAAAAAAAAAAGCCATCTCCTGTGCAAAAAGGAATTGATTTTGAACACAGATATGCCATTTCCTGCCACCATCTTTGTTTTGGTTAGCTCAAATGTCTATCTTTATGAAAAAAAGGTAATCTGATTTCTTTGTCAAGAGCAACCCCCACTCAGGCTGCAGCGATGGCATGCTTCATCCTATTAACCATTTTTCTACCACTTAAAGCCCCTACAACAAACTTTTAACTGGATATGCAAAAGTCTCTAGTTTCTGCTGTTGTGTCTGTGTGACCTACAACAGCAAGATAAGCTATTTCTAATTAGTGTAACTCTTTACCCTCGGGAGGCAGTGGACGGGTCGGTCCACCGGACAACAAAATGATGTACGGCACTCAGACTGGAGGAGACGGCACAGACCTGACGAGGCTATAAATTAGCATTTGAGTTGTTGCTACACTAGCGAGTGAAACCCAAGCTCAATTTCATTGCTATATTTTCATCATAGCTGATATTGGGACGGGATCCGCAAAGAGAAACCTACTGCTTTTGTCCACAGGGGTCGCCAAAATCAACACAAAATGAAAGTTCCTTGTAGGAGCTTTAAATGATTATTTTAAGGTTGAAAAATTGTTGCTTTAAAGGGGTTAACTACAAGTTTAATTCATCCTGGCCAGTAGGTGTTGCACTCACACTTGCCTGCTCTCGCTCCAACCTTCAATTGTACTGGTTGCCAGGTACGCCAAATACTGGAGTTGGACGGAGAACAAGAGAGATGTTAAGTGAGGAGACTTTCATGGTATATTAATTATTAAATCATAAATAAAAAGTTTGACTCAAGTTTGTCCTGCATTACAAAGCGACGCTTGAAAACAGACAATACTTAACGGTTGTAGTTTTTTCACAGATCAAATGAAACACAGCAGCACTCAGGACTTGTCGCTCGATCTTTCAGTAATTTTGCTCCTTATTGGTGAAATATGACACCCTGAAGTCGCAGCACCAGTTAACTTGGACGCCTATAGGGAGCGGCTAGTAGCTTGGGCTAAACTAATGCTAACTATATTTAACGAGCAGTGTTGACAGCAGACTGAAAACACATCTGAATCATTTCACACTAACTCACCTGCAGCTGAACCCAACAAACCCACAGCTGCACCGGAAACGTACAGTACCGACTGACCCTTAGTTAGCATTAGCAACGTTACAGTACCAGCTGACCATTAGTTAGCATTAGCAAACATTTAGCTTACCTGTCCAGAAGGAAAGCAGCAACTTCCATGTGGCTTTTGAGCCCCTTTGCTTCCTTAAGTTGGCACCAACGCTCAGAAGCTTGGCCGATGTTCACTCCAGTCCTGCTTCGTTTCTGGTCTGCTTGAATTTGAGAAATATAACACCGGGATGATGCCATTTCTCCACAGAGCTATCACGATCTGGCATCCCCACCAATGAACTAATACTGTTGGCACAGAGATCATTTCATGTCAACGTTGCCAACGTAACCAGATGTAAATATTTATATATTTTGGACCCGTAAAAATTTATAAAACAATTATTTCTATACTATTTTTTTTTTCAGTAAAATTAATACTTTTATTCTGCACCCCTCTAGGATGTATTATTTTTGAAAAATGTATCGTTTTGATGAAAAAGATGTAGCTATGACCTCTATAAGATTTATTTTATGACATGAGGTCAAATTTCCACTGTTGTAGATGTATACAGAGCTTCTGTCATGTTAGCAACCTGTCCCATCATCTATCTCCTGTGTTACTGGGCTATTCATTAAAGCTTTGAAAGCCAGCACAGAAAATATTGCCTGACAGTTAATCATTTTTAAATGATCCGTGTTCTATATAGATATCCCCCTCATTTTGTAATTTAATTTATTTCTATTAAATTAATAAAGTAGTATTGTAGAAATACCAATATCTAAAAAAACTGAGCCTTAAAACAAGCATCAGTGTAATATTGTGGACCAAATGAGGCAGAGTCAGACACAGGAGACAAACTTTTGAAGGGTTTTGAACAAAATGAACAAAACAGTCAGAAGGGCTCAGGTGGTGACAACAGGGGGCAGGCTGGCCTGGGAACAATGAATGGTGTCTGAACTGGTACTTCATCTTGTCTTGAGTCTTGACCAGGCTGATTGGTGCAGATTGCAACCAGGTGTACCTCGTCTGCCTCGTCACAGGGAGACTGAGCCACGCCTCCTGCCACACACACACTGCAGGGAGACAGAGAGAGAAAACAGAATGAGGGAAAGTAGAGAAACAGACAACAACAACAAAAAAAGCCAGACCACCACAACAATACAGTGACTACCTCAGACGTGCCCACCTGGAAACACCATCAATCCTCGCAGAAGATGGTGTCTGATTGCTTTATTTTTGTACCAGGTAGAAAACACTCAGCCAATCAGAAGAGAGGCACAGAGCCTACTTTATTCTAATTGGTTCACTAACTTGTTACTAGAAGTCCATGGCAAAGCCCAGAGAGGAGATGGTTTTCGCTTCTCAAAACCACAAAATAGCTTCTTATAGATTGACACTTTAAAATAAAACACAACAGAAGTGTAAGATATGGGACCTTCAAGTACAGTCAGTTAATTAAGTGTTAGCACACGAACACAAAATGGAACTTCGCCAAATGTGGCATCATCAGTGATGCATGTCCTTCTCCATTAGAACTGTGAAGTGTTCCTACTTTTCATTTACAAAGTGATGACACATGTTGTGCACCATGATTGACAAACCATTGCACAGCTGTCTCTCCATCCATGATCCCTCTCTCTGGCTCATTTCAGATACATGTACCAGTGAGCCTGCTCCATCACCTGCTGCCACTTTACAGTCCTTTTAGAGATATGGGCTGCTTATATCGAACATTTAGTTTGAGCTGTCTCACTATGTTTATCCCATTATTTTTTGTCTGTTTTTTTTCTCTATTAAGTAGCTAGCTGTTAGCAATGGTTTCCATTGGAAACGGTGTCTATCGAGGTTATTTCTGTAGAGAAGAGATGGTAATGTGTGTGTGCGTGTGTGTGGGTCTAGGTCTCCCATTTTATGTAGTCATTTAACAGAATAGAGGCAAGAGACAATCAAATAATCTGTTATATATAAAAAGTAGTAGATAGATTATTAGAAAATGCAAAATGTAAAAAAAAAAAAAAATGCAGAGGCTGAAAAGTTGATTATGCAAAAAACGTGTGACATTCAAAAAGCACAGTGCACAGCAGAGTCCTATTTGGCATGCATGGCCAGCTGTATGCGATATGAATCCATGATGAACTGTACAGATGTCAGCCTTATCAACTTCTGCACTCTGATAAACCAGGATGACTTGAAATACAATCAGCTCAGCACCCGTGTCTTCTGACTGTCTGCTTATGAAGGGAGGAAAAAAAAACAGAGAACAGACAAAGAGAAGAAAGGAGGAGAAGATAGACAACTGAATTCTAATTAGATTGGAGAGCAGAAGTGGTAATCAGCAACAAGGATCCAGCATGTTAACACACACACACACACACAGAAATATGCACAAGTTGAAAGTGATCACAGACAGTGACAAAAACACTGAATACTAAATTGAAACTTGCTCTTTACAAAATAATTTAGATGCTTTTCCTTGGTTCCAAATTGTGCATCAGATTTGCTGTCAAGGTCAGATATAAAAGTAGATGATCCATATTTTCTTTGAATACAAAGCAGGTCTAGGTTCTATATTAATACTCTGAAAGTATCAAAGTTCTAAAGACCCCATTTTGAATGTAGGCAGACATCCATGTGCATAACATAATACTCTGAAAGTATCAAAGCCTCAGAAAATTCACACATCTATCTCTCTATCTATCTATCTATCTATCTTACATGATTATTACAGATAAAATGGCAAAGCTACCTTAATCCAGTTTCCCTTCAGTTTCCTTTCATGTGTTGCATTACAGCAGGTTGTTCTCACTAATTAACACCATGTGTGTCTTTGTGTGTACTTGTGACATATCCAAACCTGAGGATTATAATCAAATCCGATCTAAACCATCCTTCCCTATACTCACCCCACTGAACGGAGGAACTCAGGTGTTTGAGTTGGCTGGTTAGTTGCTGTGGGACACTGAGGCATCTGTACATCAAAGGGGGATCTGGGGTGGGGGCTCTCATCAGGTTGGGAGAACAGGGAGCATCTGGTCCTGGAAGTCAAGAGTATCCTCCCCTGCTTGGATCAGGTCATTGATATGAAGGGTCTTTGTATTCAGCACTGATGTGATCAAACAGCTGTCTGTTCTCTCTCAGCTGTGTTGCTTATAAAGTTCAGAAACATGTGATTGATCAACTGATCAATCTATTACTAAGTTTCATTTAACCTTTATGGAAAATTAATGCCAGTTTTGTGTTGTTGGTCTGACAGTATAAATTCAAAATCATTTGGGGATGAACAGTTTTGACAGCTATTAAGCAATCCTGAAAGGTGATGAAGTCTAACCGACCGATCTTTGTAACATGGGCCTTTGGTGCTTTCTTTAGGTCTTCAGGTGGGTACCCTGCTTCAACAGTGTTTCGTCAGTTAACCCACAACACCTCCACAGGGCTTGACAGCTAGATGCAGCGTCCTGGGGCAGCCCCATCAGCACCTTGGGCTCCGCAGCTACTGCTCTGTAATGTTTATGCTCTGACCGGTGGGCTGTTCCAGCGCTCGCAGCACTTGGGAATGTATGTTGTGGTTGTTACGTTGGTACATTGGACTACCTGGAGAAAAGAGTTTACTCTAGAGCAAGTCTGCTAGCTCTGAGGAAAACTAAAACAGTCTTTGGCTACCTTATACCACTAGAATTAAGGAAGAGGTACTGGGTCACTGTAGCTTTAGCTCAAAGCTCAAAGCTTTAGCTCAAAGCTAAAGCTACAGCGAGAAAACAACAAAAGTGACGGTACAAACCACCATTTTCTCTGTGCTGATGGGAAATGTAAATGCATTGGCTAACAAGATGGATGAGCTAGTGTCACTGGTTAAAAACCAACAGACTTACCGAGCTGCTTAATAATCCTAACAGAGTCTTGGCTAACTGACCACATACCAGATACTAACATGGAGCCACTCAGCTTCACCACGTTGAGGGTGGATAGAGACACCAACACTTGTGGGAAGAGTAAAGGTGGGGGCCTCGTGGTGTATGTGAACAATAGATGGAGCAACCCTGGTCATCGCAGTATTAAATCTGTCTCATGCTGCCGTGACTGTGAGCTGTTAGCCTTTAGCATAAAACCATACTACATACTGAGGGAGTTCAACCAGGTCATTGAGATCTGTGTTTACATTCCTCCGAGGGCTAACGTGGAGGCGGCGCTCGAGGCAGTACACCCCAGGTTCAGGTATGCAGACCTAGAGGAGGTAAGGAGATTACAGATAGAACTGAAAACCTGCTTAAGGGAGGCCAGGGAGGCTTATACAAAGAAACTGGAGGGGAAGCCGAGGCTGAACAACATCATATAAGTGTGGGATGGTACGAAAACCATCACCAGGTGTAAAAAAACTGCTGCAGGAGCAGTTAAGGAAGTGTGGAGAGAGCTGACGAGCTGAATACTTTTTTCAATTGGTTCAGCTCGGGCGCCCCCCCCCCGATCACCTCCTCCAGCAGGTCTCTCCCTCTCCCCATCAGCCCATTCTTTTGCCCCCCCCCCAATTACCCCACCACCACCACCACCACCACCAGACTGCCTCCTCATCCAGCAAGCCCCTTCTCCACAGCATCATCCCCTCACCTCTCCCTCATCAATGCTCACCAGGTGAGAGGGGTGGTGAGGAGACTTTACCCCAGGAAAGCAGCTGGCCCTGACCTGGTGTGCCTGAGGCTACTGAGAGGATGTGCTGAGGAGCTCGGGGACCCTCTCCAGCACATCTTCAATCTGAGCCTGCACCTGGGGAAAGTCCCCACATTGTGGAAGACATCCTGCATCATCCCTGTCCCCAAGATAAAACACCCCAGTGACCCCAACGACTTCCATCCCATCGCTCTCACTTCACAGGTAATGAAGTTGTTGGAGAGGCTGGTACTGCACCGTCTTAGTTTACAGCTGCAGCATGCCCAGGATCCACTTCAGTTTGTCTACAGGGAGAAGATAGGAGGTGGAGGACTCTGCCCATGTTTCATCCCTACCCAACTCATCTACAAGGTCTGCAAGGGAAAGTGAAGTCCTCCACGGCAGCAGGTAAAGAGTGCAGCTATCCCCAACACCAGAGACAAGTCCCTTTCTTGCCTCATGTTTTTACTGGAAACACCTAATAATGTGTAATTGAATGGCATGTCCTGTTTCAGGATGTCTTAAAGCTCTTAAAGACGTCTTAAATGCCCACAGGCATGTTGCTTGTTGTCTGGATATCCGTCACATTCTCATGGACATGGTATATCAGTAATACCTGAATGGAAGTTCTTTAAATGTGGCACAAATATTCACATAATCTCAAGGATGAAGAATGAAGCGCAAGGTCACTGTTACTACAACGTATATGTTAATGATGCTTATGCACTCTGTAGTATACACACACACATGCCACTCACAAACAAATATCAGATACCATGTTAATCAGACAGTAAACTAAGTGAATGGTTTTAGAACCCTCCTATCTAATGAGAACACTGCATTTCCAGAGGTAGGTGAATGTCCCATGAGTTTCAGGTACAACCACAGCCCCATATGCTGAGATTTCATCTCTGTTAGCTCTGCTTCACACTCTTCAGGTTTCAGGAGGAGGCTTTTAACTCTATAAAGTGTGTTATGACTCCAACTCTTCCTGCAATAACAATGAAGCACTGCTATGAATTTATATAGCTCTGTGGAGGAACATTTTACCTTTTTGTCCTCCAAACCTGTTAACAACTCAACAAGAATATCAATTAGATCCAACATCCACCGCTATTAAAAGCTGACACTGCTGTTCAGGCGTAGCTTCACAGGAATCATTTCCATATCTCTTTGGTAGTAATTATTTCCTGTCTGTTACCTGATCAAAACAAGCTCATTTGATCGTTGCCCAACCATTCCTCCAAACTCAGCACAAGGAAACTGTTCATGATCCTCATCCAAAATCCTGCCTCTGCCATGTCGTTCACAATTGCTTATCAGAACTGGCTGTGTGGTTTCCATGGTAACAATTAATTACTTTCATCATTCTGGTGAACTTGCCTTTTGAAATACTAATTTCTTGCTGCCCAAAAGCTGTGAAACACGCACGTTAGTCCATGTGTGAACAAAAAGAGACAGAGACTAATGATGAGCTGTTTAGATATAAATGTTTTTGAAGCGTTGGCTTATTTGGTTTTGCCTCCATCCATCAGTACCATGTAACAGCCCAACAACCGCAGTCAATCCATCACTCACACAGGCGGCCCCGAACGATGCTGCGTATTGACTGAAACCATGTAGCCCAAATTAACAACGCATGAAGGGGAGGTTGATGGGGTTAACACATTCTCTCACCATGTCCCCAAAGTGACAGACTCAAACAGCACTTGATGTTACTACGACTGTTGAGTCAATAGAGCAGTGGATAAATCTCTGAGGTGTTGTTTTCTCTCCGATTAAAACATTTGCTCTGTGGTGACACACAGACTTTTTGCAGGCCCTCCTCAAACACAGCACTGACAGGCCTGCTGTTTGCTGGGTTTGTTCAGTCCCTGCATGGATCTTCATAGCGTCTTAACATGGCATAGATCTCAAGGGGGCTCTCTTCAGGGTATTCAAACAACAACAATGGCATGGGGTATAAATCTCCCTATATAGACCTTGACTTTGATAGTTAGACCTGACAAGGCTTATTTAGCCAGCTGTTGCTTCAGGGACTTTTGCTGACATTGGCCTCCTTAGTCAAACACAGAGTTTGTTTTCAAGCAGGAATCGCTGTGAGGTTGGAACATCCATTACAATGGCCCCCTCCCAGAGAAAAGCTGGAAGTTGGAGGACCTTTTATATTTGTCACTGGGATGCTGTTTGCCTTCTGCATTAATCTGTTAGTCTCTTTGGTTCGTTGGTTATATATGTCTTGCATCTAGGTCTAAATCAAAGTGCACAGGACAAGACTTTCTGTGTTACTGCCAGGAACATGAAAAGATGAGGAGGAGTTGGTCACTGAGAAAAGAGGAGGAAGGATGGAAGGAGGGTGGAAAACAAGTGACACTGACCTCTACGTCTCTCACCATGTGTCACAGTTGTGTTGCTGCTCTGCTGTAGCCTCTGGGGCTTTGTCCTCAGTTGTTGCTTCTGTTCTTTTTCCCTACAGGTCCTGGAGGGCAGAGTCGGTCCCGGTGCACCTGGGTGCACATGACAGGTCCACCCAGCATAAATTCAAGTCCTTCCCAGTTGTCTCTCTCTCACTTCATTACCAGATCTCCCACTTCCATCACATTGTTTCATCTAGTGGGTTTTGTTTGGTTGTACTTTCCTTTTCACTGTACAACACTGCCACTCACTCATCCTCTCACTGACTAACTACCTCTGTTTAATGGATATGCTTGGAATAAACAGCATTGATTCTTAATTTAAAGCTGTTTGTTATGGTCTGGGTCACACTTTTTTTTTTTTTTTGATACATGAGAAGTAAAATATTAATGAACCCCTGCATAGTGAAGGCAAGTCAGGTTGAACTTTTTCTATTGTTTGGTTCAAATGAAATGTGTTTATAAAGGTTTTTCAGTGACAATTGTGGGTCCATTTTATGTTTTTTTTTCCCCCTCTCTTTTCCAACAGCTAATTAAGTTTAAATACCAGTCACATAAGCACCAACTATTGTTGCATTTACTACAGCAGGATATAATGTGCCCTCTGATCAGTTTCTCCTTCAGGGTAGCAGGGATGCTAGCATCACGAGTGACGGCATAATGCTAACTCCAGCTGTAGAAAATAAGTGATAGAAATAGCAGCAAACCAAGATGGCTGCTTTCTGCCACTGGAGATCTCTCTGTGAATGAAAGAGTGAAGTTTGCTGCAGATTTACCAGATAACAGCAAAGTAGTTATTTTATGTATCTTTTGTGTGACTTGCACATGGTAACTGTTGTTGATTGGGGAGGACATGCTGCTCAGCAAGCCTGATGACTCACTGATAGCAGTGAGTTGTTCGTGGCTTATTGAAACATTCTTGATCACATCAGTGATCCATTATTCCATTCACTTCAATGGATGGAATATACTAATGTTCTCATTTCCTTGTAATATATGTGTGGGTTTAAGAGCCAAAACTCTCTCAAAATTGTTTTCCATCTGCTCCCTCAAGCTTGTCTCCGGAGCTCTAGTAACAAGGCCCAGGGAGCCATTCAGAAGAGAGGAGGCTCTGAGCCACTGTTCTGATGGCTTTGCTCTGGTTGACTGATTTCTGAGTGATTTTTGATAAACACTCACACAAACCTGATCCTGCAAGGTTGGAAGGTGTCTAACAGGTGGGTGGGGTTAGGCTGAGGGTGGGATGGCTTTCTTGTGACATCACAAAGTTACTGTTCTGAGCATTATTTGTGGCTATAGCTTTTTTTGATCACAGTTGTCTCGTGGAGAAATAGATAGCAGTATTTTACTATTGTACGGTCCAGGCTGATGTTGCTAGAACTAGAAAAGTTTGCATTCAGCAAACTTGATCTCTCGGGGGGGAGTCTTACTCAGTGTCATGGTGTGTTAGACAATGGGTTAAACGTACACTGGAATACCCCTTTAATATAGCGACTATGACCTTTGATAGATCATGTCCTGCCTCTGTTCAAAGATATTCCACAGCATTGAAGAACTTTCTTGACAACTGACTGACTCCCATCTATTGGAGGCTGTCGGATACAGTCTAACACTCTGGAAAATTGATGCTTAAGCTTCTTTTTTGACTGTCACCTCCTCTTTGTCCCCATTCTAGTCATAGTCTTTTCACCAAGTTTTCTCCCATACAGCCTTCTGGGTAAAATATAGGTTATTATTCAGCTTTTAAAAATGCATTCGCTGTTTTCAATGATCACCAAGGCCCTCATCTCCAGTGCATCAACCTTGGATGAAATGATCTTTCTGATTGAATATAAAACATATGAACTGGAAGATGCACTATATCTTCATTCACACCCACCTACTGAGAAGCAGCAAAGCACTTCCCCCTCTGCTTTTCTCAGACTCTCATCCTGAAGCGACTTCTTCAACCTATACGGCATTGTGCTTTCCCTACCCATAAGCCTAATTAGATGCCTTTGATACAGTATGAACAGAGAGAGGGACCCAGTTGTTGTGAATCCACTAATGCACCCTCCAGTGGCTCTCACATTGATCCCTTTCTCTGTGAAGCCGCCATGAAGACTGCTCATCGGCTCAGCATGGACTATTATAAAAGACAACGGAGAACAAGTGGAGTGCAAACTCAAAAAGGAACTGGGCTGTTTTATTATAGTATATGCTGCAAAGGTTGCACAATACCTGCACAGAGAGACCCAGAAAGACTATGAGGCCCCACTGTACATGACTGGCATGCTAATGTAATGCTAATTGTAATGCAAACAGATCAGTGAGTTTTGTTGAGCAGTTAAACAGGAGCCCTCCTGGGAGATGTTTATATAATACACAATATTTATGTGCTCATGACACTGTTAACCTGCTACAGTGACATCTACAACTGTCTGAGATGGGGCTTGGGAGGGGCATGCATCAGAAGTTTAAATTCCCTGAGTCATTTGCCGCCTGTGTGGTGGTGAGGCTGACAGCATTGTATTTGTTTTTCATCAGTGAGTGTTTGGCTTGGCAGCAGCTTTCTATGGGCTGACCAGGGTAGGAGAGGGAAGGCAGGCAGGGGGGAGATGGTGGATTTCGTCGAACGAGCCAGCAGGCTTCAGTGCCTCAGCAGACAGTGATTGGGCTGTGGCCATTGTAGCCTCTCCAGGGGAAAAGGTGCCAAGTGCTTGTCCATTATAACAGGTTCTGTACTCTCTCAAGACACCACCCCACCCCCACCTCAACACCCTCACATGGAACTCCTGCTTGAGTGCAACAGGGATACAGCACGGGCAAAGAGTGTTGTTGACATTTTCTGAAATTGCCTGAAAGCATTCTTGGTCAGCAGGAGCTGGCAGAAGGAAGACTTCAACTGTTGGATAGCTTGAAAAAAAAAAAAGTGCAGCGAAAAGCGTTTTGGCAAATAATCATATTTCATCTCTCACTGAGATAGAGATGGGAAGATCGACACCAATCTCAGGGTAAAAGAGTGATTAGTGCAGAGCTGAAGCCAGCGTATACCCTTAGTATAAAAAAGACAAGGCAGGCAGAAACAACAGTGGAGTTGGTGCTTTATGGAAACACAAGGAAATCAGTGATGTGCAGTTAAATAATAATGACTCACCAATTACTCAGAAACAAAAGAGACTTCTGTTATATTACTCCTGTTATATTATTTGCTTAATGAGTAAAGTCCAGATAGACGTATACTGTGCTTTTCAAAACTACATCTCTACATGTCAGCTAAGTGAAGCCCACTGAGTCTCATTGGGGACGTCACTGTCAGCTTACACGAGTGTTGAACGTGACTGTCTTTAGTGCCAACAACTCATCAGCAGCACTGTGTACCCCCCCCCCATAGGTTGGCAGGCAGGTATGGAGGAACATCATGGCCATCATTTGTCAACCTGTCAAGGTGAGTGCCATCACATCCATCCCTCATCCAAACTCCACAAGCTCACCAGCTCTGGACAGCTCGCAGTATCCAGGTTACAGTGAAGTGGAAATACAAAATGAGCACATAAGTTCATTTAATATAAAATAAAAAAGAAACTAAGCTCAACTGACCTTGAAGTGTAATTGTTTTCCAACAGTATCTAAAATAAAATGAATTAGATAAAGCATATTTTATATTTTGCATCAATGTCCTTGTTCTCATATTCCCTTTCTGCCTCTCAATAACATTCTTCAGGGATTTTGTTTAGATTTTGTGCAGATATACACCTTGAATCATACTGGCCTCATAACAAGGAGGGGTACAATTATGGTAGATTTGGTTTTATATTTCTTATTTTTAGATGTTTCAATTTAAAGCTGGAGTAGGCAGGATTTGTTTTAGAAACAAAATATGGACTTTTTTTTTTTTAAGAAAATTGTGTTTTCCCATTCAGGTATCAGTAAGGAAGGTCTGTGTGTTTGGGCTGATCACAATGTTTCTCTATGTCTCTGTATGCAGCAGCCTGAAAAGCCTACAGCTCCCAGTATCTTTGAACAATCAAATCTATTTTGGTCTGGGGGTTCCTGATTGGTTGAGGGGCTGGCCCTACTCTGACCTCTACCCTACTCTGTCCTACCAGATCAGAATAGATTAAGATACCAGGAGCTGTAGGTTTGTTTTCTAAACAAATTCTGACTGCCCAAGCTTTAACATTCTGCTATTTATTAATTTCTTTGTGACTAAGAAAGACTCAAACATAAACCCTCCCTTTGATAAAGGTTCTATAGTAACAGTGTGAAAGTATCAAAGCCTCAGTCTACAGAGGAATACACACAGCCCGGGTTCAGAAATTGATCCTTAAAATCAGCTGTCAGGACTTCTGTAACTTTGTGATGTCACAACAAACAAACACTGCCCTCAGCCATGCCTCAAGCCCCGCCCACCTGGACCCACCATCAAAACTTTGAGTATTTGGTTTCCTTGAGTGTTTTCCTCAAACAGGTCAATTTTAATTGGATGACTGATAAAACAGTCAGCCAATCAGAATCAAGGATCAAACACTCCTCTTTGCTCCACAGAGAAGCCTGAGAGACAGACATGTAAAACTACACTCAGAGAGTTTCTAGTTCTTAAAACCACAAATATTTCTTCTTACGGATCAACACTAAATGAAACACAGGGAATGTGCCAAATGTGGGATCTTTTTAATATTAATGTGTTTCTGTTCTAGAAATTCCTTGGAGGCTCTGGATAGGGACTCCTCAGCAGGGCCAACCACAAAGACAATGAATGTGATCATGTTTTTTTTAAAAAGCAGATGCTGACACTCAAACAGCAGTTAGTCTAATGTCTCATATGTAACTATAAAAACAAAATCAAGTATCAAATATATGAGAACTATCAGAGTTGATTTAGTTCACTTCCCTGTTTCCCATCCTTCCCTCTCTCTCACGAATATGATAGACATTTCTTTATTACCTGGGTCAAGCCACAGCTTAAGTGATAAGCACGCAAATGAACTGACGTTAATTCTGTTCTGTACAGCACACAGGGCAACTGCAGCCTAACCTCAATTACCATCAGAGGATCCAGACAACAACACACAGACAGGTGACCATGGGTAATGTGTTTGTGAAATGGATGATGAGAGTGGAGACATGACTTCTTCAGTTTTAATGTGAGACACTGATGACACATCTTCAAGACCACAGCTCCTCAGCCACCAGAAAGATTTATTTTCAACCCCCTGATACGACCCACAGTGTCTCTTGAAAGAGCATCCCTACATTTGACCAGACCTATTAATTAATACACATGCCACTGTTCCCAGAGCAGCATACCGACTGTTTCCATGGCTACTCTAATAATTATCTTGGCCTGGTTAGGTTTAGGTGCAAAAATATGGTGAATCGGTTAAAAATAAGTACCTCCTCAAAATGAGAAGATCGCTGTTGTCATGGTAACAATAATAACAATGTGGTTAACCCTGTTGAATCTTCTTTTCTAAAAGATACAACATGAGATGTGCCTTGCTCTTCTCTGTCATGTCCATCCACCCACCACAACTCCCCCAAAGTAGACATACTTATACTCTTTGTACTACGTCACCACGCTTCTCCCTCTGTTCTGGTCAGAAATACTCTGACCTCTACATGTTGCCTAGCAACAAAACGTGCCATGGGTCATAACAACCCGCTGCACAAATGACCTATGGCTCGTCTTTTACAGGAGGGCAGGATGGAGTCTCTTCAAGGCAAGTGGAATAATATGTTTCTCTCTGATCTGGGCCGTGGTAAGACCTGGCTAAGGAGGAGAGCCTTGACTGACCCCAGACCAGATATGATGAACATCAAGGTCCATCTGTAAGGCCTGAGACCACAGAAGCTTTGCTGTCAAGATGTGCATCTGAGTAACAACAGCTGAGCTTGTTATTTGGTAACAGGTAAAATAACAGTTTAAGCATCAAATATAAATAAATACAATAATAAAAAATATACATGAACAGATTGATAAACAGATTAAATGTGACTGGTATACACATCAAATATCTACATGTGTGTCCACACACACACACAGTTACACACACAAAATGTGTCTTGAGACTACTTTCGGTGTCCAATGAAGATTTATTAGACACACCACAGATGGACTTTCTGTATTCTGTCCAAATAAAATCACTGTCAGTGTCAGTCAAAGCTAAAAGCAGAATGCCTCAGTAGGTGGCAGATTGCAAATCGGTACACACAGTCCTCGCCGAGAATGTCTGATTTGCTATTGATGTTAATAGCCTCACTTAATTCATTTTAGCATTACAGAGTAATTATTACAATTTCATAGCCTGCTGACAGCGGAGGCAGCCAAATATTGGAAGTGACACTGGCTAGTATTGTGGCATGGGGACAAAACTGACAATTACACTGCTGGAAAAAAAAAAAAAAAGAAAACTGGATGTGGTTTTGTTAGGAGCTGACAAATGTTTCCACAGCTACACTGTTGTGTTATGGTTTGTTCTGTGTGAATTCAGAGGCTGTGAATACACTGTCAGCTCTGCTTTTGTAACCTGTTTGCAAGATGTTTGTTACTACTCAGCCACAGAAGTGTTAGTGAAAAAACAACTGTGATGTTGGATGGGATGGTCAGACTGACAGTTCATCTCAAATGTTTGAAATGGAGGCTCCGTGCAGATCAGTCAGCATTGTGCAAGGAGGAAAAACACAAACTGTTGATACAAAGGTGAAACAGACTTGTAGTAGTAGCATTATAACATATCAACCAATCAAACATGAGATTGGTGTTCTGGTAGCAGATACTTTCTATTTGATTGACCAACTAAAATGATCAATTCCTGAAAAAGCTCAATATTGAGCCATTATGCTCATTAGAAATTAAACAAATGACTCCCTCCATTGCTAATTATTTTAAAGACAGAGTATGTATGATTTTCCTAAAAAAAAAGAAAGAAATTCTGCTTAAAGCCCCTACAAGGAACTTTTAACTGGATATGCAAAAGTCTCTCATTTTCACTGATGTCTCTGTGTGACCTACAACAGCTAATGAGGCCATCGGTGGGAAGATAAGCTATTTCTAAATAGTGTAACTCTTTACCTTCAGGAGGCAGTGGACGGGTCGGTCCACCGGACGGAACGATATGATACGGCATTCAGACCGGAGGAGACGGTACATTTGATGAGGCTATAAATTAGCCTTGAGTTGTCGCTACGCTAGTGAGTAAAAACTGAGCTCAATTTCATCACTATATTTTCGTTATGGCTGATATTGGGACAGGATCCACAAAGAGAAAGCTACTGCTTTTGTCCACAGGGGTCGCCAAAATCAACACAAAATGAAAGGCTTTAATCATCTGTCTATCACATCGCATCTATGTGTGGTGGTGACTGTGTCTGCAGAGCCTGTATTTTGAAGTCTTGGTGTGGCTAGTGAGTTCTCCCCAGCCAATGACAGAACACAGGTGCAGCTGGGAGTGCAGTGGCATGGGCTTATATAAAACATAGTGACTGGGCGCCTTCAAGCCAGGAGAAATGGCAGATACACACTTAGCAGAGAAGCAAAGGAAATACAGTCCGAGTGAGGTGTGGGGGGCGTTGGACCCATACCTGGCTGTCGCCAGCAACGGCAACCTTGGTCACTGTTGAGACCAAACCTACGCTCTTGTTGCAGGACCCAGAGTTCAGGACAGGATAGAATTGTGAATATATAATTATTCAGCTTTGTGTATATGCACACATTAAAACAGCTAAGTTGTAAGAAGCTAACACTGAAAGGATGACATTCAGATGACAACAAGAAACGCTGATGTCATTGATGTCAGCTGTGTCATTAGTGCGCACACATGAATCTTCATAGTTTTTTCTTAATAATAATAATAATAATAATAATAATAATAATAATACATTTTATTTATAAAGCGCTTTTCAAAATACTCAAAGTCGCTTTACAGAATTAAACAACAATATTAGAAAAACAACAATATTAGAAACACTTAGAAACACATAAGTACAATGCAGAGATTTATCAAACATAAGATGTCCAAAACAATCAGAACAGATAAGAACACAGCTGGATAAAGATTTGAGTGAAGTGGATGGACCAGACGGATCATAACAGTGCAGGTAGAGTCAGAATGCTAGATGTTAAAAGCAGAGTGGAACAGGTGCGTTTTGAGAAGTGACTTGAAAGTCTTGAGGTCTGTGGTTTCCCGGATGCGTTTGGGAAGGGAGTTCCAGAGGGTGGGGGCAGCAACAGAGAAAGCTCTATCTCCCCAGGTTTTGTGCTTGGTCTTGGGGACAGTGAGGAGAATGGCATCAGAAGAACGGAGGGTGCGGGAAGGGATGTATGGGTGGAGAAGGTCTGCGAGGTAGGAGGGGGCCTGGTTATGGAGTGTTTTATGGGTGAGGAGGAGGATTTTGAATTCAATTCGTTGTGTAATTGGGAGCCAGTGGAGGTTCTGGAGGACAGGTGTGATGTGGTCACGGGAGCGGGTGTGGGTGAGGAGGCGAGCAGCAGAGTTTTGGATGTACTGGAGTTTATTGAGGAGTTTGGCGGTTGTACCATATAGGATGCTGTTGCAGTAATCAAGGCGGGATGTAATGAAGGCGTGGATTAGAGTTTCAGCGGCCGAGAAAGAGAGTGAGGGGCGGAGGCGAGAGATGTTCTTTAGGTGGTAGAAGGCTGATTTAGTGATGTGTTTGATGTGTTGGTCAAAGGAGAGATTACTGTTAAAGATGACTCCAAGGTTGCGGCAGTGGGGGGAGGGTGACAGTGTGGAGTTGTCAATGGTGAGGTGGAAGTGTCTGGCTGTTTGGGTGAGGGAATTTTGACCAATTCTTGGTCTGACAAAGACCAGCTACGAGGGGGAACACCTCTAAGTGCCTTTCCAGTCCAGCTTTGGAACCTTATCATCTTTCACTCATTCTCATCTCTTCCCCTCTCCTTCCCACTGGAGAAGATGAAAGCAGGCACTAGCACTGGCTCTGAACCTCACTAGCCATCCTTTGTGAGTGTCTCTGTGTCTATGTGAGTGTCTATTGGTGCGTTCAAAACCACTCCGAAGTCGGAATTCCCATCTCGGAAATTTCCGACTTCCGACATCATCGCGTTCACGCTGCAGGAACTCGGAAGAGAAAAAACATGGATACCCGAAGGAAGTTTGGCATATTGTGGCTTATCAATGAATACGAAAAAATATATGCAGCAGCAACTTATGTTTATTTTGGAGGCAAATGAAGAGGAGAGGAGACGCCGCAGGTGAGTGCACATATAATGTTATAGCCTAGATAACCGTTATTTCCGTTACATGAGGACCACAATAGAAATAACTTAAAGTCTTTTAGATTTTATTGCATTTTACAGTCTACAATAAACTTCACATTTTTACATTCTATCGTTTAAGACAAAGGCCGCCATGTTTTGAGGTTGTCGTGACAAGTCAGAAAATCGGAGCTCTGAAATGATACCCGAGTTTCGACACCTTTCACTTCATTTTTGACTCGGAGCTCGTTTTTTTTTTCCAACTTCCGAGTTGTTCCGAGTTTGAACGCAGCACATGTATTGATTCTTACAAATACTGCTCAAATCATTGTTGTCACAACCACTTAAAAAGTACTAAGAGTACATTTTGTGCAGGGTAATATATGTATATATATATATATATATATATATGTGTGTGTGTGTGTGTGTGTGTGTGTGTGTGTACAACTACAACACACTACATATAGATTAAGACCACTTGCACTTACATTACAGCTACAATCAACAGTCTGTTAGCATAGCACGGCTGCTGAAGCGCACAGGCCAAAGCCTGTGAGTAGCCTACTAGCCAATACAGCGGCACGGTGCGCAGCGTCAACGCAGCACTGACATGCTACTCCAGAGTCCTGCTCCTGGTATCAAGCTCGAGTTCTAACGGGCCTGAAATTTAAGAGCCGACCCGCAGGTGTTGAAGCCCGGACCCGTTGCGGACCGACTCACTAGCGTTAATTCTTGGTCCGAACCGTGGCCAAAAGAAGAAGAAGCCCGAGGCACAGCCCGATTTGATCGGACCGAACACGGTTCCAACACGTCCGGTCGGGTTGGCCGTTTCGGCCCGGCCTGTTGAGAGCTCAAATCAAAGCCCATAGAGCTCCATGCACACTCGGGAGCCCAAAAGAACAGACAGGCAGCTCAGTCCAGGGAGGAGAGGAGAGAGGCGTACAGATGCAAATAAGGCAGAAGTGGTGGAACAGGAAAGTGTGGCCTGAAAGAGGCCCATGGTGAAGCAGAGGAAACAGGCCCTTGAAAGACTGATCCAGGACAAAAGGCTTAAATAATGAGGTTTGTTTTTGCTCACCTGCCACAGCTCCCCACTAGACCAGTTTCACACACTCCAGCCATTCTTTCCACTACAATGATAGGAACTTCAGTCAGTACTAAATGTGCTTTTTTATCTGAAATGTTGTGTTTTCCCTTTACAGGGGTTTAGTTTGTCACCTTTTCAGCCTTTTTGAGTTTGCAGGTATGCTGTGTGTGTTAGTGTGTGTGCGCGCGCGTGTGTGTGTGTGTGTGTGTGAGAGAGAGAGAATATATTAAACAGTATTATTATTATGGAAAAACTAAGACTGCTCACTCCAGCCAGGAGTTGATTTATATTTTACACACACACATATATATATATATATATATATATATATATATATATACAGTGAGGTCAATAAGTATTTGATCACCCTGTGATTTTGCAAGTTCTCCCACTTAGAAAACATGGAGGGGTCTAAAATTTTCATCGTAGGTGCATTTCCACTGTGAGAGACAGAATCTACATAAAAAATCCAGACATCACATTGATCGATTTTTTAAACAATTTATTTGTATATTACTGTGTCAAATAAGTATTTGATCACTTGCTTATCAGACAGATTTCTGACCCGCAAAGACCTGCTGTTCTGCTTTTAAATGGTCCAACTCCACTCTGCTCATGATTCTAATGTAGTAGCACCTGTTTGAGGTTGTTAGCTTTCATAAAGGCACCTGTGCACCCCACAGTCAGTCAAAAGTCTAACTACCAACATGGGCAAAACCAAAGAGCTGTCAAAAGACACAAGAGACAAAATTGTAGACCTTCACACAGCTGGAAAGGACTACGGGGCAATTGCCAAGCAGCTTGGTGAGAAAAGAACAACTGTTGGAGCAGTTGTCAGAAAATGGAAGAGGCTAATGATGACTGTCAATGTCCCTTGGACTGGGGCCCCACGCAAGATCTCACCTCGTGGGATATCAATGATGCTAAGGAAGGTGAAGAATCAGCCCAGGACTACACGGGAGGAGCTGGTCAATGACCTGAAGAGAGCTGGGACCACCGTTTCCAAGGCTACTATCAGTAATACACTAAAACATCATGGTTTAAAATCATGCAGCGCATGGAAGGTTCCTTTGCTGAAGTCAGCCCATGTCAAGGCCCGTCTGAAGTTTGCCAATGACCATCTGGATGATCCAGAGGAGTCATGGGAGAAAGTCATGTGGTCAGATGAGACCAAAAGGCTCTGGGGGCATTTTTCTGCACAGGGGACAGGACGACTGCACTGTATTAAGGAGAGGATGAACGGGGCCGTGTATTGTGAGATATTGGGCAAAAACCTCCTTCCCTCAGTCAGAGCGTTGAAGATGGGTCGTGGCTGGGTCTTCCAACATGACAACGACCCGAAGCACACGGCCAGGAAAACCAAGGAGTGGCTCTGTAAGAAGCATATCAAGGTTCTGGAGTGGCCTAGCCAGTCTCCAGACCTAAACCCAATAGAAAATCTTCGGAGGGAGCTGAAACTCCGTGTTGCTCAGCGACAGCCCTGAACCCTGACAGATCTAGAGAAGATCTGTATGGAGGAGTGGGCCAGAATCCCTGCTGCAGTGTGTGCAAACCTAGTGAAGAACTACAGGAACCGTTTGACCTCTGTAATTGTTAACAAGTGATCAAATACTTATTTGACACAGTAATATACAAATAAATTGTTTAAAAAATCGTTCAATGTGATGTCTGGATTTTTTATGTAGATTCTGTCTCTCACAGTGGAAATGCACCTATGATGAAAATTTTAGACCCCTCCATGTTTTCTAAGTGGGAGAACTTGCAAAATCACAGGGTGATCAAATATTTATCGACCTCACTGTGTGTGTGTGTGTATATATATATATATATATATATATATATATATATATATATGTATTTAATATGTTCTGTAGCTACTTTTTTTCATGCAGCACCATAGGTTGCACTTGTTTTTTTTGTTTTTGTGTGTGTGTGTCTGTATATATGTTGCGTGTCTTTCTCTCTTGTATTCTTTCTCCCACAAATAGTGAGCGCTCGACTGTCTGTCTGAGTCAGTAACATCAAGGGTTTTTCTAGGTTTGTGATTGTTTAAGCATGTCTCTGACTGCTCAATGGCCCAGTCTCTCTTCTCTGTGAACCTAGAAGGTGTAACCAGACTTGAAGTTAGGACAGCTGTACGAGGCCTTACAACTGGTCAGGAGTCAGACGCTTCCTGTCTTTTTGATATTGTTGAATTTTGGATGATGTAGCATTATTCATCTACTCCCTCTACTTTGTTACACTCACTGAGCTCCATGTTGACATGATAACATCTCATCATTTCTGCAGATTCACCAGTTGCACACTCATGGTGCCCATCTCCTGAAAGTGTTCTGCTGGATTCAGGTCCAGAGACTGAGTGTCTGAGTGACTGTAGACTCCAACCAGTCTGCCCATTCTCCTCCGACCCCTGTGGATATGTCTGCCACAGACCTACTGCTCACCAGGTGGGTTTTAGTTTTCACACTGTGTAAACACTCAACGTTCAACACTCAGCTGTCTGACACCAACAAACCTTACTCACTCAGATCACATTTTTAGTAAATGGTAAATGGGATTGCACTTATATAACACATTTCTAGTCTCCAGGACCACTCAAAGTCACAATCACCCAATCGCACAGTGCTACAAAGCTAATAACTCACACACATTCACACACCCAATGACACATCAGGGGGCAAGTGTGGATTCAGTATCTTGCCTAAGGACAGGACAGCGAACCGGACTGAGCCACAGCCTTCCCCCATTTGATCTGAATTAAAGTTCCTGACCTCTATCTGTATCTGTATGCACTGTCCTAATGCCACATGATTGGCTGATTGGATAATTGCAGATGTACAGGTGTTCCAGATAAAGTGCTCCGTGGGTGTATGTTTTACAGTGAGGCATAAATCCTCAACCCCTCTAATAGCGCTACTTGAGAAAGTCAGGAACCAGTAAATGCTGACTTTGTATGTTTCCATGACATGACAGATTGATGTTTTCATTAATTCTAACAGAATAAGCTACACAGAGACCGGCAGTTACTGGCCTCTTAAGTACAGTCTAAGGCTCTTCCATAATGATAGTTCCATATGAATAGAACTCGTAATGAATTATTAGACAGAGTAAGTCTTTTCTTCAGATTTCAGCTCTTCAGTATCGGCCAGTGTTTTTCTACACCAAAAAGTGCAGAGGCCCTACGATTCTCCCTGTTTGCGTGGTTCTTTGCCAATCAAAATCGTTTTGCTGATTATTTTCCAGGGATTAGGGGCATTTTTCCAGTAGAATGTAATAACCGTCGTATATTTTGACCTCCTTTTAATCAGTGGGGAAAAGGAACAATCAGTTACATCACTGAGATGGAGAGCACTGGTTTTCCCTCCAGCCAAAGCGTACTGCTTATTTATCCAGCATCTAAGGCTTCCCTGGTTTATTTTATCTGACTGAGTGAAATTCCAGCATCAGCCCAATTTTCTCTGGGGCGCCGGGGCCTCGTCAGGCCCTTTTGTGTCTTAGCAGATGTGGGGGGGTGGGGGGATGGGTTGGAGGTAGTGTGGCTGGTGTGAGGTTGTAAAGCGGGGGGGTGGGGGGCTACCAACTTTTGTCTTAATAGTGGAAATGTTTCAGACTCCCAGTAATTGGATCATTTAAAGACCTGGTGAGAGACATGTGCCCGAACAGCCAAACAGTGCGGTGGGAGACATTGCTGAGGATGAATGGAGCAATGTAATAATATTAAGAAAAACCTCAAATAGTACAGCCTTACTGAGTTTCATTTTGTTTTCATGTGTTTCATCAGGGTCCTCAGCTGAAGAAATGATTCCCATCCTTGTTCGGATCCACACGTGCAGGCTTTCACTGAACAGTCAGTGTGCGCTCAGTTATGGGCTCATGGATGATCCTGACATCATGTTACACAAGGATTACAGCTTCAGTATTTATTTTACAGAAAAACACCAATGAAGAATTGAATGCACACAGAGAAATGGAGGATGACCAGCAAACAGGAACTTTTCAGAAAAGTGTTTTGGCCTTTTGTCACAAATGTCATTTTTGGCGTAAAGGAAATGTTAGTGAAGTGGTCAGTTCTCCTCAGCAGAGTGTCTTGTAAATAAGCTGACTACTCTCTCTTAGTACTGACAATGTCTTTGCATGTGAAGGATTCAAGACATAACTACAGGCATTCAGATGTTCACAAACCTGCAGACAGATGAAGGAAACCTGACCAATGAGCAGGAACTCAAAACTAACTCAGAAAATCCACAACAGGCAGGGCTCAGGAGGAAGTACGAGCCAAACTGACAGAGACAGAGTCAAAGACTGAGACCAGAATGATGAGAGTCAGAACCCCCCAGGTAATGCAGGCTACACCCACAGTGTGTTTGAGTCTGTAGTCTGTGTGTATTCATTGTGTTATTTGTTAAATTCTGAAACTCAGGCCAGTACAGGCCAAAGTTATGATGCAAGTCGACCTGAGAAACTATCACACACACTGTCTGTGGGTAGCACTTTATAACCTTACAGCCACTTCTAATTCACAATAATTCAGAGCAGATCAAGAGGCAGTAACACAGTAAACAGCAGGAAAAAACTCATCAAAGACACGCAAAATTTAGAAAAAGTGCACACAGTAAAGCACCCAAACGGGGGCGGGGGTGGTGGGGGGGTTGATGTTACTGAGGCAAACTCACACTTCAAATCTTCAACACAGCAAAGAAACAAGCATTTGGCTGAAGTCTGTAGTGATTCAGGTTTAATGAACACCAACCACATTTCCTCTCCCACTTTTCTTTTGAGTAACAGTAATTACAGATTGTGTGTATTAATAATTGCCAAATGTTTTTTTTTTTTTTTTTCTGGTGCTGTTCACTTAATGCAAATTAAATTCCTCCCCTACAGCCCTTCTTGTAGCCCTGGCCCAGCATAATCACCCTCTGTCATCATGTCTCATCCTTTAAATATACAAAGGAGACAGATGCAAGTCACTGGTACCACTGACATGGAAACTGCAAATCCAATCTGCTGCAATTGGTTGATACATAGTCAGTGATAATAGCGTGCAATAAAAAGGTTCCACTTTCTAATAGCCTCCAGATTAAAAGGCCTTATATTGCAAGCGTAGATGGGTAGAGGTGCTGTGTCTTTCTTCTGATTGGCTCACTGAGTTTCAGACAGATGCCTGACAGAGGAGATGTAAAGGTTGGTGTACATTTTTGGTCCTGTAACCTGTAACTAACTTTTAAATGGACTTATTTATCAATCTATTTATTTATGGGTTTTTTGTTTGTTTGTTTGTTGTTGCTTTTTGCAAATGCAATTTTTTTTGCAAATCCTGTAGGAGTATGTATGGAGAATGACAGAAGTTACTTCAGATGCAGGAAAAGACCTTATCAGACTACAATATGTCAAATGCACTTCAAAGTGCATGTGTTTTCAAAGTGAGACCATCAATTCCTGAACATATGATGTTGTTGCTGTAATCTGTCAAGCTTTATGGAGTTAACCAAAAACAAAACAGACCAAAACAAACCAAAAAAGTATCTGTCACTGCTCATATTCTGCACCACCAGTTTCCACAGGAAATAGCCGCATAGACAATCAAGACATTGATGCTGTTTCTGCAGATATGTCCAAAAGTTTCATTCTCTTCTGAAGAGAGAAATAAAGAGACACTTTATCTGCAATATCATTAGAGTTCCCCTCCTTGAACCGCCACCTTATCGTGGTGGAGGGGTTTGAGCGCCTGAGTGATCCTAGGAGCTATGTTGTCCGGGGCTTAATGCCCCTGGTAGGGTCTCCCAAGGCAAACAGGTCCTAGGTGACAGGTCAGACCAAGAGCGGTTCCAAAGCCCCTGATGAAGAAAATTACAACGAGGAAGTGTACGTCGCCCGGAATGGCGTTACCGGGGCCCCGCCCTGGAGCCAGGCCTGGGGTTGGGGCTCGCAGGCGAGCGCCTGGTGGCCGGGTCTCAGCCCACGGGACCCGGCCGGGCACAGCCCGAAGGAGCGACGTGGGCCCGCCCTCCCGTAGGCCCACCACCCGCGGGAGGGTTCAGATGGGGCCGGTGCTTTGTGGTTTGGGTGGCAGTCGTGGGCGGGGGCCCCGGCGGCCCAATCCCTGGACAACGACTCTGGCTCTAGGGACATGGAATGTCACCTCACTGGGGGGGAAAGAGCCCGAGCTCGTGCGGGAGGCTGAGCGGTACCGGCTAGAGATAGTCGGGCTCGCCTCTACGCACAGTCTGGGCTCTGGAACCCAACTCCTTGAGAGAGGCTGGACTCTCTTCTACTCTGGAGTTGCCCATGGTGAGAGGCGGCGGGCTGGAGTGGGCTTGCTCATAGCCCCCCATCTCAGCCGCCATGTGTTGGAGTTTTCCCCACTGAACGAGAGGGTCGTTTCCCTGCGCCTTCGGGTCGGGGATAGGTCTCTCACAGTCGTTTCGGCTTATGGGCCAAACGGCAGTGCTGAGTACCCGGCCTTCTTGGGGTCCCTGGAAGGGGTACTGGAAAGTGCCCCAACTGGGGACTCCATCGTTCTGCTGGGGGACTTCAACGCTCACGTGGGCAGCGACAGTGACACCTGGAGGGGCGTGATTGGGAGGAACGGACTCCCCGATCTGAACCCGAGTGGTGTTCTGTTGTTGGACTTCTGTGCTAGTCACAGTTTGTCCATAACGAACACCATGTTCGAGCATAAGGGTGTCCATAAGTGCACGTGGCACCAGGACACCCTAGGCCGGAGATCAATGATCGACTTTGTAGTCGTGTCATCTGATCTCCGGCCGTATGTCTTGGACACTCGGATGAAGAGAGGGGCTGAGCTGTCAACTGATCACTACCTGGTGGTGAGTTGGATCCGGTGGCGGGGGAGGAAGCTAGACAGACTCGGCAGACCCAAACGTACTGTGAGGGTCTGTTGGGAACGTCTGGCAGAATCCTCTGTCGCTGAGGTCTTCAATTCCCACCTCCGGGAGAGCTTTGACCAGATCCCGAGGGAGGCTGGAGACATTGAGTCCGAGTGGACCATGTTCTCCGCCTCCATTGTTGATGCGGCTGTTCGGAGCTGTGGCCGCAAGGTCTCCGGTGCCTGTCGTGGCGGCAATCCCCGAACCCGGTGGTGGACACCGGAAGTAAGGGATGCCGTCAAGCTGAAGAAGGAGTCCTACCGAGCCTGGTTGGCTCGGGGGACCCCCGAGGCAGCTGATGGGTACCGGCAGGCCAAGCGTGCGGCAGCCCGGTCAGTCGCGGAAGCAAAAACTCGGGTATGGGAAAAGTTCGGGGAGGCCATGGAGGAGGACTACCGATCGGCCTCGAAGAAATTCTGGCAAACCATCCGGCGCCTCAGGAGGGGGAAGCAGTGCTCTGCCAACACTGTTTACAGTGGAGGTGGGGAGCTGTTGACCTCAACTGGGGATATTGTCGGGCGGTGGAAGGAGTACTTCGAGGATCTCCTCAATCCCACTGCCACGTCTTCCATGGAGGAAGCAGAGGCAGAGGACTCAGAGGTTGATTCATTCATTACCCAAGCTGAAGTCACCGAGGTAGTTCGGAAGCTCCCCGGTGGCAAGGCAGCGGGAGTGGATGAGATCCGCCCTGAGTATCTCAAGTCTCTGGATGTTGTGGGGCTGTCTTGGCTGACACGCCTCTGCAACATCGCGTGGCAGTCGGGGACAGTGCCTTTGGACTGGCAGACCGGAGTGGTGGTACCTCTTTTTAAAAAGGGGGACCGGAGGATGTGTTCCAACTACAGGGGGATCACACTCCTCAGCCTCCCGGGGAAAGTCTATTCCAGGGTGCTGGAGAGGAGAATTCGACCGATAGTCGAACCCCAGATTCAGGAGGAACAATGCGGTTTTCGTCCCGGTCGTGGAACACTGGACCAGCTCTATACCCTCCACAGGGTGCTCGAGGGTTCATGGGAGTTTGCCCAACCAGTCCACATGTGTTTTGTGGACTTGGAGAAGGCATTCGACCGTGTCCCTCGTGGCATTCTGTGGGAGGTGCTCCGAGAATATGGGGTCGGAGGCCCTCTGCTGAGGGCTGTAAGGTCTCTGTATGACCGGAGCAGGAGCTTGGTTCGCATTGCCGGCAGTAAGTCGGACTTGTTCCCGGTGCATGTTGGCCTCCGACAGGGCTGCCCTTTGTCACCGGTTCTGTTCATTATTTTTATGGACAGAATTTCTAGGCGCAGCCAGGGTCCGGAGGGGGTCCGGTTCGGGAGTCACCGGATTTCATCTCTGCTTTTTGCAGATGATGTTGTCTTGTTGGCTCCCTCGAGCCAGGACCTACAGCATGCGCTGGGGCGGTTCGCAGCTGAGTGTGAAGCAGCTGGGATGAGAATCAGCACCTCCAAGTCTGAGGCCATGGTTCTCGACCGGAAAAAGGTGGTTTGCCCTCTCCGGGTCGGGGGAGAGTTCCTGCCTCAAGTGGAGGAGTTTAAGTATCTCGGGGTCCGGTTCACGAGTGAGGGAAGGATGGAGCGTGAGATCGACAGGCGGATCGGTGCGGCGGCCGCAGTAATGCGGTCGTTGTATCGGTCCGTTGTGGTGAAGAGAGAGCTGAGCCGAAAGGCAAAGCTCTCGATTTACCGGTCGATCTACGTTCCTACCCTCACCTATGGTCATGAACTCTGGGTCATGACCGAAAGAACAAGATCCCGGATACAAGCGGCCGAAATGAGTTTCCTCCGCAGGGTGGCGGGGCGCTCCCTTAGAGATAGGGTGAGAAGCTCTGTCACCCGGGAGGAGCTCAGAGTAGAGTCGCTGCTCCTCCACATCGAGAGGAGTCAGTTGAGGTGGCTCGGGCATCTGTACCGGATGCCCCCTGGGCGCCTCCCTCGGGAGGTGTTCCGGGCATGTCCCACCGGAAAGAGGCCCCGGGGAAGACCCAGGACACGCTGGTGTGACTATGTCACCCGGCTGGCCTGGGAACGCCTTGGGGTCCCTCCGGAAGAGCTGGAGGAAGTGTCTGGGGAGAGGGAGGTCTGGGGATCCCTGCTCAGGCTGCTGCCCCCGCGACCCGGCCCCGGATAAGCGGAGGAAGATGGATGGATGGATGGATCATTAGAGTTTTTTTTTCTTTTGTTTTTTATGTCCACACATGTAGACAGAAGAGTTCAAATATCAGTTGATGATTGGCTGCAGCTCTTTCTACATTCAAGTCTGCTATACCTGTTGATTGCAGGAGCAGTTGCGGTTGATGAAGAGCTCTTGCTCCAACATGATGATTGATATCAGAGCCATGGGGTCCAAACACAAACACATACACAGATGCAAACATATCCTCATTATTCTTGAGGTAGGGGAGTGTGGAAGGGAGGGGTTAGGGAGGGTCGGATGCATAAAGCATTGGATGAACAGTTCAAATATGTTGCCATGATAACTTATTCAACATATCTTCCACTGCCATTCAAAAAAAATCAAAGAATCTCACAGAAGAGACAAGAAACAAATGATAAATAATGACTGCTTCCCCATCACTCTGTCACGTTGAATTTTCTCTCTTTTTTTATTTCTTCACATGAATGCATCAAACTATAATCATCTCATTGTTCCTGTGCCTGTTCACAATGGGTTCCCAATTAATTTCTCTATCTCCCCCATGCCTAACATGGGCTGGTAAGGCTTTGATCTGTGTCAGCAAAGTGTTAAATCTGTTTGATCTCTTCGATTAGCCCCCAACGTGGCGTCTAGACACCGAGACCAGCGGGTGAGGAGCTCCCTTTTCTTTGTTTTCATGTGCTCTGTAGGTCTTGGCTTTGGCAACCCCTGGGGGATTCACTGCATACAAAACATGTTCAGACAAGGCACACTGGTGAAATGTGTTTAATTGCACTGGTAATTATTGTGAACTATATTATCACTTGACCCTCTAATATCTACTTTGGGGGGGTGTCACTAAATAAATTAAGAAATCCTCGAGCATTTTCATCCTTGAAAGTATCAAATGTACTTTTTAATAACTAGACTTTAGAGCAAGGGAGCAAGGCATTTCACCTGGAATTACTTATTTCATGATTTCTCCCAGTTTTGACATTCTCAGCAGCTCAAGCTGAAATAATGCTGTCACAACAAATTTAACTATTCATAGTTCATCATATTGATTGTGTAGCTCTGAGGGGAGAACATCAGCTCATTTTTATTTATTTTTTTTTCTGTAGCTAAATCTGTTGGCAGCAGGGAGAAAACAGGGGAACACACTGGTGTCATGACTCACTGTTGGAGCCACACTCTAGTGATCATTAGAAGAACTGCAACCCCCAACGTCCCTGCTTCTTTGTGACAAACCCACATGACATGAATGATCACATGACTGTGGACAGCTCTTTTTAAGAAATCTATGAATTCTGCCAACCCAGCAAGAAACATGAGATTTTTTTTCTCTACAGAAAGAAGTAGTTAGCATCTGCTAACTCTGCAATTAGTAGAAAGGTCAAAGAACAAGGGATATTGAAAAATGTGCCTACAGAATCTAACCTCCCACTGGAGTTGGTAACACACAAGTGGGAAGAAGCGCACTGGCCTTCTGAAATAATACTTGTGTCACGTAACGTTCAGCCATCGCCTCACTTCCCTTCACTGATCAACTAGTCGACAGTGCCTCAGCGGAAGCAACCATTCTCCACTTCGCGTCAGACAGTTCACACCCTCCCACCATCCATTAATTCCTGGTAATTGGACACGTTGAAGGGCATTATCAAAAAAAAATAAAAAATAAAAAAAATACATTGCACTTGGAAGACAGCAAGATTGCACCTGAGTTATTTTAGTTTTTTTTTTGTTTTTTTTTATAGTCAGTTGAGGATACATTGTCTACTATTAACTACTACTACTATTAAATGCCATTGTGTCATTTAGCTGTGTAAGAGTCAAATATCAGATTTGTATTTTCATTGTCTATCCAGCCTTAGCTGCTCTCAAATGGGCAAAATGACTATATATATATATATATATATATATATATATATATATATATATATAATATCCCATAATATAATTACATAAATATCTTATTATTTATAATTATAATTTACCTTATTTTATTTATTTATTTATTTATTTATTGTTATTATTATTACACTGGTAATGAAGCACTAATCATTCACTTTCCTCAGTCAGGAACAGACACTGTGCCACTTAAAAACAACATGATACCTTCAAGCTCACACAGAGGGCTTGAGCATGTTCAGTCACAACTTTCCTATCAATTACACACAAATATCACGCACATAAAAGTTTGAAACTATGTTATTATCATTTAGAAATGTGTCTTCTGTGAGTATTTGGGCTTGATTCACACACTTCAGGTGGGGTTGAGCTTTGAGCTGTGTGAGGTGTGTTGTTGCTCCACCTCTTCTCCATGGTGATAAAGTGTTTTGAGATGGTTATGTTGCCCCCATGCGCCCATAAATTGATTTAGCTTCAACATTTTGACCAAATTAATAACCTTGATCAATTACTGTTTTAAGGGTCAAGGGTCAGTGAATGAAAGCAGTGGCATCAGTTTTGCTTGTAAGGCTTTGTTGACCAGGTGGGTTAATAACACAACCATTCACATTTATGCAAGAGAACATTCGTAGCTCTGGCTGGACACTGGAACAGGGGATAGACTGTCACAGCTGGAGGTCTTTGCCATATTCAGCCCGGTGTAAAAGTACAGAGGAGACAAAAAACAAAGTGTCAAACAGTGGATGAGAATCAACTAAATACTTTAAGAAGAGTAAAAAGAGGAGCAGCAGGTGCCCACCGCCATAGTAACAAGTGTGAAAAATTCAATTCCCCCTGCCTTTCCCACTCGGACTGTAGAGGATTAAGGCCCTGAGAGGCGCACCCGGCTACCTGCTGGTCCTGTTCAGCTCTCTCACAGGACCCAACATACAGGAGCCATTCAGAGGGTGGTCATTCTTAATGCCTGACTTATGCCCATGCTGCCATTTCAGTGACATCTGCACAGCATCCAGCAATCCTCTTTAAACTGCCTTTCCATCACTTTCCTCCGCCGTTGTTTTCAGCTCTGTCTCTTTTATTAAATCTAATCTGGATGACACGGCTCACCTTTTTCATCCTTCCTTTGTGCTACACTCTCTTCTCTGGCATCAGCCGTGGGAAGCAAAATGAGGTCGACCTGTGTGTTTACATTAGTGTGGTGCCTCCTCCCTACTGTGGTATTGATGTGGCATTATGGGGACTGGGGGCTGAAGAGGCACAAGGAGGTAGATGGAGGAGGGAGAGGCTAAAAAGATGAGTTTTTCAGAGTGCTTAACGGAGCCCGGGGTTCACAAGAGTGCAGTTTGTCCCCCCCTGAGCTTTTTTTTTCTGTCTCATACCTAATGGGACAGAACTGGATACGAGTAAAAAAGATTAAAGGTGGGTGTGTATGCGTGTGTGTGTGCCCTCATACAGTATATATGTGTGTGTGTGTGTGTGTGTGTGTGTGTGTGCTGAATTTTGCAGACAACAGCATCCCTACTGGTCATTCCGGGAACTGAACGTTGCAGCATCTGATCAAAGACGCTCTTTTCCCTGATACAGTTTCCACACTTGTTCCCATGATGCAAATACTACTGGGTAAAAAGTGATGTGTCCCAGTTACTCCAGTTAGACTGGCCTGGTGTTTATTCACAGACTGATTGACAACTTCCAGACTCGACAGGACCCATGAGGCCACTGAGACACTTTGATATTTTTCCATCACAAAGTTATTTGTTGGAGCCACGTCTGATCCGGGTTATAGATTTTTTTTTTTCTTTACTATTTTGGTGGTTTTTCTTTTCATCTGTGGTTTATGTACAAATGCTTTTCCTTTGATTTGCCCTCATCAGTTTTCATGCCTGAATATGCTTGAAGAAAAATGGAAAAGAAAGAAAAAAAATCTAGAAAGTTGCTCAGCAGTAAAAGTGTGAACCTGAAGACTAGAAGGTCCTTCTGCAGAGCATGTGTAAAAGGTAGAGAGGCCATCTCAGCACATGTGCAGTGATATTCTATTCTATGGCCTGACTGGGTTCAAAGTACCAAACAAAACGAAATCATTCCATTTTAGTGTCTTTTGAAGCATTTAAAAGGATGCACCAGTTTCATGGTATTAAGTATTAACACAGAATCTGTTGTGATGCCTCCATCTGCTCTCTGACTGGCTGCACTCAAATATCTGAAATAAAAGATGGAAACAGATGGAAAAATACACAACATTGGCAGGAGAGAGCCTTCTGGCCTGTGGTGAGAAGCACGTGTATTTGAAATGGAAGGGATATAGATGCGATCACGAAGCCTTTTGTGCTATATAAGTTCCTCTAATAGCTGCCGACAGTGCCCCGTTGCCATGCAGTAAATAATGTGTGGAAATAAAAGCTGGCTAAAAATACAGTCGTAGAAATGCCCTAAAAGAATCGTTCCATTTGTCTGATTGCACTGATTTATTATTGATACTAGGGACGACTGTATGAGAGAAAGTAGTAGTGGATGCAGCAGGGACATATTTGGACTGTTAATCTCACATCACAGCACATGAACTTGTTTTTTTTTTTTTTTTTTTTAGTCTTTGAAAACATCTTTTCACTGGCACAGATGTCAGAGGTTCTTCACTTGGGAACTGGGACAAAAACACAATATTTTTTAAGAGCTGGTGCAACATGAAGAGCAAGAAAAGGATTTTATTTATTTATTTTTATTTTTTCCTCAAATCCAAATAAAGCTTGCAATCAGATCCAAGTACCATCCAAAGTAACTTCTAAATATAAAGTTTAGCGGTCAGTGATTTCTACATGGCAGCCTCTTCGCATTTTCAAACACAACTATAGTTTCAAATCAGTTCTGCTCTATGTTTTTTTTTGCTGCATTTACTATTTTCCTTTCCACAGCTCAATGACACTCTGAGGTTCCTACCTCTACTAATTGTGCCTCCTGTGCAGCTCTGAGTCAGTAGTAAAGCCTGCAGGGCACATGGTGCCCGACTGGTGGATGTTTATGTAGATTTCTACACATGCAGTCTACTGTTTTATCATATTTCACATGCCAAGTCCACAGTTCCCACCCACGCAAAAGTGCTGCATTCCTGTGAAATTTGTCTCTGGCAGATAAGAGAAGAAAAGTCCTTTACAAGACTGATACTGTTATGTTATTTCACAATTTGAGTTCCTGATGAATTATAAATTCAAAATCCACTATATAAATAATTTATTCTGTATGATTTACACACACACACACACACACACACACACACACACACACACACACAGAATTAAACACACAGGAACAGGATTATATTATATTACACTGTAACAGATGATCATCTTTATTAAGTTTTCCATGTCATTATTTGATCATGTCTATATAAGGATTTAATGGTTAATAAACTGAAAAAAGGAGCTTTTAAATATGTATAAGTATAAACCCAACTTGTGCATAACATACTATATATATATACTATACAAAAACAATATTGTGAATCCATGGAGGCAGAAAATGTGGCTGAAGAGCAGGGTTGTCTTGAGTTTTTAAGAAAATATGTTAAGGACCAAACACAAGGATTGGTGTATCCAAGTGACCAGTTGTAGCTTTAGGAAGCTTTACCTCACAACACTGCTGTTATTTCTTGTGCTCAATCCCCACTGTCAGCCACCACTGTGCCCGGAGGCTTCATTCAGTGGTCAGGGTGTTGGGATTATCTGAGAAAAAAGAAAAAGGGGGGGGGGGACTGACCCCCACCCTTGTCTCCCTCTCTAACCAACGGCCCCCATCCATAAACTTGTGCCAGCTGTTGCCTCGCGCTAAACCCTGCTTAAGAGAAACAGACCTAAAAGGCCCAATCAAGAGAGCAGCTCCACTGTGAGGGCAGTGCGCCACCACTGACTGTGGCTGAGGCTGACACTGCAGCCATGCAGCACAGACAGTAACTCCACTGTACACAAGGGTGCAAGTTTAATTTCAAATGCAAGCAGGGAGAAAGGTTCACTGTGGATCCAGTGCATCAAATTGCTCTAACATACAGTTAACAGTCTACGTTTGTGACCACACCCACAGGAGTGAAGAAAAGTCCACAGATTTACACAAAGATTCTGTATGAAACAGAGGATGGAATTCATTAAGCATTATGTGTAAGTGTTATGTATAGTATATTTTGTAAACCCTGAATCAATAAAGAGATACAATTGTATAGGAGATGTGCAATTATGCATTCATAATCATATAATAAATAATAAAACATTGAGAGATGTATTTGTAATCCACTATTAATATTCATCTAATGTCAATTTTGACTCCAAGGGAAATGGACAAATAGAGAAAAGGTGAAAGGACAAAAAGAAAGAAAGGGAATCTCTCCATCCATTGTAAATGCTAACGTAGTGCTTGGTGAGGGTGGACAGCTGCGGGGGCCAAGAGCTTGGTGGGACTGACGATCAAAAAGCATGTGACAGTTTGGGGGTGAGGAAAAGGCCCATGGGACAGAGACATCATGAGTTCAGGCAGGGGTTAGTGTGGCATGAGGAGGGAGCTGTTGCTTCCACCCCGACTGTTCCGCCTCCACAGCATCATCATCACCACCGCCACCATCACCATCACCACCACCACCACCACCACCCTCATCATCATCATCATCATCAGTGTTATCACGGAAATCTGCATCAGCATCGCTCAACTCCCTGTGAACCCTGATGAGTCTGTTAATTTGGACATGGGTTCAGGAGGTTTTTGGGATAAGTTGTTTATTTTAATCCTTACAACACGGGGTGAATCAGAGGCCACGCTGACCTGGAATAACTCCAGTGTGTGTTTTTGGAGAGGAAGCTGACACGCTGACCACAGTGATCCCACCAATACCACACATCACACATACATACCATAATAACTATCATGAAATATTTATTATATTTGTGAAAATAAAAATAACACTAATAATAACAACAACAATAATAATTTTTATTATAAGACTTTGATGATGAAGTACTCAATTATTTTAATTATAATCCAACAAAATAAAATAAAAAATTATTATTATTATTATTATTATTATTATTAACAACAATAATAATAAGAGCAACAACAACAACAACAACAACAATAATAATAATAATAATAATAATAATAATAATAATAATAATGAAATAGAAATCTTGATGATCTGGATTTTTTTGCTGTTAATTTTCCTGCATCATTTGTTGAAATGCCAAACTGTAAATTTGTAGAAAAATGCATCAACTAAAACTGCATTTGAATTAAAGTGACATTTTTAAAATGCATGTAAAAACTGGCAATTAAAAAAGAAAGTGTAGAAAAAATTCAAAGGAATTTTATGGAAAGTATGAAATTACCTAATGTGTTTTTAACATCACACACATTATTTAGATATTTGTTAGTAGTTTATTCAAACTTGCAAAACTGATTGGGACATAAAAAATAATACGTTACATTCATTAAAATGATATATCATGTAGTTATTGTCAGCAGTCACCAGTTCTCAGTATGACTATTCAGAATATCAACTATCAATCACGTCACAGCTATTTTTATTTTTTTGTTTTTTCTCATCTATTTATTATTCATGTCATATATATATATATATATCTTTTCTGTTTTGTTTTGTTTTAATTAGATTTGTTTTGACTTGGATGCATAAGATACAGTGACACTGATTTTTTTTTTTTTTTTTTTTTTTTCTACAGTCATTTATTGTCCCATCCCAAACAATTTACAGTAATGGCGGAACTAAAATACACATGTATCCACCCAGAAGCCCCTTGGTCTCTGGGCCTTTCATCCCAGACCCTGGCAGCGAGACACAACAGATATTACGAGATAATTAAAAAGCCCGTGGAGCGATTAGGTTATTCTCACAGGTGGGGGGGCAGCGATGGCAACTCAAACCTGGCTTCAGTAATCTCCCAAATATGGAGCGCCAGCCCAGTCCAATCACATGGCCTGATCTGCCCAGCTCCCACAGATACAGGGCGGGTTCATCTGGAGTTCACAATGGCGGCCACGGCAGAGGATCTACTGAATGTGACGGCACAATGTCAGCTGCCCCCAAGTTTGGTTCGTCGGTGAACTTGTCCTGCTGCTGCGGAGGGACATTGGAAACGACGGTTGTCATGAGGCTTTCAAATCAGCTCTTATCTGCCTCACTGGACTATGTCTTACACTTATTTTATTACAATTTACTTTGGCCCATGATGTTTATGCTGTTCATACACACACTCCTCCAATCCTGATCTCATAAAAAATACTTTTCCATGCCACCGCCACAGCAAACACAAACCCAGTTACTGAAATCCCCAATAGTGTAATCTGTGTTTGCCCTGCTTTTTTGCTCGTGCTGTTTGACTGGGACACTGCTGCCATCAGCAGGGTTGTGAGCCCCACGCTTCAAATCAGGCCCATCAGTTGGGACACACAGTCCTATATTAGATGCTACTGATTACCCACAAAGGGACTATTTCTTTCCACAATAATTCCCCCTCCCCTCTGTGATGTGAAGTGGCATCAGGACAGAGGACGTGTGCTGTGTTTGTCTCGTGTGAAAATTGTCCTGCTTCCCCTGCACGTTCCTCATCTCCCATGAGAGCATTATAGGCGTAATACCTCAGAGGCCACAGCCCCGCCTCAGAAACAGGCTGTGAACCCTTCACCCCTTCATGTTGTCAAGCGAGGATTGCAGAGCAATAACTAAACCAGGCCACAGCGTGTTCTTATGATATCATTACGGGCCGATTTTCTCTCACTTAAAGCTGTCTGATAGAATTTAGGAGATATTTGTCCATCAGCTGGACTGTTTTCAATGCTTTTGTACATTGTTAGCATACTCCTCCACGCATAGTTCGATGAGCAACATGTGGATACATTATGTATGTATATGCATACATTAGTGCATTTGTGTGTGTAATAGTAGCAGTAGTAACAGCACACTGGTGGAAAAATACTACATGACAAGTCGTATTGTTTATTATGACAAAATTGAGGCAATATTGTCTAATAACAACAACCTGTCTCATAGCATACGATAAAATAATAAATATTACTGATGAATTATTATTATTTAAAAAGCTTTTTTTTCATTTGTGTTTAAAGCATGTCAGTCTAAAATGAGTTTAACAAGTCATTTAGATAAAGATAATGTCACAACTGTAGAATATGAATGCAAATGATACTCATTAAAATATAGGATTAGAGAGCAGATTAATAAAATATTATAAGAAAAACATTCACGGCACAGAATAATAATAAACAATTGTTAATAGTCATTTATTCATATAGCAGCTTTAAAAACAAGGGTTTACAAAGTGCTTCGATGCAAAAGCAGAAAGACAAAAGAGCAAAAGTAGAACCACACAAAAACAATGGTGGAAAACCCAACAACAGTGACATGAAACCCGTAAAAGCCCGAGCAAGCAAGTAACACAGACAATACCAGAGCCTGTCAAAAATAAACTGAGACCAAGAGTAACAGTAAGATTAATTAAATGAGATAGAAACAATAGATAGGTAGAAAAAGCAAGTCTGAGCGAGATAAGAGCAAATTAAAAAAAAAAAAAAAATGATAATGAAGCCAGTTGAACCATAAAACGTAAAAGTATTAGATAAGAGCAGCTGAGTAGAGAAGGTGAATAAAATAATACAGATGAGCAATAAAAGGAAATGAAAACAACAAGAGGGTCTATGACATTTGGACAATATAAGAACATTTATACAATATACATCTAGCCCACATGTAGTTTCTACTGTTCTGCAGGTGACATTCTGTATCTACTTTCACACAACAATAGATATTCACACAGAACCAGTAAAAACATGCTGATGAGCGAAACTACTCGTTGTTCAGCTCAAAATTACAAAAATGAATAAATAAATTAAGAAAAATCACAAAATTACAAACCAGTATTTGACAATTTGTAGAAGAAACACATACAGATAGAAAGTCTTCACATAAGAGATGTAAGAACACCAGATTCATACTTATACATGTAGAAATCTGTGAATAGGTAATGACCATGCTACCTGTATAGCAAGTGCTTACAAGAGTCAGAGCACATAGCTACAAGCGGTTACACATCTGCAGACATTCTGACCTCATGAATTGCTAATGTTCACAGTGCTGTGCAACTTTAGGTTGTGTGGGAGTTGCTGAAGGTTAAGTTTACTCAGCTTGAAATGAACTAGGTGATATTTACTATCTTAGATTTTGAACTAAGAATACGTTATGTCAGATATTGTTTTTCAGTGTAAACCCCTCCAGTCGCTGTCAGCCCTTGATCCAAATGAATAACTGTACCCTGTTACAGTGTCTGTTATAGACGTCTGAGTTTTACTGAAACTGTTTTACTGAAAACCATTCCCCTGATTTGCACCAGTTCTGAGTCAGCTGCTAGGTGCCAGAGAGGCGACCCAGCAGAGGCCCACACAACCCGATGAGCCAGGCACAGGTCCAGAATTTCTGCCGCCAACAGCAGCAGCACCCTGGCTCGTCCTCTGACCTGCCCTCCTTGCAGGATACATGACAGTTGTCGAGAATCATTATTTATTTTTGTTTTTAAAATTTTTTTCTGAGGTGCTGGTGGTTGGAAAATTATTTTCTTCATTAGCTTCATGTTGCGTTAGTTCAACGTTAGCCAAAAACAAGAGCCCTGTGAAAAATGCGCTGTATTAGCGCAGTCAGTGGATATTCCCATGTTCCTAAGAAAGGGTTAAAATGTAGTGTAACATCAACCTGACTGACCACTTAATATAAACAAACCAGGAAAATGATTATTCCTGTCTCTGGCAGTACAAGCTCATGATATGGAAAAGAATTCAGTTTTGATTAAGCCGCCAAGTTATTCAATATAGCATAATGTGCTTCAGTGGCTAAACTCAATACAGCTCAATCAAGGGTCTGTGTGATATTTCAGTAATGATCTGGGCCAATGGGACTGATTGAGCTTCTATTGTCTTCATTCCGAAGCACCCTCATCATATCTGTATCAAGGAGCCTGGTCGCTGGGCTTTGCCACAGCACCAAGCTGTTATGTAGGTTAGCTCCACAAAAGCGCTTTAATCCAAGAGCGGAAATAAATAAATAAAGTGTTTAGAGAGAGGTGAGTGCTCGGTCAGCACGTCTGCACAGCCCACACACTGCCACAGTTGTGTCACATCCGAGAGCAGCCATTAGGGCCGCTGCTGATCTAATGTGGAGCGAGTGTGCCGTCTACCGTACAAACTGGGCACCGATGGGAGACCGCTAGCTGAACCCGCGAGTGCGGCGTATACCTCCAGCGAGGCCGTGAATCCAGTCTTACTCTCAGTCACACTAATTGACCCTGTCATTGTTAATCCCTGACATGGGGTGTCTGCGCTTCATGGTTTTTTACGTGAAATACCAGAAATGTCGACATATTTACTGTGGTAAAAACGTGCAAGTTGAATGTAGGTCATGGTTTAATGCACAGGAACAATTTATCTGTTCAAAAGAAGCAGCTAAAATTCATAAGAGAAGTTATCTGTCTTTTAAACGTTAAAGGCTCATTGTTATATATTAAATTCCATGTTATGAATCTGAACTAAAATAAAATTACATATGTTTGCCAATGTTCTTTGATAATCTGTAACAATTTAACAGTCCATGTTGAAATATGAACTCATGCAAGATTTTTATATACATTTGAATTACTACACACTTTTAAGTAGATTTATTAGAAATTATAAAATTATCAAAGGACTTTTCTGTTATAGATTTTCTTTTTTGTTCAAATGCAACTTATTTTACTACAAATACATTCATCTTTATTTTGTGCTTTATTTATCCTTTAACATCAGTTTACAAAATGTAAATGCATACACCATACGGGAAGTAAAAAATAACTACATTTGTAAAATTATATTGCAAATATTTTTTATTTTACATACAGTTTTACAGGTGAATACATTTCTGATGTCTGCAACAACGCAAACCATGATTTGAAACATAATTTAAATGTCAAAGTCAAAGTCAAGTTTATTGTCAATAGTGGTATTGTCAAGTCAATACCACTATATACACACTCCATAGAGAGGACTGAGATGACTTTTCTCTCCATTCACAGTGCCACTTAAATAAGAAAATAAATACTGTACTACAATATAAAAGATATGCACGCATGTCAAGTATAAAAGTATGAAAAAATATGCATAGTGCAAATGGATGTATGCAGTTCAAATAGTAATGTGATATTTTGTATTCAAATATGGATGTGATTGTCACGCTGCTGACACATGAGTGTACACCAAAACACAGGTCCAGCGTTAAAGGTTTCATGAGATTTGTGATTTTAAATTATGACCTGGTTAGAAGTAGAATACAACAGTTTTGTATGAGTTTGTCTGTACTCATTTAAATTGTAGTTAATTTCTACATATGCAGATCTTTTTGATTTTTGATTTGATCGTTGAACTGTTAACTTAACTCAACATCTATTGCACGTCTGCCCGTCGGATCCCTCCTCTGTTGCTCACCCTGAGGTTTCTCCAATTTTTCCTGTTAAAAGGGTTTTCTTGGGAGTTTTTCCTCAGTCGATGTGAGGGTCTAAGGGCAGAGGATGTTGTCATAATGCTGTGTAAAGCTCTTTGAGACAAACTGTTTGTAAAAACGGGCTATACAAATAAAATTGCCTTGCCTTAATTTCTAAAGAGTGAATATAATAAACAAACATTTAACTTGTCAATTTCTTTTGTTCTGCTTTTTTTTCTTTCTTTCTTTTTTTTTTTTTTTGTATTTACTCTCATGTGAAATAGTTTGTAGTTATATTAAATTAAAATAAGATGGACATGTCACAGGATTGCATTTGTCTTTAAAGTTGTCTGCACTGAAGAACAAACCTGAACATGTGTACTGATGGCTGTGCAGCTTCATACCACACTACATTCCACACAATTTCAGTTCAGTACTTCTCTAAAAACTTCACTCCCTCTTCACCAGGGAAGAGAAACTGAATACCAAAGGCAAATTAAAGGAGTCCAAGGTGTTCACCTGTTGAATCTCTCCTCTGAACAAGGTTAAGAGCCCGAGGCTGCCATTGGTATAAAGTGTGAACTTTTCTTCATAAGGGGCCAGGACATGGAAAAGCACCGGGGGGCAGCGTGTCAGAGAAAATACTACTCCAGCCCTGTGATTGAAGTGTGGACTTAAAGCTGTGATGGAAATGGGCAGAGCTGCTCTCTGGCAATTGCCATCTGAAATGCCATATACACATGGCACTGTGAAAGTGCATTACCTCTTTCCACACAGCCCTTTCAACTCCGAAAAGCCTCACCACTGCAGTGTTACAAAAATACATCCAGAAGGTGAGGCTGATTTGTGTGCATTTGAGTGTGATTTCCAATGTTCCCTCCATTTCTCAGTATTTCTGTTGAACACAACTTCTCTCTTTCTCTGCACCTTTATCTCCCCCTCTCTCTGAGTGACCTCTGAGCGACCAGCCGCTCTCACTCACTCAAACATGGAGGCACAGAACACACTGAGAACATCTCCACTGAGAGGAAGAAAGGAGGAATATAGTCTCTTTTTTCCACTTGAAAATGTTTTACTTTTATGATGAAGATAAATGTTTAATGCAAAGCGACATTTAAGTGCAAAGCATGTCGGCTACATGAATTATATTCACAGAGGAAAAAATTCAATGTCAGTTTAGCTTCTTGAATATTTAAGTCCTACATACCTTGTGCTCACAAGAAGAAAAGGAAGAGTAAATATACAGTGAAAATATTATAATACACTGTAACTGAGAAAAGCAAACAACTAACAGAAACATAATGATGATAAAATATTATAGAATGATAATATAGAGAAAATACTGTGATATGATACTAAATTAGAAAATGCTATGATGAATTCATAGTCAGATAATATAAATTGAATTATCCAAATGAGTTCAAATTTGGCGCATAGCATGATTCTGATAATGAGCACATAACAGCAAAATTCTTCTTTGTACTCATTTTAAACAACGATGAAAAAAATGCCATCTATCTATCTATCTATCCATCTCGCTATATATATCCTTATTTAATGTGTCTCATTTGATTTGTCTAACTGGACAATACAACATATTAATGTTCCGTTGTCTAACTGCAATGTTTTCTTCGGGTGATTTTTATCATGCTATATCATGCAATGAAATGTAATCCATATGTAGGCAATTCAAGTAATTGTTAATTAACATTTTAATCAGAAATAACTATTTAGACTCTAGACACACACACACACACACACACACACACACACACACACATATACACACATATACATGTATGTTGTTGATAACGTTAAACACGCCATTCTTTTTTTTTAACACATGTTTTTCATCAGCCTCTTTTCCCACAATTCACCATCACATTATATCATTTGTCTCAATCATGCTATGTAATTTAGTTCACTTTATGCTAATGTGAGCTGAGCACTAAATGAATGAGGCCAAATGTCTGGAGTTAGTGCTCACCTGAGACATGGAAAGAGCACTCCAACACAACTTCAACTGGTTATACAGAAAACATCAGAGACAGTGTGTGTGTGTGTGTGTGTGTGTGTGTGTGTGTGACCGAGAGAGAGAGAGAGAGGCATGTGCCTATAATAACATGACTCAAAGCTGAAGGACCACCGCACTTTCTGGCACATGTTGGCCTACATACAGCCTGAACATGGTAAAATAGTGCTGCCTTTCAGATCCTCCTGTCATCTGTATATCATGTGCACAGTTGAGTGTGTGTAAGTAGAATATAATACACTTTGTACAATAAAGACAGGCTCCAGACTAAGGGCGAGCAGTATTTTCCAGGCTGTGTGAACCCGGCCTTGCTGAAACGCGATAGTGTGCAATCATATAGGTATGGCTGTAATTTCTGCTCCTGCCTGATGATAATTGCCAGCTTGGCTCTTCAGGATGCTTCACCGGTTCACCCTTGCACACAGATCCTGCTCTGCTGTAGAAAAAAAACAACTGTTGTGCCTCAGTGACTTTTGACCCCAACTTTTATCATCCTCTCATCCTCCGAGCAAACCATTTACACAAAGAGCTGTGGGTGCAGCTGATGATGGTGACTAATGATGAAGCATCATGGGCCTGATGGTTAAAGTCTAACAATCATGTGTGCTTCTCCCACGATCAGCTCCATATTACTGAGTCATCGTCTGTGCTCCATAGGAGAAGGCCTTGGTATTGTTCAGAGTTTAGGCTTTTATAGGCCACATGATAATATTACATGAGGTCAGCAGCAGACAAGGAAATACTGACACCCTCTATTTTAGTCCACATATCAGCACCATGATTTAGTACCAGTCCTTTACACCACCACAAAACAGGAATGAGCAGTGAACGGTTGAAAATATTGTCTCACCTATCTTATTAGCAAATAAACATAAACTTACACTGTCAAAAATTAAAGGTCTAACAATGTGGGGAAATTTCCTCTGTTATAGGCTTCTGCATTTGGGAGGATATTATTATCAATACTGTTACATTAACATGTAATAATGTAATAATTTCTCATGTTTTGTAAAGTCACCACATGTTTACTGTGTAAAGTATTGTAAATTATCACATAGAAGTATATATAAGTGCAGCGAGTATGAAACATAATGTAACAAAACGGTCACAGTAAGAGAAGTTAGTTATCACTGCAATCCCTGTTTTTAAAATGGCCACTCTGTCTAACATCTGTAATATTCCCAGGTGTTTCACTGTCACATTATTAAATGACATCATTAAAATGCACCGATGGGACAAATATCACGTCCTTGGACATACTAATATTTTAGCATTGATTATAATCAAATATGAACTAAACAAACAACATCATACATTGTTGTTGATGTATTAATTTAAAGAAGAAGCAGAAAATTACACAGTACCCAGAATAAGTAATGCAGACGTATAAAAGAAAGCACCGGCACCAAGAACATAACGAAAAAGACGTGTGTAGTGGTGACGATGATGATAGTAGTAGTAGTGGTAGTAACAGGTAATAATAAGAATGGTTAATCCCCAAAGGGAAATTCATTTGTCCGTCAGCTCACCTACCACTGATTGTAGATATTTGCCACTAACATATCGTATTGTTTTGCATCTACTAATCAAATAGGCCTACTTCTTCTTCTCTTGAATATTGCTGTTTTGTTACATTACATTTGTTACATTAAACTTTATACTCACTGCACCCCATTTACTACATACACTATGTAGTAGTGTAGTGAGTCAGTTGGGTTTTTTTTTACTCCCAACCAGCTGTGGTTAAGGATGCAGAGGCAGCACTGACAGGGTTGGGAGTCATAATCCAAAACAATAATAGTTATATAGGACCTCTAACATCATGTGACTATTATATATTCTGTATTAGTGACATTAACAAGGGGACAATGCATAACTCTAGAATCAATCATGTGCAGTGATGATATCAGCTTCTTAGTGCAAAGAAACAAGCTTTTCTGTACTGGGGAAAAAAGATGATACAAACTAAAAATAATAAATAAAAATAAAAAAGCCCATCAGTGATTAATGTGAATGGACAGAGGCTAGAGGACAAACTGAAGGAAGCTGGATTCCTAAGTTTCAGTAGAGAAAATAGGTCAACCGCTCTTAATGTGGCTGAACTTTTGACCTGGATGAAGTGGAACTACTGTTTCAACAAAAGACCCACGCTCTGCCAATAACTTATCCCACTCTGATTTCATCTGGAGTCCTGCCTTGTTTTTGTGCTGCTGTTGCTTCACTTAATGTTTATTTCACTTTTGGAAAACTTACGCTGCTACAAAATGAATCTACGAAGAGCTTTACCACGGGAGGAGCTGTTGGATTTCACTACATTTGTTCTTTTTATTTTTCGTGCCCCTGGAATCTCTCCATCTACACGGCAGTCTGGACAGAAGGAGGCTTATACTTTTCCCCCACCTTTTTTTTTTCATGGCCATTTGCGTCACGTCTTTACGCCAACTTTGACCTCATTTCTCTCTGCAGCAAACCTCCATTTAATAAGGGCGAGCGGCTGCTACACAAGAAACAAGATGGCGGCGTACGGTACCTTGTGTCTCACTCATCTCTTGCATCTCTTCTTTCTTTTAAAACCAAACCACTGAGCCATTTTGATGAGGTCTCTGTCAGGACTGTGACTGTGACTCCACATCGTTACAGGATGGCGGCCGTTTCTCCGTGAGTCTTTAAACTATACTCCGCCATGAGAAGGTGAATATGACAAATAAACAAAATCTAGTCCTGCTGTCGATGGCATGGAAATCATATCACAAAAAAAAAAGAAAAACACTCTTTCGCCTGTGTGTCCCTCTCCTCTGTTTGCCTCGCTTTTCTCCTTTTTGGAGAGCTATTTCAAGCCCTCGCTCTCTCTCTCTCTCTGCGGCGGGGCTCATAATATCAGATTGCACAGCCGGTCTTGGCCAAATGTGAATTTTATACTCTAGTGAACACAGGCTTTACACTTTCATTAGCTCACATTCTCCTCAGCAGTGCAAATGCCATGTCGCTGTGTTCAGGAGGAGGGGCAGGCGGAGAGAGAGAGAGAGAGGGGTGGGTGGACGGTTGGGTGATTGTAGGGGGGTACATTGCTGTGACTGAGCCTGATGGGGTGGAGGACTGGAAAAGAGAGGAGTGTGTGTGTGTGTGTGTATGGGTGGGGGGGCAGGATGAGGAAAAGGAGCTTCCGGAAAGTGCAGTTCGCCGTCAAGGCGTGGGCCACATCCCAGCCGCTGTGGAGGAAAACATGACATCCAACGTGCCTGGTGGAGCACATACTGCTGACGTTTGGCTCCAGAAAAGGGCGAAACTCCTCTCGTTATTTCTACATAATGTGACAATAATTACCTATTTGAAACAATTTCACCCTCATTTACCCAGCTTTGCTCACTAAATCAGCCCTTTGATAAATATTATGTTTCCAATTACATGTTCAAACTAAACAATCTAGTTGTAGCATTAATGAGGTGTCTTACTAAAAGAAGCCCTGCGCCATCTTCAACATCATTTATCACCAAGACTCAGATGAGCTGTGATATAAAACCCACCTCTTAACAGCATGACTCATTTTTAATGCATTTATCTTTTTTTCTCACTTGTTTTCTGGCTCTGTTTGGAGAAAATGAATCAAAAAGTAAAGCCTACATGTGTGGATGGGGGGGTGGAAGTGGAGGCCAGAGAAGAATGAAAATTGTTTGTGTCAGTGCTCCCCCTGAGAGATGAAAGCAAATGCTGGCTGTGTCTTAAGCTATTAGGGTAAGAAGTGGTGTTTGGCCTCACCCCTCCTCTCTCTGCCAGACATGGACGGACAGAAAATACGGCCCCGCACAAAGCTGCCCCTTCTCACTTGAGAGAATTAGCTTTCACTCAGCCCCTGTGAAACTGCAATGTTAGCTATTTTTTGTGACTTTTGCTCCACTGTGTTTCCAATTACGTGCTTGTTGGACCGCAGTGGCGAGAGGGGGCGGCTCTAACAAGAACGGTGGCATCTCCACGGGCTCTGCAGGGCTGGTAGGTGACACTTGTAGAGATGTCATCTTCTTGTCATCACTTGTCTCCTGCATACACTTTATTTTGAAAAGAAAAAAACACCCCAAGTTGGAGCAGAACAGGTCTGAGACAGTGCAGATGCAGAGGGTGACATGCAGGAGAAGGTCTGAATTCTGTGGCCACCGGGGGCGATGAGAAAACAAGCCACTTCCTTTTTTTGAAGGTTTATATCTTTGAGTTTCTCTCAGTGTGGCAAAGAGGAGGGGGGGGGGGTCATGCAGAGGGCAGTGATTACAGTTTTGAATGGAGCTAAAATGGAAACATCTTCGGGGCACACTCTGACCTGTCAGCCTCATTTTCCTCGAGTGGATCCGACGAGTGCGGCTGCGCCGTCCTTACAACGTCCATCCCTCCTCTCTCTTCCTCTAAATCCACATCTCTGTCGCACTCTTCCTCTGCTTCCCTCTATCCTAGCCCTGCCAGGTCAGGTTTGGCATACAGAGACACCCCCCAACCCACCCCCTCCTCCTCTTTTCCTGCTGCACACACACTCACATACACACATTGTCCATTGTCAGCAGCGCCCAAAGCAGATTTGCTCTTTAAACTAATGGCCCGTTATGTGAAACAGACCTGATTACTGCCTGACAGAAGGAATTAAGGCCGTCCAGAGCCAAACGAGTGCGCCGGCATCCATGACCTGGCACAACCACTTAGGGTGAATTTTATTTATACTGCATACTGTAAACATGCATTTGATAAAATCGGGAGCAGAGAGAGAAAAAAGAAAGAAAGAAATGAAACGGAGAAAGGGGAAAGACATCCTGATCGCAACATGCTCGACTTTGGCGCTACGTCTTATTGATTTGACTTTTTCTGAGGCTTTGCTTGTAATTTATCAAATGAGATATGTGAAAGCGGGGGATGATGGATTTTCTAATAAAACTCAGGCCATGAAACATAGAAACTGTTTTTATAGTTCAGTAAGAGCTGAAGAGACAGTATCTGTATCTGTTCCTCCTAAAGCTGATCTTTTTTATTTTTCAAATGCGTCAAAAAGGACAATTATTGGGCTTCTGTTTAAGTACAAATTAAGAAAAGGATGTCTGATCCGTGCTTCCCAAGTGTTCAAAGTCAGCTCAGCCCCGTGCAGCATCAAAGACTTTTTCAATGTCAGGGTTTTGTTGTGAAAAATGTGGGAAATTCCTTCTGAGTTGTCAGATACTTATACACACAGATTTGAGCAATTTGCCCCAAAGCAGCAAACTAATGACCGGAGGTCTGCACAGAGCCAGGGCTGGACTGTCAGGATTACCAAGAGGATCTATCTGAATCAGCTTGTTTAAAGAGGAATCACATTAAGATTTATTTTAACAGTGTGTGGCAGACAAATCGCAATATTCTGACAAGAGTGCATTTCATGTCCAGTTCAGCCCAAGTTTTATTTTTTGGGCAGATTATTGTGATTATTTCAAACACCTCAGACATTATTGTGAAACTGTGCTGCATTTTACAATTACACTTATGCATTCGGCAGAGTAAAAAAAAAGTAACTACCTTCTCTCGATATATTGGAGGCTACACATTTTAACCATCACAAACATTTGCAATATATTTTTTGTGAATAAACAACTTTGATATATATATATATATATATATATATGTGTGTGTATATTTAGTTTTTTTTTTTTTTTTTCAAAATGATCTCAAATGGGTCTACTTTTTCATGTAGTCACACATTCATATGATGGTGTTGACGTGCACAGGAGTTACTATGAACACTTACATTGTTTCAGTGTTGCAGTACTATTAGACTTTAACTCTTATTTATCAGTTAGCTTACAGCTGATAGTATGACTTCATATACTGCTGGAATGCTGCTGGAGACGTTCCCCTGGGAATCAATAAAAAACTTTCTTAATCACTGAAAATTACACATTGTCTGTCTTTGTCTCTATTGTCTGTTGTTTTTTCTTTTTCTTTTTCTTTTTCTTTTTGAATCTGCTAAACTAACTTGTAATTATTTATATGTAATAATTTCTGTGGTGGAGTAGAAAGTAAAACATTTCTATCTGAGCTGTGGTGGAATGTGGAAAGTAGCAGAACGTGAAAATGGCAGTAATATGCCTCTTTTCAATGTTCATGTTCTTGTCGGCAGTACTGTACTGTATTGTACTGTACATCTCCTGAGTATGACGACGTTTCTATAACAGTAATGAAAAATGACAACTTTAATGACAGAGCTTGTTTTTCAATGACAAATTTTGTGTTTTGTGCGTTTGAATCATGAAAATGACATATTTAACACAAGTGTATCATCCTGGGTTTTATTATTCTCTTTAACGTTAATTGACATATTCAAGGGGGCAGGTCTACTGTTTTAAAATGGATGTTTTGAGGATTTATCTAATTAACCTTTATTTGATATTTGAGATTCAAAAAGAATTTGGAAACTAATATATGTACGAGGCCAACAGGAATAATTATTTATGTTTAAAGAAATGAAATAGTGAAAAATAAATAAACTAGTAATACTTGATATAATAATGTCAGGATATGTAAATGAGCGTGTGTGTGTGTGTGTGTGTTTGAGTTCTCTCTACTTCATCTGGTCACCATTGTTTTCAGCAGTTTGTTGTCGCTCTGACTCTTCAGCTTGTTGCATATTAAGAAACACAGCAGCATCTTACACATGAAGTTCATGGAGGGTATGGGCACAGACCCCTCAGGTTTTGTTCAGCACACCTGTGGGCTCTGCAGCTCTGCTGGAACATCAGCTCTTACAAGGTTCAGACTGGACTGGTGCCTGAACTCATCAGGGTTCTGCAGGTAAATGGGATCCCACCTGAGGTGACTGTGGAGGACATGACACAGTCGCTGGTGGAGAAGAACAAAACCACTGAGAGTGCAGCTCTGGGAGTTTGAGCTGGAAGCCTTTGATGATGTTGATGAAGCTTCTTCTCTCGCTGGTGTGGGAGGTGAACACCAACATGAAGATAATAGACACTGGATTTGAAGCCGCCAAGTTCCTCTCTCCAGAGACCATGGCTCCATGTTCCCAGCATCCAAAGATCCTGAAAGGGGCTCATGATTATTTACGGGACCCTGACAGAGCAGCAGCAGGAGGTGCCCAAGCTGCTTGACGCACAGGGTGTGGTGACCCAGGTGGTTCCCAGAGTCCTGCAGGGACCCTTCAACAAGTACCTGCTTAAATACACTCTTCCAGCTGCTCAGAGAACTGGCTGTAAGTGTCACTAACACTGTCCTGGACCAGGTCTCCACTGCTCACTCCACTAAGCACTAAGCTTCTCCTGCTCCCCTGAGACAAAATGGTCCTGTCTGCCAGCACAGGGGGTCAGACAGGGTCACAGGGTGTTGCAGATGTGCTGACCAGAATCTGTCATGTTGCCACCTGGGAAATCTATGAGCTGGTTCAGAGTGGTCTCATGCAACACAGATGGGAATCAGGATGACTGCACCCAGCCAGCTGATGTGGCTGAAGATGCAAATACTGTAACAACCTTTTTTGAAAATATGAATGGGGTGTTTGTTCTTGAGGAAGACACAGCACCAACCAGAGAAACAAACCGTGCTGCTGTTTCTTCTCCAAGAAGAGCTGGAGTTCAGCCCACATCCAGCTTCTGCTGTGGCTTCATTTCCACCAGCTCTTCAGATAACCCCTGATGAAGCTGCCAACATCACTGCAGTGCAGGATTATGTGACGCAGAGCACCAGGAGGAGGTGGAGAAAGCCTTCAACACCATAACAGAGGTGACGACTTTGACATATCTGTGATTTGCTTCAAAAGACCAGAAGTCCACTGTGCTCGAGCAAGACTCCACAACACACACTGAGCTTCATTTAGCTTTGTGTTCATTATCACATGATCATTTCATTCATTCGTTGCTTCATTTCAAAATGGTTTGATGTGTATTTGTTGCATGACTTCATCTAGAGTTAGAAAAGCAAATCCAACAACCCTTAATAAAGTTTTCTTCTCCTAATTGACTGCAGGATATATGGATGATGATATCATCATGATCGGTCATAGGTAGATAAAACATATTAGGTCCAACATTTTACAAGGCTCAGTGATTGACACTTAGTTAAAACATGTAAAGTTCAGAGGAATAATCCGCAGCCTTCCACTCCTTTATACACATTTATCCTATTACCTCATGTTCAGTAATGTAACAACGATGTATGTAAATTTAGTTTGTTACATCATGTTTAAGTGTCAGCGCAACTGCCATTTTGGTACAGGACAAAAATTAACCACAATTTAAATCATCATACTTTCAAGTGGTATACAGTGAGTGTCAGATGTGTATTTACAACGTATGTACAGGAAACTTAGTTTTTATAAAGTGGAGTGCAGTGGTATAATATTAAAGATGTATATTCTGTGGAAATGGATGTGGAAATACATAAAGAAATAAGATGTTCAAAGTGTTTCAGGCTTCAGAGCACGTTGCCCTTTTTCACAACAAAATGTTATATATTTGATTCTTCAGGGAAACTAAATCTTAGAAATTAGTTCCAGGTCAGTAAATGGCTGCTGCTCATCTAAATAACCTGCACACTGTGTGTGTATGTGTGTGTGTGTGTGTGTGTGTGTGTGTGGGTGTGTGTGGGTGTGTGTGTGTTTGTGTGTGTGTGGGTGTGTGTGTGTCAGCCAGGTCAAAATAGTAGTGAGCAGAAAAACAGACATGTCATGTTAAGGTGAGACACCCCAGTGATATCAGCAGCAACAGGAGGGAAAAAAACGATGGAGGTGTTCGTGGGAATGCTTCATCATGGTGTCACTTTGTGTTTTGTGACAGGGACTTCCAGGCCGACGGAGAGAGTGTGTTCAGCTTCTGTTTATCAGTGCTATGAAGAAAGAGTCCTCTCTCAGTTAGTCTTGTAAAACAATAAGTCTTGCCACCAACAGTAAGATTAAACATCCACCCTTGATAGAACAGTCCATTTCTTCAGTTTCTTTGATGTCTCCTTCAGGAGCAGCCCTTGAGAAATGTTCCTGTTTATTGCCCTGTCCAACAGTAAAATGAAACACCCACCCACCTTGAGTGCAGTTTGATAAACCTGTGTCTCAATTTTGTTGAATTACAGTGTTGTTCCATATCTGCTCTGATCTCAACAAGGGACAAAGTATGTGTGATCTTATTGTCTTCATCCTTGTGTCATCAGTGCCACTAATGCAAAAATTTACAGTGGATTATTTCCACATATCAAATGAAAATCAATATACAAATAAATCCTAACACACACTAGAGGAAATTGAATTGAAATGATCTTCATTTGACCTGATCTCTCATCATGTCCCTGAGACATTTTTTTCTTTTCTATTTGAAATTATTCATAATCATTCATATTAGAAACATTCATATAATTCTTGTTATTATTGTCAGTAACTCAACACATTCCTCGTCCCCAGTCACACTCGCCTCCCTCATGTATTTGTCAGACTGACACTAAATGACTCACTTTCTTCCCCAGAGCTGCGTCCATCTTCACTTGCCGCTTCCAGTTTTTTGGCTGCCAAAATGTTGCCTAATGAACTTAGAATTTGGGAATCTGTTAAGATCAGGGTTAACGAGCAGTTCTGTAATTAACAAGGGTTAATTACAGAACTGTAAAATAAGGAAGTGCAGGTGGAAGTCATCTGCATTCCTCTTTCTGAATGTGCTATTTATTTAAAAACATGGTGTGGCTGCATGTTCACACACTGTCAGTGTTCCAGCACAAAGTTGCCATGTCAAATAAAAAACAGGCTGGTGTGATTTTGTAGCTGTGTGTGTGTGCGTGCATATCCACACGTACATGGAGTTTTGGCTCAGTGAGGGCCTGATAAGAAGCCCCCATGGGTGAATTTGCTACACATTACAGAGTTGAGTTGTGGGTCACATGCTGTCTCTCTCCATCCATCAGCTCACTTCCACCCAGCCATAACAGTAGGAGAGGGGAGAGCTCCACAAAGACGGCCAAGGAGAAGAAAGGTGGGGCAAAGTTGGACTGGAGAGCAGTCATGTGATCTGGCATGTCCAACCATTGCACGCTGACCTTTCAGACCTGCAGGTGTTGATATGGAAGTGATGTGACTTTGTAGTGACCAAGGCACAAACAGAATATGCTGGACTCCCCAGCGTAAACATGAGTGCAAAGGTACTGTACTTACATGTGCACACAATTTGATATTATATACAAAATACACATACACAAAGACACACACACAACCAATAGGTCCCATGAAATTTAGAAGCTTGGATGTTGAACAGAAAGCAGCAGGAGGTAACATGGGGAGATGACCTCCCGTTACAGTAGAGGCTGACTCAGACATTTATGGGAATTTTTCCGACAGCTGCTCACTCTACAGACCACACCACTCTTTTGACATAAAGGCTGAAACTTTCTTCTTCTTCTTCTTCTTTTTTACTTTTCACTTTTCATTTAGCACTGGGAGCTTCTGCTGCTTGTATCTTGTGGATGGCTGCTAGAAGGCCTGAGGCGATGTAGGCCACCTCACTGAAATTGTTCCAGTGTAAGAATATTCCAGCTTCACTCTCAGATTTGATTTGCTTATACTTACATGAATATTCTGGTTTCACATGAATATTGGATTATTTCTCTTTGAAGCAGACATATAACCAGATAGATAGATAGATATGGCTTGGAGGAGCATAGTAGGTCCACTAGCAGGATGACCACCTCAGTGAGAGGGCTAAGTGAGAGAAAAGATGTGACTTTGACCGAGGGACACCTACAAGGAAGAGGCAGAGAAGGGCATGAGAAAGAAGGACTGTTGCATGAGTATCTCAGTGGGCTGCCGTCCACAGTGCTTTTACCCGGGAGAAGCTGTTGTCTGTGAGTGGTTCAGAGAACTGGCTGCTGATGACCACCACTGTTTTCAATGAAGGAGTCAAAGATCATATTGCGAATTACAGTTTTAGCAGCGCTAATGTTGAAAGAGACACAGGTCACAGACACAGGTCTCCAGAGGTGGGAAGTAACAAAGTACAGATACTTCATTACTGTACTTAAAGCTGGGGTTGGTAATCTTGGAGAGCTTGCAAGAGAGCTAGCAAGATTTGAAGACAGCACCTCCTCTGAGTTCCACCCCCCTCCTCCTCCTCCCGTCAGTGTGTACGTCCAAGCCACGCCCCCACAAACTGGAACACACACCGCACGAAAATGAGAAGCGGCAGGAGGAGTACTATATATATATATATATATATATATATACATACACTATAATCTATTCAATACTAGCGTCACCGACCCGTTTTAAACCCACAGAGAAGCTAATATTAGCATTAGGCTAATACAAGCTACAAAAGTAGCTACGTTAGCAAAAGTTACACATTTCATAAAAATAACAAATCCCCCCGAAGCAAAACATATAATTACCTGTCCAACAGAAAGAGAGCAACCTCAGCATCACTTCAAATCCCTCAGTTGTCTCCACAAAAGCAACACCGATGTTTACTCTGGTTTGACCTCTGGCTTTATCCAGAGCCTTTTTGTTAGCAGCCTTTTCAGCCTCCAGCTTTCTCTTCCTTGCCTTTTTCTCGGGGCGAGCCGTTACAAGTAACACTGGAAGTAGTAACTGGGGCTGCATTTTCTCAGCCACTGCTCATAAATGAGCATGAAATCTGTTCTGCTGTAACTCTGTACGCTGATTTCTTCCGGCAACAGCGACACGTGAAGATTGTGCACACGCGTTGGAGACAGGGATCGAGGGGGGCGGATACAGAACTAGACATGAAGGCATCTGATTGTTTTTTTCTGATACATAATGTATTGATTACTCTGAAGGTAGAAGGACCATTTCACTCAGTATAACAAAAAGTGTTTCTGAACAGGATTACCAACCCCAGCTTTGAGCAGATTTTTCAGATCAGTATTTTACTTGAGTATTTTTTTCTGACAATTTTTTACTACATTTGAATACAAATATCTAAACTTTCTACTACTTACATTGTCAAAAAAAGTTTGTTGACTGCTAAGCCCAAGTTCAGAACCAGTCACAGCTGCCCTTTAGGCCAGAAAATAGATCAATATATAGGTAGATATAGTGCAGTCTATCACAGATGCGAAAATGACACATTGTTTCATTCTTCAGCTCGTACAATTCACATTTACACACGTGTTTTCATTCTGGTCCAAATGCCGCACCACTGGCAGAGCGTCATGTTTCCATGACAACTAACCAGAAAAAGATGCATCATGTTTACATGACTTCTGACTGTAAACATGAAACACTAAGAAGTAACGCATCCGGCCGTGTTTGACTGTGGCTGCACCAAGACCACCTTGTATGGCCGTTTTGGTGGTTCAGCGGGGCTGACCTAAACACTGCCTGTGTGAAAACATCACTTTATCTGTTTTGCTTTTAATGCATTCTGAATTACTTGTGAACCGTCCACACTGTGTTTTGGTCCATGCTGGTCAGAGCCTTGCCTGGACATCTCCCTCTCTTGTGTATCCCTATCAACTGTATATCATTGATGGCAAAAATTCATTTTTACTTTTTACTTACATACATTTCAGAGCCTGTACTTTCTTACTTTTACTTCAGTAAAGGAGTTAAATCAGTACTTCTACTTCTACTACAGTCTTTTTTTTTTCACAAGTATCTGTACTTCTACTTAAGTACAGAATGTGAATACTTTTGCCACCTCTGCAGGTCTCAGGTGGTTGCAGTGAAGAACAGACTCTGTGGCATCACTGACCTCTTGTAAGGAGAGTGTATAGAGAAAAAGTGACCACTTGGCCAGTGTGGGTGGGAGGCAAGTTCCCGCAGAATGAAACCAGAGGTGGTGAAATGTATTGCAGTTCTGGGAGACACAGAGGTCTGAGAGGTGACTGTCAGGTAGTCTGTGAAACAGCCTCAGGTGAGAATGAGATCAAGTTCTTTAACAGCTTTAGAAGTGGGAGGGGCTGTGAAGCTGTTTTAGGTCAAGTGAGAACATCAGGGACAGGGAGTCTGCAGAGCTATAGCTGCCACTTCAGTGACAGTCTACTGATACAGGATGAGCTGAAGTGAACGCTGCTACTCACATATAAGTGCTGACTACATTCAGCTGAACATGCCCTCTGAATTTGCCCAAGAAAAAGGCTTGTTTTGGGTGCATGAGCTCATTGACAGTCCCCTGCTGACCTGCCATCTGCACTACTTATTCACTTTTTTTTATTATTTTTTTGTTAATACGTGCTCAATAAAATAATCTGTAAATATCACATTGCAAATTGAAGAAATAGTATGTCTGCTTTTGGCTTCTTTGAAATTTACACCATTTTTTTTTTTTTTTTTTTTTTTTTTTTAGAATTGATTTTCAAAGGAATGAGAGAGAAAAAAAACACAGGAAAAAGAACAATCACATAACATACAGAACATAGCACACCTTCACCACACCATGGATTAGCAGTAATCCATGGTCAGAGAAAAACATCAACATAGGCAGATACAGACTCACATACTCATATGCACAGTGAGACTTTTTATAACAGCCAGTGTCTGTGAGTCCACACTTTTAAGGTAACTCAGTACAGGGTCTAGTGTCATCAAACACATCTCCTCTATCTTCGTCACAGAATCTCACATGAAACATGTTTTAGATGATTCTCCCAACCACAAATTATATGTAGGCACAGAGAACATTTTCCACACGTAAAATCAGCAGTCACCAAGAGGGTTAGGTACCAAATGTTTGCCAAAAAGCCTATCATGGATTTACATCAGTTACATACTGGTGAGACATTAGGATAAAATTGTGGAGCTTGATTAAAATCTTGTTCATTTTAGGTTGTATTTGAACCTGTTTTAATTAAATATATTCATTACAATAATTAACATTAATAATAGTTTAAATTATTCAAATTCATCATTGCAAGTAAAGACATAATGAACAGTATCTACATGACCAGCATCAAGAAATGCTTATCAATGTTGGGTTAGATATTTGGGGGAAAAAAAAAAAAGTCCATGAGCCATGATCAATCTGCCGGTGAGAATGCCTTGATTGCTGTTTCTGAGGTCCCCAATGAACCCTGATGATGTCACAGTGACGATGCATGCATAATACAAAAGGCTTGTCAGCAGAAAGTTGAAGTTACAAACTGAATGAAACACATCTGATGCTTTTGCAGGTTGACCAACACCAAACTAAAAACCGGCTGTTGCTGAATCTCTCGATTTACGTATAAATTCCTGGAGTGTCCCTATAAAATGATCCAGTGAGGAAGCAAAATATTATACTGTGCAGCTTCAAATGTGTTCAGTTCCACTGTCCATTGGTTACAAAGTGAATGGTGAGCAGAGGAGTTAAGGTTTGGGGTCACAGGAGTTCCAATCAGACACTAAATCGGCCTTAAGTCCCACTGTTGGAAGTGATACACCGCAGCCTCTGGATTTCCAGCCACAAACATCACAGTTTCCAGGCTCGGCTGGTGAGAGCGATCCAGGAAAATGCCCCATATTTCGAGCAGCACTCTGTTTATGGTTTATGGACAGTTTAACAGTTCAGCCTGAAATTCCCCACTGCTCTCAGAGAGTGATATTGCAAACGCCTCAGTGACGCACTATGTTATTACTTCAAACTCTTCATTAGTTTTCATGTGTTTCATTTAGGGGTGTTTTTCATCCACATAATATCCTTCTGTACCTCTAATCTAACCACTCTGAACTGAAATATGTAATATGATTAAACACTATACAAACAGAACTGGGGTGTTAGACTTGACCCACCAGCTTTTCCAAAAAGCCCTTTAGCTCTGTCTTTTACTGATTCCTCTATATCAAGGTGATTAAATATGGAATACAAAAAAAAAAAAAAAAAAGTTTGGAGGTTTTATTTTTATTATTTTATTCTCAAATTAGAGTAACACAGTTCCTTCTTTGTCAGTCACTACAGAGTGTGTCTCTGTGGTTTGACGTTGATATAAAGTTTAAATGACAGCCGACCTGATGATGACACCGCGCCAGAGTGTTTCTGAGTGGGGAGGGTGAGACTTATACAGAACACAGATTTAGGAAAAGTGTTACATGAATTAAAGGATTAAAAGTACATGTCAATTAACACCGCTAAATGGAAGCTAATCAGCAAAAAAAAAAAAAAAAAAAAAACGAGATCACAAGGCCCAGCAGGTAACTCCCAATTAAGAAATAACTTTCTCAAAATATTTTAACTATATGACCATGTGTCCTGAATCCCTCATAGTACAACAGTTTCAACTGCAGCTTTAAAAACAAACAAGCTGCTTCTGTGGGAGACCTCAGCGTGCATTTTATAAATGTTAACAATGTCTTCAGAGGATTGAAGGCAAAGAGGCAGGACGTCTAGTCTGTTACTGTGTAGCTCTACTTCAGTGACAATAAATAACAGATTGCCTGTCAAGTAGCTCTCTGTGCAATTGAAAGCATGCAACAAATACAAGTGTTCAGACTAACATCTCGGTGGTCTGAAGGCTTCATCGAATGGCTGTCATGAAAACATCTGCAGAATAGTTTTCATGGAGTACAGGGAGAAGACAAGTTCTCTGTGTGTGTGTGTGTGTGTGTGTGTGTGTGTGTGTGTGTGTGTGCAGACTAAGCCAGGTCAGAAAGGCTGTTATGAGCAATACAGTATGTAGTGTAACCACCTGGTTAATTCATTATTTCATGAATGCATATACATGATAAAGTAAAAAAAGAGCTTTGAGGATATCTTCAGTATCACTATAATATATATTCATGCCACACAGGTGAAAAATAGGAACCTTCTCTACATGTAATACAGATTGAACTTCAGAGCTAGTATGAATTTCTACACAATACAGTGTCAGCAATACCTTCATGTTAGTGTTTTTTTTTTTTTTTTTAAACACATATCAACATTGCACTGCACCAACAAATTAGTGTGTAATATCAAAGGGCACTTGTAGTGAGGAGCGCAATCAAACAAAACCTTTAGACTGTCCTTGTCAAAGCAGTCACCAAACTTGACCCCTCACACTATGTAGCACTTTGAATAAAACTGCCTCGTGTTTATCCAGTGCTGTGCCAGCATGGTCCCTGAATGTGTTGTATTAATAGACTTGAATGATTTGGTGTGATAAACCAATGTTGTAGCTTTCTCATGCTGCACTGGATTTGTTCTTGGCCTCCAGAGGCAGTTTAAGTTTTGAAATGTTACATCATTCAAGATTGCCAACAACAGAAGAGACACGTGTGAGGCCCATCACACCCTTACCTTTGCTGAAGTGCTTCAATAAGTCACTGCTAGTCTTAGATGCTGTAAGATCTCTAGGTTCATACTGCACTGTCACAGTGCCTAGTCCATTTTATTGAAGGTAATCAAGGAAGTATGGTTTCAAGCATGCTGTTAAGCTTGCCTGACTGGTCAAAGAGGATGGAGAGTTAGTCCTGCATCAGTGGGGTGACTGAGCAGCAGCCACCCTCTGTAATCAGGTTGACACATTGTGGACAACAATGCACACAGAGGACTAATGACTGCTGGCTCCTCAGTATTGCCTGTCCATCCCTATATTATCCTGCCATGTCCATTGTATGTCTGTCACTACATTTAATATACAATAAAAGCTTTGTAAGTAAAAATATTATATCTTAACTATATAACTATATATGAATAAACAACTGTCCATCTGTCCCTTTGTCAAGACCATCATATCTCAGTAATAACCTGAGGGAGCTTCATAAAATTTGGTACAGACATTCATTTACTCAAAGATAAACTGATTACATTTTGAAGGATTATAGTCAAAGTTGGAGGTCATGGTGGTCTCATGTTCCTCTGAATGCAATGGATTGGAATTTCACCATATTTAGTCCAAACTTGGACTAAAGGAAGAACTGATGAGACATGTTTTTGTCTACTCACATACACCAATTGCAACAAGGTTTAACTCAAATGAAGATAAGAAGAAGATGATGATAAAATGAAGCAATGACATTTTATAAATCCACATGTTTACAGTGGGAGGAAATTATATAATTGCATAGTTATTGAGGGGTTTCATGAAATACTCAAAATGATTCCTGACTGTATTTATGAAGGAGCTCTGGAATTTCACTGAAATATTATCCATACATAAAGATTTTTGTTTCAATCAAGTTAACAGACAGAAACAGTCTCTTTATCGCCTCCACTCTTAAACTTGCCAGCATTCTGTGAAGCAATTGTTGTGGAATGACTGGCCATGTATAATGATAGGTTGTTGTGCTGTAATGCAAAAAATGTGCACTGTGGTTTCCTTTTTTAAAAAGACGTAGCTAGAAAAAGAAGCTTTAACGGACCCAGACAGAAAAGCTGCATGAAGAAATAAACTCTGTCTCAGCTGAGGGAATGAGGAATCGATGCATCAAATAGTTGTTTGTTTGTCTGTGGCCTACAATGTGTTCAGATGATTCTGTCATGACCTTTTTTTGTCCTTAACATTGTAACATTTATTTTATCAATAATATTTTGAGTAGACATAAACTAAATGTGGGAAAGAAAGTACATTTTCAAATAATCATTAGGAAGATCATCCTGAATCACAGGAAAAATGTGTTTTGCTGGAGGGACTATTTAAAACAATCAATCACGCAAGCCCATAATTCAACACATAATCAAGCCTGCATATTATGTGGGGGTCACATTTTTTTTTCACTTTCACCAGAAAATTCCCTGATTTCTGCAAAATTCGCAAACTATGTGAGGCGTGCCTGATTTCATAATCCCAGCATTTCCGTATAAGTCACACATGTCTTACCAGAAAGGTGAAAAATGTTGCATGTTTACTACACACAGGAGCAGCCAATTCCCCCCTGTTGCCTTGGGAATGTTATGAGGTGACGTGACTACATAATTAGTTAAAGCCTCACGTGAAAAGCTTAGAGCAAACCCTGTCATGAATGAGGCAGATCAGTGTCATTAACCAACGACGTGTGAAAGTACAAAAGTGCGTGCAAAGCAGTTTCCCAGTGTCTTACATGAAAGTGAAGTCACAATATTTTTCACTGTGTTCGAACACAGGCTGAAATTGACGCTGGACAACCACTTGTAATATTATGAAAAAGTTGATAAAAGTTACATAAAAAGAGAAGAGGTGCATGTGTGGTTGTGTTTCATGGAGACTTCATATAAATGTATGGGAGAAATGGCTCAGATATATCAGTGAACTAGATGATCAACTAGCCTCCAAGACCCCAGGCAGAGGCAGGTATAAGTGGAGAAAGAGGGAGATTTCTTCCTCAGCTATGGGCTGATTATCACAAAACGGTAGTGTTAAGTGTTAGATAACCTTTGAGACCCACTGAGCAGAACAGATACCAGGAGAGTGAAATTAGTGCAAATATAGTCTTTTATTACAGTTGATGCAGAAAGGTGTTCTGGAGAAGGAGAGTGAGCAGGCGGGGTAGGAGGTTCCTTGTGGTTCCAGATGTGCAGGTGAGTGTTGCAGATGAGTTTTCAGACCAGGGCTGGGCGGGGAGGCTGAGCAGAGCAAGGTGAGTACTGGACCGGGGCAACCTGAAGCAGACGGAGAGTCAATTACAAAACACAAACTAAACAAATGTATTGTAGAATTCCAGTGACAGCAGTTGTTACCACTGTTGGTGAACAGATGAACTGGCCACCAGTAGTGATCTGAACCAGGCTTTATTACAGCAGGTGAGGTGGTGGCTTATTGCAGATGGGAACCAGGTGAGTGGTGAGGAGACTGCAGATCCTGCCCAGCTCTGGATGCACAGTCAGACAGACATACACACACATATACACACAGACACAAGAGGGCAGGGGAACACCAGACAACAAGGAAATGGGAAGATGGCCTAGCACCCTGACAGGTAGCTCCTATCAGAACAGGAAGCAGAGCATAAGTGGAATGAGCCCTTCCTGAGCATGTTGATATGTTTTTGAACCACTTGTAAACTAAAAGATTGAGGGACTTCTGCTATCTACACTGTGTGCACAATTATTAGGCATGTGATTATTTTGACCATATCATCATTTTATCCATAATTTCCAACTCCAAGCCGTATAAACTTGAATGCTTATTGGATTTAATGCATATCAGGCCATGTGTATTTGTGTAACGAGGGAGGGTGTGGCCTAAGGAGATCAACACCCTATATCAAGGTGTGCATAATCATCAGGCAGATTCTTCTCCTCAGGAAAAATGGGCCAAAAAAGAGATGTAACTGACTCTGAAAAGTCAAAAATTGTAAAAAGTCTTTCAGAGGGATGCAGCACTCTTGAAATATCTAAGATATTGGGGCGTGATCACAGAACCATCAAACGTTTTGTTGCAAATAGTCAACAGGGAACATGTCGAGAAGAAAAGACGCAAATTAACGCCAAAGATTTGAGAAGAATCAAACATGAAGCTATCAGGAACCCATTATCCTCCATTGCTGCCATATTCCACAACTGCAGCCTACATGGAGTGTCAAGAAGTACAGGAAGTAGTGGATGGGCCCGTGGTTGGATCAGTAACGGACACAGAGCTCCACTTCGACTCAGACGCCAGCAAGGTGGAGGTGGGGTACTGGTATGGGCAGGTATTATTAAAGATGAGCTAGTTGGACCTTTTCGGGCTGAAAATGGACTCAAAATCAACTCTCAGACCTGCTGCCAATTTTTAGAAGACACTTTCTTCAAGCAGTGGTACAGGAAAAAGTCTGCATCTTTCAAGAAGACTTTGATTTTTATGCAAGACAACGCTCCATCACATGCATCAAAGTACTCCACTGTGTGGCTGGCCAGTAAAGGCCTTAAAGATGAAAAACTAATGATATGGCCCCCTTCTTCACCTGACTTAAACCCTATTGAGAACTTTTAGGCCCCTCTTAAGCAGGAAATTTACAGTGAAGGTAAACAGTACACCTCTCTGAACAGTGTCTGGGAGGCTGCAGTTGCGGCTGCACAAAAAGTTGATTCTGACCAGATCAAGAAACTGACTGACTCCATGAATGGAGGGCTTGTGACTGTTATCGAAAAGAAGGGGGGCTATATTGGTCACTGAGTTTTTTTTTTTTTTTTTCTTTTGAAATTTCAGAAATGTTTATTTGTAAATTTTGAGTTTGTTTATTATTCTCACTTTAACAGGTGAAAATAAACAAGTGAGATGGGAAAATCTTTGTTTTTCATTCAGTTGCATAATAATTCTGTGCACTAATAGTTGCCTAATAATGGGTTTGTTAACATTTTGGATTGACCAAGAGCACTGAAGTTGTACAATAACAAAATTACTCCTCAAAAATACAACTTGCCTAATAATTGTGCACACAGTGTATATCTATATCTAGATAGATGGATAGATAGATAGATAGGCCCCATCAGTAAATCTGCATACTCTTAATAATTATGAAATATAAATGTCAGCATTTTCCATATCCAAAAATAAACAATATAATAAAATAATATAATTCAAATAATAAATAAAAATACATTATGTATACATATTTTTATTTCAGAGTTTTTTTTTTTTTTTTTTTTTTGTTGTTGTTGTTTTTTTTTAACACACTGAACATTAAGAGTGGAAGAGTTTCTGCTGAAGAATTTGCAGGCTGTAACAGGGCCAGTCTGGACAGTGTCAGGATCTTGACAGCTGATGGCAGCTGCAGCTCCATCACTTGAAGAGATGGAGGCTGCAGCTCCCCCAGTTGACACAATGTCAAGATCAGTGGTGCCTAGCTCTTCTTTGGGGGGAATACATGTGCCTCCTACTCGGTTACAAGTTGTTCGTAGAGGTCCAAGTTGTTTCTTTGACTTCTCTTTGCTGGTGGATCTTGGGCAAGATGGGTCAACAAGGTTGTTACTGATTTCCAGATGACTGGTGGTCTTGGTGTCCAGACTTGCTTTAATCCCACTGGAGCTCTCAGTGTAACTCTTAGACAGTACATCTTCATCACTGGAACTGTCAGTCTTGATAGCTGCAGCCCCCCGCAGTGCGATGTCATGGGACAGGATGGAAGAATGAAAGTTTGTTTTCATAAGTACAAGCCTGACTCTTCTAAATCAGGATGATAGCATTTTAAACACCAGATTCTGCTGTGCTTCTCTTTGACTGAGATTTCGCTGAAATCGCTGAAAGCTCTCGTCGGCAGGGCTCACTGGGCTGAATACAGAGTGAAAGCAAAGAGCTGATTTCTGTCTTGACTGATGCACAGGAACATGATTAGAGTTTAAAGATGTCAGATATAAATCTCACATCCCTTAATAAAAAGAAGAAGAAGAAGAAAAAAAAAACACTATCTCTTATCTTTGCCCCTAATTTCTGAAGATAGCAGTGATAAGAAGAGATAACATGATACAGGAGTGAAAACAGATGTGTTTGAGATCCCTGGTGGCAGGGAGAAAAAATGGTGTTATATCAGTGTTTGTCAAGAGGCTGTAGCAGCAGCAGGGCTTTGATGCTGCCATTGCTTCTGTATAGTCTGATGCAGGAGGTGACAGGTAGTTAGTCAGGCTGAAATACTCTGTCAGCTCCATTCTACTAAATTTCTTATGTCCAATTGAGACCATGTGTGAACAGAGTAGGTTATTTTCCTGAACATTCACAGCAAGTTGATGACGTGTTTAACATTTCTCCTGTACACTTCCACAGTGAGGACATGAGTGTATTTGTTTTATTCCCCCTTAGTAATTAATGTGCACTTTGAATGTAATAGTGCCTACTTTTTATCTGTCTTATTTCTCCCAACCACTCTGCTCTTCCAAACAAATGTAAATCTAAAGTAGTGTTTCCTAGTTTTTGAAAAGTCAAGACTTAAATTCTTATTTATGGTGACATCCCCTTTTGGAAGGTAAGGCTGAGCAATCCAAATGTCCAACTGTACACGTTTAAATGTTGAGGTCAGCCAGACTAACAGCAGCAATATTCCATTGAGAAATGAGCAGCTTCACTGGAGCAGCAGATAGCAATTTGCTCAAGACTATCATGAGGCCAGTCCATTTTATCTGCTCCTGGTCCTTCTGTCTCTATTTACAGACACAACCCAGTGAGGCCACGCAAGCAAACAAACAAACCCACAATAAGATGAAAAATAATCCTAACAACCTTGTGTGGTGCATTTAAGTTTCCAGTAAAAAGAATGAAATCCATTTATATTGTTGGCCAGCCAATGTAAACATCTACAGAATATTTCATTTCTGTTGCTTTGTCATTGTGGCTTGTCAACATTCTGCAAAAAGGGAGAAATAACATTACTTTGGAGAGGCTGTAGCATCTAGACCGTGGCCTTAAGGCCACTTCTATCACATCTTGATTTTGGTCACACAAACATTTCTTTAAATCATGACTCCAGCTAGGCTCAGATTCTATGGGATGGTGAATTTTTCCTCATGTAAACAGTGTTGGAGATCTACAGCTTCTGGTGAATTCAAACAGCATTAGTAACATACCTCATCTCTCTCTGCTTCCTCTTCAAATTCCCCTCATAGGATTATGCTTGTAACTACACTTCCGTGAATCCTGAATACGAATACGAATTACTTTATTAATCCCAAAGGGAATTTGATTAGTCTGTCAGCTCATCAACCATTTGCAGAAGAATCAAAAAGTCTGATGGCTGTAGGTATAAAAGATCTTCTGTATCTCTCTGTCCTGCAACAAAGAGAGAGGAGCCGTCCACCACCGCTGCTTCTTTGGTCCATCAAGGTGTTATGAAGTGGATGATCTGTGTTGTTCTTTCTGGTGTGTGCAATATGTTTTTTATTATTAGTTATTGATATATTTATTATTGTTCTTTTAGCCTTGAACTGCACTTTATATTGTTTATATTTGATCTGTGTGCTTCTACTGTCGGTGCTGTGCCGCTGCTGGAACCTTAATTTCCCTGACGGAACCCTCCCAAGGGATAAATAAAGTACTATCTATCTATGTATCTATGTATCTATGTATCTATCTATCTATCTATCTATCTATCTATCTATCTATCTATCTATCTATCTATCTATCTATCTATCCCTCTTTTATTTGAATCTGTGATCTTATTATGACCTTGTTTATTGGGTGAAAGAGCAGGATGACTGTGTTCCGTGCCATATAGAGAGAGCAGAGACGTGTGCATATGTGTACATATGAAATCAGTTGAAACGGTTTTAAATAGTTCACATGTTTTATGATATATTTTCTCATTCTAAGCAGAGGTTGAGAGAGGCCTATTTCAAATTTCCTCAAATACCTTTGTGAGCCCATTTGGGCTTACCTCAGGTGGTGCAGTATGGCATTGACTGAGTTTAGTTAGTGGGTGTGCAAGCCACATACAGAATTCTATTCACCTGGGTAATTGATGCAATTTTCCGTATTAGCTTTTGCACATATGAGATGGTAATGAATTGACAGAACCTGAGTTGAGGGATAAGGAGGACCAGGTGCACCATAATGTTTGTAGATGAGCCTCCTGGGCTCAACAGGGTCTCACCTCACATGATTCCACTCTGTTTCCCTCCCCCATCAATGCAATTCATTTAAACAAGTTTTTTTTTCTTCCTGTTATTCTTTTTTCTCTCTTTTTTTTTTAAGCAATATGCCACCTATTGTACGAGCCAGTGTTTCTAGTCAATGGGACTATCGCTCACTCTGCAATTTATCTTTCCCGGCCCTGGTGGAGCTATGCTATTGCTACATGGCCAGCGAGTTAGCATTTACAGCTGTTAATTCACCAGTCAAGTGGAAGCACTGTCAGCTCAGCATTGAACTACTAGATTAGAGCTGGAGAGCAACTCTCTTTTCTTCTATTTGTTTTCCTGTAGCCTACTGAAGTCGGCATGCTAGCTAGCTCTGCTAACTAGTAGCTGTGGGCCCAACTCATCACTTTCCAATGCAAGTCCCTTGGGTGGGCTCAGCCCTGTAGAAGTAGCATGCTCAACAGAAAATATAACTTCTTGTGCTGTAGAATGCCAGTCGTGTTAACATGGATGTAACAGGGTTCTCAAGTTTCACGCATTGAGCGTGAGACACATGCATTTTAATCAATTCACATGCTCACACATGACATTTCTCACGCTGAGAAGTGATAAAACTTGTATTAATTATTGATCTATGAATGGATGATGCGGAAGGCAGATTGCTCCTTTTAGTCCATCAATACAGCTGTCTTGAATCAGCTGCCTATCAGCCAATCGGAAAATAGTGTTTCTTGTTGGCAGGCAAAGTCTGGGTTTCTGCAGCGCTGCGAGCACATGTCCCACAAGATTTCACGAATGCTCTGAATGCATAATAAATAGAGATGTAAACGATTAATCGACTATCAATTAATTGTCGATAAGAATTTACTTGATTAGGCGAAGCTCGGATAAACACACCGGATCCGCCGGTACAGCATGTCCTCTCATATTTTAGCCCGGTCGCTACAGTGTGGTCAGGACGTCCAGCAGAGACCTGTCACAGTCTCACAGTTCATTTCATTATTATGAACGTCAGCCTCAAAGCTCTCTGTCCTCAGACTGTCCTGACCTGTCCCTGAACATCACACAGGGACAACATGGAGCTGACCTGTGTTGGTTATTGAGGTTATTTCATATTTGTATTACAAGGCTGAGTTAATCAAAGCAGTATGCTACTGTGGTTTAAGAAGTTAAAAAATAAGATGTAATTCATATCAGAGTTAATATCATCATAATAGTGTAGAGGTAGGAAAGACCAGTTCATACGTATGTATCAGATATTGTGTTGGTCATAATGTACCTAGAACAAGTTACTGATTGTGTCTTGATTTAAAAAACAACTTGAAATATTTCCGTGTATGGCCCACTCTGGGTCATAATAGAAGTCAACACATAAAGTCAACATTGATGTCATTTTCTCACCATCACAGAGTTATCACTGATTATATATATGTGTGTGTGTGTGTGTGTGTGTGTGTAAGAAAAACAACAAAGAAATCTCACTCCAAGCTATGTTCAAAACTTGAGAGCCCTGGTATAACAATAAAAGAAAACTTGTCAGGATGTGGAGATGACTGGACCCAAAATGCAGACTAGTTATTTTACTCAGTAGGGAACAGGAGAACACGCAGGGAAAAACTCCGGACACGGCATGTGGTAGAAATGCAGACAATCCGACAAAGACAAAGGGAGAGCACTGAGGTTGAGTACACAAACACACAGGTGGTGCAATCAACCCAGGTGAGACACATCAGGTAACCACAAGAAGGCAAACACAGGAAGACAACACAGGAACTTCAAAATAAAACAGGAACTCACTCAAACTACAAAAAGGATGTGACACTAAGACAAGACACAGGGAACGTGATCACACAAGACATGGACAGGGAACACACAAAGGACGCAGATCATGACAAATCCACTACTAAACTTCAAATCAGCAAGGAACCCTCAGGATGTCATCAGGATGACCTTCACAAAGGTAGGAGCAGACAAAGGAACACACTCATAGTTATATACTTTACATTTAATCATGTTACATGTTGTCCTTCATGTAAAATAATTGGTGTCATTTACTCTGAGCAGGAGACTTCTGCTCCCTGACTTTAGTGGTCAGGCCGGCGCCTCCCCACAGGCAACATAAGTACCTTGTTAAATCTGCACCAAGCCTGGGGAGGGGCACTTGAAGGACAAACTCTGGGAACAAAAGAATCACCTACTTTACAGCTCACACACTTACATCAAATATGAAGCTAACAAGTAAAAGCCATCAATCAGTCACACTGAGGACAGTTAGGATCTGGAAAGAGAAGCACCTCCCGGAGGAGACAATGAGATGAGCATTATGTTAGATAACAACATTACACCGACAACACAGGAGGAATTATGTAGATCTTCATAGTTGCACAACAACATAAAAATCACATTACAAGGATACTCATAATTGAGATGAATGCACTCTGTGACTATTCAATATGAATATTGCATTGTTGTTTTATTAGTACTATTACATTAATGTGTAAGCAGGATTTTACTGTTTTAAGTGGTCAATTTACCTTGAAGCTCCAATATACTCAGCAACCAAAACACCACTGCACCATTCTATAATGTAACACCAGTGTGTTCTTCAGTACACAAAGACTGAGCAGTGTCTGCTGGGTGAAAATGTGTTGTTGTTATGCTTGGTTGAACTGTGGATGAAAAAAAAAAAACTCATCCACAGAAGGTTTGATGTGCATTTTAAAGCACCTCAACTTCATTTAATTCAAAACAACTATTTCTATTTTGTTGTCAGTCTCTTCACGTACAGTTTCATGGTGAATTTCTGCGAATAGAAACTGCCACTCTGCAAATGGCTGGTATTAAACTGAGGGAAAACATCCATCATACTTGCCTGTCACTGACCTCGTGGTTACATGCTCACTGAGTCCCTGCCTAAATCATTACTATGCTATAACTGATCAAGGCTAAACTGCCCTAGCAGCAGATAATGCTGTGTTATTTAAGAATCTTGTCGCTTAATGCCAGCATCAGTCTACATGATTTTTTTTGTCTTTTACAATGGTCAACATGTAGTGGCATAAATTCTTGCTGTACATGTCTTGGTCGTGTAATATGAACCCAACCAATCATCAACCACGACCCTGCTTAAGTTAACAGGTCACTGGAGAGGGGTGACAAGAAACTGTCAATCATGGCTACTGAAGTGCTGTGTGTGATGCTAGCGGTCTTTGCTCAGACATGAAAAAGAAAAGGAAGAGAAAAAAAAAAGATTGTGGACCAGTTCCTGACAAGGACACTATGGACTGTCTGTCCTTCAGACATGTCCATTTCTATAGTTCCCGACATTCATAATCAGGCCCAGTGCTGTAAATTTGTCGGCCACAACAAAATCATATGAAAATTGGCCTGAACTTGTGTAGTGCCATCCTGACATTAGCAGGGCTCTCAAATCTCACGCACTGAACATGAGACACATGTATTTCAATAGGTTCACATGCTCACACCACACATGTAATTTCTCACGCTGAGAAGTGATAAAACTCGCTGCATATAGATTAGTAATCTGTGAAAGGATGATGCAAAGGCAGATTGCTCTGTTTAGTCCACCTGTACAATATATATATATATATATATATATATACACACACACATATATATATATGTATGATTGACCTATGTATGTATATGTTATATATATGTGTGTGTGTATATATATATATATATGGGGTCCCTGTCTTCATACAGAGGTCAAACCCTCAGTGGTCTTGGAGTGGTCCACAGCACTGAGCCTGTTGCCTGGTGGCCTGGTCTGCCCTTCTCACTGAGAAAAAAGATAAATTACTAGGGTTGTCATTAATTTATTGTCTCATATTTAAATGATATATAATGGTTATTATTAACAGTATATTACAACTGTATTATTTAGTAACATTATTTTTGTTATTGTACTATTACTACAAGACACACACAGACACACAGACGCACAGACACACAGACACACACACACACACACAATTTAACCTAATATCCACCCTTCTCATACATCACCACACACATCATTAAAACAGCACCATAGTATTTTATAGTACACATTTCTTTTTAATGGTATACATTCTGTTTAATTTATAATTATTTTAATATTATAATATACGGTCATCAAATTCCTTTACCTTTCCTCAGCTGTTTTTTTCTCATATAGGGGAACACAAATATGCATGTTTCCACTTTTTCCACAAGACCCCTTAAAGCGAGTCAATGCACCCTTCAGTGTTTCATTAGTGGTGACAGATTTATGACCCGTGGCTGTAACTTCGACCAAATTTCATGATAGTTTGCTGCATAATGGAAAGTTATATCATGAGCTCAGTTTCTATGTGAAGTCTCCCTTCAAAAGACTCCCCTGTTGTCTAACAACGTTTCTAAACCTTTACAGTACTTTGAATTACAGGCACAGCTCATTTTAGATGTCCATCACGCTCGCCTGGCTCTTGGAACTGCTGCTTTGAGGCATTCATGGTCTGTGTTCTTTAAACTGCTTACACAGTGCATCACAATTAGAGGTCCTGGCACCGTGACGGCAGTTGTTTCCATATTGCTTTTACTGTTTTGATTGAAGTCTAATTTATTTCTCATGAGCCTAAGTAGAGCGCTTCCTCTGCAAATTGATCTTTTGAACTCAAAATAAGTTGCAAGTGGAGATTTTACATTTCATTCTTTTCTATATTTCTTCTAATATATGATATTTTAGTCATTTATCATTTAACAAAATGCACAATATTATCACTTTATTGCTTAGGATTAATTTAGATTGCTTAATATTGACATTCATTTGTCATGTAAAATATGTCTGTTATGTTGGACATTTTGAACCTATGGGATTTGTTTTTGCAAACATCCTGTTACGTTATCCAAGTCTACATAGATGCTACATCATAGTGCCAACACTGTAACCTCGATAATACAGAGATAATCTTTTTAGTTTTTTGTACGAACCATCAAAGGTAATCATATGCAGATATTTTTATGTTGATTGAATTTACATAAGATGATAGTGTATCTCGATGCCCTGATCAGAACATTGTCCAGTCCAGATCTCATGATACATGGGATATGTAGCCTCCCCTCTCCTCTTGCACATTTTGAAATGTTATTATCTGTTGCACCTTGTAGTCTGGCCTTGGTGTCTCACACTCTCTCTGTGTTTCCAAAGATCTTTCCAGAGCTCCATCCCCCTGCACCAACCAACCAACCGCTGCCTCCATCACCTCCTTTCTCCTGCAGTTAAACCGGTCTGCACTCCCTGCTCATGAACCAGTCTGCCATCCAATACTCCCATTAAGCTGGCCTTTCCTGCCCACCAGAAGCTGGCTTCATCAGTTCTTGTTAACCATTTCCATGTTTTTCCACATTCTGTGTTGCAAACTGTTTTCTTGTCTGTATACAACATCTATTGCACGTCTGCCTGTCAAGGGTGAGGGATCACTCCTCTGTTGCTCACCCTGAGGTTTCTCCAATTTTTCCCCATTAGAAGGGTTTTCTTGGGAGTTTTTCCTCAGTCGATGTGAGGGTCTAAGGGCAGAGGATGTTGTCATGATGCTGTGTAAAGCCCTTTGAGACAAACTGTTTGTAAAAATGGGCTATACGAAAAAAAATTTCCTTGCCTTGCCAGTATGGCAACTACAGGAAAGCTGATTTAACCCTATGAAGTAGTATGATTTATTATCTTAAAGTATAATGAAGAGATCCCCCCTCTAAAAGATTGAAAGTATAACTCCTTAGCCATAAATCACTATCTTGCTCTACCTAATACACTTAAGGCTTTTTTCTGGTGCAGTACAGCATTATAATTTAACCTATGGCTTTAACATTATCATAGATGTCCCTGTGTAACTGATATCACTGACTAGCTCTGATCTTGTACCAGTATCTGTCTAAATGAGCAATGATAATGTGTAGAACAATGCATGGCACAGGTACACCTGCACCTAAATTGTATTTATATAATGATATATAATGTGATAATCTGATAGATATTTAGACATATCTGCATTTTTGTGTGTTTTTTCCTCTCATTATCTGTTTGTGTAATAGAATTCTGCAGATCTGGCTAAATCACACAGACTGTGAGGATTTTTAATCAGCTTATTAGCTTTTGTCTTATGTCTGCTGCTTATGCTGCACAGTTTGACTGGTGTCTGTAATGGACTTATAGCAATAGTCTACCAACACAAATGTACATATGTGGGACCACACAGGGTGTAGATAGTTGGAGATGGAGATGACAAAAATGCCCAGCACGCCATGCCACAGTTAAACAGTCCTATTATTTAATATGGGCCAGTCATACATGAGGGAGATGATGGCCTGAGCCAGAGTGGACTGTACAGCCTGCTGCACTGGGCCCATCTACACAACATACTCTCTCTGTCTCTCGCTCTGTCTGTCTCTCTCTCTGATGTTTTTTTTTCTTTCTCTTTTTTTATATTGAGCCACTGACCCAATTTACATAGTGGTCCATCAGGAAAAAATTATGAGTAATTTAGAGTTTCCACTTCACAACCTACTCTCATAGGAATTATGTAAACACTAGTAAATTTTCTAATTGTCAGTATATGTGTTTCTGCCATGACTTTCCTGTTGCAGTCTGAGTGCTGATATACAGTGAATCTACTGCTGGAACAGTGGAAGGTGACCTTTGCTGTTTCCAATTTAGACTTTTCTGCAAATAATTATTCACCTTTCTTAGCCTTTGAAGTGCTACAAAAATATCAGTGTGTGTGTGTGTGTGTGTGTGTGTGTGTGTGCGTGTATGTGTGTGTTCGTGTGTGTGTGTGTTCATGTGTGTGTGTTCGTGTGTGTGTGTGTGTGTGTGTGTGTGTTTGTGTGTGTCTTCACTTATGGGCTGATTTTATTCAAGCATCAACCTCTGGGGAAAATGTGATTCCTCTGATGGCCACTTGAGACTGGTTGGCGCAATAAAGTATTTTGGTCTCGTATGGGGCAGGGTGCAATGCTTTTTAACTTACCTGCTCTAATCTTATGAAGGTTTTAAGGTTCTGCAGAATCCAGGGTGTGACCACCTTGACTGACTGGTTTGTATACTAACCACCCAAGTCTCAGCTCCATAGATGCTCCTCCTCTTTTCTATTTCTGGATTAGCAGGTGGGGGGGTTACCATAGGTAGAGACAGGTACTGGTGAGATATATTTTCCTTGTTTTTGAGATAAGTTATTGACTTCTTTTTCCCTGTAGTTGAAGATTTAACAGATCTTTGTTAATCTGAATGAAGGCATCTCATCTTAAACCTTCTTTATTTCATTCTTGGGAACATTTTTCCTAGATATGAATTCACAGAATCACAATACACAGTACTCTCTCTCTCTCTCTCTCTCTCCATCCTCAGTAAATATTGAGTGAAGCCCTATAAACATCACAGGGTTCAAGCATAACTGGTTTCCATCTTAAAAATGAAAAACTTAGGAAATCAGACAAAAAAAAAAAAAAAAAAAGTCATCTGTTTCCTTCACTTTTAGAATGTGATGTCATACAGTATGAAATGGACCCAAAGTTAAACTGGAATAAATTTTTAAAGAAATTCTGACTATACATAAGTAGACGGTGCAGCAGCACAGTTTAATAACTTACATAGGGGAAATTACATATACAAGGGAGCAAGTGTTCCCTGCTCAGTCCAATATCTGATCAGTTTAACAACTGCTGACACTATGTCCACATCATTAAAACATCAGACTCACCACATTCTCCCCTCCGCTTTCCCTGCTGCCCAGAAAAAAATCCTGACTCAGAGAAACATCTTTTCTGGTTTCAGAGAGAATGAAGGACATTGTGTTTATTTTATTATATTTTTTTCTCCATAATTATCCCAGGGTAACATCAGAGAGGAGAGTTGCCCACTGGACGGGGGTCACAGGATCAGGGCGGCATCTGGAGAAGTGGCTGTGAACAGTCAATTAACGCAAAGGCTGAGGCTGCCAGAAACACTCACCCAGAACCCACAGATGAAAGCCAAGCCCATAATGACAAACAAATTAGGCTGGGCTATGTGGAGATGGAACCTGCAGATGTGTTCACTGTCAGCTTCCAGACATAAAAGCTGTTGTGGTGTCTAGATTGAATTACATTACTCACTTGCAGTGTCAGGTATCCCCTTTCATTGGGCTGGGGCAGGGCTGCTGGACAAAAGATCCACTTTATAGGCTCTGCTGTACATGGAGACCAGATGCTATGTAAGGTGAGTTTTACACACCTCAGTGACTCCTTAAGCTCTCCATCAGTGAGCAAACAGCTCAGATTTCCACAGTTCTGGTGGATTCTGCACTGGACCTCTCAATAATAAACCTCATGGTGTGAAAACAGATGCTTGTATTATTCCCACTGTTGTCCACCCAAAGAGACCTAATATCCAAATGTCTAAATGGTGGTTATCCCATGAAAAAGGGACCCTTAACTGTGACCGTGAACTCTTTCCTACACTGTGATGAGGCAAACTTGACTTGAGATGAGTCAGTTGGACTGATCAAAAAAGTGTGTGTTGATGCCTGTGAAGGAAAAAGTCAGAGGATGAGATATAGTTCATTCATTTGTTTATTAATGTCAGAAATCACTCTCTGTTGTCCATGGCCCAGAATAATATACAAGAGTTATAATTTGCCAGTTTATTAGAGATCAAGAATAATCCTCATACAGACTGATGCAGCTAATTCATTTCAGTATTGGTGCATAATTAAATGAATTATTTTATTCCTACTTTTACAGAGAAAAAAAAAATCTGTTAAAGCCAAATAATCACACCAAACTCCAGCAGTGAAAGACTTGAAACCACTGTAGGTTAATGGAAAATATCACTTTACTCATAATATCATAGTTTAATTACAGCCCAAGGACAATGTGTCAGTTACAGCAAAGAATAGCAACATCTCTTCACATGTGTATACACTGAGTCATGATAGGAGAAAAGGAGAGGAAAGGGGACCACTTTGGACGTGACACCTGAGGTTGTGCATCATCACACAGATGCAACTCATGAGGCAAAAAAAGAAAATGCACAGACAGTGAAGGCAGCATGCTGTGGCCTGCCACAACCTGGAGATGACAACAAGAGCCGCCTGCAGAAATTAATGAGGTCAGCTGTTTTTTTGATCAGGTAACAATATCATTTTCCAGCAGGCTGTTGTCGGCCAGAGGAGAGAAACACATGACACTTGTCTAATTAACTTGTGCCTCTGGTGATGAGTCCAAGCCTTACCATCAGTGTATGGACCTGCTGATGTCAGCCACTTGAGCTAGTATGAAAGCCATTGGCTACTTTCTACTTCCAACCCGTCATTTTAAGATTGATTTTATGTTATTGTTTTTTGCTGTTCTTCCAGCGGTGGATCTTGTGACAGAACATCTGACACGGTTCGGAGTGAGGGCAACAGCAGATTATCAGATTTGCTTTAGGAGTTTATCCCCATTGAGGTGTAGAAAGGGAGCCATTACATCTCTGTGTGTGGTGAACAGAGCTGAGATCTTAGCAAAGTTTGGGACTTGAGTTTTCATATAAAATACACTGCACATTAAGATGCTGAAGAGGAATGTCACTGACATGCCCTTTAAATTAAATATATCCGTGAATAGAGTGTAAAATCCAGTTTGAATTAATTCCTCCCTCACTTAAATTTGAACCAGCCCCATGTAGCCTTCTCTGAAGCAACCAGTTCGAATCAACAGTCATTCAAAGCTGAGGTGTTCAGTGCATAAACAAATCTTTAACAATGAAGCCACTCACTGATTCACCACTGTTACTGACTGAATCAATAGATTTTAGAGAGTGGAGGTGCTTACTGGTGACTGGGAGCAGCTGTGATACACACTGAATTGGTCCCTTGTTTAAAGCTTATTCAAAACCAATCTTAGATCAGGCCCCAAACTCCAGCCCGACCCATTAAGTGTATTTTTGGGCCTGAGCCCTTTTTAAGCCCTTCCTGTTTCTGTTCATATTAAAGTTTAAAATTACAATTCTAGTGACAGAAATCATTTCAGATGATTTTTAATGAGAACAACATGGATTGATGTTTTATGTAATAACACAGTGTGTTTATTCTGTGCACACTATTTTGTAATTTATAATACTGTAACCCTTCGTTGTAACATTACCATGTTTTAAGGTTGCAGTGTCAATACACATAACATTTTTGATAATTATACAAATAGCTTACTGTTCATGCCCACACCAAATTGTATCTGACCTCAGCACTGGCCGACCCTGGCCTGGGCCTGAAGGTCTAGCCAACTGGGTCATTAGTGGGCTGGGGCAGTGAGTCTACCCTCTAATTCAAAGGTAGTGAATGCCAGAAACACTTATAATGGGAGAAATGCCTTTGGCAGTTTGTTCACATTGTGATACTGTCTGCTGAATTAATAATAATTAATCACAAAACACTGTGTTGTACAGACTGTGTTTGTAGAAATACATCTTTGCCAGTGTTGCCAGGTTTGATTGATATCAGGTCACCCAATTAGAGCATCAAACCTGTATCTGTCCAACACACATAAAACCAGTAGAAAAGAAGCTGCTGTTGGTTTTCTGCTCCCCAATCTGACTAATCCTCTTCTAACTGTCAGGTGTGGTGTGGCAGGTATACAGGACCATCACCGCCAAGGTTACAACGGTCCTGGTCATGTTTGCACACAAACACTACTTGCTTTATTTTCTGAAAAGTTTGTAGTTTTGGTACTTGCTGAAAATTTGATGCCATGGTTGCCATGACAGATAAGATAGAAGAAAGGTAAAAGAAACAACAAAATCTTATGGTTGCACTTGGCAATTAAACACCCTTCTTGTGTATAAAGTCTAACTATTTGCAAGGGCTAGCAGTTTGAATTGTTATTTCTCTATATTTTGCTGCAGCAAATTTAGCATGAATCTCTGGGGCTGAGAAATTGAGTCAACAATGAAGTGCAAAACCAGCAGTTCCTCCAATGACCATATATTAACATGTCCAACTGTAGAGGCAGGATTTTCTTAAAAAATAAAATATAGACTTATCCTAAAGAAATCCTGCTTTATATATAAATAGAAAAAGTAAAATTACAGTTACATGCGACTGCATCACAGTATTTCATTGAACTTCTTACTCAAACAGTTCCTCCAGAGTAATGGGTGTTATCGGAGCACGCATGACACTGCACCCTCCTATCGTCCATTGATTGGCTCATTGAAAGAACAGATCATCCTTCTTCTCCTCCTCCACACTCTCTGTGGCTCTGCTTATCAGACAGCCCCCCTGCATCATAAAATGGCAGACCTGAGCTCCTCAGCACGGGAGTTGGCCCGTTTAGTGGCCATAAATGACAAGCTGACTGACAGCCTGGGATTTAACCCTAATTACACCGGGACTAACAAGAGCCAAAAAGCATTTATAAGGGAAGCCCTCCAGCCAATGGAGCCTGGGAGCTCTAAGCAGTCTTTGGAAGCTTCTCCTGTCACTGGAGTTTGAAGAGCATCCTAGAAGAAAAAGAAAAAGATAAGTCTACCATCAAATTCCAATAAATCTCACAGGGTCTCACGGGGGCAGAACAAGAACAAAACCCTGTGGAGCCAGGGACAGCTCAGGGGACAGATATTGACCTGGTGCTGTGTGTTGGGGGCTGTGGTTCTAATTGAGCTACTGATGACCACATCCAAATACCCCACCCACCCACACCCCTCAGTGATCACATAGATGTAAAATGAAATCAGTGGAGTACAATCTGTCACACACTTCTGCTGTTATTGTAGAGAGAATGATGATACAGAATATGACACATGTTTGTCTGCCTCTTCCCTCTTCTCTTTTTTTTACCTCTCGCTGACTGCAAAAACCTCCACTACCTATCTCTCTGCCCTTTTTCTCCATGCAATCACTCTCTTTCCCCTCTCTCTCTTTTGCCACCTCACGCCTCCATACCTCCCTGCTGGTGTCTGCGCTTTCTCTCTCTCCCTCTCATCTCTGGCAATCCCTGTGGGGAGACTATAGCCTGGCAGGGCCCGGCTGCTTTATTGAACAGCGTCTCCTCATCTTTCTTTTTATTGAGCGGCCGGGCCGTCAGCGAGCCTGCCAGCCTGCTCCTACTGCACCCCATTTGTCTTCATGTTTGGGCAGCTAGTTTCTGAATGCACATCGGACAGCCCCTCTTGTGCTGTTACAAACTAGCACACACACACACGCACACACACATACACACTGTTCATGTCCAGACACATTCTCACACAGGCACACACACACCCATGTACATTCCCATATGTTGTGTTGAATAGAAATGGGGGAGGGGACATGTGAGGGAATGCACATGCTTTATAATTGTTAGGGATGGAGAAAGTAATTGGCCGCTAACCACATACCGTGTGTTCCAAGCTCAACATTTAAACTCTTGTGATGATCCAGCACGCAATACAGCACAGATGTACAGTCACCATGACATGTCGAACCATTCCTGAGCACACATCACAAAGTGAAGCCCACATAAACTCTTGCAGTTCACACTCTAACTCACTCCCTCAGAAATTCCTGTGCATAATCCCCTGCAAGTTATGAATGATGTTCTAATGGCAAAGTGAATTGTCCAGGGAAAAAAAAAATCAATTTAGAAAATTGCTTGAATTCTTTCAGGCCTGTTTCATTGTCATTAAGAGATCACACAGAAGGGAGGGGGTGAGATGAATGACTCCTTGCTAAAGGGGGGGAAGTGCATATCTTATACTGCAGCCTCTGAGGGCTTATTAACTTTGTCTCTGTTCCACTAACCTCTATTGGTTATTCTCTCTGCCTCTTAAAAGTACTGACCAGCGGTGAATGAAGAGGGAGAATGTGAATAATCAATCAAACTCTCTTGAGAAATTTACTCAAACTCTTGTGTCGATTTTCACAGGGCTGATGAATTCTGTCTGTTGTTTGCTCTGATGTTTTCTACAAGAACCCTATTGTAAGAACAGGTCTTTTGTAAGTTGTATGAGGCTGCCAGTGTTACGTTACCCTGAACAATTTTAGTGATTCTTTGGTATTCAGCAATGGTATATGAATGCACTGCACCATGATAGTGAAGAAGTCAGCAGATGTTGCCATTATCTTCTGCCAAGATGTGCGCCATCCATGAATTCAGCTCCCAGTCACTCTCTTCTCTCTCCCTTTGTCTCCTCCAGGGTTTTGTTGCCCAACAACAGCTTAAATTAGATCACTGTCCACTGTTTTTGCTCTGATGATTAGCTCATGAGCTACTGCAGGCGTCCATGATCACTGAGGCATGAGTGGAACAGGATACACTAGTTGTCATGCACAAGTCCTCCAATCGCCATCTGTTCCAGCATGTAAAATCACTCTGTGTGAGAGCCTACAACGCATCCCAGGGGCACCACACATCCAGCCGCTGAGGAAACAGGGAACCGTGTAAGCACTTATTTAGGCCATCATAGACAGAAGTGTGTACCTGATGAGAGACAAACCAGAAACCATTAAGTTGACTGTTGTTCCATATTGAACCCTCTCTGGGAGAATTTGAATATGTTGCATAAATTAGACAAAGTTAAAATTAGAAAGATGTGAAGAGTCTTAACCCCTACGTGATGAAAATCAGGTCTTACACCATGTGATGTTCATACATACACATGATGCACTCATCATAAGTCTTTTTTTTTTTTTTTTTTTTTTTTTTTGTCTTCAATACATTGAATGGATGTTTCCACCTTGAACTGCAGTGGCTGATGATTCTTAAACACAGATTTGGGCAGCCAGAGATTCATATGTCACAAACATAAGGCACCAACCATGTCAACTTGTGGGGAGAGTGGGCGGCACAAACAACAACAAGAAACTTAGTTAGGTTTCCTTTTTTTCCCACAAATGTGTATGTTAGAAACATGTTGAACACAAAATTAATGATAGCAGTGGATTTTTACAGTGTAAAACATGTCTGAATATACCTGAATGTGACATTTCAGGTACAATGGCCGCAAATAGACACAGATACTTGAGTTGCACTATCCAGTTGCCCAGTTCAGTTTACTTGTCAATCAGTCCATCCTGAAATATCCATATAAAAATAGAATCTACAACAACTACTGGATGAATAACATGGAGAGGTGTGTCCTCACTCACAGTGAGCACGTTCTAAGTGACACTGTGTGTGTGTGTGTGTGTGTGTGTAACAGTGTCCATGCTGTTGTATGGCTCAAAGCTGAATGAGACTGAATGAACAAGCCAGTAGGTGCTCTGTGCAGCAGGTAATCATGGTTACATTATGGTCCATGTGATGAGGAGGTTTCTGATGAATGAATGAATGAATGAATGAATATGACACAGAAGTAGAGTTTATATTGTTTCTATTGCACGACTGAAAAAGTTAACCACTTTGTTGTAACCATGACAACAAAGATTGTCTTATGTTAAGGAAGTACTTATTTAAGTAAGTATTGACCAAACCAAGCCATTGTCATTATTATTGTAATCATGAGAAAAGAGGTAAGTCAGGCCCATGTGTTTATTTTTGTAACCATGACAACCAAGGTCTGGTACAGCTGCTGCCGAAGGGGTGCCATTTCAGGAGACACTGTATGAGTCATATCACAGGGATGAATAACATAAAATAAAACTACTGTGGTCCTTAGGTTGGAGTACCATCTGCTGTGGACTTCCTGTGTACAAATGACACTCATCACATTACTGAAAAAGCAAGCTGTCAGAATGAGCCTATTGGAAATACTGATTGTGCTCCATCCTCCAATATAGCTACAGATATGGGATCTTAATGATATTGCACGAAGAGTTAGAAGCAGTGCTAAATGGGATAAAAAACAACATTTTCTTGACATGCACTAAATGTATTGTGTGTGATGGTGCATTATGTAACTGCTAGTGTCTGAATTAGCTCTATTAATACATAATGACTCTAATGCAGTCTGGCTCCACTCTTTGGACAGAACTGGGATCAGTGAGTGAAGAGAACGACATCTGGCATCCAGTGCATTAAGGAAATGGGCTGTTGTAGATACTCTGCAGATTGCACACCCACAGTTCTCTGCAAGACTATTGCAGGATACACCTTCCTAAAAGAACTTTTTAGTTTAGTTTTAGTTTTTAGTTACTTTTTAACTGTTGTGGATTTTAAAACAATCAGTTTTGCTTCCAATCTAAACAAATTCAGACTGTACAATATTAAGAGCGAAGAAGAAATCTCAGAAGTACACCTGAGCTAGTGCTTAAGAGGAACTTACTCAACAAACACCTCTGTCATTTACTCCCACGTAGAGAAAGACAGCAAAATTACTGTCAATTTGTGCAGATCCAAACAGTACACTGAACACCTGAAAGAAAATAACAAATATCTGTGTTAAAACCATCAATTATAAACTGTGCACAGACCCAACAGAAACCAATAGAACTTAGTCATTTCAAAGCTTTCTACTGCTCTCTATACTGTTCACTATAGACACAACTTATGACAAGCAGCCCTGCCTCAGTGTCTGCTGCTCGCCAAGGAGGATCACACTGATCCTGATGCTCCCTTATCTTTATCTGACTTCCACAAAGCTCCTGTGTCAATGAATAAAGGGAACTCACCAGGCTCAGACACTTTACCTATAACATTGTATTCGGCCGTCTGCTCTCAGGTATGGCCTCTCTGCCTGGCTGTGATTCCCTCTGCAGTTTCAAAATAAAATAGAAAGGAAGGTCTTCTATAAACAGCAGCAAAGTATTTAAGTCCCCACTCATTCAAAAATAAGGTATGGTTGCCCTGTTATACTCAAATTGTCAACCTCTGTACATCATATGACTGATGTCTGATATAAAACTGTGGTGGTGCCCATAGGCTGTTTGTTTTACAACTTATTATGATCTGTAGTTTGTTTTTTGTTTGTCTGTTTTTTTAAGGTGATATGCAGTGAATGTATTAATGATGGCAGGAACAGAGTGAGAAGTGTAGTGACCTGGTCTAAAAAGTGTAAAAGTCTATGTCAGGCAGATGGGTCAAGCAAACACAGAACATTCATGCAGGTGTGTGGGATTTAAATCTCACACAGAACATGTTTATGCAGGAACATTAACTGAAATCATTAACTTTTTTCCAAAACCATAACCAAGTAATGCCATTTCCAACTGGTGACATCCCTGGTGAAGTCTCAAATATTAGACTTCACATTGACATTTATGGCCCATCCCAAAGCATCCTGCAACATAATGTATATGTCACATCTTTTGTCTCAATCTCTAACTCTGCACGCTGAAGGTGTCTCTCCACACATCCATTTGATACAGATCTGACCTGCCTCAGTGGACTGGTCACCTGTAAGATCGTGTCTCCTGCCAGGTTGCGGAAGGTAGACTTGTGCTCAAACAACTCAGATGTGAAACTAATCTGGCAGACAATGAACCTATCCTCCAGGAACCCCAACCATCAAGCTAATTTCATACACAGAGTACATGTCACTCCCCACCTCCAGGATTGCACAGTTGTGGACTCTATTGTCCTAATCAATTCTTTACTTGCCAGGAGACCTATTACTTAATGACAGGTCCAACTTGGAACTGTGTGTAAAGCAGACAGCTGCGTCTAGCTGGCTTAACAGCTGCCAAGTGACTAATAACCTGTAGATGGAAAGCTCCTCATTCTGTCATTACACAAAGACAACCTCTTGACTTTGTATACACAACAAGCATGGACCTCTGTGCTGCCAGCAAGACAGTACAAGATAAGAACAGGAAACATTTCACAATGAAACAGGCACTATTATAAAATCTTTAGCGTGATGAAAGTGTTAACACTAAGTGTCCAGAAATTTCAGGGTGAAGTGGGAGGGGAGGAGCCAAAAGGATCATAGAGTGGTGCAAGGGGAAGTGCATTTTTTACAAACAGTTTGTCTCAAAGGGCTTTCCACAGCATTATGACAACATCCTCTGCCCTTAGACCCTCACATCGACTGAGGAAAAACTCCCAAGAAAAAACAGGAGAAACCTCAGGGTGAACAACAGAGGAGGGATCCCTCACCCAGGACGGGCAGACGTGCAATAGATGTTGTATACAGACAAGAAAACAATTTACAACATGGAATATGGAAAACATGGAAATGGAATCAGTCAGTTAACGAAAAATGATGAAGGAAGCTCCTGGTGGGCAGGGAGGGAAGGCCAGCTTAATGGGACTACTGGACAGCAGACTGGGTCATGAGCAGGGAGTGCAGGCCGGTTTAACAGCAGGAGAAAGGAGGTGATGGAGGCGGCGGTTGGTTGGTTGGTGCAGCGAGTAATCAATTCCTTTCTTCCCACCCAGCTGTGGACACTGGACAACTACTACTCTTTCAATTTGAACAATGTTGATGGTTCAGGAGTTTTGTAAACAGTTTCTTGAACCAGTTGATTAGCTACAGATAGTGTAGCCAGACTGTGATGTCATAATACAATGGACCTTGCTTTGCCATGGGGTAGTTAAGGTTAGTCCAACACTGGCCTGATTCATGAATATGTCAATGTGAAGCAAACACAGTGTTTTAGGTCGCTTTCACACCAGAGCTGTTTGGTCCACTTGAACCAGACCACAGTTTGTTTCCTTGGATAGTCCACTTTGTTTGGGTAGGTGTGAAAGGTCATGCGATCTCTGGAGCCAACCGAACAAGTGAACTCCTGGTCCACCTGAAAACATGGATCCCAGTTCACTTGCAAGTCAACGCTGATGCAGTTCAAATGCAGTGTGAACACTCACCGGACCAAACACAGGACCAAATGTAAGAAGTGTCCCAATGCATAGAGGAAGGACAACAAACTCTGCCCCACGCAAAACATGTCATTGATGTATTTCTGTTTTTCTTTCATTTGTTCTGATTGTAACAGTGAAATGCTTTTTGCCTCGTTGCCTGACCTGATGGTCATATTTAACGGCTTGCTGAGCCATGTGCATTTGATAAATAAAAAAAGAAACAAACACAATCAACAAACAGCTCGCTTCACATGCTGCTCCATGTTTGCTGTTTGTTTTTCTGGGCGGGCAGAAGAATAGAATAGAATTGTATAGTTTTGTAAAACATATGTGCATCAATCTATTCGTAAACCACCACTAGCTTATATAATTATCTTTAAATCCCAATGGAACATCAAGCTAAAAAGGAAAAAAAAAACAAAAACAAAATGAATGCACTGAATGGAGGAAAGAGATGATCAAGGGCTGTGATATCAGCGTGGTGTTTAGATAAAGTCAGGAGCTCAGGGTCTCCTGGGATGACATGTTATTACAGCTAACAGTGAATTCCATCAGCAGTGAGTGTGAACAAGCCTCCTGACGCACCACAGCAGTGTGATTATAGAGCAAGACGTCGCTGAGGGGTGTTAGAGTTCATACATGTTAATATGAGCATGCACTGACTTCACAATTTAGCTCTGGGCTGTCCTGAATATTGATCTGTGTGTGTAGAAAAGTGATAGTCTGTGTGAGTGTGTGTGCATGTGTGTGTTTAAGCATGTTTAAACGACTGTGTGAGCTGCCTACATGTTTTTTTTTTCTGTGTTGTGGGGTTTGCTGTGAGCGCTGCTGCGATGGCCCAATTTCTTGGTGGTGATCATTAAAATTTCATCTAACGCAATTACTTACTTCTACTTTCTCAAGTCATGTCTGTTATCAAAAAAACTAAAATGTTTTCAGGGTTACTGGCTGCCGTTCAGTGTAAGGAGTTTGACTTGGTAAATAATGCAGAGAGTTTCTGAAAAGGTCAGTAGACTGGCTGAAGAGATTCATTTAAATGTAATATTTTCAGCTGGAAAAAAAAAAAAAAAACAACAAAACAATCATCCTGGTCCAAGAATGAAGAGGTCAGTTACACAGTTGCTGTCTTTGTTGGTGTCACCTTGGAACTGAAGCATCCCTGCATGACAGTTTCCTGTCATTTAACGTTATTTTGATTCCTTATTTTCATTCCAGGTAGACTTTTAATTTGTCATGACCAGTGTCTCTGCCTTGACAGAACAAAACATACAGGGCTGACTGCACCCAGTCAAGGCTCCCCAGCACATTAGAGCCTTTATTCTAAACTGCTGGGGAAAATAAATAAATATATGAAAATGATATTTGGAGAGAAACTGTATGCATTGGCCTGCTTCGGGTGTGGGGTTCAGCCAGCTGGGAATCAGACAGGGCTCAGGGCATTTGTGCCATGGTATGCACTCAAATCAGTCAGCTACCAGATCACCTCAATGTCAATCATCATGTATGTGAGCCAGTGTCTCTTTGCAGCAAACAGTGGCATGATGACTGGCAGGGCACCCTGATGAGCGTTTATAAGAATGTAGATGTACTGTACTCTGCTGTACAGAACACAACAGTGTAAACTTTTTATCCCCATCAAACATTTGTTCCCATGCACAGTAGAGTAGCTTGGTTATTTCTACATGCTTCTGTTTGTTTACAGTGGACTATGATATATATTTTGAAAGCAGGGAATTGTATGAGGAGAGGTTAGCACTCACATTTCACAGTTTTCGGTGTGAATGCATGGGAACACCGTCAAGTAGTGAGTAGTGGGATTGAACTGAGTTTTATCCTAGGGTGTATTCAGAACTGTGGCTTGTTTGCTTAGCTCTGATTCACAGGCTAAAAGGATGCAACATTTTTCTTTTGGGTTGTTTGTGTTGACAAGGCAACAGTCCCAAGCTCTCCAAAGTTGGAAACAAATGCCATGCGCCAACCAACTGTTCTTTCATTGGTCAGAAATCTCTGGAATAGAGGTTTCAACAGGCTTGAAAATTAAAACCTGGCACGGGCCAAACCGCGGTTGAAGCCCAGACCCGACCCGATCCTTGTCAATTGTATGAACCCGGTCAAAAAAAAAGGAAGCCAACCTGAGTCATCTATATATTTTTGTCCCAAACTCACCCTGAACCAGTGCGTCCAGTCGGGCCTGGCCAGTCCATTGAGAACCATGGAGCATCAGCAGTGTGTGGCGTGTTGTGTTGGTTGCTGAGTCGATTACAGTATGTTCTCACTGCAAACAAACCGCTCCAGGGCTAAAATGGAAGCGAGCCGAGACCACCCCTTCTATGTGATTTCGGTCCACTTGTATCCTGCACCTGAGCGCCATTGCTCTGTTCACATCTGCCCAAATTAACCGATCTTTGGGGTGAAACAGTCCCTGTTTCTGAACAACTGCTCCAAATGAGCCAGGTCAGGAGACACACCTGCACTGAGAGCAGCGAGGAGGAAACCAGATAATGGAATTCAGACAGCAAAAGCTCATTATGTCCACAAAATACAGTTTGTTTGTTTGTTTGTTTTCCACTAATGACCCCCCACAGCATGTGGAAGGGCATAAAGGCCATCACAGAGTACAGCAGAAGAGATGCCACCTGTCTTAGCGACACTTCTCTCTCTGATGCTCTGAACACTTTATGCTCCTCCCCCAGCACCAGGCTCATGCTCCCACCAGGCGAGCTGGTTTTCTTGCATTTGGCTATTAAGTTGCATCGCAAAACATTTCGAAAATACAATGAGCTTTTCTTGTATAGAGGATATTATAGATATAGATGTAGATATTATTTTGAAAAACATAAACCCTAGAACCCTAGATGCAGCCATCTTGGCATAGGTGTGTCCATCTTGAACTTTTGGCTTTGGACACACTCAGGGAAAAGACTGAAGAGACTGCAGTGGGAACAAATGAGGAGGGTGTCCCTCCTGTAGGTCAGGTAGATTTGCAGTTGCAGTTGTTTACAAAACAGACCTGAGCTACACCTCCTCTCCACAAACGGAAAAGAAAAATCTCTAGACTGTACAAGTTGCAGCCAATTCTCCCCACATGTTCACAAAAACAGTAAATCTCAAATCTGCACCCTGACATGAACATTTAGTAAGCCAAATCAGCTTGAGAATTACTTTTTCTTTTGGCCTGACCTGAAATTAAATTCATTAGTGTGCACACAGATTTTCTCCTTGCAGAGTGGTGTGAAGTGCTGATAAAAAGAAGTAAAACTGTTCTGAGCTCTGAAAATGTGACTCCAGTCATCTGAACAGTCAAACCAGTCTGGAACATGGAACAAGCAGATGGTGCATCATTCTGTCTGTTTAGAAGATGCACAGCAATCCTCTGTGCAGGGACTGAGCTGCATCAGATACCTGTTTGTAGCTCTGTAATCCTCCACTGAATGGTTGTCCTTCCGTTGGTCTACAGGAGTTTTGTAAGGGGACCTCCACAAACCCTCAGAGTCCTCTGCTATAACACTGTCCACCTGAATGCATTTACCTCTACCAGGGAGTGAGAGCAGCATCTCTTGGATCTGGTGTTGTGTTGTTCAGTGTAGTGAGGGATGGAGGTCCTGCAGCATCTCTGAGTCTCTGAATGTAAGGATGACAGAAGAATGAAACTACAAGGCGACAGAGCTGTCTCCAGACAGCTTCCTCTCAAAGGGGGCCAGACAAAATCCCCAATTCCCCTCTGAGTTGTTATCAGGCCTCTTGGTGGAGTTCAGTCTGGGCCAAAGGGATCGGGGCAAACAAGTTATTGATGATCAAATCACTGCCCCTGTTGGAAAGCTGAGGTAGCAGCCATTTCCATTTAGACAGGCTGGCACAAACTCTTTCCATTGAGAGAGTTAGAGTGGAGTATAACAGCTTTGGCAGCAACATACTTTTGTTCATGCCAATAAAGCTATTTGAATCCTGAATCTTAAAAGAGGAAGAGAGAGGGGGATAAGAGGAGACACAGAAACTAATGTGATGAAGATCCAGATTGAAAACATCTGGAGCAAGGAATTGACAGCCAGGGGAGAGGCGGGGGTGGGGGGTGGTGGTGGTGGTGGTTGGATGCACAATGAGCAAATAAAGAGTTAGAGAAGACAAGATGACATGGACTAAATTGTAAGTTCAATAGATTCACTAGATCCACCAGCAGAGAACGGTCACAGCTACAAGGGCTGAGGCAAAGTCCATAACTGAAAGCAAAAGTGGAAAATAAGGTAGGTCTTAAGTGTGGATTCAAAGGGCTCACCTGAGTCAGTCTGATGTCAGTGGCATCATTATAGACTGACTTTGGGTGTGTAGTGTTATTTTCTGTCAAGCAGAATCAGGGCACAGGGATGTTTCAGCCCAGGGCTTCATCAGAAAAGCTCTGCACATGGGTTCTGTTTCTATGACAACAGTATCTTGACAATATATCACCACTGCTGTGTGACAGCATAGCAGCACCTATGCTTTTTATTCTTATTTGACTTTTTTCACCCCAATGATGCTTGTCCTTTGAATCAATCAGCTTGTTGAAACTTGTGTTAATCTCTGGTGACTGCCCAGCAGAGATTTAAAATAGTTTACAAAATTGAAATAAGATATGAATATAACTTGCACCCTCTACCACTGCCCTGATGACCTATCCTATGTCCTTGCTCTATGTTAGCTGGGATTGGCTTCCAGCCGCCATGTATTCCTGCATGGAGAAGCAGCATAGCCAATAGATTCCTAAAAGGAGGGAATGAGTTAAGTTGGCTTCTTTTGTGATCTTAGGCTGCTACATCAGACCTAGTGCACTTTCTGTATATGTGATGGCAGTGTCCTAAAGTCTGAAGCTCCAGGCTCAAGTAGAGAGTATGCAGTAACTAGTGATGCTAATTTGACATTAAAGGTGATGAAAGGAGTGTTGTTTCTCCTTCCTAGAGGTGGTGGAGGAGACGGAAAGGCCAACAGGACTGGTAATGAGGCAACGAGGATCAAAAACCAGATTGCAGACCAGGCAGACATGAGCATAAAAATAACGGATTTTGTTAAACTTGTCAAATTATCAATAATTAATTAAGTCCACAGCGAAATGTCCTGCCTGTGTGTGCAGAGAGCTGCAGGGAGCCCTTTTGCACACCACTTGAATCCAGTTGTGATAACAGATGGGTTGAAATTAAAAGGTTGAAGGCCATGCAAATTGAGTTTCCCTGGAGAAACAATAAAAGGAGAGGACCCAGGGAGATTACCTTGAAGACTTTAAGGAAAATGACATCTGGGCGATTGGAAGGTGGAAGAAGGTAAGTAATATTAAAGAAACATGAAGAGATTAGTGCATGAGTTGGAGAAGGAGCAGACGACTGTCAATCTCTCTGGCAATCATCATGTGCATCACAGCGTCATGGGAGAGAGAATCAAAAGGAACTTCCTGTACCTATAATCTTGTGCCATCTTGTGTGGGTGTGAGCCTGTACAGATAGTGATCAATAGCAGTCGTGCTAGCAGAGTGACCCACACACCCTCGCAGACCACTTAGAAATACATCAGCCAACCCACTAACAACTCCCCGGCTTGTTATTCCCTCCCTCGGGCCTCCATGCAGTAACGAGGGCTAAGGGCAGCCGTAGCCCCATATATATTTGTGGTGGGAGGTGGAGTTTGAAGGTGACAGACAAAGTCTTCAACTCTCCAAAGTGGCTCAAGGTTGCAACTCACCCCCAGAGGCTTCTCACCGAGAGGAAGAAAAAGGACAGAATGACACTTGTGCAATGAATCAACCCACACGTAAAGCACTACAGAAAGAGACAAAGCGCCGTGAGCTCACCACATTACAGTACCTGATACATTTGAGTTCCGGCTCTGAAGTTATTCATCAGTGGCATTTCAGAGGGTGATGTGTCTGTAAATAACCTGCTCAGAGTTGTTTGTCCAGCTTCAGCATGTGAAAATGTGCGACTAGTCTCGTTCTTCTTATTCATTCATTGATCTCTCCTCTGAATCTGAAGGAATGATAGGCCCCAGAGAATCATGAATCTCCCCAACAAAGAGCTGAACAAGCCATTAGGTAAGATGTGAGTGATGTCACGTCAGGTGAGCACCATATATCCGGTTGCTGTTTGTAATTGTTTACTGAGTCGCAAGCACAATCATTTGTCATGAATTGCACATTGGGGTGTCCCACCTCAGCAGCTGGAGCACAGGGTAACAGAGAAGAGGAGGAAAAGTGCAGGAGGGGCAGGTTTACACCAGCAGCAGTGTGGTCCATACAGGATAGCACATCATTATAGGGAAGGGAAGCCTCTGTGGTAGTTTTTACACTGCAGGTCTGGATGCCCAGTTCTCATTGTTGCCTATGTCCAGTTTTTCTGGACTTGTCTGTTTGCATGTTCTGTTAGAAATGACCCATATAATATATCTGCCTGCCTTGTGTAAAAAAAAACTTTAATGCATAGACATGGTTGGGCTACCAGTTTGGCTCCCTATCCCCCCCATGGCTGCTGTTTCCCCCCTCCATGAACATCATCAAAATGCACTGTTGTTACATTATTGATGCATTATTGATGACTCGCAAGGCCAGAAAATATGTGATCTGTCTGTTTAGATTACAGATATATTGACAGTTCAGTCAGACAACTCTGAAATTAGAACAAATAACTTATTTGAGCATAAGCATGGCAAGCTGAACCACAGCATAGGTATTCTTGAGCATGGCTGCAGCAGGTTTGGCGTCAGGCTCTGTCTCAGTTATTCATTCCCTGAATAATGATCTGCTTGACAAACCTAACAGGGAATGAAAGCAGACCCCCGCAGGGGATCATAGAGATACAGCCCACAGGTGGATGCTGGGGAGGTGGTGGGTTTGCAAAACCTCATGGGCAGCAGGAGCAGCAGCAGCAACGTGATGGTAAGCAGTAGCAGCGGCAAGGGCAGTGTAGTGTATTGATGTTAGATACAGAGAAGGAGATGGGGTTCGGACACCACAGCAGCAGCAGGGCAGCAGCGACAATGGCAGAAAATAGCAGCAGTGGTAAGCCAGGGGGTTTAAATAGCCCGGCCTATTTGGAGAGACAAGCATGTGACTGATCAGCTGATCAGGATGGGCGCAGCTCGAGTTGTCTGCCTGAACTAGCTTTGCAGGCTTCGCATCATATATCTTATTTCTATCTGATTTATTTCCACATATGCAGAAGGCCTGAATCAGATCTGACAATATCTGATTTCATGCGTTTTTTTTTTCCTGTTCACACATTCATGTTACAGATCTGATCTGTGCCACTTCAGAGGAAAAAATCAGTATTGGGTTGAACCATGTAGTGGAAAGACGGCCCATGGGTGCTTGCTGCTTTTAGTGTTACTGGAGATCCAGTGGTGTAGGTTCTGGTTGCTTGTCCCTGACCCTGCTTATCTGCCTGTTCATTTTAAGATAACAGTACTGTCCTCAAGAGAGATGACAGCATTTCATTTTGGTAACTAAAACAGTGCATTTCTGAGGGAAAAAAGGAAAGAAAAAAGCACTGGGTTACTACCATGGTCATGGTTATTAGCCATGTAAAATCACAGGGAAGAATTTGGGGTGGACGCCTCAGTCAATGAACCATGTATCACTGAGAAGATAAGTGATTTACCAGCCATGCAGTCAGGGCTCATATTGTTGTCACTTTATGGCTGTTAGAGGCTCCAATCAGCCTAGTGTGTTTGGACTGTGGGAGGAAGCAAACCTGAAGAGAACCCACACAGACAACCTTCATGCTGTGAAGCAAATAAATATCATTATATTAAATTTATTATAATATATGAATCAAATCAATATTGTTGATTACAATGTGTAGGGTTATTGTTTAGTAATATATATATAATAATACTGAATTGTCAAATTAGTGAGCTCTTTCCTTTATCTGTAAGGGCCCATGGTCAGCCTAGTAAATATTGAGGGAGTAAGGGTTGAGGCACACGGGCTCCAGGATGGAGAGTCATGCATTGTGGCTCTTCAGGGAGCTCTCCACATCTATTCCGAACCTGTTGCAGCATGTGTTGTAAGTTTTAGTGTGAGATTTAGTATTCAACTGGTGTTGAAATGATTAGTGAAAGCAGACATTGTCCTCCTCTGTAGGCATTGTCTTGCACTCCCCACAGGTGCACCTACATTTCAGTGTGAGTGACAGATATTGTCAACTATTTCAGTAGTGGATTCTGTATTATGAACATCAGACAAAACACACATGAAATAGTCAGAAGATGTGCAGGTATATCTAGTTGGATGAAACAATGCACCATATGTGCTTATATTTCCATCTGCTGAACAATATGTGGTACTGTGCAGTTACGACAGGTCCTAGTTTTATTTCTGACTGCACAGAAATAAAGCTAGTAAAATCACATTATTCTATGTTGTTGATGACAAAACATTTAGCTAGGATGCTAGTCAATAAAATGCTGCTAGCTTGCATGAATTGATGGTTTGCATCCATTCTGATGCAAACCATGAGGACGACTGATCTGTCTGATCAATATGTTGAGGAGTTTCTTCTTCTGGCTCTGGTGGGCAGGGCCTGAGACAGAGAGGCTAAGAAAACATAGCTCAGCTAACTTTTATTCTCAGTGGTCAAAAGCTGTCCAGGTTTTAAGGTTTTAAATGGTGAGTTTGATCACAGATTATGAGACTGTCAGATGAGTAGTTAATGGATTAAAACATGTTTTACTGCCTTTCCATATACTTTTGATATACTTTTAAGGAGGAATGTTTTCTTGTTTATTTATTTGTTTACAGCACATCTGTTGAAACTCTAAGTCATTCAGTAACAACAAACCAGAAAATAAATGCTCTCCACTGGTTTATGAGGTTAACACCGGAATACATTATTTTGATTTGAATTATTCTCAGTCTGTCCTGCGCTGTGCCAGAGAGTGTCACTGGCTTTACATCATGAGCGAAGCCAAACAAATAAACTCCTATAATCGTGTGCCTTCAGGGAGCGCTCGGCTCGCCTTCTCAAATGCCTCCATTTATCTACAACATTTAATGTTTCTGTAAATAACCCATGTCCTCTACGGCAGCAAACATTACACCAGCATTGCTATTATTTTCTGCAATCAAACACACAGGCAAATGATAGACATCATTACTGGATAATGGATGCAAGTGTTGATGTGTTGAGAAGTAAATCAATTTGTTTGGTTATGGTGGGTTTTTGAGTGTTTTCATTAATAATACATCCTCTTTCATTTAGGTCCACTGAGAGTATTAAAGGTCACATGACTGACCCCTTAGAGTTGATGCTATTATAACTAAACCAGATGGATGGCTGGTGGGAACTTTGAATTGAATTGTGATTTGCTCTTGCTCTCAGGCATATATATATGTGTGTGTATGTGTGTGTGTGTGTGTGTATGTGTGTGTGTGTGTGCATGCGTGTGTGTGCGTGTGTGAAAGAGACAGAGAGAGAGAGGGAGACAGAGAGCGATAAGTATAGATATGTATAGATATGTATGTGTATATATGCTGTGGTGGAATTCTTGAGAATGAGAACAACAACAATAAAAGCTCCATTAATCTACTCCATCTTAATGTTTTACAAGGATAAAGAATAAATACAACACATATTATCACTCAGTTCATTATCATTTCTCTGCTGAGAGTGCAGCTGAGGGCCAAGTTGTTAATTAGTCAATTCTTAAAATGTCTTTGTAGGAGAGGATTTGTCAGAAGTGCTAGAAGTGCTACTTGTAGGAGGACATTCAGCTTTCTTTAACAGCAAGCTAAGGTGTTGAAATTGAGGACATCCAGTAGCTGAAGGGTTGTGTGCATGATGAACACTCAAGATAGTGTTTTTGCTGATCAATATTTTGTCACATCAGTTGGTTTCTTAGGGCTTGTTGATAGAAATATAGTGTATCATTTATCATATCTGGCCTCAGGTAACTGTTCTGGTGTATCATGTAGACAAGAACCCCGCATACAGATTTTCTGTTTAAATAGAGAGACAGATTAAAGAAATTGTTCTGTTTGAAGTCTACTGTACTTTGACCTGGGCAGAGGTTTATCATGCCTAAAAGCCTTTCTTAGCCTGGCTTTGCCCACCCACGTATTCCTGCTCAATCTTAATTTCCCTTCAGTGCTCTGCCTGAGATTGAAATGCTTTCTCTGCTTTTCTCCTGCAGAGAATCTACCAGCCAATCAGCAAACAGAGGGAGTGGCTGAGAACAATGACGTTGAGGTTATGCGTTAACTTTGAAGTTGTAGTTCTGTAATGTCGGTGGAGATGGATGGTTGGGGGATGGTCATTGTTTACAGTGAGCAGCAGCTTCATTGCATTCTGGACAGCTCTGGCACATGACATGCATCACAACCAAAGGGGTTGGGTGAAAGCAGATCCAGTAGTTTTAAACACCTACCAGGAAGTAAATGTTTCTCACTGGAGAGTGGCCAGTCTCTTTGCACAAATGAAATTAAGTGCAAGAGACTGGTTAGGACCAGGCTAGGCCTTTTTAGGATGTTATCTTATTTTTTGTCTGTATTTTGCATGTCCTTGTTTATACTACACAGGACAAAAGTGGCTCCAGGACACATTTTATCTCATACACGTAATGGCTTTTTGATGAACTACAAAGAGCAGTCTGTCAGCGTTTTAATGGCTTCTTTCACCAAGTATAACAACCTGCACAACATGCTGGGTGACGGTGACCAACAGGACCGCAGACTGGTCTTCTGCACCACAGCTGTCACACAAGGAAACCGGTGGTTTTTAGCAGTGTAGCTCGTACCACTGATGACTGAGTGTTCATTTCAGCATGTATGACCATATTTGGAGTGTACCACGGTTTCAAACTTAAATGTTTGCCAGTTCCACAAATGGTGTTTCAGCTCCCAACCCTGGGCTGAGCATGTGGTCACAGCCAGTGACTGTAGTTATGGTTTTCCTCTGAGACATATGCATCATAGGGAGAACAGAACATCTGCAAAGGAAAATGAAACTTGTCTGAAGGATGCATAACTTGAATTTTCAGGAACAAAAACACACTTATATTTATAATGCATTCAACGGCATTAAAATAAAATGTCTATTGACTTCATGACTGCATTGTGTCGCTTGTGTTTCTTCCTCTTGGGTTGAGCCAATTGCAGCCTGTTACCATGTATATGTATGACATGACCCAGACTAAAGCTTGGCTGTTATATATTTAGTCTGATTTGTGCAGAGCCAGTCGCCTACTGAATTACACAATGATGATAGTGTCAGCTGTGGTTTCTAGGAGACTGGAGATGCAAGTCTTTTCTTTTTTTTTTTCTTTTTTGTTTGCTCCCTACAGTGGAAATCCATTTTGATCCAAAGCAAGGGACCTGGAAGCTGGGGCCGTGTGATTTCCGAAAACGGCTGGTGTGGGACATCTATGAACTCAGACTATGTCAGATCTTTGACTTTAAAATAAAGAGCTTTTGTTTCTCAGTGCATCATTCAGCAAGAATGAAATGGATGTTGAGGGAGCCAACTGCAGAGACACACAAACGTGCCTTTTAAGTTATGTTTTTGTCTTCCCACAAATGCAAGGAAACAGAAAAAGGAGAAAAATGTTAAATGTGTGCTGCACAATATGTACTCCACACACACACACACACACACACACACACACACACACACACACACACTCACATCACACTGTCACATCCTCTGACAGTAGTGGCATAAATGCTTTATGATATGTGCAAGTGAGAACATGAGGATTAGCTTTAACCTGAAGTGCTGCTGACATCTCTGACAAGACAGGAGGAGGCAGGGAGAAGGTAGGCGGCGACATGCTGGTAAGTGAAGGGGTTATGGTCATATAAAGTCACCTGCACTTGTATAAGGACTCTGTTTTTTTCAGATAACATATATTGTTAGAAGTATAGGGGTTAGCTCCTCTTTGTTTGTGTGTTTGTTGGTTTGTTTGTTTCTTTCTTTCTCTTTTCCTAAACACTTTTCACTAAGATATAATAAAAAGGTGTGGTTAAACTGTGTTAATGAGATGATGTCACTGTGAGAGATGTGTGAATCTACAGGAGTTAATGAGGTGATGAGACTCACCTGTGTGGTGGGTGTGGTGGCAGTTTGATTGAGTGCTACACTGGAGACACAGACCTGTCAGGACCTGAACTGAGGACCCAAGACAGAGCTTGCCACTCCCAGGAGCTGAGGCCCGTGTCAGTCAGAGGGAGCTGGTAACTGCTGCTCCAGTAGGCTGACCCACCCCCACACTATTTCTCCTGTGTGGAAAACCAGTCACAGTCACAGGCACATTTGCAAACATGGCCTCTTAGACATAGTTAATCGTTTTGTCCACTAGATCTTGACATTTCAGAGAATGTACACCACAAATGCAAAAAGCAAACATGATAAAGTCTCCAACTATCAAGGAAAATGTCTGAACCAGATCTTTCCCTGGACCAGGCTTCACCCCAGCACCACAGTTGATGCAGATTGGTTCAGTAATTCCTGCTGTCAAATAAACAAACAGATGCTGTGAAAACAAACCTCTATGGCAGGGGTAATTAGATGTAATCTACTGTCTTTTTAAGTGTAAGCAAAGGTTGTACCAGCAGAAATCTAATCACACACACATGCACATACTGCTCTGGTAGTGAGCCATTAGCTGAGGGTCAAGTATGGTTTTACAGCCAGTCACCTCGCATTTAATCCAATTTTATTTTATTGTTTTTCATTTTTTTTCCCAATGTGATCTAACTAAGAAACAAACAAGAGCACAACACTCAGATCGCCTGTGCCCCACATATTACATCTACCATCATGGAGCTGCTCTGGGATCACATAAGGAGAGAGAGGGTCTCCAAAATGAAATGACCTACCCAGCCAGTACCTCGAAAATTGTTCATTGGAAATTTGTTCCTGTTTTTAGTAGTTTTTAAATCGGCTTCCACCTGGCATGTCAATGTAAATGTAATATGTGTATATGCAGGTGGTGTTGTATTATGTCAGTCTGAAACAGGTCTCTCTTTGGTATAAGAACTCATGCCTCAATGAGATGACCTGTATAAATAAATAAATATAAAATCAAATCTCAACACAAATTTTAACAGGGTTGGGGCTCTTCCTTGTGTAGTGCAAACGGACAAGAGGTGAAATATTAAAGTCTCCTACTTAAAGCTACTGAGATGCTTAACCCAGGAGTAACCTGGTTGACGTACCTCGCTACTGTCCACTGCTGTCATATGCTACCATTTGCTTTGTATTGTGTTCAGTAAGAGTCCAGATGCTGTTCCTTTCCATGCAGCACAATGACCATTAATTGACCATCGTAGTCAAAGTCCATTTCTTTCTATTTCCATAAATAAACTGAACAAATAAAAACTCATGATGGTTATTACAAGATCACGGGCAGAGTTGGACAGCTCTCCACGGGGGAAGGTGGGATGAAGCTGCATTCACGACAACTCAGAAATCATCCGTATTGATTCAAAACGGGGCGCTCTATTTAATCATCAAATGCAGAACATTTATGTGTTTGAAGGGACGGATGGCAACCCTAATCTCCATCCTTCTTGCTAAATTAGCACCACTTGCCATCATCATTCAGTGCCATAGTTTCCAGTTTGTGAACTTTCCACTTTCTTTGCTTTTTTTTTTTTTTTTTTTAACTCAGGCCCACATTTTTTTACTCAGTAACAGATGCAATTTAAATTGTAGTGAAGTACAATAACTCCAAAAAAACAAACTTAAGTAAAAGTAAAATTACAGATTTTTAAAATTACCTAAACCTATTCAATTAAAGTAACGTGAGTAAATGAAACTCATTACTTTCCACCTCTGATATTCGTTAGCTAAATGTAGTTGACTTCAGTCTTGACCTTTATACAGCTCTGTCACCTTGTTCCATCCTCTTCCTCTCAGCTCCTCTGACTCATGTGAAGGTCCTGCTCAATAAAACACCAGCACATTGTTCCCACTGAAAATGAAAAATGACAGTGATGTGCAAGTTCACAGCTCCATGGATGTCAAGCTGGCTCTGTGAACCTCTGGCATTTCCGGGCTAATTGTTTCAGCAGTACATATGCACATATACAGACTCAAGGCTGCTTTACTGAACTTGTCAAACACATTTAAATCCACCTTACTGTGATAATGCCCTCATTCTGTGAGCCCTGGAAAACTTGACATTTTAATGTGCTAGCATCTCAAGTATAGTTCCCCTCACGTGTGGAATGCCTCATATTGAACCAAGGCAAGAAAATGTATAATGTCATTTACCTGAGACAGGTGGCCAGACATTTCTGCTTAGCTAGCAATCTTATAAGTAAGCATTAAAAAAAAAAAAACCTCTCCGAGAAGAAGTCAGATTGTTAGCTGTAGCAGTTGGGTATTTGGAGAGACATCTAAGTTTAGCCAATCTTCCAGAGGCATGTACTGTAACCAAAGTGTGCTCCGAAGAAGAGGGAGAGGTGTGAGAGCTAAAACTAATGTGACATGGTTTGTTTTTGTCCACGGAGTTGCATAGTAAATATGGAAAATACAGCCTGAGGTGTCAATGTACACAAAAAAAGTGTATCTGCTAATGTGAGAGGGATGGTATCTTCTGTTTCCAGGTCAGAGTCACTGCATGTCCATGTGCTCTTTAATAGCTTTTCCAGGCAAAGCAGCCATGTAGCTGGAGGGCAGTGGCCATATCCTGCAGAGATTAGACAAATTAAAGCAGCACTTAAAGTATATGGACCTGATTAGCCCCAGTAATGAAATCAAGCTTGACACCATGGTTCCCCTTTTACACACACACACACACTCATGTGCACACAGTACCCTGTGCCTCTGATCTCACTTCCCTGAGCTCGCCATCGAGCCTACAAAAGCCCAATACCAAGCTGCACACACAGCTCCTCTCTCTCTCACACTCGCTTTTTTTCTGTCTTGGTCTCCTTTCATTCGTTCACTCTGCAGCCCTTAAGCTACCTCCCTCTCTGACCCCCTCCTCTACTCTCTCTCTCTCTCTTTCTTTCTTTTCTCTGACTTCCTCTCATTTCTGGAGTAAGTGTGCTCCCTAGTGTTGTTCACATCAGTGAGAGACACAGAGAGCACAGCAGAGCAGAGGAGAGACTTCCATTACACTGTACACCTCTCCTCACACAACACTGAGATATGGAGAGATGTGGATGAGACGTCCTGGTAATCTAAATGATGTGTGGATGTCATGCTCCCTCCATGCACCTTGTTGGTCACTGTAACCTTTCCTCATGTACACACAGTCTTTGCAAAAGTGATAATTGTGCAAGAGAAGGTGACAAAGTGTCAGTCTGCATCATGAGCAGAGAAGCTTTTGTCTTTTTTAATGTCTGTTTGTGTCACCACTGTTTCGCACTGTCACCAGTGCACACATCAACACTTATCTGTCCTGGTTCAACATCTTTGCAGGACTTATCTGACTTAGTGAGACCAGGGATTGCTGTCACAATTTGACATGTCTGTCTATATCTTTTAAACTAATGTGACACAAACTAGTTACATGTGTCTGTTCAGCCCACATAGTCCAGGTGAACTGTACCATGGAGTAAGGATTATGACGAATACTTTATATTGACCCATATTTATTCAACTTCTATTATGTTGGGTGTGTTGGGAAAATGGAAGTGTTACATCTGACCCATGTTACAGACTTCCCCAGGCTTCCCTATGTGGGTGATTGTTAACACCTGCACTGTTTTTGCATTACCATGTTTACAGCTGTGTGCAGGAACACACTTTCTTTCTTTGGATCAAGGTCAGAGAATTAAAGGCAAAACTATTCAGAGATCCTGGTCCGTTTGAGATGAGACGCCTTGATGCTGCACTGGATGTTTTGTACTTTGACACCACATAGGCTACAACAAATAATTATCACACATGATACTTGTTTTTTCCTTTTTTCCCCACCATCTGTTGGGTCAGGCCATGACTGGGCTGACAGTGCGTAGGCTGGTTCTTCTGTAAATCTCATTTCACCATGATGGCCCTGTAGAGATACACTACTGATGATATAATGCTTTGCAAATAAACCCTAAAGCAATGTTGTACTGTAATGACTGTAACTTTGGAAGTCACCCAGTTGATTTAGTTTTCTTACCACCGTATATCAGCTTCAGCTGAACTTGTATGTTATGAGGAAACAAGGACTGTGGTTCTAGTATTGCTAGATCAGGATGTTCTCTGCCTGGCTGAGCTATTTTTTATTGCACTGGGCCTCTTGAAATAGCCTCTGATGCCTTATTGCTATTTGATATCACAATAGTTTGGGATTATTTGACTTGGGGTCATGTGAAGTACTTATCTATAGTTAGTATACTAGATTCAGATCAGCTCCCACTTTGGAGAAGCAGCAGGAGCTCTGGCAAGCTGAGTGATGAGCTGCTGCAGAAGGGGTCACCCTCAAAAATGTCCCCACACAAAAGCTCTCCTATGACACACACACACACACACACACTGTAGATCAGCTAAGTGTAGGTACATGCACCTGTGCGTGGGGATATGGTAGTTTAACAGTTGAAGAAATCTACTTCCAAAGGAAAGAGCTGTTGGAGGACTGATAAAGTGCTGAAAATATTCAAAAGAACGCAAACACTGACATCAGCCGTTTTTTCTTTCTGTGGCATTATCGAAAGTGACTAAAACACTCGTTTTGGCATGGCCATGTCCAGAGCTTCTCAGTGCTGCTCAGATATCAGTAAATTTATTGGCAGAAAAAAAGTGTGGTAAAGTGAAGCTCATGAATAAACACATGGAGTCTGGAAGCATAGTTTGACAGGAACAAGGCAGCAACATGTAAAATGTTTGATGGATTGCTCAGTGCATTCATCCATCCAGAAACACACACACACTCTATGCACACGCACGCAAATCACCACAGTTGTGTACATGTATTAAATGACAAGTATACACAAATGCATTCACAGAACCACACACACACACATGAGCAGGATCAGCTGTGTTAAATGCCGACACCATTCAGATTCACAGCTGTACTCGTGCTGAAAAGCAATCTTTCGTCAAGCCTTTATATTTGACAGCTGCTCCAAAAAGACTGCAGTCCTATCAATTGCTTTTTATTATCAACATGCACTTTCTTCAACATGCTCTAACACTTGGAGGACTTAAGGGATAAGGGAAATAGCGTATCACTTACTCATGCCCTGTGAAAATGCATGTAATACTCTCCATAACACTATTGTTAATGGAAATTGATAGGCCAAAACTGAGAGCCACCCCGGTGTAGGCCACATATCTCTATAACTTTTTATGAAGTGACGGTCATTTGGATGCCAGCTCTCTGCAGTGCCCATCCTTTCTAATTTAATTTTGACCTTTCCATAAATTCACACCCATTTCCCAGCCAGAGATATGGAGGAGAATGATCTTTAGTATTTTAAATTGAAAGGTTGTAATTGAAAGAGTGCCGGGAGCGAAGAGGAGAAATTATAGGATATTCATTTTTTACACTGATACCCCTGAGAAACGCCTTGATAGAAGGATGTAAGGACATCTTGCATGGCTTGTTCCAGGAGAAAAAAAAAACAAAAAAAAAACTATAGCTACTCCGTCCGTGCTGTTCCATCAGTGCTCCCCTGACATGAAGAACATTATATACACAATACTGGGCAATACTTCTATGTATTTCTAATCCATGAAATTGCGCCCAATAAGTGGTGAGATTTAGGAGGGAACGCTTCCGTCGTCGCCTTTTGCAATTAAGTAAAGCCACACAGGAGAGAGGCTGGCTCTCCTTTCTCCTGCCACACAGGAGTAATTTGAGAAAGCCAGCCTTGAGGCTGTCCTTTAACAAGCTCACCCAGATCGCCATATAGTCCACCACTCTGGAGGCAGCTGGCTTTAAGTGGCTGCATGTCATTCTGAGGACCAACTGACAAACACACAAGGTCCCACTTAAAATGTGAAACTCTAACTGAGACTATGCATCAAGACGCCACTGCTACAGTGCTGCCAGTCTAGGTCTTTACAGGCGTGCAGCACAGCTCCATGTGCAAATGGAACAATTTGGAAAATGCTGCCATGCTGATGCAGAATAAATGCAGTGCACTCGGGATTTCACAGTTTCTACAAAGGCTGCCACTGTACTCTGAAGGCAGCTGGCTCTGTCCATGATCGTGTTTGTCAGCTGGCACTCAAACCTACCATATGTGTACAGTCACACACATGTGATGTATGTGTATAATGTTGTCCTATTTGCTCCAATCCTCCTGCACTGCTTCACCCATAAACAGGAAATATCCTACATCACAATTACAGGATGAATGCAGGCAAAAAGACAAATTGCAAAGAGCTGAACGAGAGCTGCAGCTCTGATTAAGTGCTGAAACATGGCTGCAACCATCATAACATGGGGTCAGTTTGACTGGCAATAACCCCCCAAACCCTCCTCCTGATGATCAGCCGGTATTTTGAGTTGATTGGCTTCCGGGAGTCTACAGGGAGAGAAAGTTCCAGAGGGGCCCCGACCCCAGCCGACCTCAAGGCAAGTACCTCATGACCTGGAAACCTTGGATGCGCTCCATGTGTATCATTCATGCAATCCATCCTTGTCAGTCTTTAGACAACAGATGTTGCTTCCTGTTTGGCTCCATTTATCTGGGTAACCTTTGACCTCAACCACCGCACGAAAAAAAGAGGACCTAGTGAAGCATGGGATGTTAAATGGAGAGTCAAGGATAAATTGACAATGGCCCACTCGGACATGAAAGTTTCATCACAGCCTCAATCATAGAGCAAACACACCAAAACATACAAACATGCTTTCAAAGCCATTATCGAGCAGCTGTGCTAAAAAACTAATTGAATTGACCTGCCCTGGTCAGGTCATGTGTAATGTAATTGAAAACTTCAGCTTGGAGATCACCAGTGATGCTTCTCTAGTTCAGCAGATGACCGGGATGCAGATTTGATTACCTTGCGTTAGTAATTGGATGATGTGTGAAATAGGGAAATATTGTACGAGAGCAAGAGGGAGAGGCAAAGAGCAGGAGGAGCAGGAAGAAAAGCAATTGATGTAGTAGCTCTTGTACAAGCACGGATTTGATACAGCGCAGTGACTGAGGTGTGTAGATAATCTGTTAACTATTGGAAATGTCTGGCTACAATAGCACTGTACAAACACACTGTATTAGTTATCACCCTCTGATGACAACCTGTGGTAAATGTTTTTACCACCTTTTGCTTTGGCTCCATCTACCAGAGTCATGCTGGTGAAATACCCTCAACTGAAACTGAAATTTATTGAACGGAGGAACTCAGAGAGGCAGAAGGGAAATTGAATGAGTTCTCGGTGCGTTTTCAATCACGACCGTCTGATACAGACAGTTTCCCCCAACAAAAGTCTTAATTTGCCTCAGTCAATATTAATCTTTTACTTGTAACATTTCCAACGCCGTCTTTGATTCGAGTTCTTGATTCATTTCTCGACCTGCAGCACAGCTGTAATTCTAAGTCTCCATTGTTTTCTTTCGTACTGATCTGTGTTTTTCTGTGACAGTGCTGCAACTAAATCCACCACAGTAATACATAATGACAAATAATAATAATGATATTAAAACAAAATGTGTCAGTGTGCAGATTATAGCTCATATATAAGAATGGACAAAGCCTAGTTGTCGCCTACCTGTGGTGACACTCGAGACTTTGGTGAGCGTCGATTTGTGGTGAATGTATTCACACACATCTCTCACATCTTTATTTATGCAGAACTTGAAAATTTAACTCTGTGGATTGACAAAATTTCACCCCTTCACCACTTCACCCCTGCCACCCTTTCACCCCACAACTGTTACAATAGAGAGTCCGTATTCACAAAGAATCCTAAGACTAAAAGTAGCTCTTAGTGACGTCATTCTAAGAAAAATCTTAGATTTCCTCGAATTCTAAGATTTTTCTTAGAATTTTCCCTGGGTAAGATAAAAGTTATTCACAAAGCATCTTAGCCCTTAGGAGAGCTCCTAAGGTGACAAACTGTTAAGAGGAGGGAGGAGGACTTTTAAGAGGCCTAGGATCTTTCTTCAAAAGATATTATGATATTTAACTGGAAAATGCATCGATGCAGCAGTGATGACTGTCAAAACCACCAGCCTCGTATTGTAGCGTTGTCTGTTCATTTTCTTCTGGATGTCCACACGTTGCAGGCTTACATATGGATGTTCATGGACATAGCAGGTTTTCCGATGTTGTTGACGTAACTGATCAGATAACGATACATTAATTTGCTGCGCGATGTGTTCCAGTTGCCTCTTAGCTTTCGCTGTAACTCTGGAGCTGAATTTCCCTCTGAAATTGTTAGATGCGAAATGACCAGCATGGTGATTAAACATAAGCAAATAAATCTAATAACTATCGGCATGTGAAGACTGCACAAGTCTGTATGTTCAAACTATTTGTAACTTCTTTTAAATCTGACTAACAATCTATTGAACTTTGTTAAGTCGTTCATGAAGGTTTTTCCCCCCTCCTTTTTTCAAACGACCCATCAGAGCTTCAAAAAGATAGAGTCATATCTAGCAACAGGGTCAACCACACCTCCTCATTGTCCCTTCCTTTCTCAGAGTTGCTCTCAGAAACTTCCAGAATCACTCTTAAGCTAAGATTCCTTGCTAAGTTAGGAGCTCTCTGAGAGGACTTTGATAATCTTTGTGAATACGGGCCCTGCAGTATTTGGCAGAGTGCTTGCTTTCAGCAGATTCCAATAAAAGCACAGGAACTGTATGTGCTACCATTGACAAGACTCTTCAGGCATTTAGTTGAGATCAAAACACATAAATGAATGTGATATATCATGTAATGGTATAGAAATGACCACTGGCGACTAAGATGACTGTGAATTGGAGTTCTAGGCATGAACAGTCTATTTGTTCTATTTGTCTTTTTATTCAGCCTTATACTCCTAACATGATCTCCAGTTCTTTTTTCATAAAAAAAAAAAAAAAAAAGTCCACAGAATTGTAACCCAGGCCACCCCCCCAATAATAATAAGAAGAAGAAACAAAAAAAACATTTTGGTTACAAAAACTGGTCATAACTGTGATCAGATTATGATTTATCCTGCCATCAGAGGTTGCTGGCTCATGTTGAACTCATCCTGTGACACCTATATGTCATGTGCTGCACAGTGTGTTGGAAAAATAAGTCAGCTCTTACACAGGAATGATGGAGAACATGCATGATCCACTTGAGGAAAGTAGCTAATATGGCAGAACATAATGATGACAGGAATCTGTCCATTCATCACAGTGAAGAACAGTGTCATTTCTTTCCTCATTAAGCACCAGTGACCCACTGGAGGGGAGAACTTTATTACAGTTGGCACTTTAGTGAGCACTGCAGAATTATATGCAATATATTTTTGGGTATAAAATGAATGTCAAATAGCTGCTCACCACAGCACATGTACATGCACAGAACAACGGCACACAATCTTCATAATGTATTTGGACTAAAGAGAAAATCAGGATTCAACATTTCCATACTGAGGAACTGAAGACCAAACATACCTCACTACAACACTTCAGATTTGTGATCTTCAATTGTAATAAATATTAATATTCTTTATTATTCTTGTTTTGGAAATATCAGATATTTTGGCAAAATAATACACAAATGAAATAAAAGGAATAATCTTACTGTATGCTAACTACAGGCAAACTGAGATGCAGAGATATTTGAAAATCTGGCAGCTACAGACACAATTGATTCTTAAGTTGGTGGAAAAATAAACAGTTTCCAATGTTAACTTTATTTGCTTTGTCCTCACCCCCACCCCCCACCCCACCCGAAAACAAACAAACAAAAAAAAACCTAACCCACATGAGTTGTCTATATTGTCTATTCATTTTAAAACAATAACACATCACCTACACACCTTGTGTCAGTGAATTATGTTCCTTGTGATTATAGAACAGACACCCAGTTCATTTGAAGGTAAATCCAATGACTTCTGTAAAATTTCACCCATGAGTCAAAGCCTCAGTCAGGCTCAGCGTTCAGTGACTTGAAAGACACCTTAAGAATTAAAAATCATCAGAGACTGTGACTTAAAATAAAACAATGTTGGGGTGGCATTTAGCTCAGTTGGTAGAGCAGCCGCCCCATGTGTTGAGGCTGCAGGCGGCCCTCATTCGAATCCTCCATTGAGCGGCTCGTTCCCATGTGTCTTTCCTCCTGTCTCTGCCTCCCTATTTCCTATCCCTCTCTCTCGACTGTGCTTTCTATTAAAGGCAAAAAAGCCCCAAAAATATACTTAGAAAAAAAGACCATATTTACTATTTCATAAATTCCTATTTTTAAAATTAGAGTTTGTAAAGTGTTGTTTCTGTAATGTCACTGTCTGTTAGATTGGTTTTAACAAATTTGGCACAGCTGAATATTTGAAAAGTGTTGAGTGACAGAGAAAAGTGGGGCGACCCCAGTGTGAACCTCTCTTTCTTGCTGTGGTAATACATAGGTGAATAAAGATTTCCAACTTCAATTGAGTGCTAAATAAATAGGATATTCTCAGAGGAAACTATTCTAAATACTACAGAGGAGAAAATACTCCGAAGACAAATACAAACCAAATCAAAGCACAAGGCAAACACAGAACAAGAGGATGGTTTATGACAACAACAAAAGACTGAAGTGAAACAAAGACAGAGACTGAATTCATTCCTTTTTTTTCTCCAGTTCAGCACTCAACAGCTTTGTGTGATCAGGGGATTCATGCAACTTCTCAGTAATTGTGATGACACATCCTTTGGTGTCAGTTACAAGATTTTGTCATTTAAGGAACTGAATGACTTTAATTCACTAATTGTGGTGCTGTCTGTCAGTGCATGACACGTGTTGTTTGTGTGTTTTTGTGGGATTTTGTGTGTTTGTGCAGCCTTGAGTTATTTTTGTGTGTTCATCTCTGGATTTAAAAAGAAAAGTTGAAAAAAATACTAGAATAAAGGAGCCTGAAGAACTCATCTCACATGCTCACATAGACAAATATTGGGTTATTCCTGTGTAAAACTGGAAGTGTTATTATATTTGTTTTATATTTGTGAGAAATACAACACTGTTGAATGACAGATCAAGTAAAAGTTTGATGCCAATGTCTCCTACATTTTCAGTGTGTTGGTAATGTCTGAGGTCTGCTTTCCTTCATGAAGAAGAAAAATAAACACACATAAATGGATGTCTCTTACAGCAACTTCACAGGACAGCAATTAACTGAAAAATATACATTCATAGACAATATTCACAGATGATCTTGAATGAGCTCGAAATACATTAACAAAATAAAAGAGAATCATGAAGTCAGCAGCCGTCCAGTGAGCCTGCACGCTGAGACCCACACCTGGACACAGCTACGACGCAGCACCGTACCTCAGCTGTTGGCCTCACCACACAAACAGCTACATAACGCTGTACTTGTGACTATCAGTGTTTTCGCATGTGTTTATTGTCACTTACACCGACCCACTGTTCAGTGCTGTCCTCGGCATGATGGAGACAACACACACAGACACACACACTTTATCAATCTTAGCAGTCACTACCTTGGCACGCCAAATAAACGTAAACACACACTGAACACACACACACATTAAAACACTGTGGGGCTGTTTACGTTTATTTATTTATTCAAATGCAATCGATTTGAATTAAACTGTGCCCTTTGACCTTTGACCTCCAAAATCTAATCACTTCACCCCTGAGTCAAAGTTATTGTGCCAAATCTGAGGAAATTCCCTTGAGGTGGTCTTGATATACCTCATCAAAAAGTCCAGTGTGACCTTTGACCATTTCTTGTGTCCATGTGAACGTTACATATCTGAACGCATCTGGCCCTGTCTCTGGCATAAAATGGAGGAAAAAAGAAATAAAAAGTCAGATTGCGTTCAGTCCATCTTTTAATTCTTATACACTGCTGTGTTATTTCATTCTCATCAACAAGAATAATGTACATTTTATTATTACAAAAAAAAAAAAAAAATACAGAGGCAGGTGAGTGAAGAGGAGACTTCACTTACCTGCTGCAGGTGTCGATTTTCTAGCAGAAAAGCAGATGTGCAGATATGTGAAGTCACAGAACAGTTAAACAGTCACTACCTACCCCAGTACACGCACACACACACACACACACACACATGTCCGTTTCACAGGACTTGAATACCACACACAGTAATTCCTCCTTCAATCTAGCGTCCATTCAGCACAACAGTGGTGTGCCAGTGTGTGGGGCTTATAATAATAGGTTGGTTGCTTGGTGGCAGAGGGGGGTTGACAGAGCGTCTCACATGTATTAGCGTGCTACAAGCTCACTGATGAGGCCCGCTGAGAGACTAGCGAACAGCCTCATCTTGGTGAACAGGCTCTCTCTGTGAAATGAGACTTGATGAGAGGATATGATTCATGGCTCCCATTGGCTTCCAACTGCAGATTCCACCATTTCCCGCCTTTGTCTCCCTCTCTCTCCGTCTCACTGGTGGTGGGACTAGGGGGGCCGCGGGTTTTTAAATTGGACCAGATGGTAACAAATTTTCATTTTTCTTTTGGGTTGTATATGAAATGGAGGAGAAATGGTGGAGAGATGTTTGACATGTGCTGTAATTGAAGCAGCTGCATTAACTACTGCGACATTAGCCGGCTAATTGGAGGCAGAACAGAGGCCCAGAGCAATAAATAACTGGAACTGCTTTAGCAACCACCTAACCTGAGTGGGTTTGTTCACTGACAGTGACTTTGTTTCACCAAAGAACATTTGCTAATCATTTCCAATTTAAATGAAGAGGACGTTCCTGAGTTTCAAGCAAATTTTTTGGTCTTCATTACAACTTCCTCACTGAAGACGAGGTTGAAGGATCAAACGTTTCCTCTCTTCCTTTCAGCGTCTCCCTTGGACACGCATGGAAACATCACGTCAAAGGTTAGATCTTTGAACTTTAGCTGCCGTGGCTGGACCGAGCCATGCTGACAGCTCATTCATAAAGTCAGAGTGTGCGTGTGAGCACTGCATGTTTACAGTCGCTTGCTTGATTTATTAGTGCAGCATAGCATCCCCCCAACACATTTGTTATCCTGCTCTCCATTTAAAAAGCCCATTCATTACATATTAATTAGTTGCTGATAACAGCTCAGTGTAAACCACAGGACAATGCCAAAACACTGGAAAAATGCCCAAAATCTGCTTTGTTACTAAAGTCTGTATTAACTTGGGGGGCCGGTGAAAGTTGATCACCACTGCTGTTGCAGCTCCACTGGGGTTTAGACTCTAATGTGTAAGTCATAAACACAGGAACTTGAGAAATGCATTACTCACGGAAGTGGTAATGGTTTAACAAGCTTTCATTCATGGCCTTTGTAAGACATTAAGTGTAGTGGAAATACAGTCATTTCATCCAATTGGGAGTTTTGTTCTAAATGTAATAGCATCATAAATTTGGCAATTACACAAACAGGGCATTCAGGACCGGGTTCCACAGTACGGCTCCAGACTGGAGATACTTTGCTTGGACAAAAGTCTAAACATGTTTACACACAACTAGTTCATATCAGGACGACAGTCTGTGGCTCTGTGAGGATGTAATGCTCACTGTGGGATAAGATTGGTCTTCAGTGACAGTGATTTTAATTGTCATGTTACAGTCATTTCTAGGCAATTTTATTTGATCAACACGGTATATAATGTCAATCTATATTGTATCTAGAAGAATAGATAGACAGAGAATACTCAACCAAAAGAGAAGGTCCATAAGCTCCAGTCGGTGGTATTTGTTGGTCTGCATGACATTATTGATGTGGTTTCTTTTCTGTAGATGTCTCTATTTTGTCTTGTTAGACAGGATCTGTATGTTTTTAATATTCTGGTGTTTGCACTAACCTCTGGCTGAGATAAATTAATGTAGAAGTCCTTAGTCCTGGATGTCTAATTGCTGCTACCCTGATTGCCATCTGACTAAATGTCTACCTGTGTTACATGTGGTGTGATGTTCTTTCAGTGTTAAGCCCTGATGAAGGCAGTGTTGGCTGATTTTATCTGTTCCACTATGAACTAGGATTTTGATTAAGGCTTTTTTAAACATTAGACGAGTACCTTGGATTCACTTTTTTTCCTACAGTATATATCAGGCATGTCCAAACTATTCCACAAAGGGCCAAGTGGTTGCAGGTTTTCTTTCCAACCAAGCAGCAGCACACCAGACTTGACTCGTTTAATCAACTGATCTCAGTCTTCAGACAGCTGATTGGTCAAACTGTGTGCTCTTGATCGGTTGGAACAAAAACCTGCAGCCACACTGGCCCTTTGTGGAATAGTGTGGACATGCCTGGTATATATTGTATTGGGGCAAAGCAAGAACTTTTCGCAAGACGACCCAGACAACAGTCCTGTCCTCATGGAGTGGTTCTCTGAACATGCACATGAACAGGAAACGGCTGATATAGATGACCTTGGTTCAGTTCATGGTTACACTTCCCAATCAATGGTGCATTTCCATCTTGAGCGTGGAGTTGGGGGGGGGGTCTTAAAAAATGTATTATGTATTAATTAAATGTATTAATATTTTGCTCATGATGAGTTCATGCAGAGTTCATATGAAAGTATATGAAAAAAAATGCATATGTTCACTGACTGTAGTTTGCCTCTAGTAAATAATTAATAGGCCACTCTCTCTTAGTCTAATTTGAACATGCTGAGGAGAACATTCATAAACCATTTTTACTCTGGATCTGTGTGAGAAAAAGAAAAGTTGACTCTGTGTCATGTGCTTGTGGCCCACCAAAAAATCGACACTACTGACAATCGATGACTAAACAACTTAGTTAGAAAACTGAAGCAACAATTATGGGTGGTAGCAGTGAGTAAAATGAAAGTTTTAAACTAACTGAAAATCATACATGAGTCCAGGTGAAAGAGAGAACCGGTGCATGCAGTCCTACCCTGTCTTATTTCCCTGTAACTGCTTAAACTGAGTGCAGGCTTGCATGAATTAAATTTCTGTTTGATTGACAGTTACTGGCACCAACTCATTTCAATGCATTACTTTTGTGTTAGAATAGTGGTGGAGGTATTCTCCTGGTACCTCCCCCCAGTGCTGACACAGGCATAATTTGACACTAGATGTGGATTGGTGTGACATTCCATCAGTGGTTTGCCATCAGAAAAAGGCAAAGCAAGCAGTGCTTGACCACTCAGAGCTACACGTAGACACTGATTAGAACCATACCTGCGCTCACATCGCCCTCTGTCAAGTTTGTGGGTGTGGCCACGTCCTGTTGACCATGGCTGTCGTTGGTAAAGCAGAGAGGGAAGCAGCGTTTCTGGGCATCCTGGTGATGATCCAGGGAACTGTGAGAGGTGATCAGCTGTAGCTACATACACACTGACCTGAGATCAGTTATGGTCTTTCACACATCACCATATGCATGCACAGATGTTTGTACAAACTGTACTGCACATTAGAAAATGATGGTGCCTTCCTAATGATTGAGCAGTTACACTTTGTGTGAGTTGTTTAGATATCGACCTTGGTCAACATGTCAGACATCCAGAGGGTGCACTGTGCACTAACTTAAAAGGTCTGCAAACAAGATTTTAATTGTTCTTTGTTCTTGTGGCTAGTTTGGTTGCATATGCATGGTAGTACATGTTAATCCCTCCTGCTGAAACATTAGCACAGAGGCACCACCCACAGGTGTGATACTTCAGTGCAGTGGGTGGCACCCATGTGGACGGCACCTGTGAGAACTTCCTCAACTGAAGAAGAAACCAAGTTAAGTTTTCGTATAAAAAGTCCTCTGGGTGAAGTAGACATGAGGACTCCTGACTCAAACCCCACTTTGCCATTTGCCTTGTCAAGAGCTATAAAATTCAAAGTCTCCATCAGCTCTGTCAGTGTCATTCCTGCAGCCGGCCCCGGCTGCAGCAGTCCAGACTGGATTTATTTCTCCGTCCAACTGAGGCTGCTGCTGTGGTTTTACAGAGAGCACAGAGCTGAAGGAGATTCACCACACTTCTTTTCTACCTTACAAGTGACTTGATCATTGAATATTATGGGTGATTAACTAAATAACTTTTCTGTTTTCATCAGTGACGACTACTGTAGTGTGAGATTGTTAACTTATGGTTACCTATTGCTAGCAAGCAAAAGTCCCCGTCGCTGTAGAGAATGTTAAAGAAGTGCTGGTGTTTGCAGAGAGTTTGTATAGAGTTGGCTGGTCGGGGGGTTGTTTAATTGTTTTGGTCTGAGATACTGAGGTCTAATGTGACATCTAGCGGCAGTGACAATTGTTGACAGAACCTTTGATGATCCCTTTTACAAGCAAAGCTTTGACTAAAATATTTAAGTTAATATATATATATATATATATATAGAATATATTTTATTATTGAATATATTTACAGCTCACCATGTAAGATCACACTTTAGCTTTTTAATTCTGTTCTGTTCCATTGGGAATGCAGGTCTTTGGCTTTTCTTGTCATCCTCTAAAAGTCACCACAATGTGCACCACATTAGCTTGCGGTTGTTCTGTATTTCAAAGGATCATGTAACCCAACTTGATAAGAAATCAGTGAATTTTCTGCTCTGGATGAACTGGATATCAGTTGTAACACTGTCAAACTCATATAGAGGATGTAGATGATGAATAATTGTTCTCACAATGTCTGAAGTGTGAGACAGTGGTGAAGGTGAGATGCTGTTCGGGGATACAGGAATGAAAAGCCCTGAAGTTTTTGGAGGGGGTCATGTAAAGTGCATGACACATTTCCCCTGGAGAAGATCAAGGGGTTAAGTTTTATTGGAGGGGTGTTGGAATTGTTCTGTCAAGCCCTCGATAAAAGGCCACACCAGAACACGGTCTAGTCCCATTCTTCTCCATCTGTTAACGCTTGATGGTTAATGGGTTAATCATCTTGTATTTTCTGCCTGGGTATGAGTCCTAAGTAAGAAAAAGACAGCATGTCTGACTGTCAACAGTGAGGAGGGAGGTGTTAACATCAGCTGACTGGATGTCGACCCACTGAACAGGCCTAGCCTGATGTAGAGTTCGCTCAGAGGGTACGACGCAGCGAGCGCTGACAATGGGCTGCCAGCATCGGTCATGGAGAGGTTTGTGGGTCAATCTCAACTTAGCACTGTCAGATTTAGCTCAACATATTTTGTCAGAAATAATAATATTAATAACAGTAATACGATTCTGGACTCTTTTAAGATACTTTCCACCATCTGCATTCTTTCACACGTGTAAACAAAAGTCATTATCCCATATTAATATTTAGCTCATGACGGGTTCATGCAGAGTTCACATGAAAGTGCACAATGAGATTATGACTCAAAAAAAAAAAAAAAAAAAAACACTGCACATGTACTCACTGCCTGTAGTTTGCCTGGAGTAAATATTGGATTCCCTCTCGCTCCAATTAAGATATTAGAGACGGTCCAGACACATCAGCACGTTCACTATGTCACTGGCTCTGTTCACATTTCCTATGTTTGAAATGAGGAGAGGAATAAGCACAGGTAGCGTAACCAAATATTGAATTGTAATGAAGTTTTACATAATGTGTGTTTACAAAATGTGTTTAAAGAGAAATTTATCATATTATTTTTGTATTTTATTTTTTTATATTTTTGTATGCATTTTGTATTTGTATTTTGCTTCTTTTTTGATTTCACTTCATTTATGGCCACTACAGTCACAGTAAAGAGGGAATAACATACAACAGTGAATACATGCGTGAGCACACTGCACCTCAGGGTGCCAACTCTGAGATTGCCTCTCTTTTGACTTCTGGAATTAACCCGACCTGCTGCTCACTGCTGGGAGCGCTTATTGAAACCTGTGTATTGTTCATGGGTCTTCACTCGAGAACTACATTAGGGCAAGGCATATAACATGTTACCGTGACTTTGCCTGAATGGTGAAAATGTTAGGGCAAAGGGAAGATGTCTCAGCAGTGTCACATGCACTGTCCACCAGCCAGATCACTGGCAGAGACAAACAGACATGAGATCTCAGTGTTCATTACTTATTCACTGTAGTGAAAAGGAAATGTAGTTTGCTCACAGATCCATTTTTCTTCCGTTTGAGCTGGATGGTAAAAGCTTGTATGGTAGTTAGGGCTTTGTGTGCGATTTTGTCTCTTGGTCCATTTTTATGTCAGTGATGAAAATAAATCTGGTGTTACAAGTCCCCACAGATGAGTCAGAGCTATGAATCACACTTTTATAGTTTGCTGAGGATGCTGGTTGTGGCAAAGCAGTAACTACTGGATGCACTCACACGATGAAATCATTATTTAACATGATAAAGTCATGGGACAAAAACATTACACTCCACATATGTGAAACACACAGAGGAGACATATCCACCTGCCCATGCACACGCTCAGGGCCGGAGCTGTGATCCATCAGGTCGGGGTCTGCGCTCTGAACTAATTTCTTTCTCATAATTTATCTGGATTTTTTTCCTACTCTCTGACTACACATGCAGGCCGTCAAGCTCATTTCTCCTCCCACTAATCCCTCCATTTTAATGCTTGTCCACATCAGGCTTGGCCACATTAAACCGATGATTAATGATGTATTGATTGGACTGTTTTCTACCACCGAGCCAAGGTGCTGAGTTGACAACACACTTGCTTATCTGAGCCACCCAGCTTGCCAGAGGAGAATGTTTCCTGTGGGGAAATAAAGGCCTGGTGCAAAACTGAAGAGCTGAGACACATTTGCAGACTTTTGTTTTCCAACTGAATGTTCAGACAGACAGCAGGTGACAGAAGAGAAATTAAAAAATAAATAAATAAAATAATGTAAAATAATCTAAAAATTCTAAATAGTTGTATTGTTCTGTGATGGATGTTTCTTTTAGAGAAGAAGTGGAAATATGATGTAAATTCTGTGTTGGATATTAAATCAATCAATAAATAAATAAATAAATACATGAATCGCATTTAAAGAATCTGCAGGGAAAAAAGAACAATTCACCATTAAGTCAACACATAAACAACTCACTGAGCAAAACCCAATTATGAAAAATTAAAATTATGGAAACAGACGTATTTATCAATAAACCAACACATGGCAAAAAAATTGCACTGGATTCTGTATTAATAAACTCTGATAAAGAACCAGCAACATGGTAAAATAAAATAACCATTAATAGAAAATTGATGAAACTCAATGTTATGACACATTTATGTTTATTTATTTATATTTCATCATAGTTCATCATGGTAACAGCAATAACAGCTGGACTGATGAAGGATTTTAAAGGCTGATGAATTTATTCAATGTTTTAGTTTTAGTTTTTTGTTTTTTTCTGTAGCACCTGTATCACTGAATTTGTGGTCATTCATTGGCTGACATTTACACTGGTACCGATATACAGTAGATATGACAGGTCATTATACTGTGTTTTGATCAGATTACAAGGCTTTATTAAAAATCCATTCTTTGTGTAGAACCATTTTGACTTATCCTGATGTGTGAGAAAAAACTTCACCTTGGTCAGATGAGTTCAGAGTATAAACATATATATATATATATATATTCAAGGTCATTTTGACAACCCTAACCCTGATTAAACCCTAATTGTGAATGTGCTCTGTTGTAATTCAGTTTACTTTCCACATGATATGAAAAAAATAAATTATATCACCTTCAATGAGTGTAGTGTGTGAGACTCATGTACACATGATTCACCAAAACAAATTAAACAGAGCCCTCAGGAGTAACACAACACACATTCTGCATTAAAAATATTTCACACGTTGGCCAATTGTCAAGTCAATTTTCTGACAGCAATGTTGTTATCACTGCATCACTGCCTTTCAGCTAATCAAATACACCTTCATAGTTGTTACTGGCAGGATCACAAAATGTTCACCTTGGTAACGTTAGTGGTAGCAGTGTGTACTGTTCTGTACTGTAGTGGATATATTTCACACAGAGTGGTGAAATAAGGTATTTCTTTCTATTTGATTATGCTTACTTCAGACTTAACCACCACCACCACCACCACCCACAACCACATTACTATACACTGCTACAGACCTACAGACAAAGATTACTTAACAGCCAGGTGCAAGAACACCACATCACTCTCACGTTTCAACAGCCTGATTGGAATCTTCCAGTCAGTGTGTCGGTTCACATCCATTGCTGATGTTTGAATTTATGTTTTCAGTCCTGCAGACAATTTTGCAAAAATGTGATGTTTTTCTTTTCTTTTCTTTTTTTTCTCCCTGTTGGAATGGATTGATTTGTCCATGAAAGTCCTTCAAACCGTCTTGAGCTGTAGTTAACAGTAGCTGTGTTTGGATTGACAGCACCACACACTGCCTGTGTGCCAGGAGCTGCTTTAAAGTACGGTTCTTGACTAACAGCCTCTTGGTGTATTTTACCACTGTTTGCTGGTGCTAATATTTATGTTCATTAATTTTCAAATAGGGTTCAGTTTTGCCAAAAAAAAAAAAAAAAAAAACATAACATGGTAGCCAGTGACTAGCCTGCCAACATGCAGAGATAATGTGATTGGCTGGAAGGTGAAGAAACTGCCAGTCAGTATGAGAATGCCATTTAACATATATCTTTCTTTTTTTCCCCTCAATTAATTAGTTAATTTATAATGTCATTTGTAACAATTTGTATTTTCTAATGCCACTTTGTATTTAATACTGCTGTATAATGTCCAATATTTGATTCTTTAGCTGGCTCCTGCCACTCTTCACTCCACCATGCTGTGGGACAGCAGCCTCGTCTGTCCTGCCCTTTGCCATTTTGAAGAGCACATTTTAAGCAGGGAAGAGTAAATTACCTGTATGGAGATGACATTTTCATTTAATGTTCACTTTGAAGTGAAAATGGTATCTTCCCTCAACAGCACAAGGCAAAAAAAAGAAAGAAAAGAAAGAAGAAAAAGAAAATCTTTCTATTACCCCACCCTCTTCTCACTCACCCACTTTCTATTTGTCTGAGTCACACTTTCCTTCCCTCCTGCGCTCCCTCTTTCTCTTTCATGAACCCACATGTGCTTTTTCATCATCTATTACCTGCTCCCTCACTCCCCCGCTCTCTGAACATTGAGAATTCTCTCGTTCCCTCTTGTATCTCTCAGCATCGTGCTCTCCTTCACCTCCTCACCCTCACCTCCTGCTGAACACCTTACTTCCTTGTGTCTCTTCACCTGCAATCCGCTTTTCCTTATCTCTGATTTACTCCCTGATTGGCAGACAAGTATCATTTTGGAGGGCCTCCACAAGTCGCTGCCTTCTCATTTCCTGGCTGAAATGGCTTTTCTACTTATTTGCACTGTCAGTGATCATATAGAACATTCCCTGCATACAGCACAGATTCCTATCTCCTCCACAAATTCAGTGGAAAAGAGTGAGGCACTGCAAGTCACCTTTAAGGGATAGTGTTTCAATGTAATTTATCCTGCCTTTTTTGTTTCTGCACCAGAAGTCACCAAATTATTGTCAGAACGTGCACAAATTTGTCAGAAAACTGACCTATAGGAGTCTCCCTGGATGGGTTGTGTGTAGGCATACAGTTGTGTATAGTATCTGATGTCATCATGTCAGCACTGGATGTTAGCAAATTCACTTGTATAATTACTCATAGTGTGTAGTCAGTTTCTGAGAATGAATGTCCCTTTTGGGATTAATAAAGAAAATTATCGTATCGTATCGTATCGTATCGTATCGTATCGTATCGTATCGTATCGTATCGTATCGTATCGTATCTTTCTGTTATCCAGTATCATTTTATCTGGAGCTTTACTACCTCTACCTGTGGACAGCTCAGTGTTAAGTAACTTTTTTTTTTTTTTTTACCTTCAAATGATACCTTTAACTTTCAAGAAGGAGACTGGCTCCTGCCATTGACACGTTTGCCATTGAGTACACCCAGCTGGACTTGTAATGTGCAAGGCAACTTTGCCTGTAGGTTGCCACTTAACAGCAGGATGTCAAGTGACCAGACAAGGGTGACTCTACCAAGTATATGTAGGTGCTGCACTTCATTTTTTAGCCTATTATCATGACTTAACTTAGTGAAGCAATTGTATGACGACTGTATTATTTAGTTGAATGTCATTGTCCTTGTTTTTAACATTTGCTTTTCTTCATATGTGTGCTGTATGTCTGCTTGACAGCTATGTTGCACTATGTGCCCAAGACAAATTTTCCCTCTGGGACAATAAAGTTCATTTGATTGACTGATCGATCGATTGATTGATTTGACACTTGGACTAGCTTTTACTTGTTGGCCTGTGCCTCTGTCAGTGAGTGGGGCTTCAATTTGTGACTTGTATTTACAGCAGTACTGTAAAAGTGAATTATAATCTGCGACTGTAGGGGGCACTCAAGGGCAAAAAACTCAGTCCTTTTTGCAGTAAGTCTTTAAATTCCCATGTTAATCAAGGCATCCCAGAATAATGTCAGTGTGTCCCAGTCACGGCTCAAACCTAAATCTGGTAGAGATGATATGGAATGACCTGAAGAGAGCCACTCACACCTAATATATGAACCATCCTGATATAAGGAATATGTCTGAGCTGATGAATGGTTGTGCCTGCACAGCAGCCACTTGACGAGCTGGTTGGAGGTTATTGGTTTGATGATTTCTTAAAGGTCCATTTGGGTTGACAGTGTTCAGTGAAGTGAACCACAGGTTATAATTGTTTGTTACATTCTATGCCAAATGGCAAAATCAGGTTTCACTCACCCAAGGAAACACTTATTTTTTCCTTCTCATACATTGTACAACTTCATCTGTATAGTTTACTGTTTGTCTTCCAGCAGGATTTGGATCAGCCATTTGGTTTGCTTCATGCTCCAGTGCACATGGTGTGTTGTTGTGACACTGTCACCTACAGTTACGTGTTACACTCTGTACAGCTTTTCTAATACAGTACATTTCTACAGAATACATAAAAGTCACAATAAAAGACAAATAGACTGTCTGAGAGCATCTCTGAATGCTTAGGCACAAGAAAGCTGGTAGTATGTAAGCAAACCACCCAGATTTAAATATTGCTATACAGTATCACAATATCAGTAGCTTCCCATATACTTCTGCATGAGTTATGTTAATAAACCAGCAGGTCAGTTAGTTGGGTATCTAACAAATCATCCTAGTGTGTGTTCATGTGTTGATAAAAGGAGCTATAACAGGAATAAATGAGTTTCTACCTCAGTAACAAACTAACATATAGAGAATGTGCTACACCAAGCTGTTTTCCTACAACCTTACAACCAACTTGACGACACCAATCTTCTTTCAGGCATGCTCCGACTCCTTCTCTGCTTTCCTTATGCAGCATGGAGCTGTAATTTCCACACAGCCAGGTCTCCATTGGACTGTCATCACGGTAGCAGAGGTGGTTACAAAATGATTTATGATTCAACTGCAAAGCCCCCACGGGTTTTACAGAGCACGCTGACCTCTTTTATTGGATTATTACAGTTCTGATGCCTACATTTCACAATGGTCATGATTAAAATGGAGGAGATGACAGAATCACAGTGCATTTGCTTCCACTAACCCACTGGTAGTGAAGGCCATATTGTGTGCTTTTGTCTGTGCTGATGAGGGAGATATTTTCTGGAAGGTAGTACTCACATGTCGTCATCCACCACCCTCCCTGCCCTCAATTCAAGGTTCTCTGTGTCCTCTCCGTGCTCTGCCCCTGCTGAACTAAAGCTGTGAATCCTGTCAGCTTTCCAAATTCTACCGTTACACGCCGGCTCTGTATTGTCACGTTGACACTAATTCCCACTCAAGGCCTGGCTTTAGCCTGCCCCACCCTGGGTGTGCTGGAGAGGGAAAAGTAAGTCATCGTCCATTCTCTGCATCTACTGAGCTGTCAGGTCTGCTGAGATGACAGGATGTGATGAATAGAAAAAGAGAAAGATATCCAGGCAGAGGGTGAATATGAAAGTGAGGAGAAAGAGAAGAGGGGCAGAGAGATGAAAGCACAGCGAAAGACCGACAGACAGACAGGCAGGTAGAAGAGGAGTTAAAAAAGAGAGATGAGAGACCATGGGGGAGAGAGGACAGAGAGGAGAGAGCTGGTTGAAAGGGAGAAAAAAAGACAAAAAGATCAAGAAAGGGAAAAAGTGTGAGAGAGAGAGAGAGGACACGTGGTAAAATAGAGTGAGGCTTGGACAGGAAAGGGGGGTTATTTGTCATTTAGTTCCAGACGAGGTCTGATGGTTGCTCTCTGTGCTTCTGTCAAGCACAGCATCGATATAATGGCTTGATGGATGCTTGGTCCCCGTGGCCCAGCAAACTGCTGCTGTTATAATGGCAAACAGACAAGCCATGTCGGGCCTGGTGTCCCAAGCGACCCAAAAACATACCCAGGTGGTATGGGCCCGGGAAAAAACATCCATCAGCCTCATGGGCTTAGGTACAGTGTGTCAGCTTGATTATTTAAATGGCCTATCTTTGCAATATGTAAAGCACTTTGAGAAGTCATTCTGTTGCTATGCAAATCCATTTTCCTAAAACTCCATTTGTAACATGGAGAATTCCCACTTGTGCAGTACATTTTCATGACTTTCAAGACCACTGGTCCGTGGACCTCTGGTGTACAGTGGTGTTACTGCATGAGATCCCTCACATGCATTCAATAATGCAGTTCCATTGTGGGGATCATTGTATGGAGTTTGTTTGTAAAGTACCTGCAAATTTATCAAACTTAGAAAAGCCAAAGTCACTTTCAGGATTAAAATAGTGCACTTCCAGTCTGTCTTTGGTAGAAAGTGTTTTGTTAATGTTGGAATACAGTTTTTTTTTTTTTTTTGAGCTTTGGTGAGAAATAGTAGTTAGCACCTAGAGAGTATGTCTGTTAGGTAAGAAAAAGAAAATGCATCTCCATTTCATTTCTTTCTTTCTTTCCTCAGTTTGCTTACCATGAACTCTTTGCGACTTTTTTTATTCTATTGTGGTGAAATATTCAGGTTAAAGCATGTGCCATGTTTGATAAATGAGCTCATTCACACAAATACACATCAGGTCACATTTGGTCGATTTAAAAATAAAGCATACCTTGCTTTTATACTGCACTTGTATTAATTTCAGATTTATTATTGTGACACTATCTGTGTATGTGTTAAAATGTCTATATATATATAAAACTTACCTGTTCACATTTTATTAAGCTTTAAGATTCTGCATAAATGAGGGAGTTGCCACGATGACTGACAGGTGAGTCTATGATTGCCATGCAGTGAAAGTCTCAGCTCCACACACAGCATACCTCCCCTTGATTTTGAAGTGCAGCAGGGTGTTTGCCTCAACATTTGGGTCGTGGTATAACATAAAAACCATAGAGTCTTTGAAACTGTAGCAACAAGTTGGAGTCTGGGTTACATGGAAATGAGGTACAAATTGAGTTTGTGTGGAATGCAACCTCTGTGACAGTAACAGTAACTGATCTGAGTCATGGTGTCATAATTCTGACACCACAGCAGCTTAGCTGAACCAGCATTAAGATAAAAGACATACCAATGACATGGCAAAATATAGCAGTCTCTCCGTTATTTGCAAAGACACTCCAATTCAGTCAAAAGTCAGAGGTGTGTGCCATATCCAAAACATGTGCTAAAAACAGAAGTGGATGTGACATTCGATGCTGCTGCTGTTACTCTGCACAGGCGTGTTGTTTTGACAGAACTGTCAAACCATGGGTTTTCTGTCCCATATATTAGAATAGATGGAAAGTCAATCACTATAAAAATAAAATAAAATGGAATAAAAATAAAATCCACTATGAGAAAGTGACAGCAAGAAACCTTATAGTAAACTGTCCTATTCATCAAATAGAGTAGATGTCAGTTTTTCTCCCTTTTTTCAAAGCTTTTGGGAATAAATATTCGTACAGTGGATGAATTACAGCGATGTTTACTTCACAGTCACAGTCGAGCACTATGGATGGTCCTTCATGACCTTCCCAGAATGGAACAAGATCAAGTCCAGCTTTAGCCAGTTGAAGGTTCTCTGACTGATGCTCTACTGGACTATGTGCTTCCTCATCAAGATGTGAGAGTGCAACTTTCAGTGCTGTGATGGTATATTGTATGGCTGTATGTAATTGAAACTGTAAAGATTTTGTTGAGGTTTAATCTTCATGATCAGTCTTGAATATTTATGTGTGTGTGTTTCACTTTTACTTCTTGTATATCTGTAGTTCACACAGTACAAGAGACAACAAATCCAGTCATTAAACTTGAGAGCATGGTCTTGTATTTGCATTATAATAGTGAAATACTGTAAAACTGTCTACTGACCATCACCAAATGCTAAGGCTAGTTGTCAAACGTGTTTATAGATGTTATAGTTGTACCATGGAGTGAAAAGCTGGTCGTCATAGAAAAGGGTGTATAATATAATTTAAATGTGGGGATAATGCTGCTGCTGACAGTCTGTGCTGGAAGACATTCAGTGGTGTGTTTGCTTGATCGCATGAAACGTGTCATAAGCAGAGAAGAAGAAATCTTGGCTCCTTTCTAATAGACGTTGAAAGCTGCAGGAGTAAAGGCGGCCATCCAACAAAAACTTCTGAGGAACCAAACTGGCAGCTGAAATGTCTTTTGTAAAACAGGAGTAAATCTGTGTTACTGGAATAAAAATGATTTGCTGGTTCTGTTTTCAGCAGTGGAGAATTCCCTTTTCCCACTCGTATCATGGGTACTTATCATTATCCACAGCGCTGTATGGATGGAAACAAAGGATATAGTGTTTGTTTTGTTTTTCTCCGGCCAATCAGAAATAGCTGAAGTGCTGTGAAGTGTCTCCTACTTGTTAGTTTCTAAATGACAGTTTATGAAATATTGAGAGGATACCTCATTTTGTCAAGCATATTAAATCACTTAATCCAAAACTCTCCCAAAAGACTTACCACTACTCTGGAGTGTTGCTGTACACTGTGTGCACTTCACTCAGCCAGGGAGGCTGAGCTCTTTTGTGAATGGTGGATCAAAGAAGAAGCATCACATTTCAGTGTATATCAAAGGTGTGAATCTTGTGCCACAACCAGTCATTCATTTGAACAACCATATATGTGGTTTGTTTCAACTTTTTGACACGACCCATTGAGCTGACTCCTGGAGAAAGCATCCTGTTGGTGGCTGGTTGTCATGGTTACAATAAAGAAAACATAGCTCAGCTTTGTTAGGCTCAGGCTGTAAAACTACTTGGTTTGGTTTTGGAAAGGTTGTGGTTTGGGTTAAAATAAGTACCTCCAGTATTACAGGAAGAGAGAAAAAAATCCTCAACCCAATGTTTATGTACATTCACATGTGTTTCACTCTTTCCTTTTCATAAACAAATCAGCCGTACAGCTAGACTCAACAAGGTAAACATTACAAATCGAACACATTCACCCCACTGATCATTCTAAATGGACTTTCAAATAGACCTGCAGGTGTGTATTTGAGTAAGGAAGTTACCTTAACATTCTTCCCTTAGCACCCAGAGGCACCTATGTATCCTTCTACATGTGGTGAATCTGCTGCTGCTTTGTGTTGCTGCTCTTCCTCCTCGAGGAAGTTAGAATTAAAGATCCCCTCCATCTGTTCATCATTTTTCATGTACACTGTGTGGTCAGCCACATTGTGTACTCAGTACCAGCTGCAATGTGACAACTAGATTTCAGCACTGAGATTAAGCACATTAAATGGGTTCCTCGTGTCAGACATGGGTCTGTTTTGCTCCAAGACACACAAAGTGAGTTGAAAGTCGGTGGTGCGCCACAGGTCTGACTGTGAATTTTTCAAAGCTCACACGGATGTCCAAGTGTCTCTATTATTTTCCTCCAGATGGTCTCATTTTTCTTGCATATTCATCAAACTGTGTCATTCAGGTCTTATAGGTTGTTCTTTTTTCTTCAGTTTGCATGAGTGGGCCATCATGTTCATTTGTTTTGCATGGATTGAACTCACATCCACTCACATCTTTCCATTGACCCCCTCTCTTAAATTTGAATAACCAAATGTTTTGGCTGATATTTCCTAGTTTGTTCTACAATAGCTACACTTCTTTCATTAAAGGACAGCCTTGCACTCAGGGTCCAGTATTGATAAAATGTCTGTCTTCTGCCAACTGTAGACACATATAAGCTAAGCGCCAGAAGCAATAAATTCAACTGGGATTCTGTGAGAAAATGTTGTTTCAGTCTAAAAAAAAAAAATTCCATGTTTCATGATTCTAACTTGGCTGCTGGTTGGTTGACTATAAGAGCCCATTTACTGAGAAACATATAGGTGGCTCATTTCATCAGAGAGGCTCATAAAGCTAGATTTGTCACTTAAAGCTACAGGTTGTTAAAATCTAGCAAGAAGGTTGCTAAGCTGGTAAGGCAGTGTGACACACGAGTGATGTCTCACTCCTGCGGTCTGGATTCATACCCTGACTGCTGCAGTAAGGACTGGGCCTCATCCACTGGATGCATTACGGCTGCAGTACCTACTGCTTCCATGTTAATGTGTTTAAACACATTGCCTGAGTGACACACCTGTGTGACACACCAGAGTGACACACCAGAGTGACACACCTGTGTGACACACCTGAGTGACACACCTATGCTCTCTCTCATCTGCACAGTTTTATGACTAGGTTTCAAGCTTGATGTCGACATCATACCAGCAACATCTTATTAAACCTTTCACTAAATGTCTTGATAGACACAAAAAAGTATAAATCTCTAGTTCAGCACCTGTGTCTGAAATTGCAGCAGCCATGGGTTCTAATCTGTCCTGTGGCTTTTTGTTTAGTGTCTTCCCTTCTGTCTCCTTGACTTTCCTGCCTCACTGCATTGTGCCATATGAATAAAAACAAAAATAAATCCAAACCACCAAGTTGAGAATGTATGATGGATGGCACAGTGATAATGGCAGATATGCAAGCAAAGTCTCAGGCAGTTTAGAGGGGAAGACAGACATGTTCCTCTAGCTGCAGTTTAATGGTATCTCCTCAGCACCTCACCTGGAAAGTATTAGAAGATTCTGCAACTTACAGATGTTCCCTCACATGCAAATGATCTGCTTGGTATTATTACGATTCCTGTCCCGTTGACTATATGTTTCCCTCCAGTCTCAGACATGTGATGAAAAGTGAAATTGTAACACAAAAAATACTGGACAAACTGATTTATATATTTCTTTTCCCCCATCTTCAATGGAGGCTCTTTAAAGTCATGGGTTCATCAAAGTCATTATCATAAATCCTCTGGGGAACAGTGTGCTTGAAATTCCATTGCAGTTGACCCACATAATTCACCCACATCTCAGATGTGATCAAAAGCATCATTTGTACTCATCCTCAGAGGGCCATGAATAGCAGTGTATCCAGTCCACTTACTGACAGACTGACAGGTCGTTCCACAAGCCTGAAAAAAGTCAGACGACAGGGGGACCAGGGGCGGGGCTTAAGGGGCAACTAGGAGGGTGGTACTGCAATGAGGATTTTTTATTTTATTTTATTATTTATTATTATTATTATTAGTAGTTTTTTTTCTGTTTTTGGGGGCCTTTATTTTGACAGAACAGCTGGAAAGACACAGGAATTGCAGGGGACAAAGTCCCGGGTCGGATGCCTGTTTATGAGGCATCTGCTCTATCAAGTGAGCTATATGACCCGGTACAATGAAATCTGTTTGAGGAAGCAGGCCCCATATCATGGGATACTGAGCAGATTGTCAGTGCTTTGAGTTGTGTGTCAAATGTAGTAATGCTTGTGAGCCCTGATGCTGCAGGCGTATATGATCTAATGCCATGCAATGTCAGGCTTTATTGAGTTCAGAGTTCTCAGCAGCCCTGAAAATTAAAACCCGACCCGACCCGACCTGACCTGACCGGTGGATGTTGAAGCCTAGACCCAACACAGCCCGACTCATAGAAAAAAACAAACAAACAAACAAAAAAAAACAGAAGCCCGAGGCCAGACCCAAGTCATCTGTACTGTACATATTTTCCAAACCAGTGCATCCGGTTGGGGTGGTCAAGAACTCAAATAGGGTTTCATGGGCCTGATCATGTGCCCCACCCCCTAGCCCAGCTGTGATTCACTCTGCTGGTGAGGGGGATGACGCTTCGTCTCACAAAATAGTTCAGTGTTTGTATATCTTTGCTCAAATTGTCAAGTTTATTGCAGGGTTTTTGTTTCAAGGTGACAAATGTAATAATAATAATAATAAAGACAGGGTTTCTCTGTACTTTGTCTCTGACACTCAGACACTGTTAGTTAAGAGTCAAAACATATTTGATTGTGTAGTTTAAGAATTCCTTATTCTTCAGAGTGCACCACAGAGACATGCTTAATGTTTCACTTAACTGATCCCTGACAGCCCCTCAGGTCCCTGAGGACTGGACGTGTAGATATTAAATGATTACATCAACAGGCCATTAAATCACACCTCTTTACTGAAATTTAACCTATCACTCTTAAGTTGTTAGACTTTCCTCTAAAAACAAGAAGATTGCTTATTTTGTTTTCCATTTCAGCAGATACTTATTTCTCAGCTCTATCTGTGCTGTTTTAATCCTCTGGTCAAATGTGGCCCACAGAAAACAAGTTTAATACCCACTGATACATTAAGTTAATAGATTCCTGTTTTACAAGATTATAATTATGAGAAGAATGTCACTTGCATTTCAAGGTCATAGTTATTCACATAAGTAGCTTTGTCAGTGTTTGTCATTTAACAGATCATTTTAAATCCATATGTTAAATTTATCTTATAAGGGACTCAGTGATGTCAAATCCCCATATGTGAAATACAGTACTCTATGAGACAACACTTAAAAGGCTACCTGGATCCAAAATGGATTATATGAGAGCTACTGTCAAAGATGTGAAGGACAGCATCAGAGGAAGTATCACAAGAAATTGCAGTGACCGTTCTGCAGACAGAGCTGAAAAGTGACAAGATTAATGTGGAGGGCAGGTTGCATAGAGACATGGTATGTATGCACATTACTGAGTCAAAGTCAGTTTTTAAGGAATTTAAAAGATCTAAACCCTGCATTGCTCCACGTCATTGACATGATGATCCAATGTCTGGACTCAGGTCTAACCCATTTGCAGTGTACTTCCCTATTTAGTAGTTAATGTACACAGATGTTGAGCTGTGGCGGCTTTTTGCCCGTGTCTCATCAAAGGGTAAAGACTGTTCACCACAAACATGCAGTATGAAGACTGGGTGAAAAAATTGTACGTATCATGTTGAATTTGAAGATCTGCTCAATATAGAGATTCACTGCATTCACAAAAAACAACTACTCATGGCTGCAAAAAAATGCTGTTTGATTCCAAAATGTCTACGTGTTTTACAGTTTCCTGTTAGTAAAATGCTAATTCCATCGCAAACCATCAAAGGCCCCACTTCAGTGTTTTTACAGGAGGTTTAAAATGTTCCAAAATGTCAATAATTAAATAATAAATGGTCAAATATTAATTGTTGCTTTTACATATCATTGACTAAAAATGAGTCAGAACATGTTCAACTCTAAGACGCGTTTATTCAGAATCAGCTTCTTATCGCAGGTCAACTGACGTGATTGTCCCATTACGTCTCAATGCATTAAACCTGCTGAAGCTCAGCGTCCATTGATTTTAGTGAGGTGGCAGAGAATGTTTTTTTTTTTTCATTGCAGAGAAACATGACAGTCATTGGATATATTCAGCGATGTTGTCCCTCCCACAGATGCTCAGCGTCTCTGGGAGGCTGAATCAATTTTTGATTGACAGCAATTTTGAAATGTGCACCGGCACCGGAGCATTTTCCAGTTTTTGAAAGTGGAGACAGACTGCAGCTCATTACTTGGTGTTTGCTTGGTGATACAGCTCATTTCCATTGTACATATAATACACTTTAAATAAAACACTATTATAGCATCTCTTTTTTTCAGTTTAACATATTTCTCTCATTTCCTTGTTTGAGTTTGATATAGCACTTTGTAGGACAAAAATAAGCTTCCCCTCTTTGAAAGACTAGCAGCCATCAATGACCTCTATAAGCTGATGAAAATGGGAACATGCTGATGTTTACCAGGAGAGCATTCACCAGTTCATGATCTCAGGTTACTGTGTTTATATGCAAACACTGAGTAGCTTTCCTAATCACAAAGTGCAGCTAAGGATGATGGGATTATTTTTAGTTTGGCAGATATTTGGTCAAACCTTTAGATTGCGGCACAAATCGGTGTCATTAACACACATCATCAGACCAGTAATATTTGTCCAAAATGCCACAGCAAGCACATTCATGTTACAACTAAATGGTGGACCTGCCCACCAACACTGCTCATACCACATGCTTCAACCTAATCACTGACCCCATGTTGTACAAGAGAGAAGTTTTTGTGTCTGTACTTTTATGGAATTATTGTGTACACAAAAATGTTTTACCAAACAGAGAGAAAGAGACAGATGGCACCAAGACAGCATAATGTCCCGCATATGGTCTATCAGTGTGAGACATGAGGACTAAAGTGAAGTGAGTGAAAGAGAGGGATGGAAAAAAGGGGAGGAAGCAGAGGTCAGTGCACAGTCTGTTACTTGGGCCTAATTAGTTGCCTTGCAGAGCAGTTAGAGATGGAGAGACAGAGGGAGCCGCAGAGGGAGTGTAAGGCAACAACTCAAGTAGAGTTCTCAGGCAAATTTACTACTGAGCTTCTCACAGCGACACTGCCAATAAAACAAGTTTAACAGCAGCTATTCTCGCTAAGCATTTGGAAATATGTGATTGCAGCAGTTTAAGGGCAGTTAGAAAAGACATGCAGAACCTGACATTTGTAGCCATGAGAAAAACTGCCAAACATCTGAATCACCTCTTAGTCAGCGCAGCGTTTAATGTACAGTGGGGGGGTGGGGGGTGGGGTCTGAGATAGAGAGAGACGGAGAGATGGAGAAATAGAGGGGAAAAAAGAAGAGGAGATAAATTAGGTCTGCTTGGTCATGTATGGTGTAATGTGAAAGGAGCTAAATCAGCAGCATTACTCCCCCATGGCAGAGATGGAGGTGCTGTAAAGAACGTTGTAGCCTACTTCTGAGATAAATTCTGTATTTTTACTGGCAACAAGACAGGAACACCTCCTGTTCTGCGTGTGTTTTCCAAATTCCACCTATAATCTTACTTGAGAATCCTCCCATAAATGTACATGCACACAGATGCCCATGTGTTTTAAAGAGTTACACTTGTAGGCTAATGCATACACAAGTGATGTGGAAGGGCACATTTTCACAGAGTGCTGAAAACGGTCCAAATTTGCAGTGCTAAAAAAGAAAGCTAGGTGAAAGCCTTTGATGCATTTTGGCCGCGCTGTCACCGAAAAGCGGCATCAATCACGACACTTGACAACCTGAATAACCTGCTTGATGGCTGATGACAAAAATAAAACTGCTCTCATTTTTTTATTTCAAAGAGAATTTGGGAATAAAAGTGTAAGCGGGGCAAGTTAGAGACTGACTGATTAATTTAAAAAAAAAAAAAAAGAGTGCAAAAGTACAGACTGTCATTTGAAGGGCATTAATGTGTTATCAAACCTCACAGCTACAGCCTTTGGAAAAGTGTTCTACCACTTTATTGCATCATTATCATGATTCTGTCACTCTAAATCAAAGGGGAGATCAGTGAGGGATTTGGCTCCATCAGTTTCAGCTTGAAATACTGAGACCTTTGTGTATGTCACAAACTCCTGCCATAAACTCCAAACAACTCAAATGTCAAATGTCTCCACATGTGTAGGATGATTTAGAACAGTGCTTCTCAACCTTTTTTCAATGATGTACCCCCTGTGAAATATTTTTTAGCCAAGTACCCTCTAACCAGAGCAAAGCATTTTTGGTTGAAAAAAGACGTAAAACACTGTGTCACCAGTGTCTGATTTATAAAACTTAGTAAAACGTGTAGAAAATTAACTTAGTGATAAAGAGTTATGCACATAAAAATAATTATCAAACTTAAAGCTGGGGTTGGTAATCCTGTTCAGAAACATGTTTTGTTACACTGGGTGAAATGATCCTTCTACCTTCAGAGTAATCAATACATTATGTATCAGAAAAAGGAATGAAAATAATCAGTCCTCTGTGGCAGCTGCAGGACTGACAAAACTCCGACCAATCCAAGCTCTTCGGTGCAAAGAGTAAAAACCAATCAGATGCCTTCATGTCTAGTTCTGTATCCGCCCCCCTCGATCCCTGTCTCCGACGTGTGTGCACAATCTTCGGCTGTTGCCGGAAGAAATCAGCGTACAGAGTTACAGCAGAACGGATTTCATGCTCATTTATGAGCAGTGGCTGAGAAAATGCAGCCCCAGTTACTACTTCCAGCGTTACTTGTAACGGCTCGCCCCGAGAAAAAGGCAAGGAAGAGAAAGCTGGAGGCTGAAAAGGCTGCTAACAAAAAGGCTCTGGATAAAGCCAGAGGTCAAACCAGAGTAAACATCGGTGTTGCTTTTGTGGAGACAACTGAGGGATTTGAAGTGATGCTGAGGTTGCTCTCTTTCTGTTGGACAGGTAATTATATGCTTTGCTTCGCGGAGGATTTGTTATTTTTATGAAATGTGTAACTTTTGCTAACGTAGCTACTTTTGTAGCTTGTATTAGCCTAATGCTAATATTAGCTTCTCTGTGGGTTTAAAACGGGTCGGTGACGCTAGTATTGAATAGATTATAGTATATATATATATATATATATGTATATATATATATATATAGTACTCCTCCTGCCGCTTCTCATTTTCGTGCAGTGCACGTTCCAGTTTGTGGGGGCGTGGCTTGGACGTACACACTGACGGGATGGGGAGGAGGGGGAGGAACTCAGAGGAGGTGCTGTTTTCAGATCTTGCTAGCTCTCTTGCTAGTTCTCCAGGATTACCAACCCCAGCTTTAAAGTGCCTTCCTTTATAATTACAATAAAGATGTGTTTTTAAACCAAATATGAACTCAGCTACAACAGCAGCTTGTGGATGGAAACCCCAATAGAACAAATTCTTGCGAATACTGTCAGAATTTTGCCGGCTATGATTTGCCTTGGCACTTGTTCTTCTGTGTTTTCAGCAGCGTTTCAGGTACTCTTCAACCACGACTTCATTGTTTGAGTTGTCAGGGTGGCAGTGATTGACAGGTGATGCCATGTGGCATGTGCCAGGTTGGATCATCATGACATGGACAAGACTCTGGGGTTTTTAGGATAATGAAATTACATAGCCTTGTGAATATAAAATTCACTTTATCAACTTACACTTATATTTCATTGAAATAGTTAATAAATAATATCTTTAAAGGATTTTTGAATTCATGCTATTTTTTAAGTATTTATATTTTTAAAAATCTCACACACCCCCTGGAGTGCCTTCAAGTACCCCCAGGGGTACCCAAAGCCCTGTTTAAGAAACCACTGATTTAGAAGACTAAATACTTCATCAAGTCTAAATTGTTAATGTGGTTAGTAACCAAATTATTTTGATCTCAGTTGTGCTGTGTGCTAAGTGTGCGCTAGTTGGTTAGGATGGAAACTGCATGACCTCCGGAGACAGCTGTTGGTGAGCAAAGGAATGGAGATCAATGTCATGTCATGCTAGCTATGCTCTAAAACTTTCACATAGCTCCTTTAATTCAATGCTCACATCAGACATAAGTTTAGACTGATGGTCGGTGTCTGTGTCCCACATGAGGAGAAGCACCAGAGATGTGTTGTTGTGGGAAGAGTTGCAAATGCAGAACCATCAATAGCATTAACACTTTTAGAGCCTCATCAGCAGTTGTCATTAAAAATATATAAGGTTTGTATCTGTTTCACTTGTGACCAGTGAGATTCAAGCTGATGAGGTCCATTTTTATTTGATTTGACTACAAGGTCAGCATAAAAGGTAAAAACTTATTGATTTATTTATAAAACTAGTTTATTTCCATTGTGTAATTTTTCAGGGAAATTTATACATTTGTCAAGATTTTATTCCATGGAAATGTTGCATAAATGGATTTCTGGTTCTACTTGTCAGCTGGCTAAATTGACTGAACGTTTACTATCACGTTGAATAGCTACGAGCTTCAGCATTAGCTTCAATTAAAATGTATAAACCCCCACCCTACTCCCTTCCCATCCCATACAAATTTTCATGCACAGAAATGTTCCTTGCCTGTAGTCATGGATATATGAAATACATGTAATCGAAGACATATATTGAGGGATACCCTTTGATGCAAACATCAATACAACTCGGGTGCCTGTGATCAAAACAGTAATAACTGTGAGGTCAAGCTGCAAACAGCTGACCATTAAACCTATCAGTGTTGTGCTGATGGACTGTTGGGTGAGGTGGATGTTTGCTGGGGGCAGCTTGTGTAGTGGAGAAGATACTGTAGATCTGATATAAATAGCAGCATTAGCCAGCTTCACATGTGCCCCCTGAAGAGAAACTACCTCACATATAGAAGCACATTTTTTCCATTGCAAATATATTCTACCACCATGTCAAATGAATAAGTCATAGAGAGAAAGTCTATGCTGATGTCAACAAGCAGAGAAAATTCCCAGGTGTGGTACTTTGCGATTGTTAATGGATTCAATCACGTGTTTCTTCAGTAGCAATCACTTACAGTAGAGTAGGGCTCACTCTTCAAGTCAGTCACATAAGGGATGCCAGCTTACTTTAAAGCTACATAAGCACATGTTCCATCAGAGAACCTGATGCCAACAATCATGTGACAAAACCAAGAATATGGCCACCCTGCTGTGTGCACATATTCCCCTGTTGTAAAGTCTGGCACAGAGAGTTAGACAGAAGATATGCAAATGGTAAAGCTGCCAATCGTCAGCTGCTGATAACAGTTTCCTCTCTGTGGCTGTCACGAGCCACAGGGGGAATCATTTCAGTTGATTACTTTACTGTGTAAGATGTCGTCATTAAGCCAAATCAAGAGGCACAGACAAGAGAAACCAACAGGGAGCAACGAGGAGGAAAAAAAGAAGAATCTGGGGGATGCAAAGATGCAGCAGAGAGGAAAGAGGAAGAAGAGGGAGTGTGTGTGTGTGTGTGTGCGTGTGTGTGTGTGCGTGTGTGTGTGTAAAGAAATAAAACAATTCTGAAAAGTTCATCGAGGCAGGTTTCTATGATGAGTGGAGCTGTGTTGGGCACGACAGTGAAGGATCAAAAGCAGCTACGTGTCACGGGGGCAGACAGCACCTTTTCAAGGCCTGTCAGCCTGGTAACTTTTTAAGTCACACTTATTCGGTTTGCTTGGACAGACACGGTGCTGAAGGAGAGCTGAGGAAGAGACAGCATGGGCACAGCTATCATGTGGAGAGAGCGGCACTGTGGCGGGCACTGAAGCTTTATGCTGCCATTTTTGAGCTGTCAGAGACTCACAGGAGCCGACTGTCACTCAATCGCACTATTTTTTTGGTGGATTATTTGCAGTTGTCTGTCTGTTAAGATGAAGCGAATTAAAACGTCTAAACTGTCTATTACACTGTTGCTGATGCCTGCACACATCGTGGGAAAAATGTTTGTTAAAGGACTGGATCTTATCCATATAACTTTGCACAATTCCCCGCTACAGTAGTGCTAGTTTTAGCGGTTACACTGGTTTAAAATATATCTCTTGGATTCCCTTTTCCACTGATTTTCATGGTGCCCAGAGGATGGATCACACTGACTGTGATGGTCTTCAAGCTTTTCTTCAATTTCCACAGTTGATATTTGTGGGTTCATTTACTATCATCAACATAAATAATGTAATAGAATAAAAAGCTGTGCGTAATGACGTCATGTGTTGTTTTGCGATCATATTGGTGTTGTGAATTGTTTTATTGCAATTTAATGTGTTTCCATTCATTTTTTCCCGCTGCCATTCAAACTTTCGGAGCCGCTGCCTGCATTCCACTGAGCGATACTAACTGCAGAAGAAGAAAGAAACATGGATCGCACAGGCCTCTATTAACAAATGCTAAATATAACATAAGTTATACAAGTGCTTTTGCGTCAACTGGAACACACATACCAATATATCATCAGAAGACTATCCACCCAGCTTTGAGTCCCATGAGACGGTGGAGGCGACCTGTGGAGCAGGAGCAGCAGTGCTCCAAGCAGTTTTGGGAGATTGTTGAAATGTTGACAAGAGAAGTGCGTCCAGGACCAACAGGTGGGTTGCGGAGCAAAAACAATAACAATAGCAGAGATGTACGGCCATTTATGTCGCTGTGTGCAATGTAAATGTAATCGAATTTCACATTTATCCGGCAATGAACTGTTTCCATCAGCATTTCGCCTTTTTATTGATCAAGAGAAAATCCAATGAGATCGACCGTATTTACTTACTTATTTAATCAAATTTGACAGTTTTCATGAGGCATTTTTAAATCGATATTGCTTAATGCAAATAAAAATGTGTGGATGGAAACATGGTTACTGTCTCTATTCCCATCAGAATCAACTACAAACACAAACATCTGGACCTGAAAAATAAACCGTGAGGTGCTAAAAAGGCAGTCCCCATGGACTTCAATAAAAACTCTCCAACTTTACAGCAGAAATAAACATGTTTAAACCCTGGTACAAAAGACTTTTTTTTTTTTTATAACTCCCTTGTTTACATTTTACAAAGACTTACATTTATGTATAACTGAAGGTGTGGACACTTTGAGTGACAGGTGGGTGTCATCACTGTTAGCTCACTGCTTGGTGTGTAGCCACGTGTGCTGGGTGTCACCTCAGCTTAATCGGGCCACCGGACAAGAACTAGTAAATGTCTGCTAACCGGCTGATTAGTCAATGAAATAGAGCAACAAGCCCAGATGCCACATCATTTTGCCCAGTTTTAGATCAGCTGAGAGTTAGTCAGAGTCAAGTAGCACCAAGATGGTGATGGTGGTGCAGCTCACTCATAGCTTAAAAACAGCTTTAGACCATTTATTATGCAAACCTAAATGGGAGTGACCAGTGGTGGAAGAGAACATGAATACATTATTAATGAGAGAAATACAGCTGGTTGATCTTAGAGAGAGAAGGTTCATCTTCATGAATGACGTGATGTTTATGAATAATAATAATGTTTCATATTATTAAATAGGCTGTTTATTGTTATTTTTCCATGCTGCATGTTCAATAATTCAAAAACACACAAGGTCAGTCACACATTAAACAGTAAAAAAGGTGTCTGTTCAGTGTCAGTGGTGTGTGACGTGAGCAGGATTATGGATTGTTAACGTAACCCTCTGAAATCCAGGAAGGTGTTTCTGTTGCTGCTGTCTGGTCCGTGGATTATTACACTTTTTTGAGTTTCTCTTTCTTATAGTGTGTCACATAAGGTTTTGTGAATGTAAATGGTCTACAGAGTCACAAGGCTTAAAGTTCACACCAAACTCTGTCAGGGCAAAAACCCAACTTTCTCCTTTGAATGAATACTTGATTGGAGCTCCAGGCCTCATTTCCTGGACCTACTGACATCAAACTGTCCCTCAGTGCTGGAACCTGGACACCCCCTGTGAGCTGGGCTCACCTCCACAAAAGGCACAGATACATTAACTGCTCCCAACACTTAGAGCAGTTTGTTTCTAGACAGCTTCAGAAATCATGCATAGTTCAATTCTTGATCCTCAAACAGAAGATGTGTAACCATGCTGCCAGTTCTTTTTAACCCAGCAGTGATGATGATTGTAATCTGCATCACTGCAACAACTCAGAACAGCATGAAGAGACTCTGAACCTGGAAACCAAAAAAAAAAAAAAAAAGTAATAATAATAACAGTCTGATATCTTTGGTCCAAACAATGATCCACACATTGTTCAACGTTTCCATGATTATAAATAAGTTGTATACAGTAAGTCTTAAAACTTCAGTTGCACTGACTCATCAGACATGAACTACTTCCCACTGTTCATCCTTAGGCAAAAGAGTGCAAAGACTCACAAACTTTGCTAAGATATATATATATATTTAGATATTATATTATATTGCAGTTATGTGATCGTATTGTTACAGTACATTTCACTTTGTTGAATATCACTTTTGGACACATTTGTAAGGAAAACTACCTGTAGGTATATGTGTATTACTTTACTGCCTGCCCTACATGATGCCAATCAATCAGTACAGGTGTCCCACAGGGTTGTGTCAGCTCACCGGTCCTTTTTACACTTTACACTAATGATTGTACAAACAGCCACTCATGGGAACCTAGCTTTTAAATTTTCCGATGATACTGTCATCCCCAGTCTACTGCAAAAAGACTGTATTTTCTGTGCAGACTGAGAGTGTATGGGGTGGACAAAAGCACCATGTTTTTATTTTACCAGTCAGAGAGCCTATTTAGATATGGGATGTCATCCTGGTATGGCAACCTCACTGCAAAACTAAAAACTACACTCGCTCCTCTGGTGCACATGGCCATGAAGGTGATAGGAAAAAGAGACTATCAGACCTTGCAGTCTATTTATGAACAAACTGTTCCATCCCATCCCATATTCTTCACTTAGTATACTCCTACCCTCGGGCAGACGATATATAGTCCCTCACTGTAAACTCAATTTTAAGAATTCATTCATTCCAACCTCCATCAAATTCTTTAAAAATGTTGACTGAGGCTGAAGTTTGTGCAATAATTTTTATAGTTCTTTTATTAAGGTGATATGTACACATACACTGTTTTGGGCAGTTGTGTCAAACATTCTGTTTTAATAATGTAGCAGTAATGTGATAGTTATCCCTAATTCTACTGGAGAGAGCAGCAAAAAGTGCCACTGAGCTTCAGCTGCAGAAACATTAAGGAACATGTTGCTACTGCACAACCTGATCAGTGAGTTGATCCAGAAGACATTTACCATCATACTGAACTACAAAAACTGCATACACACATTATGAATTCATATTCACGTAATAATACCTACTCATGTGTTATGTTGACGTTGATGTGTTGACAAGTGGTGTGGCTCCGACCATACAAATAAACTGTCTGAGGATACACACACATTCATCATGTGGTGTTGTTTTAAATTCTGTTGTTAACTTGGTAATATCTGAATTTATGTATAGACTGTATGTATACATTTTATGTTGCCACTGGTGCTCACCACTATTAGCTTGGTCCTAACCAGTATCTTGCACTTCATTTCATTTGTGCAAAGAGACTGGCCACTCTCCACTGAGACATGTTTACTTCCTGGTAGGTGTTTAAAACTACTGGGTCTCCTTTTACCCAATCACTAACATTTGGTTGTGATGCATGTCATGTGCCAGAACACAATGACGCTGCTGCATGCTGTAAAACTATGACCGATCCCCAGCAGGGCAAAACCATTGTGTCAAAAATGTACAGCATTGAATGCGACATGTATGAAACATAGTTCATGCAACCATATGTAAATTGAGAATTAGGACAGAAAAACCTTAAATATCTTTACTCAACAAGGCACACAGACGCACCAAAAGGCATGCAGGGCTGCTGTATTTTTTTTTTTTTGTGTTCAACTGTGACGTACCTGCTCTTGTTTCCTAACCTCAAGCACAGCCGATTACATGCAATTACAGCTGACTTGTTTTCCGCCTCAAAAAGGTTGCCAGCTCTGTTGGAAGACTGGCAGATGGAAGCAAATCATTAAGCAGTTTCAAGCAGGTAAACATAACCAGAGCCTGAGAAGAAATAATTTTCACCGACAAGCTTGGACGACTTCATTCAGTTGTAGCTTGAAGGAAAAGTGTGCAAAGAAAACAGCCTGTTGAACCAGGCCGACCAACGACATACACCACTGATTAATGTAACTGTTTGGACACTCACTAATAAAGCATCCTTAATAAATGAGTGATAGAATACAAATGAAGACCTAAGCCATCAATGATGGTTAATGGATATAATAACATTGTTAATATCATTTACTTTTACTTTGCTTCTATTGGTGTTGTTTAATGCAATAGCTAAGTTTTTGAAAATTGTGTTTACAATGATTCAACAAGTAAATGCACAAATTAACAGATAGTGGGAAATAAATGGAGATCAGGCTTATAATTTGTATTAGTTTAAACAAGATGGAGAAGTACTAACCACTACTGCCAGAAAGCTATTGTAATCTATAATTAATTGAAACCTTTAGTTACAATTGATAGCTGTCTGAAGAATAACAGGATGTCAGAGAGTGTGTAGCATCTCTGACATCCTGTAAGAAGTCAGCACAGTGGAGTGGAGTCTATCTCTTCACAGCTTCTTTACCAGGCTGAATAATGTCAGAAGTACCATCAAAGCTATGAGTGGGGGATTCACTTGTCAAGTAAAACGTCATGTACAGAAAGCAAGAAGCTGTTGTTTTTGTCTATTGATTCTACTCAGGGGAACAGTTCCCCAAACTTCCCCATAGTTCACCTGGGAACTCAAAGTGACAGTGGATGTCTTGATAAGTCATCAACAAAGTCAGCAGCAGATAATTCTGCAAAACTCTGTTTATTTACATCCAGTGCATGTTCCTCATGCTAACACTGGCACTGAAAGTACAAGTAGGAAAGTACAACAACATCTAAAGAATGAGAAAAAAAAAAAAAGTTGTAAAAGTTTCCTTCTGTTGCTCCCCTGGGAGTGTGTGAATCCTGATAAATGGCCTCATGTGATGTCACAAACAGGAAAAGTATTGTGGGTAATGTTGACAGCAGAGGCAGATGCAGCAGAGTATGGTAAGTTCAAACTCTCGTAGTCACGTAGTAAATCTCCACTAACAGATAGACTTGATGTCTTACAGAACAAACACAATTCAGTATGAGCTGTCCTGCCTCTTTTCATTTTTACTTTATATACAGTTTTATGGATATGTGGTGCTATACTGAACAAGTACAGACACAGAGCTGTTGTTAAACTGTCCAACAAATTTTGTTTCCTCTCAGACTAACTGCCAGACACAAGTATTGTATCTCAACATTGATCAAATTTCATCTTCTACAATGAACCTTATTTAATATAAAACTACAGACAACAGAGCCAGCAGTGAATTACTACAGAGCTGGCAGATATAAGATTGGCAGGGTGCTGGGACGACAGTGCACAATGAGTGACCGGAGTGAGGGCTGCTGAAGGGTGGCAGCACAGTATCAGATTTCCAAACAGTTATTTGGATAAAGTGACATATATTCCGACTCTAAATGTTCACTAAATGATCTCAAAACTTCATGAAGTGATGTAATGCTTAAATTGAAGAGTGGTTCAGTACTAAAGTTGAAGGCAACTGGACTTTTTTCCCTCAGCTCATGAAGACATTCTGTGTCTCCCCTGAAAAGCTTCTTCAGTTCTAAAACCCAATGTGAGTCACTGGAACAGTAGCTGGGCTGACACTGAGGATGTCGCAGAAGTAAACATAAAAGGGCAGATTGAGAAAAACCATAACTGACACTGAAGAAGAATGCATGGAATAAAAAGAATGCCTCTGCTGCTTCTTTTTAAAACCTTTTAAACATTGGGTGATGTGACAGGAGTGAGCACAGACATCTGTGTTCAGTGTTTGGTTTGGGTTTGATGACTTAACTGTAGGTGCATTTAATAAGCAAGACACCGAAGTAGAGGTGAGATCTTCTCCTGCATGAAAGTCACACTGTTACTTTTTACTTCTCCATGTGGGGTGCACTGTTTCTTGCTTTGGTATGAAGCCAGCGGATATAAATCACAAAATGTGGACCTGACCCATGCAGTTGGGTTAAAATTTGGTGACAGAGATGCATGTAACAAATGATTCACACATCAACTTGATTATCAAATCAATTAGCAAGGCCTGAAATCCTGAAGCTGAACATATTTATTCAGATTTTCTCTCATGTTCGTCACCCGTCTGTATCTGTGTCATAAATCTGTCAGCAACCTCACTTTGGCTTCACCCAGCTTTGTTTCACTCTCTCTCTCACACACACACACACACACTGTTCTGTAGAAAATTACATTTTCTTAAAAGCACTTGGTGGCTGCTTTTTTCTTGTATTTTAGCCTATGCAATGGAGGATGCTGGCATGGGGTCTGTGCAGCTCAGCAGGGGGAGGCTGTTAGGGGAGGAAATGAGGGAAACAGCTGGGCAGTCACACAATGCATATCATCTTGCTGAGTGTGAGCCTCACATGGCACTGGCTCAAAGTGTGGCAGGGTGGAACCGAGGCTGTCAGCAGCGTGGACAAGATGGTGCACAACCGTGTCCCTCATGTTTATTTGCAGTGTTTTTGATATCCAGGAAAGCGCAGTAGTGTTGGTTTGGTGATAGGTACTATGAGCCGAGTGAATACCTATGTCTTTCCACTACTGACTTAATACTTACTTAATAAAAAGTCTGTTTTGTCCTAAGACTGGCCGATGGTCAGTGCAAAACTCAGTGACTGGAGTTTGATGAATGCTATTTAATAAGTTACTATGAATTTCATAAACCTTAGCACTAAGAAAAGCTAAGGTAAATGAGAGAAATATAATATTTTTAAGTCTCCTCAGAGTGCAGTCATGGGTTCCCCCACACATCACTTTCACTCAGGTAGGGAACACCATCATCAGACCAGCACTTAATCAACATACATCACACCAAAGACGCCCTGTGAGGAGTCTGACCACACCACATGTGTTACACTGGTGTTGAAGTGTATTAGGTCATGTGTATTTGTGTGAGTGTGTGTGTGTATTGATCATGATACTGGGGACACTTCACTGCTCGTACATCGTAGGTTATGTTAGGGTCATATCACGGGCAATTTCTACTTAAGATACTAAAATGAGTTAATAGCTATGTGGTTGATTATGTGGGTGAGGGGCCAACCTGATGCCATAGTGAAGAGGACAACACTGTAACATACACACACACACACACACACACACACACACACACACACACACACACACACACACACCAAAAGGTCTCTAAATGTAAACCGATTTAATTAAACAACAAAGGAACAAAGGACTTCTGAGTGTAATTTCTGTTGTATAATTTGCAGAGGTTTAAAGACAGCTGCCTGACACACACTGAGGGACAGAGCTGGACTATGCTAAGACACCCAGACAAACTCAAAACAAACTGATTACCTTTTTTTTAAAAGACCTGCATATATTTACATCTGCACATGCAAAGAATGCATGTACTTTTTTTTCTTCTACATAAAATCCTTCTAAAACCTTCACCTGTTTATACAGCCAGTGAGAGGTTTGGACAAAGATTTATAGAGTGGGAAAGTTGTCTCGGACCTTTGGACCCCACTATGCATCACTTTGTTCTATGATGTCAAACACCTTCTCTTTGGTGAGATTAAATATGACCAAAATGCTTTTGAGTGTGACATCAATGTGTGGCCTTTACTTGTTTTCTTTTACCACGGGGTGGTAAAGATGATATTTATCTCAAGACTGACTTCTTGACAGTGTTTTTTTTCTGAGTTTACATAGTCAAGGCTGTGAAAGTTGAGTGAGTGATGGTCAAGCCTTCAACGCATGGGGTTACTGTGCGATAAACATCACATAGCAGGGGAATCAAAAGGCCAGTGAATGGAGGCAGGAAGCGAGAGGAGAGTGGCCTTCAGTGCTTGCTGCATCATTGGGGTAATGGAGAATGAAATGATGTCTGTCCGAGGTCATCACAGATGGAATGAGTGCAGATAAAAGAACCAATTCTGGGAGTAGCCATGTGAAGAGACAAGGCTGAGTCAGTGGAATTCATGTTTACCTCAGAGCACAGATGTCTGTCTTAACGATACAAATGAGAAACAAATCTGCTGGTGTCATGATGCTACAAACAAGCGTGAATATTCTCAAGATCACAATACTGAAGCGACTCTTTATTCAAGGACGTTCTTGTTAGCTCTTGTTATTTTACAATAACTGAAATTGGCAGATTTTGTTATTTTGTGTTTTGATATGATGATATATTCCTGTGAGGTATGTGAATGACACCAGAAGGAGAAGTGCATTCAGCAAATGATGGAAATCAAAGCACAACCAGTGGAGGAACATCAATACTCAGCAGAGAGTAAACAGATTGTCATTACTACATTACTGTTTATTATTCAGCTAACTTTGACTTTAACTTTTTTATTGGCGCTAACTAAAGCTCCAACAGGTTTTATTACCTGTGACTCAATGTGTCTCTTGTCTTACATCAACCTCCTCACCCTGGTGATCCTGTTATGGACCTGATTGGATTGGAGATTGGAGAGCTGGATTTATTTAACTTCAGCAAATCATTTTAGCACAACACACATTCCCTTTCTTTCACATCAGAGTCAGTGTCTTTTCAATCCTTTGACTCCACGTAAGTTCATAATTTTCATGTTTTGTTTTCTATACACTCACATCTTTTCTTGCACTGTTTCTATGTCAAACTGTCCTAAATAGTCAATAGCATTTCTTTGGTACTTTATTCATTGTTTTCAGGTCTACAAAACCAAATATTCTGTGTGAATGACATTGACAAAATAGCTGAAATGAGACTTCTGTATCAGTACATGTATCTGAACCACTTTGAAGTGGGCCTATGTTATCTTTCATAGAATTTACAATAGTTTCAACTCAGATGTCAATAAAATGAACCCTCAACAATTTTCAGCTCCATTAAGGCACCTCCACTCATTTTCTTAACAAAATACTAACAAATACCGATTTGACTGAGGTTTTTTGTGTCATTTGTCCTCCATTAAATAGCAATAAATATGAAGATAGTAATGGATCCAATCATATATCCAGAACAAGTTTTGCTTTTACTGTGCACTCACATCCATTTGGCTTCAAATATTTAGATTCCACAAAGTCAGACATTTTGAGCAACATACAGAGGTTTTATTGGGAAGTGGCAGATGACAAATTGATGTAAAAACTGTTAAACTGAGCTATTTGCTATTGTTACATTGTTAGCATTTCCAATTGTTAACCGCTACCAGTCTTGGAGAAACATGGAGTTCACCATCAAATTTCATCCCTGTACTCACCAACAGCTGTCTCCAGTGACAGAAAGCAACATCAATATTAACTCATGCTCCTATGTCTTATGTCCTATGGGGGGGGGGGCTCCGGCTGCAGCAGCAGCACAATTCATCCTATTCACCATTTTTCTACCACTTAAATGATTTTAGAAACATTATTTTAAGGTTGAGAAACTACAAAATGTCGCTTTAACATGACTGTAATAGTCAGCCAATGCAGGGTCTGAGATTGAGCTGAACAGCAGAGATAGTTCTCCTGCTGGCGACCAAGAGAGAAGTGACTGCTTTAAACCAGGGGATAAGTAAGCCTTGTTATCATCATCACCATAAGTATTATTATCTGTACTGCTGTTGTACTCACTAAGGGTGAATTGCCTCATACTCTGTAAATCTCAGACAAAAAGAAAATATGTCATTCTTAAAGTAAAAAAAAACAAAAAACAAAACAAAACAACCCTCATGTAAATTTGCTAAAAGTGTTCAACTACTGCATGTCCACAGGCTGCTATTTTGCTTGTTTGCCGTTCTGATGTGTTCTTTTCTTATGGAGATGAAAATTAAATGACATTTTCCTGAAATGACTCATGTACAAGCAGTAGGAGAATATGAAGCAGGATAAAGGCCATCTCCCTTGTGGGCAGAAATGATCAAGTACACTGCTCACATCAACTGCTGAGCTGAAGAAAAGATGTGAGCTAAAGGGACAAACAGCAATAATTATGTCTGTGCCCACAAATACGCTTGTTAAAATCTGTACAAATCACCCACTGCCTGGGAACTTCAATCAGCATTCTCGACAAAGCACTGATGTTTCCCACTTGCCACCCATGCTTTTATGAAAAAAAAAGAAAAAAGAAGCAGAGAAACTATTTATCTCTAACGCTCTTGCTGCGTGTTGTTATTGTATTAATTTGGCTGCCAGATATTCTCTGTGCTGCAATAGTCCCCAATCAGCTCTTTCAAAGTCAATGTATTCTCGGCCTTTCTATAATTTTCATGTTAGTCTCCATCACTAGCCTCACCAATAAATTAGTCCTGCTCTCAGAGAGAAGTCCACGCCTGGTAAATTCTCCCCACACCCTTCGCGGAGAGACAAAGAGAGTATCTACAGAAGGAATATATGAGCATCGATTGGCCCTCATGGCCACGTCTGGTCTCCACAATAGCACACTATTGATGTGCTGGAATTGCTTTTGAAGGCAGACAGATTGATATAATGGTGAGGTGTGGGCCCTTATGGGTTGGGCTGCCAGCACTGAAGTCTGATTGACTGACCTTGGGTCAATGTAGCCATTTGCATCAGCCGCTCTTTGGTGTTTGTGCTGAGGGCGCTGGGCTGGCAGACATGCAGAGTCCTCTGAGAGGGGCTGGAGTCCTTCCCTGAACTGGTGTCTAAACATGAAATGGACCCTTATTACTCTCACAGTTGATTTTTACTGCAAACAGGTTAATGCCATTGATTTTGTGTCTGCTGTAACCTGTAAAAACTGATGTGATGGTGCAGTCTGCCAGCAGTGAATCTCCTGCCTCAACACAGGAACTCTAGCTTTGTATCAGTTGCTCTCTGTTTGCTGGTATAATTTCCTTCTGGGTGTAAACACCTAGATATATTGAGAGTCTAGTGTGGACACCATGCTGAAATGAAAATAAAATAAATTAATAACAGGTCTTTGACCTGAATGAATTCAGCAACACAATGATTCTATGTTTCCTTTGTGAACATGATTTAATCAAACAAACTTGTACATGTTTAGATGATTCATATCAATTAATAAGATTGAAAATGTTGTCATTGAGTTTGGTCACCACAGGAAATGAAATGCATTCAAAGGGCCCAGGAAATGTGATTGGACAGCCAGGACAGCAGGAGTTCAAATTCAGGTAATCTCATCTCCGCTATGTTGCTGTTTTCAAATAGGAGGTAGTTTAAGATTTACCACCATTTGTGGATAAGTCCACTGTATATACTGTATGCATTAACTTAACCCAAGACTTTGTTCCCTGACTGTACTGCTGGGTAGTTCTTCTAAGTGCTCTTGTAAGGAACTTTTTCTTTGCTGTGCTTGCGCAACACCACTCATATTTGTGCGGGGGGGGGTGCAGATATGAGTGTTTGCTGCAAACTGGGAAAATTGATCTGCATCACTTCCTCCCTGCTCTGTGGCTCCTGTAGAAATGCCGAAGTCTCTGTGTGAGACACTTCAGATCAGTGATGTGTCTTAAAAACTTATTTTGAAGCTCTGTTCACCCCCCCCCCCCCCCCCCCCCCCCCCCCTCCCCACTGCAGCCACAGTGTTTCTGGTTGAACAGCAGAGCGTAGAGCAGGTGACAGGTGTGTTTACGGTGTCTGTCTCTGAGGCGTCACAGCAGGAAAATAGGTGAAAATTGGCTGTTGAATTTACATCAGTGTTGACTGGAGCTGGAGACGATGGATACCGATTAAATCCATTTCCCTGACGGCATAAGCCCAATGTTAGCGTGTCTTGGTGGGGTTTTACCCGGTGGAGAAGGTGTATTACTGAGTGTGTGTGGGTGTGTGTGCGTTTGTGTGTGTGTGTGTGTGTGAGAGAGAGAGAGAGAGAGAGAAAGAAAGTGAGCAAATGAACAAAGCAGCATTCTTAAAACCAGACTCAAACTGGATTTAAAATTGTTTCCAGCTTGTCATTGTGTCAGACATAAAACAATATTACAGTAGATACTGAAAAGTGAATGTCTGCTCTATCTTTGTTATGTGCTTTTGTTGCATTGATATGATCTATGATTGAGATATTCATTGATTGAGGCGTATGGTCTGAGCTCACCTCACTGACCCTGGAGGCTTTCATTCCTGTTTGCACAGCGTACACTCTCAAAGGCTTTATAGTGGTGAGTGCACTCACATTTCTTCTCTGTCGTGTGGCTGTGTAAGCTTTAACACATCTACATTTACTTTTAGCTGTCAGAGGTACATTTCCAAAAAATATGAATTATAGATGGAAAATATCAATGGAGCGTGAAAACAGTTTGTGTTTAAAGACCTATCTATTCATTTGGAATGGTTATGGAAAATCATAGGATGATTTTGTTGACACACAATTCATTGGTAAAGGAGTATACCAGAAAAAGCTGTGGTGCATTTATTTTTCATCTTCCTCCTTCCATCCTTGCATCAGTTTAAACATTGTCTATATTTCCTTATTTATCTTCCAGTCTTACACTGTGATAAAGTAGATGTTTAACCCTCCTGTCATGTTCATCCAGCGACCCTTGCTTTAGTGTTCCCCAGGTCAAATTTGACCAGTCTGCTTTAACTGCTCTTAAATTAACACAAAAACCATTAATCACCACCATTTTTTTAAACACTCTTTGTAGCTGTGGACAACGTCTCAGAGTAGTAGTTAACATGGATAACTGCAGTGAAAATACAAATATGCACTGAAAATGTATTACAAAATGAACATGTAATGTAAAAAAGAAATGGAAAACAGAGAGAGAGAGAGAGAGAGAGAGTGTGCGTGTGTGTGTGTGTGCGCGCGCGCATGTGTGCATGTAAATTCATGCACATGAGTGGCCTCAGTGCCCTCTTCATCCTGCTCTAAAATCTAGTCCAGAGTCTCTCTGAGAGATTACCACTTGGTCAGTTGCCTACTCATTGAGTAAAAGGGATGCAAGGCCAACTCAGGGCTCCAGACTAACTTTTTTTTACCAGTAGCACAGCTCTTAACCCTAACTTAGAATTTTAGGAGAAAATTTAGGGGCGTACACCATAAATCAACTTGTAAAGCAAATATTCACATTTTCTTTTCATTCATGATCCTCACATACATTGACCTGCCACCTGTAATGACAGATTCCAGATTCTTTGAGTCGTCCCTTCCATGTTTTGCCAGTGTTATAAAACAACAACAACAACAACAACAACAATTGAAAATTCACTCTTGCTCATGCAAGTAGATAAAAATTTACTTTCACTGTGTCAAATTTTAGGGGCAAAATGCCCCCCTGAAACATCAAACTATATTTTGGATGTCTGTGTGAAGATATGATACATTGATTAGTCTGGAAGGTTTGATTCACGTGGGGGGGTGGGCACTAAAGCACGGGAAAGAGATGGGTTCACAAACACCTGTCTAGTCTGTGTGAAGATATGATACATTGATTAGTCTGGAAGGTGGTTCACGTGGGGGGATCGGCACATACGCGTGGGAGAGAGATGTGTACCTGCAAAGGACATTGTTCAGTCTGAAATGTGTGTGTGTGTGTGTGTGTGTGTGTGTGTGAGTGTATGTGTTGGGGTGGTGTATATGTGGATGTTTTCTCATTTGATGGATGAATATAATCTGGATACCCATTCATTTCCTATGGTGGTCACTTTTGACTGGGAACACCACAGGTGTAACAAGGTTGACTAAACCACTCAAAATTCAATGAAAGTGGTGATCATCACTTTTATATGTTCAAGTGCACAGTGTCATACAGTGTGAAATCATAAGGCCTTGACGCAATCAGATGTTAAACAAAATATTTATGAGTGTGTAAAGTTATAAATCAGTCAGATTTGACCCAAACACGACACTATCACGACACTATGTCTGCTGTCACCTCTAACCTTTTGCCCTCATCCTCTTATCTTCTCTAATTCTCCTATTCAGACCCTTTAGCTAAAATGATTTGAGTGTTTTCATAGTTGTTTGAGATATTTAGGTTCATTGACTATTTGATAAATTGTCCGATTATTTGGATTAACAGTCAGAGAACCATAGTTACAACTTCACACACTCAGTGGCTGCTTTGTCACGGTTTGTCTCACTGCTCATATCTTTCACGAGTCAACTCACTTCATGTAGACCTGTGATTTCACTCATTATTGTGCATCTTTTATTATTTCATGTTATGTTCTTTCTTTCTAACTAACCTTTTCCTCTGTGAACCTCTCTTTAGTGTTGGTGACAGCTAGTTTAAGAGCAGCTATCATAGATGTATTGTATACCTGCCTCTGTCTGTCCTGTACAGGGCATGGAAATGGACATTATTGATTAAGCCATTAAAGGAAGGGATTTATGTTGATGACATTGGGGTTGTCCTTGGAGGTACCAATGTGTTGAAAAATTTAACATTAACAAACAGCGAAAACTATTCACACAAACATCACATCTTTTGTTTTTTATTGATATAATGTCGTGAGCTCTCTGAAGATGGTATATGCACAGTTGACCTTAGGAGTAAAGAACTTGACTTATACCTTATTCACACTGTACCATGTCTGGTTTAGGTTCGTTAGGTTATAGTTAGGTTACAGTGGCTTCATTAATGTCAACACTATTTTTTTTTTCCCTCCAGTATTTTTGGGGGCTTTGCCTTTAATTGACAGGACAGTTTAAAAAAAAATGGGAAGACAGAGAGGGGGAATGACGTGCAGCAAAGGGTCATCAGGGGAAATTGAACCGATGCCGCTGCAGTAAGGACAATAGCCTCTGTATATGGAACACCTGCTCAACTCAGTGAGCTATAAGCCATTCTGTGTAATGCTTATGCTGTTTTATGCATTAAATGTTCCTGTTGAAACACTGGGGACAGTTGATGTAAGGTTACATTTAGCACAGTTAACTTTTTTTGTGTTTGTTTGGTTTTACCTGTGATTTCACTGTGAGTGCCCAGTTATTCATTCTGATTCCTCTATGAAATCAGTGTCATCTGTGAGACTATGGTAGCTGTGTAAAAAGGTCAATATAACAACACTGTAAACACAATTTCAGAACACAAGTCTGACAATTCCTATTTCTTACTTTCTTACTATTTTGTATTTGCACACTGATATATGGGACCGTTGTCTATAATTCATTCGTTCAGTTGATAGATATGTTTTTGAGCTGTATCTTAGGCTTCTCCCTGGAGCTCTAATAACATCACATCATTGAACCAACTGGTTTTCTGAGTCGTCTAATAGAAATAGAGCAGATTTCAGGTAAACACTTAATCCTGCAAGGTTGGATGGTCGGTCCTGGACTGGTGGATGCTTGTAAAGCTCACTTTCTGATTACAGACTCGGAATGAACATTTTGATACACATGTAGAACCTATTCACGTCACCTGCTTTTAGTTGGAGCCACATACTGCTTTATTATGTTTTGCATGACATGTGTTGTTAACTGGTGAGTCTCATCTCAATATCAAAACTAAAAAAAATGACTCGGTCTGACTAAAGGACGCAGCCTCACTGCTCACGTCAACAGTGTTTGTGTCTTTGAGTGATCGCTGCTGTTTGTTGCTCTCAGCAACTTTTCACTGTTTTCTTGTTTCACTTTCCTCTGCCAGGTCTGTCTGTCTTCCCGACTGACAAAAAGAGAAAGAAATTACACCAGGCAAGAACCAATATCTCCAGCGGCAAACAACCATAGTAGGTGGTCCATTTTTTTCCCCTCCAAAATGAAAGGACAGAATGAAAGCTCTGACCTTATATGTGGTGCTCCGTGGAACAGAGCTCTTGAGATTGTTTTCAGCTTCAGGCGCTTTACTTTGTCTCTGCGAATTTCTCAGTTTTTATTTTACTTTATTTACCCTCTTTTGATCTCTGATCACTGCTACACCCAGTGAAGAGCTGCCCATGGCTAGATCTACTTCTGGATTACTCTTGATTCCTCAGGGCTCGTTTCACTTGTGTGATCTTTATACCCTCTCCTCTTATTTAGCTCATTTTACATCTAGGGGAAAAAGAAAGTTTCCTTTTGGTCAAGGTGTTCTTTAAAAAAAAAAGTTTCCTCACCAGACGTCTATAATTCTCATATTGCAATAGTGGATGTGATGCCATGCGTGAGGCTGCTGGTGTGTTGTGATATTTTTAAAGTGTATGAGGAAATACCTTGAAACAAAGTCTTCACTTAAAGTAAAAGAGGAGAACTCTCTGCAGGTTTCCTTGCACAGCTTCACTGTCTACTGTGTGCGACATGTTGAATGACGGCTCTTATTTTACGTGAGAAAAATACGTATTTGAAGGTGTAAGCATCCTCAGACATGAGGCAACAAAAGAAATCAGAAATAACATCTGCTCCAGGAGGGCTGTCTATGATTTCATGCCAGGACATGTCTGTGTCAGGCTGCTAACCAAGTTCAAATTCACCACTAGTTTCCCCGGTAACAGGAGACCAATGCGCGTCTGCCATGTATGTGTTTGTTTCTGTTTTTGCATTTGCAGGTATGTTTTGTGTGATAAAAAGTGTTTGCTCCTAAGTAATCTATCCATCACAGTGGTAACACAGGAGTTTAGGTGGCAGCCCATGTAGTTTAGATTCTGTCTGTGTGCATCCAGGTGAAACTGACTGTTTCTTGCACTAGACAGACTGCAGGCTCACACTGTGTGTGGTTACTGTGAAAGCAGCATGTTGATCAGCAGCAATCTGTCAATTTCCCAAAATAGAAAACAACAGCAACAGCAACTTTGGATTCAGGGGCCAGAATCTATTGTTGGATGTTAGCATTCCCCCATTCAAACAGGAGTATATGACCAAACAGCAACTTCATGCACCATCCTGGTCTCCTCTCTTTTCCAGGATGTCTCAGTTAAGTTTGTGAAAAGAATCCTGGTTGTTTATACTTCTTCGTGTAAGAACGATGTAGGCAGATTTGTGTTTGCATACTGTACATTATTAAGATAAATAGCGGGAGCACTATAAGAATGGTTCTGGCCCTGTACCAATTGTGTGAAGCCTCTTTTTGCTAGTTTTCATGGTAACTTATGTAAGCTGTATCCTCTCTAAACTTGTTCCAGTGGTTTCTTTTTTTTTTTTTTTTTTTTTTTAGGAAGGGGGGAATTATTTGTTTCCTTCAGCTGCCTTCTTGAACACTGTATGCAGTAATGCTATCCTTGGGCAGCAACTCCAAGGTCGCATTGATCACACCAGGGAGATTAGGAGGAGGACACAGAGGTAGAGAGGTCTGTGGGGCTAGTCCATGGTAACATATCCAGTGGAGTCTTTCCTCAGGACTTCAGCTGATTCTCCTCAGACCCTGGACCTGCAATGAGATTAAAATTTTACAACGTGAGAAAATGAACCTTCGGAGTAAAGGTTCATTAGTCACAATAAAAACACATGACAGTTTACATACTTTAAGATTTAAATGTGTTCCATTAATGCATTTCTATCAAGTGTTGTAATAATCAGTGGGCTCATGGCTCATGATTTTGTGTAATGTCACATGACAAGGGTTGTTTGGTTTTCCGAGTGTTGCACAATTTCACCTGCTTTTATAAATAGATTTCAAAGGGTTAAGGATGAAGGATAATTTGGATGTTTTCATGCCTGGGTAAATTTGGCATTGACTGCATTAAACCAAAACCCAGTAACAGGCCATAAACGGTGCAAGGGCTTAATCGACTATCACACAGTTTTTTTACAGTACAAATCATAATATCATGTTTATTTCCTTAAACTGCCGCCTCAAGGATGAATATCTTTACTTAAGCAACAAACCTGTGGGGTTTCCCATTGCATTTAACCTCATAAGGATTCTTCCTTTTTTTTTTTTTTTTAGCAAAGCAGTTGAGGAGACATTCTTTTAACGCAACACACCATAATTTCACCTTCATCTCCTCCAATCCAACACTGGATCGACTTGAGCTTTCTTATATCATACCATCTTGTAACTAGAGGTTGCTTGGATAAAGTGTGGAAAATAGTGCAGCACGTGGCTGCCATGGCAACACAGTGCCACCGGCCATTCGGTCTCCAGATGTCTTTGAAATGGTCTGTGTGCATTTGCTTCAAACAGCACATCACACAGTGAGCCCTCTGAAGTCTCCCTGGTCTTACCTTTCATCTCAGACTAAACAAGTCTTTCCTTTTAGCCAACAGGAGGAGGAGGAGAGGAGGAAAACAACAATCAGGGGGCTGGACATTCACACCATTGCAACTGCAAAGCAAAACAGTTGAAATAGGAAATGCAGTTGAAAAAACTAGATAATGATCATTTTCTTTTGATTGCCTCATGGATATACCTCCAACACAGTATGAGGCTTTACTTAAAGGATGTTTCAACCTGCGTATTGCACACTAATTATGACTCTGTAGATCATACATGTAGGCTACCACATCAGAGACACTGTTTGAATGGATTCCTCTAAAAATCTGGTTCCAGCCATGACAATACAACAACACCTGGGCCAATTCTCTGAATGATAAGGAGAGGTGCTTCAGTGCTTCCCATCTTATCTCCGTTAGCTTATTAGGAACAATGGACATTCATATCATATCCAAAACCACTTGACGTCACTAAAGCTTTAATGTGGTAGGAGACCTCAATGTAAGTACTGAGTACTACACTATTGAAGAGTGCATAGTGAGAGGTAGATAGGCATGTTAGGGTGTTAGATGTGTTACAGAGGTCTAGATAAGTCTGCAATAGATTGATGAAGGAAAAGAAGCATGGTCCTGCTCTTATGGCTGCTTGTGCAGGTGATGGTGATGCCAGACCACATTCCATGGATGAACGCAGCAGCCAAGAGGAAACATGACCCTGAGACCGAGGTCACTGTGAATACCATCGACCGTAGAATAAGCTTATGTAAATTTTCCCATAGGGCTGTAGTATTCCACCTGAGAGAAGCCGACAGGACAGAGATGACAGTGGACATTACATACAGTGTCTATAGAACGTTATCATACTACTTTCAAATTGCAAAATTATTTATCATAGCTGATATCAAGCCAAATAAAAATAAAGCTTTTTCCAGCTTTATTTTACAAATTTATCCTCACAACATCAAACTAATGAAAAAAATGGTGACAGCTCTGAAAAGTGATATAAATTTTAAAACTTGAAAAAGAGAGCTGAAAAAGTCATCGGTCCCCTGATATGATACTTCATAGATCTATTTTTTGCTTTAATTAAAGCCATCAGTCTCCACTAGCAATGTACACCTGTTAGGGAATATTTACCCATTCTTCTTTGAAGAATTGTTCGAGTTCACCAAATTCTGTGGTGAGTGGTGATAGACTACTCTCTTTGACTCCACAGATTTTCTGTTGGATTTAAGTCAGACTCTGACAGGACCTACTCCTACTCTTAAGCCACTGTGTTGTTGTTTTGGCAGTCTGTTTAGGATCAGTGCTGTGTTGGAAGGTGAATGACCTGTCCATCTTCAGCTGTCGAGCAGAGGCACACAAGATTTTGAGTGTGCATTGCAGCATCCATTTTCCCTTCAATCATGACCAACTGCCTAGTCCCTGCCGACAAACATCCCCACAACAAGATGCTGCCACCACAATGCCTCAGAGTATGTATGATGTGTTATGGATGGTGTGTTGTGTTACAAGATTGAGTGTGACACAAAAAACAGTTTGACAAAAGGTTAAAGCTGGGGTTGGTGATCTTATTCTGGAGCATTTTTTACTATATTGCTTGAAATGCTCTTCACACCCAGACTGCAACCAATGAATTAAATGCTTTTTCACAAAAATGAAAAGAGTCAGTCACCTGTGGAACGGACGATCCTGGAAGAACAGCATCCAATCATCTTGAACGCCACGTTCAAGTCAATTGGCTCGTGATGTGTCAATCAGGCTGTCATCTCTGTCCCTCCATCCCTCCCTCCTCTGCGTGTACTGCTCTTTGTGCACTAATCACATGCGTGCTCAGAGTCTTCAACAAGTTACGACACGGAAAAGACAACACCACTGATACAATGTACCACACTGAAGGTCTGGGAGGTAGCAGTGTACCTCTCAGCTGGATGCTGGATGGTTTATTATGATGTCAGGTGTTTTCTTTCACATGAATGAGCCATGAGAACAAGCTGGCAGAATGTGAGTGATGCTGAGCAGTGAGGGCGACACCTTTGACCTACAATGTAATCCCAATGTTAGTGACATGGCTTTCCACGCTACTATCATGTGTAGTGGGGCTTCACCTCGATGTGAACCCAACACTGAACAAGCATTGCGTGTTGCTGGATTCTGGAGGTGTGGCCTCGGAGAGCAGTCTAAGAAAAGGGGCTTGGACTTTTGAATTGTGTATTTTGGAAATGTGGCCTGCTCCAATCCTTCCAGGATCTCCAACCCTACCTTTAATTTTTTGGCAGAGTATGATGACTTCTTAGAGGCACTGTAGATTATATGTATTGTAAAGCACATTTTAATGTGCACACCATATTTGACTTTGTCCACGGCTCATATGTTACAGTGACAGTTGTGAAAGCCTGGGCCTGATGAGAATTTGTAGCTGTGTGTTCATCACAGCAGCCAAACACAGTCTGCATTCAGCAAGGCAGCTGTTTATTTCCCCTTCCTGTTGACTCCATGGCTGTATTGCTTCACAGGCAGGGCTCAGTGTCAACACTGCTTTTTGTAGGTTCAATGTCACTCTTAGTTATTTGGGGGGCTTTACAGAAGCTCTCAGTGCTTCTTCCCTTTCTTCCTCCACCTGAGCCTGATGCAGAGGCTGCTAAATTGAAAACCACAGCTAGGAACAGCTCAGGCTGCCTTATTATCTACCCCCAGCTGGCTTCATGGAGTGCCCACTTCACCTCATAACACAGGCCTCATTCAGGTACAAATGTCCTGCAATGTGCCCCCTCTGCACGCGCACATACTTCCACACCATCTGCTCTCAATTATGCTGATTTGTATCTTTTTAACAAGGATGCTTAACTGGTAGTTTGACTCATATGCATGGGTAACAAGAGCAGGGGAAATGTGTGTGGGGCATGTGTGGCAGCACACGTGTGTGTCTATGTGTGAAAAATAGACGTAAGAATTCCCAAAGGAAGTCAATCAATTACAAGCTTTTGAAGAGATGACACTGGCCCTGGTAAGAATTAGTCCCTAGTGCACATTGTTCTAAGGTCAACATGGACATCAGCTACACAGAGACATGACTCAATACAGGAAAAGAAGCTGACTCACTCTCTGACTTCTATATTTAAAATAGCTGCACAGATGGCGTGTGTGATGTAAAGTTCCTCTGCTATCACAAAGCTTTCTCTTATGACTTCATTTACTGACCAGAACAAGTTTTATCATCCTATTAAAACTAAGTAAAGTGCTGTAGTGCACAGTGCAGTAATTACAGCACCTCTCAATTTACTGTGGTCGAACCCAGTTGTTTGTTTCTCCTCTCTTTTCAATGGCGTAGGAGAAACTGTGGTGGCCACTGGGGGACATACAATCACACAGGCTCTCCTTAGAACCTGTTCTTGGTTTGTCTTGATTTTGTCCCAATTTTATCAGTGGAGGTAGGCTGGCCAATCCCAAACAGAAACACAGTTCAACAGCTACCACACACTACGTCCTCTCAGGTGATTGCAGCTGGACCAGGGACTCTCAACAACAATCTGCATGAATATAAAACATTTTAAAGATGTTTTCAAGCATTTATGTGGACAGAACAGAGTTCTCAACTGGCCTGAAAATTAAAACCCATCCCACGGCTACTGAAGCCTGGAACTGATGCAGCCTGACTCACTAGCATTAAAGCTGCAATTGGAAAAAAGGGCTGTGAACGATAAACAGATGTGACCGGATATTTGGTTTAACAAGTCGGTAGCAGCCTCCTCACTCGATACAAATTAGCCATGAATTCTTAGATGACTCGATTGTATAGTCATGGATCTGGTATCGCAAGACTTGGAATCAGTTGGCGTCATTTATGTTGGCTTCACACACTTGCAGTTTGCGTCAGCGTCTCACTGCTAGATGTACACAGTCTATGGACATAACGTAACAACAACGGCTGACTACTGTCAGCTCCCTCGGACACTGCGGCAGAGTTGCACCCTTTAAATCATCACAGATCGTCATATTTACACTGACACGACTCCCAGTCAATATTTCATCGACTTATACTGTGTGGAGTTTGAATACAGCGGGGAGCTTTCTGTCTTCTTCTCTGTTTTTGGTGTGTAAGTGTGGCAGCGTTACAGCGCCACACGCTCCACACAGGCCTGGAGTATGTACTACAGCATTTTCAGTCGTCTTCAGTGGATCCGTGTAGATGCGGATATGACGCCGCCTTCTCTACGGAGATTGTTTTTCAAGACGAACAAGAAAAAGGTCATTTGGGTGAAGCTCCGTTTTCGTGTGGACAAGGCCTAAAACAACGCGAGAGCTGAAGCTAACCGCGAAACTTGCCAGTGCCATGAAGCAACAATGCTTGGAGATATGTGGTCTTTTAAATATTTGAAAAGAAAGTTGTACTGTACTGTAAGATAGTTACTTTCATAGAATTGGCTTCTTTATTTTATAAAATATCTACAACAAATATTTACTGTAGAATCAAATCAAATCGTATCATTCGTACACTGCATTGATTCGTATTGAATCGGTCTGTAATAGAAGTGTATTGTTTTTGAATCATATCGTAACCTGTGCATCTAGAGGCGTATCAAATCATTTATCACAGAGAGATGTGCAACCCTGTTGGTAAGTCGACAAAAGTGAAAGTAAAGTCAGCGACTTGGTTGGAAATTTCAAAACGATAACGAAAGAACGATGAATCCAAACTCTGCCACCCCACCCCCCCATCAAAGCACACACACACACAGAGGAGGTGACCATAGCACACACACAGAAAGCATACTGTATCATAGCAGCTGGAGACTCCAAAACAATCTCAGGTCTCTCTCAGCATGAAACACACATGTGAAATTAGCTAACTGTAACAATAACAATCTTTTCTTACTTGTTTTTGCTGTAAGCGGTCGTTGTCCACACTAGCATGGGCAGTTTAAGCTGATTACTAAATTACCCATTCCATGTTATATCAGAATGTAGGGACAGTTCTAGCAAATATGAATAAGTTACCAATTGAACCTTTAAATCATTAATTAATTCATTCATTTAATTTAATTCGAGCCTGGCCAAAAAAAAAATGCAAAATGCATCTGACCTGATGCGTCATTATTGAGTTCTAATACAGGCACACATGATAATAATCATATCCTATTGTAGCACTTTGAAATCCTGATTTATGCTAGTGATAACTAGCTTCTGAGGAGTAATAAGGAGTATGACTGGATGTAAACAACTGATAGTATTGCAGTAACACAAAAATATCATATTTACAATGACTAATAAATAACAAATATAGAGCTAATAGAGCTCTTCTCTTCAAAATAAATTACAAGAAACTGAAAATTGAATGAATTGTTTTTAAAGCCTCTGTAAACCCAAATTCCAAATATTTGTCTTTTAAGGTTTTGTACATTTTTGACATTGGGTTTGAATTGGGCGTGGTTATCTCTGAGATTTATTACAGAATAAATCCAAACCAATCACAATTCATCCATGTCAGTTATCTCATCCCACCCCCAGTGGCAGCACAACAAAACCTCCCTGCTAAATCTGCCTCTTTGAGTCTGAGCCAACTCGTCTCTTCATATAGCCTTTTGCGATTACCAGATAATTGTATATGTTGCCTCCTTAACTGGATGGCTAGGGAGACTGCAAGTCCTGGGTCTGTGGTAAGAATAAAAGGAGATGCACGTTGCTGGTGTAAATCTCATGGCTGCAGGATTTATTCTTCCTGTTTACGTGCAACTCGGACACATAGAGCAAATACACTTTAAACCAGTAATGAAACATCCTCCCATGTTCATGGAAAATAATAAATGAATTTGTTTTTTACCTTGGAATTTTTACCCAACACAGACCCCCCAACATTATGAAATTACCTTTTTAACTAGGCAATGTAATCTACTTCTCCCATGTTCTCTTGAACCAATCATGAATTAAACATTACACTGAATCAACATAACACTCTTTTCATAAGACACATTTCCTCCCAAAGTGGAAATACAACAACTATATTATTAATACATCCACTCGACTGATGACGCTGCACTATTACTTCACAATAACATTTCCTGGTTTTGGCAATAAACCACTGATATCCTCTGGCTACAAAGAAGAACCAGAAAATCGTATATTGCATGAAAACAGATTAAAACATAAAAACATAACATACATACATAACATCAATAAAATACAAAACACCTTCAGCACATCCACAACTACTTAGCATCAGGCTAGTCAGTTAGCATACATGTTCATCTCTCAGATCACATCAAACTCGCTCTATAAGTCGTTACTTTTGGCTCGTATGTACACGACTACTCCTCGAGTCCACATTCAACTCTTGATACCTGTCCTATACACCTGACTAAATGTATTTTACAGACCTGTGGTAAGAATAAAAGGAGATGCATGTTGCTGGTGTAAATCTCATGGCAGCAGGATTTATTCTTCCTGTTTACGTTCATACAAGTCCTCTTATATATACTATATATACTATAATATATAGTAGGGGTGTCTGCTGTCTGTTTCCTTTCATCTACTTCCTCCTACTGTTTCTAACTATTTCCAACCCTCTACATATAGCCTATCTATCAGTCCATCTAGCTAGCTTGCTTGCTATCAAGCTATTTATCTCGCTATCCATCTACCTTTCTATCTAGCTATCTATCTATCTATCTGATCATGCCAGTTTGTGCCGTCCCTGGATGCGGGGGACGTGTGATATTGTTTTTATTTTCCAACAGAAGTGAAGTTGGAGAAAAAGTGGGCTGCGTTTTTTAAGAAGTCTTGGTGGAGTCCAGGAAAACTCCTGCTCATGCAATGCCAATTTTACCCAAGACCAGTTCAATGATTTCACCCAGAAAGCTATGGATTTTGCCATAATGCTACGTCTGGCACCTGGAGCTGTACCTTGTCTGCCGCCACAGACATCACATGTGGCAAACATGGTAAGTAAGTCTCTGACTTACTAATTAATTGCTAATCAAAATTGAGTGGGATTTCAAATGCAGTTATACAGCTTTTTATGGGCTGGAACGAGAGAAGCGAGCTGGACAATGACTAAAAAGATATCAGAAAGGGGCAGGACATGATAAGCTTTGCTTTTTTCTGTCCCTCCTCCTGTTTTTTGTTTGTTTTTTATATTGTTTATTTGTTTTGTTTTTTTTGTTGTTGTTGTTGTTGTTTTATGTTGGTACTGTATATACCGGAAATTAAAACAAACAAAATAAAAATACAGATGCTGAACTATCTGCCACGCCCACTCTGTCCTGACAAGTGGTCTAAACAGCAAAATGAGCTGTTTTTAAACCAGGTTTCTAATACTCATGAATAGTTATTTCCACCCAGACTTTTGTGGATGCTTAATGTGACACTTGACTTTGATATAATATAAAAACTTTCACTATTTAAAGCCATATCTCCCGATGCTTTAATCTCAGTATCCTTTGTTCAGTCCTTGTTGTATTAGTAGGTGTTATTTGTGCTTCTTGTGTTTGATTTACACTACCCAGGTAGGAATGAGTGTGTATTTCCTTATCTGGAAATCTGGTGTGTTCCAAGATGACTCCACAGTGAAAACCCTGCAGCAGCTGGTCAGTCTACTAGCAAAAATTTTATTTAGAAAACTTTATTGGTGAAGAATTGAGTCGGCTGTGTTAAACCCACTCACGCCTTCTCCCCCTCTCTCTTTCCCACTTGCATTGCTAGGAACAACGGAGGTGGGAAAGAGGAGTACCTGCAGTGGTGTGCTGTGCACAAAACTTGCGAGGTGCGCCTGGACACGGCCCGTTGGTGCGCTGCGCCTCGCCTGCACGTGGTCTATGAAATTAGAGCCCCTAGTGGTTGTGAAGGAAAAATGCAATGATTTAGTATATAAGGAGAAAAAAATGTCCAGGCCACATGTTTTTGTTGTAACCATGACAACCAAGGTCTGGTAGTCCAACTGTCATAAGAGCGCTATTTCTAATGAGTTGTAACAGGATTGTACATTGAATTGTGTGGTTGTTCAGGTCAGTCAGAGGGCTGTTTACAGTGTATTCAGTGCATCCAAATGCAGGCAATAAAATGCTGATGAACCATGGAATTATGTGTAATATTTGTACACACTGATTGAGCGTTGTCTCTGATTGAAGGAACACTGAGGGAACTTAAAGTTCTTAACAGATTTCCAACGACCAGGGATTCCAAACATGCTTATTTACATCTTTTACAATCTGCTTTTCTGTAATGTTCATTGTGCGCTTTAGTCTGATGAATTTAACTGTTAACACATCTATATCTCAGCCATTAACATGCTGCAGTTTTATCATTAAGAGTGCATTAAGAGTATACACAAATGGGGAGAGAGAAGTGTTGGAATATCTGGGTATGCTTATTCTCCTAATAAATTTTGATAAAGGCCATTACAGTGTGGGGCCTCACTGCATTTATTCTGCATGCATCCATTAGGAAGGTGTTGGGCTGAGAATCAGGGTCTGAAATCCATTTTTATTAACAACATAGAAGTATAATTGGCACTGTGGTTGTTGTGATTGCTGTTGGGCTTTGAATTGGTGACACTCTTTGATTTAGGGCTACAATATTTACTGTTATTATTGGTCCTATTAACTTGTGCATTCTAAGATGTCAACAATCATCTAGAAATGGTGGAAAAGCAAAATGCAACAGCAGGAAATCATCAATTTAGAACATGCAGTACAGGTAAAAGACTGAAGACTTTTTCCACTGGCACCTGTCTTCTTCTTCTTTATTTATTTATTTTCTCGTTTGTTGCTTACATCATTGTCTGTGTCCACTCACCCTGCATCTGTGACCCCAGACCTCCTAAAGCTCACTCAGCAGCTTAGAACCAGGCTGGAGTCTACTGTATTTGGTTGCTCCGAAGAAGCTTCCTGAGAGGCTTGATGAAACTCCTGGTCCATCAAACACCTAGGTACTTGGTCTGGCCCATGTATATTCACATGTGGACAGATTCTGCCTGCATTTCATGACAGCCACAAGACTTTCTGTGAGTATGCCATAATGTATTGACTAATTTCAGGAGATAAGGACCATTTCACCCGGTGTAACAAAAAGTGTTTCTAAACATGATTACCAGCCATAACTTTGAGTTTTCACACATACATGCGTTGTTTCATTTTTCAGATTGTACGCACATTTGTTTTCCAAATGCAGCACCACTGACAGAGCGCCATGTTTCCATGACGACTCACTGTATAATAGGAATGGTACAACATGATTACCTGACCCCCGATTGTAAAAATAAAACTTTGAGAAGTAACGCTAAACTTGAACAACAGAGGCACATGTACCCTGTACACCAGCACATGGGTTATTTGTAGCGCTGCTCATTTCATTGTACAAACAGACCGCTCCAGAGTTGGACTGTAGCTACGCTAATGGAGCTAACTGCTAAACAGATACACGTGGTATCGGATCAGTGCCTGAACTCCAGTACTTGCCGACACCGTTGTCAGCAGATTTTTACTTGTGTCATTACAACATCCTGTTTTGGCCATGTTATTTCAGTGATTAAAGTCTTTCAGCCGAAAGCCGAAAATGCACCGAACGTTTTCGGTGGCCAGATTTTCGGTGCATCTCTAGTAAGGAAGGAACGTTCCATTCTCTGTTTCTCACAAACTGATTCGCCATCCAATTACGGTAATTGGCGTTTCTCTTCCACAGATGATCCTCAAGAAGCAGCAGTGTTGCTTTGGTCTTCCGGTGATGTTGGCCTCAGTCATAACGTCTTCTCTCTTATTATAAAATCCTCATCAGATCTTAGTCCCATCAAAACAAAAACCTGACCTGTTGGACAGGTTGGACATTGAAGCCTGTGATGTGTTTTGTGTATTATGGTTGCGGTGTGCAAGTCAAAGTATAGTGATAATGTGAAAAAATAAACAACTCAGATGGGTTATTGTTTTTCACATCTGTAAAATTACATTTTTAAATTATAATGGATTAACTTTAGGTACATACCATGAATATTTACTTAAACTGCCAAACTGACCTGGTTTATATTAGAGACAGGTATCTATATGGGACAGTATTGTAACAAATCTTATGCTCAGCAAAGATAGAAAATACAAATCATTCTGCTCTTACTGTTTGAAAGAGTAAGAATAGAAGGAAAGAACCAGATCTGGAGCACGCATTCATTTATAAGTTTAATCTGCACCAATTAAACTTACTCTAAATAAATGTATGCTCCGGCCATAGACTGGAAACCGGCTCCCGAGTTCCCAACGGACCGGCCTGACCGGACGCACCAGGTTTGGGTGGGAAACATATACAAATAACTAGTTGGTTTTTTTTTGGTCCCATTCAGGCTGAGAATTACTGCTCACAAGTCCGGCCACATCAGGTCCAAGCCCCTGCGGGTTGGACTGGGTCATGTTTTCATTTTCAGGCATTGCTTTGAGAACACTAGCACGAATTAAGCATTTTAGAAGCTGCTCTAACGGGTGATTGTGGGCTTTGAGAGGTTTTGAACGTTCACAAGGACTTGAACTGAAAATAGAAATAGACCCGGCTTAACTGAGACCAGCTTTTATTTGCTCAAACCTGTAGCCAGACTCGGTCAGTATACAAGACCGGAGTCTGTTTGAGACTCGGCCTATGAGAATTTACGGTAATTTGCACCCTTCAATACTTTATAAGAAAAAAGTAAATACAAAACAATATAAAATTTGGAATATAAGCCGCATGAAGTTTCTTTGCTGCAGAGTAGCTCCTTCTTGTTAGGAAAAAGGAGGTCGCAGGGTAATTTGAACACTGTACATTTAGCGTCATATAGCGCATTTAGCATTTATTAGTGTTCCAGCATTACCTGTCCATGTGCACGTGTGTGTTTGTGTGCCGCGCCCATGACCAAGTCCAGCAGGAGGGGGGGCTGACCGACGGAGATGAAAGATAGTGTTACACTGTTAAAGAAAAAAGACATAACAATAATATTAATTTCTGAGAGACTGGCGGACACAAACACTCCCACCCCATTATGAAGCAAAAATGCTTAAAATTCCATCCTCAAATTATAATGGCTGTAGCTTCTGAACCAATTTGACTACATGCATGAATGAAAGAGGACACTATTTGTTGTGAAAGTGTTAGACACACTTTAGATATTACTGGAACAGAGCAGTGGGCCAGTAAGTGAGCTAAATCTTTATTTACACTGTCCATTATTCTACATCCATGTCCAGCACCCTCCCCGACCTTTCCGGAAGCTGGTATAGTATTATCAACATTCGTGTCATCCTCTAACTTCAAAATAAAACCGAGGGAACGTCTCCTTCGGTCGAAACGGGGGAAAACGATTTATAAGATGATTATGCTTTTGGACTGTAGATATTTTGTATATTCTTGTGCAAAATAAAAGAGAAATAAAATAAAATCAATACTAATATAGCAAAAAAAACATAATGAAGCCACGGATACCAAATACGCCATGTTTAATAAGCCTGTGCAAACTGAAACTGCAGATGAGGAGGGGCGGAGTTGAAGAGGTTAGCCCTCTCATGCATGGAAGACACTACAGTGTGCAGCTGATTAAAAGTGGTTTATCTCTTTAAATGCATAAAATCTTGGGCATTGTTCCACATAGTCAACAACAGGTGGTGCTATTTCACAATTTCATACTAAAAAAACCTTTAAAAATGCACTGAGAGGGGCTACAATAGTCACTGATTCCAAGATGGCTGACAGAGATGAAAAGAGACCAGGCCCATCACCTATATCGGTGTCTACCTTCTACAAAAAGAATCCCTTGAAGGTAAGAAAAATAAAATAAGATCAAGGAGCATCTTAGGTGACATAATATCCAAGAAATATCTCAGTTTTGATTTTACATTGGGAGAAAATACCAATTTTCCATGTGTACACTGTAGTGACCATTATGCACTGGCCATGTCTACATGCCATGTGCATTAGCTATTTCCACTGTAGATGCATTGTGTTCTAGCTAGCCATCACTGAATGTCTGCACTTTCAATGCATGTCTATGAATGTTGTTTTTGAAAATACTTCATATCATGTTGTGTTTACGCCTGTAAATCAGTGTTTTTCTGTTTTTAGAATGTAACTTGAGCCATTTATTTTCTTTGAGACAGGAGTGCAGGGTTATAGAGGAGTTTCCTGAATCAAGTGAGGAGGAATGTGGTGGTAGTGGCAGTGATGAGGATTGGATGCCAGAACAGAAAGTTGAAAGCAGAGAAGTAGCCGGATCCAGCAGTGACAGTGATGAGGGAGATGAGGCACAGAAGGAAGAATATGAGGGTCAAGAAGAAGAAAGTGATGCACATGAGGTAGAATATGAGGGTCAGGAGGAAGATGACTGCCCAGAGCTCAGGGGAAGAAAGCAAAGGGAAAGAGTGTCAGAAATACATGGAGAGCTATGGATAATGAGTTTGGAGGAGATCTGCCCACTTTCTTAGGAGAGAGCCAGATGAATGTAGAGGGAAGCTATCCAATAGACTTCTTCTCACATCTTTTCACACAGGAGATGATTGATGATGATTGATTGTCTTCAATACCAACCTTTATGCTGTGCAAAAAGGAAATGAGAAGCTGGAACTAACCTCTGACGAGTTCAAAACATTCCTTCGAATGAAAATGGTAATGTCCTACATAAGGTACCCAAGAGCAAGGATGTACTGGTCGTCAGAGCAAGGACTTCGCCTTGATTTGGTTGCCGATGCCATGCCAATCAACAGGTTTGAGAAGATCATGAGATACGTTCATTTTGTGGACAATTACTCCATCGACCCCGAAAACATAGACAGGTTTGTGAAGATCAGACCCTTCCTGAATGCTCTCCAGGGCACCTTCAGGGCATCGCTTGATCCAGAGGAGTATCAGTCCGTGGACGAGATGATGATACCCTTCAAGGGACGTCTGTCCATAAAGCAATATGTCCCCAAAAAGCCAATGCCCTGGGGAGTGAAGGTGTGGGTTGGAGCTGGGTCCTCTGGCTATATGTATAGCTTCGAACCATACCAGGGTTCATCTGGAGGACGAGGAGAAATAAGCCAACTTGGAATGGCTGGAGATGTCGTGATGTGCCTCTGTGAGGACCTGCAGGACTGAAACCACAAGGTGTTTTTCTTTTGTACCATTCCCCTCCTCCAGACGTTGAAGTATCAAGGCATCTTCAGCACTGGCACGTGCCAGAAGAACAGGCTCCATGGAGCACAGGAAAAGCTAAAATCAGAAAAGCAGCTGAAGAAAGAGGGAAGAGGGTCCGTCTCAGTTGTGACAAGTCGCCAAAACATAACTGTCACAAGCTGGATGGACAGTTCAGTTATCTATATGGCCTCTTCCTGCACTGGTGTGTCTCCAACCGATGAAGCAGAAAGATGGAGCAAGAAGGAGAAGAAGATGCTGAAGGTCCAAAGGCCATTTGCTGTAAAGCTCTATAAACAGCACATGGGAGGAGTCGACCAGATGGATCAGATGGTGGCAGCATATCCCTACAGATGCCGAAACAGGAGGTGGTACATCAGAGTCTTCTTTCACTTCGTGGACGTCGCAGTTGTGAATGCCTGGTTCCTGTACAGGATGTCTGGGAATGAAGCAAAAGAACTCCTGCACTTCAAGGCATCGACAGCTTGTGCTCTGATCAACGCAGGTTCTGTGAAGATCCGCTCCCAAGGCAGACCCAGTGCCACTCTACCACCAGTGAAGCGAAGAGCTGTGGTCAAGGTCCCTCCTGAGGTCCGGTATGCACCTGGAAACCACTGGCCCAAGCTCCAAAAGGAAAATGCCATGAGCTGCAATGATGACAGTTGTGACCGAAGATAATAGAAAGAGGAGATGCCCCTTTCCATCCTCTCATCCATCAATCCATCTGTTTTCCATTCCCTGATTTATCCCCGCCACCAGTCTATTACTCCTGTTACTTTGGTTGAGAGTATTTGTTCAGTGACTGTTTACAATGAGAGGAGTTCTGTAACCCCCTACTGGGTGAGAAAGAGAGTGAGAGAGATTATAAAGTAATATGAATTGACAATAAAGTGATTTGAAAGAAATTGAGTGTGTTTGAGTCTCTGTGTGTGTGTGAATAGTCAGCAATAAAGAATGTACTGCAGACAGGAAAGACTAGTAATGAATGTAGTGTGATTATACAGGTATACTGTGATATTATTTCATGATTTGCACAGTATTTCAACAAATTACCATATAATTATTTGTTTTAAGGAAAGCACACAGAGTACACTGGAGTGTACAGAAAAATATCTCCTTAGGGGATGGAGATAGAATTTTTTTTGGGAAACACCATTTCGCCTGTGTAGTTGTATGCGGACACAGGACGCCTTACCGTTTACACTTGTGCTTGTGTGGTTTGGCCAATCGGATCACAGTCCACCCTCAATGCGTCTTTGGTGCATTTACACCTGTACTTTCAAGTTGTCAGGCACTATCTGACTGCAGTCTGATCGCTGAAAATGCATGTTAATGTCAGGTGTAAACAGGGTTGACAGTTACCTCAGTCTATAGGTGGCACCGGTGTATAACCCACACCCAACGTTTTAGATGAAACAAAGGGAAAAAAGTGCAACTTATACACCAAACTTTAGAGTAATATTAGTGTATATAATATTTAGTATATTAATTGCAATTAATCACAGAATTGTAATGTGATTAATCAAGTTAATTTTTTAATCATTTGACAGCCCTAATTATTTTTAACAATATTTTGCATCTGTCTATATTATGTGTAATAAATGGAAACGTTAATTTTTAAGTGGATGCATGAAACAGTGGCATCTATGATCGTCAGTCCTTGAGTGCATGTGCTGTTTTTTTTTTTTGTTGTTTTTTTAATGTGGTGTGGAATATATCATTGCTACATAGATCCTGAGGCATGATTTAGTGTTTAGGGTTTTCAGTCTGACCTGTGCATGCTTACAATAACACTTGTCTGAAGGCCATAATCACTGAATATGATTGGGTTATGCTTCCTGTCAAGTGTACGAACATAGCTGCTTTAGACCATGTCTAAACAGAGGGCACAGGTCCATGTGTGGTGCACTGCAGCTGTGCATCACATGTTTTGAGGGTAATCAGAGGCCAGTGCTGTTGTTATATACATAAAATGCTGTTTTTTTTAGCAGTGTTTACAGGTCAGAGGGCATTGGTCCCCTCATGTAACACTGTAATATTATGATCATGTAGTCTTATTCTAAAAGGGGAACTATGTAAGAGTTTTACCTTGATTAAACAGCTTTGGAGTAATTGTGATGGTTAAATGACTTGGTATGGGAAGAATGGAGGCTCTCTGCCTTCAACCTTGCGTCTCTTGGCTGAAAACCAACCTTGCAAGGTCAGCGCCTCCGACCCAGTGTCCCAGATCTCGTCTGGCGAGGAACATGGGCTGCTTTACAGTGCTACAGCACAAATATGCTCTGTATTCCATAATCTGTTAACGCTGCCCAACTTGGTAGACACTGATCCCTGGATTGCCTTTTCACCGGCTTCATCGAAAAACAAGATGTCTGGGGGGGGGGTTAGCTGTGAGTTTTTACCAGTGATGCACTCTACAACTGTAGGAGAAAAACAACCAAAACAGAGAAAAAGCGACCAACATGCATAGTACCCCATAAACACATGTTTTTTTCTTCTCTGTAGCTTCTTTATCAAGATCTGGTCATCACAATGGAGCAGAATGCACAGAAAGATATCATCACATTTACAGCATACGCTAATATCACTTGCTGTGGACACTGACCTTCACTGACCCCTCTGCTGATACATTATTGAAGACAATTTTATGTCTATAGGCAAATTGATCAGGACATTTGTGGCAATCACTCTCACCAAGAAAAATCATTGCTGTCACTCCAAACACACAAAGAAGCAGCAATTAAATGTATTTATTCAGCCAGCCTTCCTTCCTTTAGCATGCAGTCGTGATTGTTATCCATCTATCTAATTGTGCCTGAGTTATTCTGAGAAAGCTGTCACAATCTCTGTCTCTGTGGGATGTCATTTGTGCATCAATAATACACACGTCAGTGGTGCTGTTGGTGTGCATCCAGCCATGACACAAACAGACCAGACGTGAGGTCTGCTTGATTCTGCAGAGACAGCTACATTAATGTGTCTTTTAAAGAATCATACAGAAAGTTACATGTTTAAAGTATTGACTTTTTGGTCGGGGGTTGTAACAGTTTGTGTTACAGTCTGTGTTATAGCAGAAATGATAAAACTGAAGTATATACACATTTAAATGAATTACACTGGCTGTGTCTGATGTAGATTGCAATCCCACTCAAAAGCTCATTTTGAACAGATTTCATTCCTCCAGGGAAGGTGAGATGATTTTACACATTACCTGCACTGGCCAGAGATCTTATTACCTGTCTGGAGCCTGTGTGTGGGTCATTTTTCTCTCCCAACTCAGTGATAATTACAGCTACTGGCTGCTTTCATCGGACTCTCTGGCTGTACACAGAGCCACCTTCCTTTATCTTAAAAGACTTTTTTTTTTTTTTTTTTTTTTGCTTGTCCTCAGTATGGAGCTTGTCTTAAGTATAAAAATCTGAAAGATGGAAATGTGATTAAAAAGACTGTTGTAATATCAGCTGTAAACTATCTTTTAACCCCTGTTGTACACAATGTGTGTTAAATTAGAATATCTTCTTTGTAATGTTCCAATGAACACACACACACACACAGGCATGCACACACACACACACACACACACACACACTGAATTATTCTGGTACAGAGGCAAACTTAAAAGCAACAAGATTCTCAGACAAGTTGTGAGGCTTCGTGTTTCTGTGATGTATGCGTGGCTTTGTAGACGTTTCCTGCCCAAAGACACGTTTCATGTGTGAGTTTAGATTTGACTGTTGGGACTTTGGCCTCTTTACAAAGCATGATGTGTTTATTTAACTCTAAGCATGAGTTGGATTTAATATGTTACTATACTCAGAGATAAACACTACATGGGTGTGAAAGAATAACAAAGAGCAGATGTGCACACAGTGTAGCTTTCTAGGAACCATCAACCCCCTCTAACAGATGTTATGAAGCTCAGCTGTCATCAGAGTAACAGGTAGATGGATATGAAAGGAGATCATAACATACTGTATACTTACTTTCTCACATGTAGCATAATATGCTCACATATACGCTACCATGCTCTCATATGTACACAAAACTGTCTCTCTCTCTCTCTCACACACACACACACACACACACACACACTACTGTACTCTTGCTTACATTGTACTTTACTAAACTACCACAAAGTCCCACGTCCTCTGTCTTGATCAGAGATAACCAGTCAGAAACTGAGACTTACTCCTGACTCCTGTTGGGTCAAGTTTTCTTCCATTTCATTTAAACTCTCACACAGACGACTATTCTCAAACATCCCTTTGGTTATTAATTTATAGGAGCACAATTTGTATTTCTCTGACTATTTTATGCTTTTGTTTTATTGGCTTAAATTTAATCTAAATCTGTTAATTGTGTCATACCTTCACTTTCAGGCTGTTTCATAAACATGATTATTTGCAATCAAATGTAAAATTGAATTGTATTGTATTTCTATCTATCTATCTATCTATCTATCTATCTATAGGCTTGTTACACTGAAGATGAAGGAGTAAATAATGTAAATGATGAGCTGCTGCACCACAGCCCAGACTGATGATGATGAAGCTTAAAGAAAATGTAACATATGTTGATGCGTGTACGTAGCTTGAGGACAGTGCTGCCATGTTATACCCCCTGGGTGAATCCTAATACCACAGACATTACTGCATAGCAAATTGACTTTTTATAATGTGTGTGTGTGTGTAAGAGAGAGAGACAGTGTTGGGGGTTATTCTTGACTTTGAAATTGAAAAATTATGCATGAAAACATGTTCACCTTGTACAGTGCATAGAATGTTGATGAAAGCATGTTTCTTTGAAATGTGTGATGAAGCACCACATGGGGTTTTTCAGTGTGATGAACACATAACACTGAAACACATGATATGAACTCATTCATTCACTTACACTGAAGATGCAAATGAGTACATGCTCATGCACACTCCCATAAATACAATTTATTGTAACAGCAGTCATGTTTACGCTGTATCAGCATGTTACACATATAAGGCAGTCTGGAAGCTGAAACTTCTGATGGCATTTCACCATTTTGCTGTGCGCTAATGATTGACAGGAGGGTTCTCATTGTAAAATTAACTCATTGAGTGCCGCGCTGTTTTCCGAAGCTTTAGCCCTGAGTGCCAGCAGTCTAGACCATTGTTGATGATTTTTGTAGAACCACAACGTATTCTATATTATAGCTATGGACACATACTATGGCTCATTTGAAAGGTGAAACTTTATGCTTTCAGTGGGGACAAACTGTTTATTTCGGTTGTCCCGAAATATGCACGGCTAATGTTGCCGTGAAATGCATGTGCCACTGATTCAACCCAATGCGGCAACCATCAAAAGCTGAGTTATGATAAAATGTTTAGATCGTGAGTTTTCATGAGTTTTCCATCTATAAATACGGGGGTTATAAGTGGCAGCCTGGATGTAGAACGAGCAGTGTGGGTCTCTGCCCGCAGTTGGGACTACCCCGTAACACTCAGGGTTCCCACAGATCCTTAAAAAGTCATGAAAGGCATTGAATTCATTAATCCAAAAACAAGGTCTTAATTGGCATCAAAATGTCTTAAATCAATCTTTCAAAAGTCTGAAAGATGTTAACACATGGCAAGTAGGATATTATGAGTGTAATTGGTCTCAAATCTAAAAATAATTGGTAACATTTATTTTTTAAGATAATTTACCAAATGTCTCTTGCAATAACGTTGTGCAATCATGATAGTGGAACCAACAAAACAGTGATGTGATTGCAGCCATGACTCTCAGAGCAGATGCACGGCATTCATGTAGCAATCACTTTACCTTGGACCACATGGGAAAATGTAAATTCAATGAAAATTGGCTGTCCAACCAAGAATTTTCTACATGGGTGAACCAGTACCATGCAATATGTAGGAGGCGCAGTGTGTTTTGTGAAAAAAAAATGTCTCAGACTTGGCACAATGGGAATCAAGGCAGTGGAGTCACACATATAGAGCGCGAAAAGCAACGCTTCAAAATCGAGCTACCACACGCCAGGTATTTCCCACTTCAGTTCTACTCGCGTCTCTATCATGCTTCCACCCCCACCTCAGATGTCAACAACAGGGACAGCAGCACCACATCTCTGGGCAGTGTTCGGGTGTATGCCTACACTGAAAGCAGGTACTGTGGTCTCTGAACACCATGACAAAACACCAATCATACAAATCAAATGAGGGAGTTGGAGACTTATTCCGTGCAATGTTCCCAGACTCTGATATTGCCCACTCGTTTGCATTTGGATTAGCCCCGTACATTTCAGAGCAGCTTGTTGCAGATGCTAACAAGGACGCGTTTGTTTTAATGTTTGATGAAAGCCTCAACCAGACAACAAAAACAAAACAACTGGATCTGCATGTTGGCTATTGGTGCGAAGATCACATCCATTAAAAACATGTATTATTATGGCAGAAAATTAGAAACATCTTCCTATCACCCATCATCATTTGCTTGCGAGCTGTAGGACAGCCCTGACAAGTCGATTACCAAATGCAGTAGAAAAGTAAGGAGTCCAGACACATTTAGTTCCAAAAATTCACACGCTTGTGATAGTTTGAGCAACTCAACTCCGTTCATTTCCCTGTCAACACTCGCTAGTTATTGTTAGAAACAGATAGGGACGACAGATAGGAACAGGCAGCTGGAGGCGATTGGGTGAGCTCTGTTTTCGTCTCTTTTTAATAGAAACCAGATAAAGCTGGCAGATGTTTGATGCCTTGTTTATGTGCTGGGACCCTATTTGTACTGTTGATGAGGTTCGGTGCTGTTCTGAGCATTATTTGTGGCTATGAGTGGCTTTTTTGAACGCGGTTAGCTCGTGGAGAAATAGACAGCAGTATTTTTGCTGTCATGTGGTCTGTGCAAGTCACTACAACTAGAAAAGTTTGCGGACCACAAACCTGATCTCTCGAGGGAGTATCTTAATTGGTGTCACGGTGTGTTAGACCATGGGTTGAATTTACGCTGGAATATCCCTTTAAGCTGTCAGAACCCTGATTACTGTGACACTGACCACCTATGAGTGGAGCATCTGTTGACAATACATTTCATTTGGTGCTCTACTTTCTAACACAAAATGATCATAACAGGTTTTACTTTATTTTTAGTTCTTGAAGACCTTGGTGTGTGTCAGAGAAATCATAGTTTTAGTTCAATGTTCATATCAGTTTTTGTCAGGGGCAAGACTTGAAATATTATGACATGCATGAAATGAAAACATTTTTGGGGGCAGTGAATTAAGAGTTTCATTCAAACCCCCCAAAAAGATGATGATGATGATGTGGGGTGCTTGCTGGTCGAGTGGTTAAGAGCACATCCCATGTTGGCAATGCCCAATGCAGTGATCGCCAGATCGATTCCTGACTGTGCATGTCTCTCTCCACTATCCTGTCTACTAAAGGCAACAAAATCAAAAAAAAAAAAAAGATGAACAGAGGTGTATCTGTAAATTATCTTATGAACGTGAAATTATTTTGGGAAAGGTTAGGGAAAGATTAAAAACTAAAAAAATATATGTTGAATGTAAATAAGTTTAATAATAACTGTAAAGTTGACATCATATTGTCTCAAATTAAGGTTTTTTTCTTTCTGGAACCTAAAAGAAGTGAAAAGAAAGTGACTGAAATGAGTGCAGCATCATCTTCCTCGTTAAAGCCTATTTCCTACATTACCCACAATCTTACAGTGTGGGTAGAGCACAATTAGTTGAGATTTGCTTCTTTCTGCAGCCTTACATTTCTCTCTTTCTTTTCTCTCTTCATTCTCAGACTTGTAGTCCTCACACCAGGCTGACGTGACATCACTGGGGGCGACTTATCAGATGTCATGCAGCTCCCACTGGAGCAACAAATGCTTTATATGACTTTTTTCTTTCTTTCTTTCTTTCTTTCTTTCTTCAAACATGGGGTGATACTCTTTGAGACCTGTAAACAGACTTTGATGTTTAAAATTCCCCTTTAACCAAAGATTGCTTTTTACCCGAACCTGAACAGACATAGAAATTAAATCAAGCCCCTGCTCATCTGCTCAGATGTGCAACTGAACATTATGTGTTGAAAGATATAGAAAATGTGTGAGATGTAAAAAAAAAAAAAAAGTCAGTATGGGACTAATCCCATTCATTATGTTGGTGGTGGGGTGCTCTTCTGAAGTGGCCCCAACACTGTTCAGCAATTGCTCTTTTTCCATCTGTAATGTAATTATCACAGATGGTAAAGTAATGAGGTCGATGGGTAAACTTCGCTTCTCTTCCTGATGGTACAGTGACTCCTTTCTCCCTGCGAGCTGATTGGGCAGCGGTTCACATGTTTAGAAGTGGCTCCAGAGCCGTACAGTGTAGACTACAATGGACAACAGTGACTGGTCCTGGTTTGAGCGGTCCGGCTTTGTGATACTGGAAAACCTGAGCCCAGCTCAAAGACAGCTGGGTAATCTAATTTGATGATTCAGGCCAAGAAAGCTGATGGTTGTCTGCATGCACCAAGATAAAAGGCAACTTTATCCTTTAATTTTGTAACTTGTGTCCAGATTCCCCAAGGTGGAAGCATAATGTCTAGAATATAAATGAATGTCCTGGACAACGTCTGGCTGCTCTGTATGCACTTCTGTTAATGACCTTTCTGTAGACCAGGTGTAATTTAGAAGAGAAACAATTTTGAGGGCAAGAAAAAAGGAATTTGGCTCGATGGATCCTCTTCAACTCACGTTATTGGGTTTGAATGATAATGATAACGGCCTGCTAGAAGCTGATATATATTCTTTTGATGCACCCAATTGCAACTCAAGTGACTGAAAAGTAAATGTGAAATCAAACTCACTCACAAACAGTCTCACATATAGATATCTAATATCAAATGGTGCTGTAATATCTGAATTGCTTTGAGATTCTGGGGAAAAAAAAGAAAAAAGACGTGATTACTTGTTTGGCGTTCCCCTATCTGAAGTCATACTGCAGTCTGAAGCCCTGTAGAAAGAGTGGGGGAGGGAAGAACAACAAAAAGAATCCACTCTTCCATCATCTAAATGTCTCTGCAGCCTCACTCGCACCATCACAAACCACCCCCTCCATTCCAGCACAGACAAAAGAATAATAATGATAAAAGAAAAAAAAAAAACCATTTCAAAAGTAACTCTGCAACAACACCATCAAACCTGTTTTATTCCTCGGAGACACAACTGCATGCATCCCACTGGCAGAGGAGGATTGTGTGGTTGTAATACTTAGAAGTCCAAAATGTTTGAGTTACACAATATGAACTGTGAAACTTTGCAAGACTTTTATTTAATCGGTTCACAGCGCACTTGTGCTTTTTTTTTTTTTTTTCTTCAGATGCATGGTTGGTTTTTGACCTCTATTGTTTTACTCTCCAATGCAGTTGAACTACAGTACAGCTCATGCCCAGCTGGAGCACCCACAGCAGCTGCTGCATGAACACTGAGAGATTAGAACAGAGGAATCTGGGAGGAAATAAAAAAAAAAAAAAGAACAAGTGAGCAAAGGCCCCGCTCAACCAAAACAGTTTGTATTAATGGGTATTTGCAACTGCAGGAGATGCCGTCGACCAGTTCAGTTGTTGGCCTCAGCACAAAGAGAGCAGGGACTGAATTTGCTTTTTATTTACCGATGTTCTGGTCCAGTGGCTCTCTGCCTCAGGGAACTCTTTAAACATTCACAAGATACAACACAGAGGTGACAGGATGATCTATTTTGGATTTATATTAATTTTCAGTTTTCTAATAAAATGCAGAGGAGATGCTGCAGTTTGTTATAAAGAACCTGAAAACATTTGTTCTCAGTCAACCTCTGACTCTGAGTGATATCATCTCACACCATTAAAATGACTCACCACTCCCCAGACTGAAAACAAAACCTGCTTTGCAATATTATATATCAATATGTATGTATATTTTTATATGATTTACTCAGTGACGTGGCCCAGCACTAATGAGAAACAGAAGTTGCTGCACTCATCCTTTCACCTGATGGCATGTTTAGTTTTTTAGCCAAAATCCACATTCAGTTGTTGACGCTGCTTCACAACAATCCACCACCACATTGTACAGTGCAAAATGTCATGTATTCATTTTCATAATCACAGGTTCTCCATAAACGCAGTGATCAAAATTAAAGGATTATTTCATGATTTACTGTCAGTTACAGAAGCTTCTGTTTTCCCCAACTCACGGCTGCAAAGTGACTGTTCAGAGCAGAGAGCTACTGTATGTCACCACATCTGTGCAATTAACCCATAGGCATCTAGTATGTTGACACTCATACTGGATTTCATTTTTGTGATTCGCTGAAGTTTGTGTCAGGATGTCAGGATCCGGTCCGCCTCTGCTCTCTCTCTGTTGTCGGAACTACAGCCCACAACTCAGACACAGGAATTGTAGACACATTGTAATCTTACAGGTAACTTACTGTTACTCACATCAATTGCCTGATTTCTTGTTTCTCTTTCTGTTTGCATGTATCTTCCTATCACTCATGTTATGAGGCTGATTGAAAAAGGTTCAGGTCCTCTAAGTGAAATGTTAAAGACTCATTTATTAGACGCTGACAGTATCTCAGCCTCCTCTCTCAATCTGATTTCTCTCTGGCAAATGTTAACAAGCAGGCTCAGTGGAATTTACACTTCCTTTTCTTTTTTCTTTTTTTTTGTTAACTCTTATAAAGGTCAGGGTTTCTTTACCATTGTGCACAGTTTGGTAATTTGACAGTGTGTTTTTATTTATTTTATTTTTTTGAAAATTCCTGTGCAATCTCTTCTTTTTTCTGTCAAGCTTTTAAAATGACTCACCTTGAGATAGAGGGAAACATGTCAGAGGTGCTTCTATAGAGCCTAATTCTGTGTGTAAACAGCAGCAGATAAACAGCCTCCAGGGACGTTCAGTGTCAGTCTGAGACTGATGGTAACAGCATCTTTCTTCCTCTCTCACTCTGCCTTCGCTCCTGTTAGTCCTCTCTCTCTCTCTCTCTCTCTCGCTCTCTCTCTTCCTGTGTCCGACAGCCTGCCTCTCTTTCATCCTCCCTGTCTCAATCTCTAACAGTACTATCATTGTTCGAATCCCCAGACAGTGACTGATATCGGAGATGGTGAAAATGTTAAACAGATGTACCTCTTGACCTTTTTCGCCTCGTAGCACAAGTGGTGTCTGTTTGTTTTTCTGCAGTAGATATTGATGTTTTGACAGTTTGAGCTTGTGAAAAAAAGAAGAAGAAAAAAATAGACCCATTGTTGGTGTCTGTGAATGTACAGACACGTGGTGAGGACAGGTTATGTTACGCTTCATAAAATATCTAAAGATCTGACACTGTTTGCCTCCTGGATCCGTTGCGGTGATTAGACCTCATGAGAGATGTTTGCCATTTATGGGCAGATAAAATGTAAGTAAGCACAGTACAGAAAAGCAGCCGTTTAGATTGTGGTCATAAGCAGATATTATTTATGACTCCTGTTCTGGTGTGTGTCGGAGGGGGGGGTTGCTCTGCTGACAGACAGAATTAAATTATTAAATATGGCAACCTGAAGTCAGGAGGCCTTTGGCTCAGCAGCAAAGAAACATTTATCACAAACAGCAATCGCTGAACGCATTTCATCATTTACAACAAAATAAATTGGACCTTCATTCTGCTTTTGACAAGCCTCGCTTTAGATGTGGTTTTGTGGTTATGGAACTTAAATCGCTTGTGACAGCAGAAGTGCCACTGTTGGCGCGGAGAAGAGGCTGACACAGTGTGTCTCGTATGTGTGCGCTTACGCCTGAGTGTGCGCCTCATGCATGAGTCGGTGTGTCTATTAAAAGTCCATTTCTTTTTGTCGATGCTGTTAGTCACTGTAGCGTCTGAGGAGCAGCAGTGCTCACAGATTTTTTTTTTTTTCTCTGTCTTTTTTTTTTTTTTTTTGTGGCAAACCATCAATAGCAGATGTGAAGCCCCTCCACAGCCACATGCACATTCTGTCTCCCTGACAGTCTGAGGAGCCTGCAGAGAGAGCCAGTGTGGATCTGTAGGTGACGACTGTGAACTCTATGAACTCAACTTGACATCTCAGAATTTGTGTGCCCTGCCTTTCACACACACACAAACACACAACACGCACTGTTTAAAGGTTCTCTTAGCATTCTCAGTTTGTCACGGTGCTCTATACAGCAATATTTTCACTTGTACATGTCAGTGTTCACACAGAACAGTATATTGTGGTGTGACATTGTGGCAAAAACAGTTTGGTTCCCCATGATCCAGTAACATCAGCACCTGTGCTGAAGTAACTGTACTGTGTCTGACTACAGGTCCCAGAATTCTGAGAGCAGCTGTTTCATCAGAAACAAAACAGAACAACTTAAAAACAAGTAACTTTGCTGCTAGAGTGTAAATGACTGAGTGATTATACAATGTGGACATCATGCATCTGGACTCTAACCAAAGTACAGTATAAGACTGGTGGGTGTCTATACAGCAGCACAGCAGACTATTCCTTGCTGCCTGATACAGTCTGTCAAAGAGAAATCAGAGCACTGCCCACACCTCACCCACTGTCCTGGATTGAATGATTTGCTCTACATTTTAATAAATAGTAATTGTAATCAGCTATTTTCTGTATGTTTTTTATTATTATTGTACCCATGGTAACTTAGATGATCAGATACTGAGAAACTTACTTAATTTCACCAAAACCGTGACCTTCCCCTGAATTCAACCAAGCCATGAATATTTGATATTGTAACCACGGCAACCAATATCAGGTACACTGTTGGGACACTTTAGCTGGTTATTTTTGAAACTGAATTTTTTGATTTTAGGACCTCCATTTATGATGGGTAGATCAAAATTAAAATGAAGAAGACTGTGTATCATGTCTGTGTTTAGGTGTGGACTTCAATTGCCTGAATGAACTGTTTACCACAAACACTGCTGCAGCTTTAACTGCTGACAACTCACACCATATTGTAGCCCAGGCTTCATAAGTTGTGAAAAAAAAAAGAGTAAAAGTCTGTTATTTAGTCTGAATGAGTGAGAGAGAGAGATAGCTGGCATTTATAGGGTTAACTGCACCGCACTGAGCAGAGAGAGTAGTGCGTCAGGACGTCACGGCCAAGCACGTCGCAGTTGCGCACAGCACTCTGGGAGATAGTTAGAACGGGAGGAGAGATCCACAGTCCGGCTGCACGAGGAGCGCCCTGCCTGAAAAATATCCAGAAGTGGTTAAAACAGAGTGAAATTGTCGGAACTCACCGCGAGCTGACTCCACAGAGTCCTTAGTTGATGTTACCCGCTCGGCGGTGAGTTATTGTGCATTTTGCAGGAAAAGAGCGTCGAGTAAATGTGTGCGTTAGCTGCAGCGTAATTTAGCTGCTAACTGCTAATTCAATGCCTCGTGTGTAAGCCGCTAGATAGCAAGCTATGTGAATCTGCATTGAAGCTAACAACAGAGCTAATGAATGAGCTTAACGCTAATATGGTGGTGTAATCCAGGCAAAATGCGAGAGAGAGGGTGTTGTGTGTGTGTGGGTGCACGCTGGCACGGCGTACCGGAAACATTGTGAGCGTGCCGTGAGTGTGTGTATATCGGGGTGTGGGGTGTGTGTACGTGCGCCACATGCGTGCGTATTGTTTGTGTGAGGAAAGTAGAGGGAGAAACTCACCCTATTTCATCATTTTTCAACAATTGATGCTAAAAAACTGAATTTGAGTTAATTGAGTATTTTTATGTGATTTACACTGGCAAAGTGAGACCTATAAGGAAAAGTGATAATAAATATTTTTGTTGAGTTACTTAATTCATATATAGGTCATATTTATGTTTTATTTATTTAACTAAGAATATGTGGCCTGTAGTAATTTAATTTAACTGAAATGGATAAATGTGGCCTGTTCTATAGGTCAGTTTTTTGAGAGGATGTGATTCGGTGACACTTGATGTTGAAAGAGAGGATATCGGTGACACCAGTAGTCGACGTAAAAGAGAGAAGAGAGGATACCAGCACTGGACAGCCACCAGGCGGCTTCCCAGGCACCTGCTGAATTGATGGATCCAGAGAATCAGATGGCGAGCCGGAACAGAGGAATAATGGACAACTGAACTCATCTTCCAAACCTGCAGTGTGGTAGGACAGTGACATACACAAAGAATAACGGGCCCCAACGGAAAAAAAACACTGAGCTCATAACAACAGAAGGAAAACTATACAGACTAACACAACACAGGACACATTTTTTTATTCTTTATTATTTTTCCCTTTTCTTTTCGCGCGCAGTTTATTATTTTTCATGTTCAATTAAAAGTATTGTTGTCACAGTATCCATGTTGGTAACTGGGAAATACATTTTGAAATCTAAATTTGGTGTGAGTGTGGTCAGTGTTGGTGTTCCACCCTGGGCTCCATGAGCGTTTCCCTAGAACTCTGATAACTGGTCAACTGTGAACTGAAATTGAAACCCCATATTAACGCTTGGAATTTCAGTCGGCAAGGAGGGGTTACAATATATTTATATTTATATTTATATTTATATTTACCCCATGTGCTGTGAGGTTCACATCACGTTGAAAACTTTTAGATTGAAACCGGTCCAACAGTGGAAATGCTGGTAAACACTTACCTGACCTGTATATGTGCAGTTGTAGGTCCAGATCCAACAACACAGATTGATTCAGAGCTGTGTCATCATCAAGAGGAAATGTAGATAAGGGCAAAGCTCTCAGAGGTAAACATCTGACCTGTTCCAGTCCTCACCTGAGGACATAAATATCACATCAGCTCACATATCAGCTAACACTCTGTTTACACTGAGGTGTTTTCTCTTACAGGGTCTCAGGTCTCACGTCATGACACAACATGAAGGAGTGGTGCTTCCAGAGGGAGTGTGAGTCCTCAGCCCAGATCCCCAGCTCATTTGCATTGAAAGAAGCCTGTTGAGGTTCAGGTTTGGGTATCTGCCCCTTGGTTGCCCTCCTTTAGACATGTTCATGTACATCCAACTGGGAGGAAACCTCAGGCAGATCTGGAATACACTGGAGGGGTTTTTATTCCCAGCCGACCCTGGATCACCTCAGAGTCTCCCTGGAGGAGCTGGACTCACTTGAAGTCCAAGTGTTCATTGTCATTTGCACATTTTCAAAAAGTTTACTTTTCCTTGATTGGTGGCTCTAAAAATGCCTGTAGGTATGAATATGAGCATGCAGTGTTTCTTGACAGACTGGTGACCTGTCCAGTCTGCCCCTTCCTCACCCAGTCTCACCCTATGACAGCTGAGACTGGCAGTAAAGCCGATTGATGGAAGGGAGTGGAGGGCAGCCTTTATTTGCACATTACTGGTAAATGACAGCCTGTCTGTCAGTCTGATAATGTTAAATGAAAAAAGGTTGCATACCACTGATTCAGGTGCACGTAAGAAACTCATCTGGAACACCTTCAATGTCACAGCAGTTTTACCTTGCAGCTTTCTGTATCACACACGGAGACGAGGAAATGCCCCACATTGTCAGTATCTACTCTGTTATGCTTGGGAACAGATGCTTTATGGAAACAAAAGTTTACACAGTTGTGTTCTCCGGGGTTCTCTGCAGTGGAGCACTCCTACATGCTGATTGGTTACCGCTGAGCTGCCATGCTCAAGATGCAAAGCCAATCACGGTTCACTGTTGTCCACGTAGAGACACTGGCTCACTTAGAAAATGAATGACTTCCATGGATGACACACACTTGCAGCTGAAGGCAGGGGAGAAGAATCTGATTCATTTAGCCTGTGATCAGTGATAAGAAAAAGGATGGATGTTCTATTTTGAAATAAAAAGGAAGATTAAATAATTAAATAAATTGTGCAAATTCTTCTGAAGTTAAAAAAAAAAAAAAAGAACTCTACTTTTTTAACCTTTTCTGACCCTCCTGGACAGTGAGAAGCTACCTCTGAGGTGTAAATAAAATACCTTGGCCTCCTGCCCCGGCACAAAAGCTTTCAAAGCCTCTGACTTGACTTGATGGATTGGTGAGATTGAGGGAACCTTTTGTGACACACACACACACACACACACACACACACACACACACTCACACTCACACTCACATGCACTGACTCTGAAATCAGGGCAGAAAATCTGAGCTGCGCATGTGTTGCTCTCTGCTCTCAAGGTCACTCTGTGTTGTATCAGTGACAGCATCAGGAATTCTCCACCTTTCCTGACCGACCCGAGCCTTGGGATATTTCCCTCCACTACCAGAGTCAAGGGTTGTGTGGGTGTGTTGATGTGTGTGTGTGTTTTTGTGTTTTAACATACTACAGTTTGTCCTAACATGTGCGAGGAAGCCCTCGAGCACATGCACTCCACATCCATGCAGAGATTAGGCGACATACACGTGGCCAAGAGGGAATTCTGTTTGAACCTGATGCACATTTGCAGGCAAGGAGCACACTCACTCTCACACACACACACTCACACACATGTGCAACACTCAACTGCAGAGAATAGACTATTCTCTTTGATACCAAAATGCAGTTAATACAACGGGACACCTCTGGTGCAGCTCAGCCTAATGGTGATGAGGAGGCTGAGGAAAGAATCTCCTTTTATTGTTTTGAAACCTGTCTCAGTCTCTCTCTTCCTTTGTGTCTCTTACTCTCTTTTTTTGTCTTTGTCTTCTCTCTCTCTCTCTCTCTCTCTCTTCTCTCTTTCTCTCTCTCTCTCCCTCATATCTCCTCCAGCAGTTATCAGCTTGGAATTATTTTGACCAGGACGTCATCGCTGACAAATACCCTTCCATCCCACAGGGGCCGAATCTGCCCATCCCTCTTTCCACAGAGGTGCCCTTCATCTAAGTGGGAGAATTTAGCATTTCACACATATGGACACTCTCTCTCTCTCTCTCTCACACACACACACACACACACACACACACACAAAGGCATAAAATTCAAACTACAATGACAGATTCACAGTAAGAGTTGAGTTATTACATGTTTCAGACCTTTGTCTCCTTGTCAGCTGGGATGATTCATGCCTCTGGGTGCCCCTGCTCTCCGCCCGGGCCCTTTTTTTTTTTCTCTTTTTTTTCTTTTAATGTCTTCCCTCAGTTTGTCTCTTCCTAGATGTTAAATGCATATTTGTGAATGTACACAGAGATAGAGGCCTCATATCTCCATTTATAGACAATTATAAAATGGAAAAAGATGAGGTTTGATATTGTTAAAACATGCTGGTGGCTGTCAGCCTGTATGTCCTAAAGATGCTCCCCACAGTTGTTGCTGCTAACATTTGCAGGTCGTTTATTTGATGACAGTACTGGTAAAATTTAATAATTTGTGCTGTGTTTATGTCTGATTTATGGTCTGTTCCAAACTTCTTGGCATCCCAACAAAGACAGAGCCTCCCCGCCCAGAGGAGAAATCTGGCTAAAACCAAGACAGCTTTATCCAAAAAGTTTTCTAGTACAGGACATATAGCAAAAATCTCAGAGTTTAGTTTAACCTACTTACAAAGCCAGACAATACATTTATATGCTTAAAGTCAGCTTTGTGGGATTTGATTCGGAGGAGCAGGATTCATGGGCAACATTATTACACAGCAGAGACATGTTGTTGTCATCAGAGCCACACAAGCTGTACATTGGGAGCCATTTTACCACTTTACTCTAAATGGTTGGACACACACACAGCAACTCTTGCACAAGGACACTTAGGACTCAGAATTACGGACTGAGAGAAATAGGAATTGAACCACCCACCTTCTAATCTGTGCAACTGCTCTTAGAGCTCCTGAGTCACATCTGACCATTGTGCACAAGACTGTGACACCATGGACATGGATTTGAATGCTGTGTCCCTTTAAACTTAAACAACTCAAATTAGTGGAAGTATGACTCATAGTATATGTTAAGAAGCAAAACTGATGAAAAATGCATAATATGCAAATAGTTGTTTTAAGAGAAAGTTTCTGAGAACCAGTGACAAATGAAACATCATTTACAGCAGACAAGGGAGATGATTATCTCCCAGGTTCCTGTGCACCACTCACTGACTGACTGGATTTAATACACGTGTGATTAACAGAAAGAGGGTCACAGAAACAATAGATGGTGTACTTACTGTTGGAGCATCTTGCCACTATCAGGTGGGAGGGTGTCGCTTGCAGCTCTCAGTGGCAGGCGGACAGAAGGACAGCTAGAATAGGTGGCTAGCTGTTGCAGCAGTGTGAGGGGAGTGCTGCTGCCTGCTGTGGACCGTCAGGGCCACCACAGGAGCTCCCACTGCTTCCAGCTGCTTCCTGCTGTTCAGCACAAGGCTGAGGCCTGATGGGACACTTCACATGAAATCATTTCCCCGGGATTTGAGCATCATCCTCATCCTCTAAGTTCAGACCAGAGGAACTGGTGGGACAGGTTTTCTATGTGAGAGTAGATGCTTTACAAGTGACAGATGGCAGCAAAGGGAAAACTACATGATAGGCCACAGCACACTTTATCAGTTGATTATGATCAACAGAGACTGTGTGTCACTGTTTAATTACAGGCTTTAACTTGACATTGATATTTCATGACTAACTAACTAATTAACTGACTGACTCACTGACAAAATGATTCACTGACTAACCAACTAACTGACTGACTGACTGACTCACCAACTGACCAACCGACTGACCGACTGACTAATTAACTAACTTGACAGACTGACTGACTGACTGACTGTCTAACTCACCGGATGACCAACCGACCAACTAATTAACTAATTGGACTGACTGACTGACTGACTGACTGACTAACTCACAGGCTGACCAACTGACTGACTGACTGACTGACTGACTGACTAACTCACAGGCTGACCAACTGACTGACTGACTGACTAATTAACTAACTTGACAGACTGACTGACTGACTGTCTAACTCACCGGATGACCAACCCGACCAACTAATTAACTAACTGGACTGACTGACTGACTAATTCACCTGCTGACCAACTGACCAACCGACTGACTAATTAACTAGCTTGACTGACTAAATGACTAAATGACTAATGAAGTAACTGACTGGAATAATTACAAATGAAGGAACTAACTGGACTGAACTGAACTAACTGTCTAAACTATAAATACTTACATAAATACATAAATAGCATAACCCCCATTTTGAGTGACCTGTGTGGCTGATTAATATACAGCTCTATTGGTGTATTATGAGGCTATCTGTGATCTGCTGATTGTCTTAACTTTAAATGGCTGTTGTTAAATACCAGTTGTTAAACTGAGCAGTACAGTACTACAGTACCACTATCATGTCATAAATTGATATCAGCTTTGTTTTTGTTTTTTTGTTTTGTTTTTGTTTTCAGTTAGCATGGTGTGCATTCATTTTCAGTGGCAAACAAACATAATCCATCCATCATCCATCTTCCTCCGCTTATCCGGGGCCGGGTCGTGGGGGCAGCAGCCTGAGCAGGGACCCCAGACCTCCCTCTCCCCAGACACTTCCTCCAGCTCTTCCGGAGGGACCCCAAGGCGTTCCCAGGCCAGCCGGGTGACATAGTCACACCAGCGTGTCCTGGGTCTTCCCCGGGGCCTCTTTCCGGTGGGACATGCCCGGACACCTCCCGAGGGAGGCGCCCAGGGGCATCCGGTACAGATGCCCGAGCCACCTCAACTGACTCCTCTCGATGTGGAGGAGCAGCGGCTCTACTCCGAGCTCCTCCCGGGTGACAGAGCTTCTCACCCTATCTCTAAGGAGCGCCCCGCCACCCTGCGGAGGAAACTCATTTCGGCCGCTTGTATCCGGGATCTTGTTCTTTCGGTCATGACCCAGAGTTCATGACCATAGGTGAGGGTAGGAACGTAGATCGACCGGTAATCGAGAGCTTTGCCTTTCGGCTCAGCTCTCTCTTCACCACAAACGGACCGATACAACGACCGCATTACTGCGGCCGCTGCACCGATCCGCCTGTCGATCTCACGCTCCATCCTTCCCTCACTCGTGAACCGGACCCCGAGATACTTAAACTCCTCCACTTGAGGCAGGAACTCTCCCCCGACCCGGAGAGGGCAAACCACCTTTTTCCGGTCGAGACCATGGCCTCAGACTTGGAGGTGCTGATTCTCATCCCAGCTGCTTCACACTCAGCTGCGAACCGCCCCAGCGCATGCTGAAGGTCCTGGCTCGAGGGAGCCAACAAGACAACATCATCTGCAAAAGCAGAGATGAAATCCGGTGACTCCCGAACCGGACCCCCTCCGGACCCTGGCTGCGCCTAGAAATTCTGTCCATAAAAATAATGAACAGAACCGGTGACAAAGGGCAGCCCTGCCGGAGGCCAACATGCACCGGGAACAAGTCCGACTTACTGCCGGCAATGCGAACCAAGCTCCTGCTCCGGTCATACAGAGACCTTACAGCCCTCAGCAGAGGGCCTCCGATCCCATATTCTCGGAGCACCCCCCACAGAATGCCACGAGGGACACGGTCGAATGCCTTCTCCAAGTCCACAAAAACATGTGGACTGGTTGGGCAACAACTCCCATGAGCCCTCGAGCACCCTGTGGAGGGTATAGAGCTGGTCCAGTGTTCCACGACCAGGACGAAAACCGCATTGTTCCTCCTGAATCTGGGGTTCGACTATCGGTCGAATTCTCCTCTCCAGCACCCTGGAATAGACTTTCCCCGGGAGGCTGAGGGTGTGATCCCCCTGTAGTTGGAACACATCCTCCGGTCCCCCTTTTTAAAAAGAGGACCACCACTCCGTCTGCCAGTCCAGAGGCACTGTCCCCGACTGCCACGCGATGTTGCAGAGGCGTGTCAGCCAAGACAGCCCCACAACATCCAGAGACTTGAGATACTCAGGGCGGATCTCATCCACTCCCGCTGCCTTGCCACCGGGAGCTTCCGAACTACCTCGGTGACTCCAGCTTGGGTAATGAATGAATCAACCTCTGAGTCCTCTGCCTCTGCTTCCTCCATGGAAGACGTGGCAGCGGTTGAGGAGATCCTCGAAGTACTCCTTCCACCGCCCGACAATATCCCCAGTCGAGGTCAACAGCTCCCCACCTCCACTGTAAACAGTGTTGGCAGAGCACTGCTTCCCCCTCCTGAGGCGCCGGATGGTTTGCCAGAATTTCTTCGAGGCCGATCGTAGTCCTCCTCCATGGCCTCCCCGAACTTTTCCCATACCCGAGTTTTTGCTTCCGCAACTGACCGGGCCGCCGCACGCTTGCCTGCCGGTACCCATCAGCTGCCTCGGGGGTCCCCGAGCCAACCAGGCTCGGTAGGACTCCTTCTTCAGCTTGACGGCATCCTTACTTCCGGTGTCCACCACCGAGTTCGGGATTGCCGCCACGACAGGCACCGGAGACCTTGCGGCCACAGCTCCGAACAGCCGCATCAACAATGGAGGCGGAGAACATGGTCCACTCGGACTCAATGTCTCCAGCCTCCCTCGGGATCTGGTCAAAGCTCTCCCGGAGGTGGGAATTGAAGACCTCGGTGACAGAGGATTCTGCCAGATGTTCCCACAGACCCTCACAGTACGGGCAAACAAACATAATCATAAATAAAAATTCACATAGTGTTTATGATGTCACGAGCTGCTCCGCCATCTTGGCAGAACCTGACTCCACTGACCTCCTCACGGATCCAAACATGGGAAAAGGGAGGGGCATGTGTCGAGCCAAGTGGTAGGTGCATGCCATTTTCTGGCAAGCATATGGTCACCCACCTGTCACTCAAGAGGCCACACCCTCAATTATGCATCATTTTAAAACTTGTGAACAGGCAAATTATGATAGATAGATAGATAGATAGATAGATAGATAGGTGTAAAAACTGAACTGGTGTTATCTCCACTCACACCACATTATCCAGAAAAGCACTTGCATTTGCCTCTCAGCTCAGTACGTGTGAGCTGCTCTGCCCTGTGTGCGATGTGTGACACAGGTGTCCGTGTGCAAAGCTGTGAGATGTCAGTGTCACTGCAGCCTTAAGTGCAACAGAAAGAAGGAGAGAAGGTGTTGGCACAGGAGCTGGAGGCTAAGCAGGACAAGCAGCACTTGAAATGTTACAAGGAAAAGAAAGAAAATAATTATGGCTGCAACTATTTGCTGCTTTTGTGTGGATTAATGCATCAATTATCGGGGTAATTGTTTATGTGCAGAGTTACCTGCGTCTTTCTGAGATCCTATATTGTGTCAATCATCCTAAACAATTCAATTTTAGTGAATAACTCAGGAAATCCTCCTTCAGTGTGCTTTAATAGAATTTTTAGAGTGCCATAGGAAAACAGCTGACAAGTCTATATACATGGAGTTAATCAAGATGAATACACTTTGCTGTATAAATCCTTCTTTCCTTCGTGCCTTCACTCTTCTTTTTTTATTTTTATCAGTCTCTGTCTCGTTTCCTTCCTCTGCATCTCCTCTCTGGCCTGTCAATCACAGCGCCGCTTCATCCCATCACAATTTGGCTACAGCACGTCCCACCACCATTTCCATATCTGATCAGCTCAGTATTTCCTGCCCTTATCTCTGTCCTTTCTGCTGTCTACAGATGTGTCTGTGGTGTCGAACCTGTGTTAAATAAGCCCCCGGGCTCAGTGGGACGCTTCTCTGGCGCTGGAAGAATAGATGTAATCCCCTCTGTGTTTGAATATGGCTTACAAAGTCAAAGCTCCTCTGCACACCGGCCTCACAGATAGCCACATGCAAACAGCTCGAGCTGTTTTTTTTGTTTTGTTTTTTTTAAGCAAAGGCTGTGCTTATCTCCTCGTGCACAAAGTGGACGTGGAGCAAATGCACACAGCAGCCCGTGGGTTGGTTGTAATTGTGATTTAAAGGCAGACACAAAGGTTGGAAAATTTGGATCTTATGGACATTTTCTTTTCCTCTCCCTGCACTTTTTGTCGCACTGTTTATTTATTATGTACGGTATATACGAGCAGTGCTGAGCAGGATGAATGCCTGTCGTTCTGTCTGACTTGTTGTCATCCATCACTCCTGGATGTTTTCCTGTGCCGTGCTGACACTCTGTCTCCCTCTCTCTCCTCTTCCTCATCTCCTGAAAAATTTTCGGGCCGAGACTGATGGAACCCGCCTTTACTCATTTTCGTGTCATTCAAAATGGGACCCTTAAAGTTTCATGAATGTCACTTTGCACTTTCTATACAAATGTTTGGGTTTTTAGCTGTGTTCACTGACCACCTGCCAACCCTGGACATCCCATTAAAGAAGATAAAATAGTAATGACGAGAAGAAACCAATAAAGACAAACAAGAATAAGAAGCGAAGTTCAGGCTGAGTGCTGATCTCTGACCCACAGCTGCTTCTCTCCCCTGACAGCAGACGGCACCATCAGCACATTTCCCACGATGCTTTGCGGTAGATGTTTTTTTTTTTAGTTTGAGTGAGTAGAGCTTCATAAATGAAATTCTCATTTTCTCTGAGATATTTGCGCTGACCTAGAGGTCTTTCGATTAGTGTGTGCATTTCTCTGAGCTCACCCGTCAAGCACATCCCTAAGTCCTCCTGTCCTGTTCTTTTTTTATATCCACATTTACTCCTGCACTCACAGAAATATAAGATATTTGATAGGGACCAGTTTGAGAAATGCAAGGGTGGACTCCACACGTGCAATCATAGGAATGCTCTCCCTCTGATCACACTCAAGAATAAATTGGACTTGGTGATGTTTGGAATATGCTCTGAGTGCCACCCTCGGTCAGGAGGAGCTTTCTGCAGGAGGACAGGCGCAGTTCTCTGCAGAGAGGTGGGGGACGCTTCTGGCTTTCTTACTGGAAATGGATGTTAGAGGGAGAAAGATTGCGCTCTTCTTCATTAATATAAACTTGTTTGGGAGCAGGGTGGCTTTCCTTCACAAAAGCTGTAAATTATGTTATTAAACATTCATGTACTGTGGATGGAGGCTGTGATCAAGGGCCCAGGTATCTTCAAAATAAGAGCATCATGCATCCAAATGTACACACTTAACCTGGAAGAAAGAAGACAGTATTTAACACAAGTTAAAAAAAAAACAAACAAAAAAACAATATTGATCTGAGGGTGGAGGTCCTACAGATGGTATTGGTTTGATTTGTGTGTGTTAAGGTTGTTCATGTCAATAAAACTGAGTGATAGAGGATTTTGATGATTGTTAACAGTGTTGAGGGTGTTTCTGTTGTCAGTTCCTGTGCTTTTTTTTGTTTTGTTTCATAAGATTTGTTTCTTGTGTTGTATTTTCTTTCTTTCCTTCATTCTGACCTTTAACCTCTACTCCACAAACACAGAGAGTCATTTACACCAAGGGGCAACCAAGGTGGCTCCAAAAGTCAGTAAATCCCCACAAACCCTGATGCTAAAAAAGTTGAACTACACAGCAGAGACATACATTTTTCAACTGTCTTGACTTCTACAGCTAATCCCCCTCCTACATGACAGTTGTACAGAGGATGTGGCCACATTGAGTGACAGGTAGTTGCCATCAGAGTCTGCTAGTTGCTGACTATAGGTGTCACCTCAGCTAGTGTGAGTCACTGAGTGTGACCTCTTAGCCAGGCAAATATAGGAGAAATGCTTTGACTTGCTGTTGGTTAATGAGGAAATCTGTGCTGAGTGGAGCAGCTCAGTATGAGCCACATAAATGATCCTCAGAAACTGGGTGATGTCACAGAGGCTATGGGTATCTTTATTCACAGTCTACGTTTTAGCTATGTACACACATATGTACTCCAACTTACCTTGCAGTTGATGAGCTTGGTAAAGTTGCAGTTTCGATGTCATATATTGTTTTGTGACCTGTTGCAATGTCTGTCTGACTTTTTATTTTAATTTTTCTTATATATTTATAGACCAACACTAATTAGATTGTGTTTAAAGCAATTAAAAATAACCAATTAAAAAGCAGAGGTTACTTAAAATTAAAAATAAGAAAAGTAAAAAACAAAAGTATTGAAAAAGTTAAACAAAAGAGTCACCAGGAAGCAAACCATAGGTAGTGTATTTCATTATGACAGGACTTATATTCAAAAGTTTAGGCATGTCCATACTAGTCCACAAAGGCTGGTGTGGCTGCAGGTTTTTGTTCCAACCAAGCAGCAGCACACCAGACTTGACTCAGTTAATCAACTGATCTCAGTCTTCAGACAGCTGATTGGTCAAATGTTGTGCTCTCGATTGGTTGGAACAAAAACCTGCAGCCACACGGCCGTTTGTTGAATAGTTTGGACATGCCAGCGATAGACCTTAAAAATCAATTACCATTATGTTGAAATATTGAATGATATGTTGTATGTCTACTGCAAATGAAAATCAGGGGAGCTGTCAACAGTGCAAAGAAAAAAAAATCAAAACAATAGCTTCATCATGTGGCTCTGGAGTTGACCTGCTTTGGCCATTATTAGTCTCTTTGGACTTGTGGTGTGGTGCTGAAGGGACAGCTCCTGTAAAGTGACGTTTTTGCATGTGATCTTGTCCTTTGCTTCCCAGTTGTTTACTGTTGTCACCATAGTCTACCACTGACCAGTGTTCCCATTGTCCCTCCCTCTGTGGGTCAATAAAAAAAGCTGCTGCAGAGGTTTCACTTGCTCATCCAAGACATTAAAGTCCAGGGTCAGCGCTTTGCAAAATTCCTACGTGTGGGTTTCCCATGCAGCTTTTTATAATCAAGACCCCTCGACACACTTTTATAGAGTAGTGTAGTGTAGTGATGATATGCAAATAAAGCTGCCTTTTAAATTTCAAATCAACTGAATTCACCACAACAGCTGTTGTATTTCATTGAAGGAGATCCTGTTCACATTATGATGGAAAGGCAAACCCCCTCATAATTGGCAACAGTCACATGTCAAGCATTTATGGAGAGATAATAGTCAATATGTTTTGGATGCTGTGACGAATTTCTGCATTTTACTGTTTTGAGGTTCAAATATTGGGGGGGTGCAAAAGAGGTCAAGTTCAGAGAGGTCAACACATTGTAAATATTACAATATACAGTATTTCCCATCTTCATGTCTGCAATAATGCTGTACTATGATTTCACACACCCCATAACCTTGGCATCAGGTATATGTCACCGTGTGTGTGCTGACATGTAGTTGCAGCAGTAGTGAACTATCTTAAGACTTTCTGAATTAGATTGCATCAAACATTTATGGATGGGGCACTAGAATGAGCTACTATTTAACTTTAGCCTTCAGTGAAGTGTTTGCTAATGTTAGCTTTTTTCATGACCAGTAGCCTATAAAACATCATGATCCATCACTGTATAATTCACACTCTAACAGTAGTGAAGTATTTTTGAGCTTTGGACAACAATATGATCTTAGGCACTGACTTTGTGATTTCACTTTCTACCACAACAAATAGAATAGTATAGTGGCAGCAGAATCCACAGTGAATATTCATATTGAATGTGTCTGTCAACATATTTCATTTGTCCCTCACGAAAAATCTGACAGTTCAGGGTTTTGGTTCAACATTTGCCTTGCAGTCCAATGTTTATGAGTTTTGGAACATTTACAATGTTGTTGTTGATATGTTGTGTGTGTATTTGTGTGTGTATCTGTTTCCAGACCAATATTAAAATGGATATCTGTCATAATATTATCATGCATTAAAACTGATCATCCTCAGTAAGAGCTATCAGCATTAGCAACATTTCAGCATTGGCAGCAGCACACACACACACTCTCGCTCTGTTTCTGCAGTGCTCCTGCGTGAAGTTGCACTGGTGGTCATGTAGAAGTGGGCCCTACTGTAATAGGAAAACCTGCCAAGTCATTTTAGAAAGCCACAGCTCTGCAAAGATTAAGAGGATTAAAAACAGACCACAGTTTTGTCCAAACAGCAAAGCTTCAAATGGACAACCCTGTTCTAACAGTGTTTGGACAATGTCCCTGAGGCCAAAATCAGCACTGCTGTCTCTCTCTCCTCTTCTAAACGAGCAACACAGGCTGTGTGGATCTCTCAGACTCATCTCCAAGCTGCCATGCTTGGTAGTTGATCTGACTCAAAATGTGGCACCTTGAGGCTGTTTGTCATCCTGCTCTCAAACCCACAACACTTACACAGCTCCAAGGCTGTTTTTTTTTTTTTTTTTTTTTCAGGAGTTCAGGTCTGATTTTATTAATGTGATCCTGAGGTAAATAACAAAAAAGTACATCTTCCTACAGCATTTGTGAAAAGGGTAGGGTACATACATATATACAAAATCTGTGTGTGTGTGTGTGTGTGTACCATATTTATCTTGCACAGATGTGTCTATGCTTAACATGGCAGAGGCTTCATGGAATCCATCACATAGTGACATGGCAGACGTTTTCCCTCATGTTGTTGCCATGACAAACCTTTCAGACACAGAACATTTATTCATGTGCCAAAAGCGAGGAAAGCCTCCCAGGACTACTGACTCTATTATAGTTTTACTGTTAATGTCCACACACACACACACCACACACACACACACACACACGTACACACTTGTACATGCACCACTATGCACACTTACTGTACAGTGACAGTGTCAACAGTTTCACAAGTGCAAATAAAGGTTTATTAAAGCATATTTTTTCTCCAGCTTCATTAGGATCTCCTCCTCCTCATCCTCCTCTCCTCTGTCTGTACCTAACAGCTCCTATCTGCTGCTATTCGCTGCAGCTAATTGAAGTGTTTGTGTTAAAAGACCTGGGGAAGGTTCTGAGGGGCCCTATTTAATAAGTCTGATCTCATTAAAAGATACAGCCGCCAGTGTGAGTGCAGAAGAAAAACATGCTGGGACAAAGAAAGAGAGGCCAACTAGAGCATCAGCAGGTTGTATTCCAACATAATGAAACAGCGCCATTAACAATGAGCAAATCACCAGATTAATATGCACAGAACAGGCAGTCCACTTAGCTCTGCATTCTTGAGGGTGTTGTTTGTTGGTGCGCTTGAACAGTTGCTGTGGAAGTTTTGATGTGATTGTGTTACCAGATAGGACATGATGCATTTATGGCAATCATGCAGCGGAGACAGAAGGGACAGTGCAAGAAGCAAGACTGGACTTAGACTCTTAACTCAGACTGGTCCACCACAACCAGTCTGGAGACACAGCATCACATGCAGTCCACTGCACCATATATATATATGTGTATATATATAATTATCACTTGCACAGATTAACCGATGAGATCACTGATGTAGTTTGAGAAGAAAAGGAATTCTCCCATCATAACACCACAACAACAAAGTAGCATGAATCTTCTAGATGATGATGTAGTTACATGACAATTACAAGTGCTAAAAAACAACACACAAAAAAAGGAGTAGACAACTACAATTTTCATTTTTTCTTCCTTCATTGGATCTCTTCAAGATGTGGCTGATCACACTGAACCTGAGGAGAACAGAGCAGAAAACAAAGCTATCCTGATAAATAAGCTCAGATAAGCTTCCTGTTCCATGCTCGCTGCCTCTGCGTTAGCACTGGACCCTCTGAGAACCAGAAGTCTGTTGTCTGTTGAGTTTTCTACTAGCAAAAGCACTGAAGCATTTGGCTTTCCTTCTGGATTTTAGCTCAAACCATGATGACAATACAAGCAAGAAGTGTAAGCATGTGGGTGGAGCTGTGGGACTGAGCAGAATATTGTTAACTGGAGAGGGAGATGACAGCCCTGATAGAGCCAGAGTGGGCTGAGCAGCCTGCTGCACCGGCCCATCACCACAACACAGCCACATCCATCTCTGCCCCTCTTGTTGTCCCTCTCTCTTCCTCTGTCTGCCAGTCTCTGTCTGATGTTTTATTCCTTTAACATCCAGCCAATGGCCTAATTTGTGCAGCAGCCAATCAGGAGAGGTCCCAGTTTTCCCAGTGGCCACTCATCATTGATCCAGTGACTGTTCTGTTGGCAAAGGTGTCATTTTCCTGATGGTGGTGGGGAACGTGTGACCATCACTTTTCAAAGTGTTGGTAAAAACAAACTGTCATTCTCACTTCAACAGGGATCTAACAGTGGGCTGTTTTGCAGACAGTGTCACTCCCTGTAATTGTTAATGTTAAGACTATTGAGGGTGTGCAGGTTAAAGATATGTTCAACAATCCTAATTCCTATATGAGCAGAAAAGCTTTCTTACAAAATCCCTTCTCCTGTTAAGCTGCTGTGTTTATGCATGTTTGAGCTGTCTACTTCACATTCCTGTAGAATAGAGTAGATCTGATTTCAACACGGACACTGCAATAATATAAAATCTCTTGTTTTTCTCAGGTGCCAGCTCTTTTGAAGTGCACCTTTCCTCTGTACTACAGATCCAACACAATGTAGTCAAGCACGGACGGGATGCTGGGAGCTGCAGGTTTGTGGCTGCTGCACCAGGATGACATGGCAGAGAATTAGAAGAAGAAGAAGAAGAAGAAGAAGAAAAATAGAACATATACTTTTTTCCCCTTTGCAGCAATCCCTTGTTTAGCAGCTTGAATAAAAGGAACACAATAAATATCAAGGCATAATAAATAAAAACACAGTTAAGATAGTGGTTCGTTTGTATATCATTGATAGTCAATGCTGTTTTTCAGCACTGGAAATGTATATTATTCAAGTCTTGTAGAATACAATGAGATACTGAGAGATATTTTATATGCTGCAGTTCATACACTGTTGTATCTTTTTTCTGTCTTATTTGTTGTTTATTCTATTATTTCTGTACATACCACTTCATTTTGTTATTTAAATAAAAATATGATATGAAGTAAAACATGCAACACTGTTGTAGCTTTTCTATCCATGAAAGCCAATCTTTTTTTTCAGAAGCATCTTTATTATTTTTATCTTACTATTTCTTCTTCTTCTTCTCCTCCTCAGGCTGAGTGAAGCCACGTCAATCAAAGCTGCTGTGTATGCAGTATGCAGTTTTACTGGCTTGTTTATCTGCATCTTTACAGGTCAATGTACAGTTAAATACTTGTGTCAGAGATAATCTGAGACAATACTCAAAAACAGCGTCATAGAGAACAACAAGTCAGAACATTGACAAATCTTCTAATAGGGAGAGAACAAAGAGGAAAAAACAAGAGATGGATGTATGAAAGCTTTCACATCTACATTATTCAGTCAGCAGGGGGAGGAGTGAAGGTTCCTGTGTGGTGGCAAAGTGGCCATGTGTTTTAAATCTGTCCTCCATGTCTGTGACAAAGCCTGTCACCACCAACACTCCCTCCCCACCCTTGTTTGACCAACCACTCACACATTCCATCCTTCACATGTCAGCGGGCTGACACTTGATCCTAATTGGCACTACTGCGGCGAGGGCGTCTGGTCTCCCAGGCAGAAGTGTTTAAATTCTCACTGTGAACCTGAGCTCGCCAGCGGGGTCATTTCTCCTTGGTGGGGGGAATCAAAAGCTGACAAACACAAACAACAAGAGCTCCAGTTTTTGGCCGCCAGGCATCACGCCCCCCGTGGCGGGGAACATCAAACGGGATCTAATGTCTGTCTCGCCCGGTCGGACCGACCCAATTCCTGGCAGGTCACGGGTGAAGCTGACTCCATCAAATGCACCGCCTCTTTTCCGGCCTGTCAACAAATTTAGTCAACATGAACCGTCAGTGTTCCCACATAATGCTCACACTCATGGGATGAGGCTGTGTGGATATCAATGGCTTACTGAGAATCTGGTGACAGTGATGCTGACCAGCAGAGCCTGAGTTTTGTCACTGGTTAGAAGGCACAAGTTTGTTGAATCAAAGCGAACAGGACATTTATAAATCTAATTATTTGCCTCCTATTAAAGCTCTTTAAATCACCTTTTTGCAGGTACATTGGTTACAGCTTCAGTCGCTCAATTATCATTGACAGATATATCATTGAGTAGACAGTCTGCTGGTCCCTGGTGGATTATTGGAGCAGGTTGACAAATTCATTTTCCTCTCACTTGCTTCCCTCATTTAACCAATTATTATGAAGTCACATCACCAATCATTATAGTTATCACATCAATAGAATTATGTCCATGTGTGTTTTTTGTCACATACATACAGTATTGGAGACAAATTAAAGGGTAAAAGCCACACAAAGTCAGTCAGTACAGTGTTGTGTCAGCATGTAAAAAAAACAGACGCAGCCCTTGGTTTTCTTCAAGACTGAGCAGAACAGCTTCGTCTCAAAAACTTCACCTGGCATAAGGCTCGTAAATCAAAATCTACCACTGTGACATATACACCCTGGCAAACTGGCCACCCTGGAAACCAGGTGTAATGTCCATTGGTTGACTTGGCTACTGCAGCTACACTCCCTCCTCACACACAACACTCGCTCTGCATCACTCATTCTGTTAAAGGCGGCCGTTAAAGGCCCGTAGGGTATACTCTTCCTGGGCGTTCCTGCTTCCAGATTGCGGCCGCTGACAGCTGGAACCAACTCCAAAAACCCAGCGCTTGGTAAGCCTTACCTCCATCAATTCTTTCAAACTTGCCATAGCAAACTTCCTAAACACACCTGCAGCTGTCTCAGTTAAAGTTCTTCTTGAGCTAGTCAGTTTCACTCGCCGTTTACTTCCGCAGTTGAACTGTTGTGTTAATGCTGTGCTGCTTTTATAACTGTTCTATGTTCTACTATGTTTTTCCGATATCACTGTCTGTCCATGTGCGCACGAGGTCTTTGCCTCCTACTAGGCCATTGCTTAAATAAGAAGTTTTCTTAGCAATTTTGCCTGGTTAAATAAAGGTTGCTGTTGATGATGATGATGATGATGTGTACTGCCAGGGCAGCCTCACTGCTCCATGTCTGTGAACTGGACTGGAGGGTGAACACCATTCTTCATAAACATACTCTATCATGTGCAGTCTAATATGACAATCCAAAATCTTCTATTTGACAGTCCATGCTGAAGCCTGCTCTGAGATCAGGGCTTGTCTTCTTGTGATGAAAGGTGCATGTGCAGATCCAAAATGATGAAACCAGTGGCCATTAGATATTAGATATAATCTCTGTGTTTCAATATCAGCAAAAAATGTACATTTTTATTCACTGACTCACCTTTACTCTGTTCTGGCCATAATTTCATATTTTTCCATGTTGTTTATTATATTTACACAGTATATTCAAATATTGTCCTTGTGTTTTCATTTGGTTGTATTCATTTCAATCTTAGTTTTTGTTCATCACCTAGACATGAGAAAGTTGACTTGACTTGACCTGTCTTCATAAGATTTTGGGATGGCATTATAATTACTGAGAAATCTTCAAAATTCAGTGATTCAGGGACAGTTCAGGAGGATGATGAACTCCTTTTTCTTTTCTGGCTTTGTGGATTTTATTTGCGTCAGAGATAATGATATCCCTGGAAAGTTGAAGTCACACCAAATTGAAAAAGTTGAGTTATGACTCCAACAAGATTCAGATTCACCTCACACACTATTTCCCTGAAGACTTTTCCACCTCATCTCCTCTTCAACTCAGTTTCATAAGCCCTGGTCTAGGTATATATAGTTTTATAGTATGTAAGGATTCATACCTTTCTCTCCATTTGTCTGTTACTCAGTTAACATTCAATTTCAAAGTCAGTACTCAGGGTACAGAGACCTGCATAAGCCAATGCAGGGAGTGAATGTATGAAATTGCTTCATTAGTGGATGTTTTAAAGAGTGCTTCAGATACTGAGGTCTACACTGAGACTATTAGAAAACACATGGGGCTCGGATCTCGTACTACCTGTCTTCCATCATGTCTTCTGGTCTCATTATTTCCCCTGTTTCCATGTTATCTACACTTTGGTCGACCCCACCATCACTCACACTTATTGTCACGATCAGCTCATAGGCTGCAACAAAGAGGGAAGATGAGGTG